>ML058444.1:377259-977259 GCA_003013855.2 Liriodendron chinense | reverse complement strand
AGGCCCACAGCTCTTTCGATGGTTTTGAAAGAGATTCTCTCTTGACGCAGAGAGTTTCTCTCTCTTTAATTTTCTTTTTTCTTTAAAAAAAAAAAGGGTCTATATATGTGGACAATCCAATCCATCCATGAAGTTGGTCAGTCGAAGGCGGGCCCAATGAATTCTCAAAGTGATATGTTGAGATGAAAAATAATAATTTTGAGGGCCTTGGAAAGGTTTCAATGGTGGACATCACAGTCCTATAGTGGGGTCCATCAGGATTCTGGATCTGGCCAATCTTTGGGCTCAACCCCTAATATGGTATGCAAAATGTGATGAATGGTTTGGTTTCACATGGTGGGTTCACGATTGGAGGCCACCTTTCACTTCTGTTTTGCAGGTACGTCAACGTCAACGTTAGAGAGATTCTAACGTTGGACATTTAACCACACTGTTTACTGTGGTATGGCCCACCCAAGATTCCTTTTTAGTTCAAATTTGACCCATGGCCATATAATGACCCAACCGAGAGGATGGAAGGCTTGGATTAACCATCTGCTTCAAGATAGATTTACGTGTGCAAAACCTAATAACTCTGTTGATTGAAACAGCGTAACTGTCTTGGTTGGCTTACCCCTTTTGTCTTTATTTTAATTATTTTGATGGGTTCTATATGGGTAATCCATTCTTTCCATAAGGTTGGCCGACTCTTAGTGGGCCTAATGTACCTTGTATATTTATCAAAGCGAAATAAAAAGACATGGTAAAATGGAAAAGAAAAAATAGAGAGTTTCAGCCATCGCATGGGCATTCGCCACTATGGGTTCATAAAAATGAATTTTATGTACATCAAAGTGGACTACACGTTGGCCACATTAGGACAACATGGACAAGTGGGTCCCACCTAACAAAACTAAACGATAGCCCGGTTATCAACATAAACGTTCAAATAGAGTTTATTTGGTAATTCCGGCATAAAAACAACAAGTAAATGATCCATGCAATTACCTCAATGGATGAATTAGAGGCAGGGTGCACACGGACGGTTGAGATTACCTCTCATTCTCTCTAATCTCCTTTTTTCTCTCTTATTTTTTCGTTATTGGGAGGGGGTTTAAATAGGCGAGTGGGACAATTACTGTGGAAGGGAGACAGCTCATAGGGGTCAATATAGAGGGTTGCGCTTGCCCCCTCCTTCGTCAACAGAGGGATGGGAATGATATGGCAATGGTATGACTCTTATTTATTATCTTATTTTATCTCATGCGATATTTTCTACTAGTGTGAACGTGCATCGCTAGAGTAAGCCTCACTAATACAGATTACTTTTTTTTTTTTTTTTTAGGTTAGTCATGCAACGCACACACCTTGTTAGATGCGCAACACACCCACCCAGTCAGTCACATGATACTCCCTCCTACTGGTGGGGTTAGTGGGTTTTGATGCCGAGACCAACAGTTAAAACACCAAGGCGTCTACCAGCTGGGCTAGAGGGAACCCCCACTAATACAGATTACTTGAATCCACACCATCCATTGAATTCTTAAGATGTTTCCACGTATAAAGAAAGTTGTTCCATGGCTAAATGGTAATCGGATTACTCTAAATTAATTTTAACCTTCCATTGGTTTGATGGTGTATTTAAGATGTGTACTCCTTAATTTATCATAGAGGAGGTGCATACATGTATGTAAACGTGCCATGCATGTATGTCATAAATGGCTATGAACTTATGAATTTTAACCGTACGAACTTGTAAGCCATGTTTCATATGCATATAGAAAAATAGTGGCAAAGTTCAAATATTGCTAACAAATGAAATAATGGATGGTCATGATGATATCTTATGTACTTACGCATGATCTAACATAATCTAAACATATTCAATATGATCAAATCAGATGGAATGATGGGTTTACTCAAGATGAATCATATGAAATCAGTTTGGCACTAATCAAATTTTCAGATTGATCAATATCTTCGTTAAACCGTGGTCATCCACACATTTGGTCTCAGATCTTGAGTTCCACTCAAGAAAAAATTATCAAATTTATATTATTTTGAAGGTTATGGCTAGATTAACAAGATGACCGATGAACATGGAATGGATCGTATTTTTGAATGATCGATTTGGAGGATTTAAACCATCTGTCCATCAATCTGACCCTTTATAGCATTTGTATTGACGATCAAAAGGTAGGGTTAAGTTTTATATGTCATGGATGGACAATCCATGGTTCAAATCGGTGTTTTGTTGTACAGATAGGCATATATTCATAATCAAGAGTCAAATGATCCATTCAATGGTCAAGATTTATTCTTATTTTCAAAATTTTTTTTATACCTCTAGATTTGTTTAGTGTATTACAATCGCAGTCACATAAGCATATAAGGAGATGCTTTGGATGAAGAGGTTCCTATAGGAATTTAGTCTGAAGCGGAAAAGTACGTGGTCTATTGTGATAACCAGACTGCAATACACTTGAGCAAGAATCCAAGTTAGCATTATAAGTCGACGCATACGGAGGTTCGGTATCACTGGATCAGGGATACTTTGGAGCAGAAGGTGTTATAGCTTGAGAAGATCCACACGGACGATCACGGGTCAGACATGATGACCAGGGCTTTGCTCAAAGGCAAATTTGATGCTTGTAGAAGCCTGGTTGGCTTGAAGGTTATGAACTCCTCTTGAGTCAGAAGGGAGAGTTTTGATGGGGTTTCTTCCTCAGGATCAGAGGAGTGTTTGTGAAGAAATATGATCTCACGACCGGTTGAATTTCACCCCGGGAGATCTCTGCATGCTGGACAGTTTTTTGTCCATTCAGACCGATCGATGACCGGTCTGGGGTCTTGGCCGACCGATAGGCAGACAGGTCAATTTTTTATTTTCTCTAACAGGAACTCACCAGACAGATTTGGGTCTTCTGCGACCAGTCACCCACCCTGGCTGACTGATCGACGGTGCGCACGAACTGCGATCTGCAGTTTTTTGTTTTGGCTCCAACTCTCGTGCTAAGCTATATATGAGCTTTTAATTCGAGATTAGGGTATCCTAATATGAGGTTTACATGTCCAAGGTGAGAGAGAGAAAAAATAGGAAGAGGGGAAGAGAAAGAGAGAGATGAAGCTTGTAGGAAGGAGAGTTTTATGCTCGTGAAGGTGATTCTCAGCACAGTCGACATCTTGTGTTTTCTACATCCTCGTGATTAGTGAAATCTCTCAGTTTTTAGTTCTTTTATTGTTTATCCGCTCCTGCGTGAGTGAAGAAGGTTAGATCCAAGTAGGTTGTGCTTGTGATCGGAGGTTGTAAACAATTTTCTTGATAGTGGATTGTTTCTCTGGATGAGGTCCCGTGGTTTTTACCTCTTTGAGGATTTTGCATGTAAAAATCTTTTGTGTTTGTGTGGTTGATAATTGAATTTGTTTGTTGCATTATAATATCACATAATTCATGTAATAGTTGGAGGGCGAGATCCTAAAGTTGTGCGCAACACACCCAACACTGGAAAAAACTTCCCACTTTTCTACATGCATTGCTCATGCCACATCTAAAAGTGCTCATGCCTTAAGTAGTAGTTCATTTAATATTAGGGTTACCATAATCTCACTTGCAACCCTCATATCACATTTATGGTTTTGAAAGGACAACAAAACAACTATATATATATATATATATATATATATATATATATATATATATATATATATATATATATATATAGAGAGAGAGAGAGAGAGAGAGAGAGAGAGAGAGAGAGAGAGAGAGAGAGATTTGCACAAATCCACATATTATTGAGGATATAGATTACTAGAGATCAAAGGAAAACAATCCTCTAGGATGTGCCCAAATCCAAAAACTAACAAGCCAATACACATTATTATAGGAGATGACTATATATAAAAGGAAGAAATCCTCTACTCCTTTGTTTCCCCATTCATTGAATTGATGTATTTGATAGGCACAAGCAGGAGAGGAGATTTCTTAGGCACAGTGATACCGGGTAGTTCACTCATGTCGATGTGGTCCTTGTTCATGTTGGAAGGCAGTTCCCAATTAAAGCAATAAAGAAGATTTGCCAGGGCAATCTCCACATTCATAGCTCCAAAATTCATCCCCGGGCAGATTCTCCGTCCTGCCCCGAACGGTATGAGTTGGTAGTTCTGTCCTTTATAATCAATGGCGCTATCTTTGAATCTCTCTGGCCAAAACTCTTCAGAATTTTCCCATGATTCAGGTTCATGCCCGATAGCTAATGCATTGATAAATACCATTGTTTTTGGGGCAATTTCATATCCATCAAGGCTACATGGTGCAGTAGTTTCTCGTGGAATGAGAACAGGGGCAGCTGGGTGCATTCTGAAGGTCTCCTTCACCACTGACTTGAAATAGTCAAGTTGGTGTACATCATCTTCTTCCACCTTTCCTTTGTTTCCAACAATCTTTCTAATTTCTTCCTGTACTTTATTCATCACTTTTGGTTTCTTTATCAGCTCCGTCATGGCCCACACCACCGTTGCAGCACTTGTGTCTGTTCCACCGATAAAAATATCCTACAATAAAAATAGGGCCTAACATTAGAGATCAAAAGTGTAAATTTTATCTTACTATGTGATCCTTTGTATTATATCCATACCGTCCATCAATTTTTCCAAATAGGTCGAAAGCATGATTCCAAAAATGAGGTACATCCAAAGCTCAAGTGGACCACACCAAAGAAAGAAATGGGGATTACACAAACTGTGGTTGAAACCTTCCTAGGACCAACCGTGAGGCTTATCTGACATCTCACACTTCCCTATCGTGTGTTCCAATTGAGCTTTGGATCTACCTTGTTTTTAGGCTTATAGCCTAGAAAGATCTGAAAAAATATATGAACGGTGTGGATCTCAGAAATAAAGTGTGAATCTCCGAAATAAATCATCATGGCCCCATAAATTGATGGACCGTGTGGATCTCTTTGATTTTGCTTTGGAACTAATTCAACAGTTGTGGCGGAGGTGGTCTTCGGCCAACTCAGGGGTGAATGCCCCATGGAGCATGTGGTTCATTGTTGGGGCTATCCAACACATCTGGGATTATGTTAACTTCATTGTCTCCCTCACCCTTCAGGAGGGTAACTGCAGTGGTGGATGCGGTAGCTAAGCTAGGTAATGAGGTTCGAACAGATATGCATTACTCGTCACGTGTGGATCTTCTGAGGCGTATTAGGGGACCGGTTACCTTAGATAATGCGGGGTGTTGGGTCCATTAGAGGAGGCTAATCCTTTTAACTTTGCTTTGGGTCTTCTCTCTATTTTAGGGCACGGGTTGCTCATTTTTTGGATATAAGAAGTGAGGCACAAGTTTCTTTTTTTTTCATTTTTTTTTTTTTTTTTTTATGTGTGGACCACCCAAATAGAGTCCGTATATATACAGCTTCTCGTTTGTCAACAATTTTGCTCTTTAATTAAAAAAAAAAAAAAAAAACTAACGTTGGGAGTAGTAATAGCACTTATGTTATCATGAAAATTGTTAAAACAAACAGGCCATAATGGAATTTTTGTGATAACGGTGGATTTTTTATTTTTTAACATTTTTCAATTCTAATTCAAAATTATTTCGATATTACCATGAAAATCATCTAAAAGTTTAACTAGTTAAGGACATAATGTTTTTAAAATTTTAAATTATTATTAATTTATAACAAATATTTTTTTATCAGGTTTTTCTGATAATACCCTGAGAAAAAAAAGCCGAAACAAAACAACACAGTGCATTGAATACTTAGGGAACCAGCACGTGCAATGCACATGGAGAGAAGTGGTGTGCCAGGCATGCTGTATGTAGCACGTGTAATATATGTTTATGTGTGGATCTCTAAAATGATCTAAAATGATCTGAAAAAATTGATGGACCCTGTGGATCTAGTAAATGAATCACATTGGGGCCACAGAGGTTCCACACGTTAAAAGGTGTATGAGAGAGAGAGAGAGAGAGAATCAGCAGTAACGTGTACCAATGAGAAGGGACGGCCCAGGATTTCCCTGTGACTTTTTTTTTTTTTTTTTTTTTGTTAGTGCACACATCCCAATGTTAGTACACCCATGTATACACCCTGTTAGACACTGCAATGTAGCCACCCTCAGTGTTGAAACGAGGCTATCTTCACTCAGTCTACCACATTGAGCTATGGACCTGGGTGGGAATTCCCTGTGGCTTAAACAAAGACGATCCACACTAATCATTTGTCCATAAACAATAGAAAAGAAGATAAAGAATCCATGAAACTTCTCTGATCGACCAAGGGAAGGCAAGGAGAGGAAAAGTAGATAATTACCATGAGCAGCGCCTTGATGTGGCCCCGAGTGAGATGGAGATCGTTTTGGACTCGTATCAAGAGATCCAAAAGGTCCTCTTGTTCCGGTTTTACTCTCTTGGGGTCGAGATGCTCATCGATTACTTGATCATAGAGCACGTCCAAGTCCCAGAAACACTTCTCCAACCTGGCCTGCTGTCCATTGACAACGTCGATCCACCCCAACCATGGGATGTAATCAGCGAAGAAGAAAGCTGCAAACATGGCCTGCGCCTCCTCAAAACAAGCATGGAAGTTGGTCTTCCCTCCTTCTCTGTAACTCTTACCGAAAGCAGCCTTGCTGATGATGGTGCTTGTGAGAGCAACCATGAGCTCAGTTAGATTTACAGGCGTAGAAGATGAAGCCGAGCAGGAAATCGATGCGATCATTCCGGCAACCTCTTCCTGCCTAATGGATCCGAGAGCCTGGACCCTCTTGATGCTAAGGAGTTCATTGTGGAAGATTTTCCGCATTTCCCTGTAATACTCCCCATAGGGAGTGAAAGCCAAGTTTGCCAAATTGTAAGAGAGTCTCTTGTAGGAAACAAAGGAAGGCCTATTGCAGAAGTCGAGATCTTGGGTTTTCATCACGTCTCTGGCTAGTTTGGCTGAGGAAATAACTAGGGTGGGTTTGCCACCTAGTTTTAGATACATGAGGGGGCCGTATTTTTTGGAGAGTTGCCAAAAGGAGTGATGAGACAAGCTTCCGAGCAGGTGGAGGTTGCCGATGATGGGAATCTTGGGAGGACCTGGTGGAAGATTTGTGGATTTTCTCTTTGGGAAGACAAGTAAGAAAGAAAGAAGAGAAAGAATCATTAGAAGAGCAGGAAGCCATGAGAGGAAGAGAGACATTTTCGGAAGGAAGCTGGTGGCCTGAGTTTCAGCTTCGTTGGGTCGCTTTAAATATACAGCCTCTCCCTCAAAAGGATGCCCGCAAGATGTCCGTGGGGTGAGCTTATAGAAGATGTTGATTGTTTCTGTCATCACGTACTGTTCTACATTCCTGTGCTACTGTCTTCAGCCCAGCTGGAAATGAAGGACGCAGTTTAGCTGGTGACCTGAGGTGGCAATGGGTCGGGTGGGGCCTAGTTTGGGTCAAGTCGTTTCCACCTCAACCTAGCACGACCCTATATTGAATTCGGGTTGGATTTTCCTAAACCTCAACCAACCCAAATTAAACCGGGTCGGGTTGGGTTGACCTGCAATTTAATCATCAACTAACTAATTTGTAGATTAAACTAGATGCATATAACACTAGCATTTAATTGAAAACCAAACCATCTATGTTTTATAGGTTCGTAAGTGTCCTATATATAAAATAAAAACCAATGCTTTTTTTATAGAGCATTTCTATTATGCAAATACTGAAAGAGAAAAATATATGGATACAATGGTGTGTAGATTTAAAGCATACATCTTTTCTCATCAATGTTGTTAGAGCGATGGGATGATGCTTCGTGCTTAATACTCCTGCATGTAAAACTTTATGAAATTGTACATTTAATATTTCATCCTAACCATCCTATTAATGTCCAACAATTTTATTTTTATTGTTTGACCATTGAATCAAATCAATAAAACCATTTGATATTTAATTTTTAAATAGTTAAATTGTGGACACAATTATTGAAATGGAACCATATGATCCTTTCATTTTAATTGTCCAATAAATTTCTATCAACAATCAAATAAATATAACCATTAATATAATTTTATGGATCATTAGCTACCATTTCAGTTCTCTAATAAATGAGCACTAGAAATAAGTAAAATCTCATGATATTTTAGTTTTACATGTCATAAAATATGATCATTGATGTGCACATGTTTATTAAATTATCAAACATGTGGACCGTTCCCAGCAGGGTGTGTGAGAAAAAAAACTACATATTATTTAACTAATAAGAAAATCAATATATAATAGTCTAATTAACCCTTATATGATTCAGGTGGGGTCCGGTCAAGTTACCTCTAACCTAACCCACCCATCAAAATTCGAGTTGGGTCGGGTCAATTCAAAAATTGAATTCGGGTCAAATTTTCCAACCCTAAACTGAAAAATATCAGGTCAAATTGGTCCGGTTGAATTTTGCCAGGTCTAACCCAACACTAGCCTGCTAGCTGTGTCAAAGCTCTGTTGACCCCACCATGATGTATGTGTTTGGTACACACCATACATCTATTTTTTCAGATAATTTTGGTATACGAGGCTAAAAATGAGGCAGGAAACAGTAGGGAGAATGATGTTCACGGTTGAAGCCCTCCTAGGGCCCACAGTGATGTTTATTTGTCATCCAACCTTTTTATAAGATCATACAAACTTGGTTGAAGGAAAAACACAAATATAAGCCTAATCCAACACTTTTGTAGCCCTCAAGACATTTTTCTAGACAGTGCCAAACAGTCTCAAAAACACAGGGGCAACCTATACCAGAGTCATAACAGCCTTCAATGGCAAGCATTCAATCCCTGCTATTTCCTGTGGTGTGGTCCACTTGAGTTTTGTATCTGCCTCATTTTTAGAGTCACATCTTAAAATTATCTGGAAAAATGGATGGACGGTATAGATAAAACACATACATCATGGTGGGGCCCACAAAGCTTTGACACAGCTAGCTGGCTGGTGTTCGGGTCACCCGTCAAACCGCGTCCGGAAAGGAATTGCGTGGACCACCAACCTCCATGGTGTGTTTATAAAACCAAATTCTGTGGGCCCCATCATGATGTATGAGTTATATCCACACAATTCATACATTTTATGAGATGATTTTAGTGTGTGGATCCAAAAATGAGGCAGATCTGAAGCTCAAGCGAACCACACTAAAGAAAGCAGTGGGGATTGAACATCTATCATTGAAAAACTTCTTGGGATCCATAGAAGTTTTGGATCAATTTGATATTTGTTTTTTCTTTTTTTCCCTTCATCCAAGTCCTGTGTGACCTTGTGAATAGTTTGGAAGACAAAGAAGCATCATGGTGGGCCCTAGGAAGGTTTTAATGGTGGGAATCACTGTCCCACTGCTTTCCTTTGTGTGGTCCACTTGAGATTTGGATCTGTCTCATTTTTGGGATCATGACCTAAAATGATCTCGCCAAATGGATGTACAATATGGATATAGAACATAACACATGGTGGGGTCCACAGAACTTGGTGACGTCAACCCACCATGGAGAGGTCGGTGGTGTGTGGCACACGAGGCAATCCGCTTACGTCCATGGCTCGTTGCTGCAAATTGTACGGTGGAAATAATCACTATTCCATGACCTGGTTGGGGCTCTAAAGGGCCACCATGATGCATGGGTATTATCCACACCGTCCATCTATTTTTCTATGTGATTTTAGAATATAAACCCAAAATTGAGGCAGGTCCTAGAAGTAAGTGGATCACATCACAGAAAGCAGTCGAGATAATGACATCAGCACAGAAATCTTCGTAAGGCTCACCGTAACGTTTATTTGCCACCAACGTATCTATAAGGTCACATGAACCGGGACGTAAGGAAAACACAAATATCAGCTTCATCCAAAACATCAGAGTTTCAATAAGTTTTGGATGGTTGGTGTTTAATCCATAGCGTAGGGTCAACATAAGCATTGGATCTGTCTCAGTTCTGGGTTTATACCCTAAAATGATATAGGAAAATAGATGGACGGTATCGATAAGACACATACAACTTGGTCACCCCTTAGAGGCTCAAGCCTATGCCGAAATAAGTAGAGGCGGTTAATACCCTATACGTCTCTGAACATTGACTGATTTGAGAGTAAATTAAGGGAGTGCCCTAAATGGAAACGCCCTAAATGGAAGCCAGCGGATTGGCAGGTGTACCGCACATCAGTGAAGTCGCTGGTGTAGTTACGTCATCAAGTTCGGTGGATCCCACCATAAGGTACGTGTTATATCCAAACCGTCCGTCCATTATTTTAGGCCAAAAAAAAAAAAAAAAAAAAGACAGATCCAAAGATCCAGTGGACCACACTGCATAAAGCAGTGGGAGATTGAATGTAAATCATTGAAACCTTCTTGGGGTCCCATAAGTTTTGGATCAGTCTTATATTTGTTTTTACCCTTCATCCTGGTCTGTGTGACCTTATGAACAGTTTGGATGACAAATAAACATCATGGTGGGCCCTAGGTCTGTTTTAGCAGTGAGAATCAATGTCCCTACTGCCTTTTGTGGTGTGGTGCTCTTGAGCTTTGGATATACTAAATACATCATTGTGGGGTCCACGTAGCTTTAATCTTCTTTGGACCGTTCATACCATCTTTGTGCTTGAGAACAGGAGCTCTCGTCTGCATCCGCCATGCACCCACACCAGCAATGTCGTTAGTGTAAGGTACACCAGCCAATCCGCTTCCGCCTTAAATAATATGAAACAATGGATATGAAACATATTCATCGAGGCGGGCCCCACTAAGCTTTTACCGGGTAACAGCTAATCCACACTCAAACAAGACAAATTTTGCTATACGCATCTCAGCTGTGGGTTGGATTTGTATCTACAGGGGAATTTAATGCTGGGATTTGTATCTCTTGCCATGAAGGAAAAAAAACACAAATATCATTTGATCCAAACCTACTGTCATTACCAAGAAGTTTTCAATGGTAGATGTTCAATCCCCGCTTTCCATAGTGTGGTCTATTTGAGCTTTAGATGTGTCTCATTTTCTGGTTCAAGCCTGTAACGTTCTCTCAAATTAATGGACAGTTTGGATATAACACATGTATCATAGTGGGGCCCGCAGAACATGGTGAAATCATTACGCCGGCTTAGGTTGGTGGTGTGTGGCACATCACCCAATCCTCTTCAGCGGTAGACTTGCAAGAGTTTCAACACAGAGGTCATCCGTTCAAATTGCAATGTGGTGTGTGAATCCGGATCCTCTGCTTGGTTAAGCCTGCATTTCACCGTTTTCATTGGGCCAGCTCAGAGCTCCGACACTGTTAGGCTGAGCTAGCCCAATCTACTGAGGTTACTATGCAAAACATGGACACGGTTTGCTTACTAGTGGTCACTGTTCTGTGGGCCCCACTATAATTTATTGTTTTATCCATGCCGTCCATCCATTTTTCCAAGTCTCTTGATTGGATAAATGAGGGGATCTAAATATCAGGTTGACCACACTAGTGATTGGATGTCCACCATTAAAGGTCTCCAGGGCCCACTGTAATGATTATTTGACATCCAACCTATTGGTTTGGTTATACCGACCTCCACCAAGGGAAAAACACAAATATCAGCTTCATCCAAAACTTTTGTGCTCCTAAGAAGTTTTTAATGGTGGGTGTTCAACCAACCCTGTTTCCTGTGATGTGGTCTACTTGAGATTTGGATTTACCTGGTTTTGGAGATTATATAATAAAATGGTCTAAAAAATAGATGGACGGTGTGGATGAACCACAAAAATCATGATGAGTCCCACAGAGCACTGACCACTAGCCATTGGTTAGTGGCAGGGTCACTAGCCGAACCGCGTCCGCAAATCATGCCCACAAGATGTCCGTGGGGTGAGTAGGGAGCATGATAAATGTGCTTTGTTTCGGCCTTCCTCACCCGTGTTCGTGCAGAGTCTCACGCACTCTGCTTCCTGACAATTGCAACGTTGTACGGTCGCGAAGGTGGCGCCACAGTGATTTTTTTGATAAATACATCCCGTCCATCCGTTTTGGGAGCTCATTTTAGGACACGAAAACAAAAATGAACTGTATCCAAGACTCAAGTGGGCCTCACTAAAGGAAAAGGTGGGTAGGTAAATTACTACCGTTGAAACCTCCCTGGTGCCCACAGTGATGCTTATATGACATCCATACCGTTCATAAAGTCACTACTACTGGGATGAACTAGAACATAAATATTATCCTGATTCGAAACTCATGTGGCTCCACAAATATTTCAACTGTGGACGTTCTATCCTCACATTTTCGGCCCACTTGAGTCTTGGATCTGGTTCATTTTTGTTTTCGTGTTCTAAAATGAGCTCCCAAAACGGACGCACAGGGTGGATTTATCAAAAAAATCACTATGAAGCTCCACCTTGGTTCCCAGTGCAGGAACTTCGTGCGCAAGGCTTTCGCACGGGATGGATTTATCGAAAAAACATCACGGTACGTTACTTGATCAGTCTAGATTAGGAAATCGGATTGCGAACTGAGTTACTCAGTGCCTTTTTATCGTAGTGAGTAGACTCGGTTGAGCCCCCATTGAATGTATGTGGTTTATCCACACCGTCCACCCGTTTTTCCAGATCATTTTAAGGGTTGATTCCAAAATTGAAGCATACTCAAAACTCAGGTGGACCATACCAGAGGAAACAGTGGGTATAATGATTTACACCGTTTAAACTTTTCTAGGGACTGCATTGATGTTTATTTGTCATCCAACCTGTTCGTAAGATCACACAGGACGAAGAGAAAACACAAATATCAGCTTGACCCAAAACTACTGTGGCCCCCAAGAAATTTTCAATGGTACACGTTCAATTCACACTCTTTCCTGTGGTGTGGTCCACTTGAGCTTTTTACATCCTTCATTTTTTGTCTCAAGGCATACAAGGTGAAATAGATGGACGGAGTGGATAAAATACATAAATCATTGTGGACCCCACAGGCCATCCGCTTCCCTAGATTAGTTGTTACCCGGGTAACAACTTAGTGGGTGTTACCCTTACTGTGTGGGCCCCACCTTGATGAATTTATTTCATATCCACGCCAGCCAGCCATTTTTCCCTCTATTTTAAGGATGTTATCCCGAAAATTAAGTAGATCAAAATATTTGGTGGACCAAACCACTAGAAAAGCAGTGAATGCCAAATAAAAGTTTTTTTTAGGCCACAGAAGTTTTGAATCAAGCTAATATTTTTTTATTTTACCTATATTAGTTTGATTAACCTTATCAACAGGTTGGATGGTTAATAGACATTACGGATCTTCTTACGGTGGGCGGCCTTGTGAAGTTTTTAATTGTCATATTCAACCATCACTCTTTCCTGTGGTATGGTAAATCTGAGATTTGGACATGCTTAATTAGTTCTGGGACGTGTTCTAAAACGTGCTGTAAAAACGGATGGACCCAATGGATATATAAAATATGATTAAGGTGGGCCTAAGGTAAGGGTAACATGTTGGAAAACCCGCAGAAGTGAGAATCAAATGGGGACAATTTATAATTATAAGCAACCAAGCAAATTGAACAATTAAGAGAACACAATTCAAGTTTTACGTAGAAAAACTCTTCTAGGGAAAAAAACCACAGCACAAAGTGATTACTATGAATATCAGAAGTTACATAAGATAAAAAAAACTTACTCGGATCCAAGCTCCATAAGAAAAACCCAAGTTAACATAAGTTTTTTCTCTCATCTTAGAACTCTTTCAACCCACTTAAATACATCTAGGACTCCTTGTGTTCCCAGCCCCTTTGGCAATTCCCTAATTTCGCATTACACTCCTCTAAATAGCATAAAAATCAGAATTAGAAACAAACTATGTAAAACTGCACAAGCCGACCTAAACAGTTCGTGGCCATCGAGCGCCCTATCAGAACCCCCCAATTTGGCCAGGTCCATCAAAAGAGTTCACAAAAAAAAAATTCAAGGAGTTTTGGGCACCCTACAGCCCTTGAAAAATAGATACAGCAGTGTCCAGATTCTAGAAGCCTTATTTAGGGCAGTTTCGGGAGCCCGACCCAATTCCATCATGCGACAGAAACCCTCTCGGTGTCAAGATTGAAGACATCCCCAACAATATCCACCATGACTTTAATCTTCAAGCTCCACTGCTCCAAAGCTCCATCTCTCATCTGTACTTCGTCTCCATCATAGCTCCACTACTTCTCGTGCTCACACCGACCTCACTCTAGCACCTTCACGCCCTGCTTGCTCATGTGACCTTTATGCATTTGTCACATACGAGCAACTTAGATTACGCTAGAGCCGTCGTAGCTCTACCAGACGAAGTGCTCCTGATCAACTTGTAAAGATGGCCGCACCTTTGTGCTTTCATTACCACGAGTGCCCCCTTTGTCACTTTATAAATTCGATCGAAGCTGGTAAGCTTGCACCCCATTGCCTCTTGTGCACTAAGAGAGATCAAATTCTTTTTTAACTTATGGACATGCCTCACATTTATTATGACTCGTTCAATCCCATCGACCATCCTAATGCGCACCGAATCAATACCAACAACCTCGCAGGCATAGTCATCACCCAAGAACACTGATCCACTATCATACTCATTGTATGTCATGAATGAATTCTGGTCAGGACACATGTGATATGATGCACCTGTGTAACGACCCTAAATTTTTGGTACACATAAACCTTTAGTTAAATAGGTTAAGAATTTAAGTTTCTGATTAATAAACAAACAAGTCACTTAATTGCTTGGTAATAACTCTCTTTGTTTTAGGATAGGTCAAATGATTGATACCTACCTCCGCGTAAAAACGAATCTTTTTTATTTTCTTAAATAATTCAAAATTTAAATTTGAAAAGAGAGATAAAAATTTTCTGTTGTAACATACTCTCTCTAATCTTATCCTGAGGAATGGTTCTCCTTTCTTAAGGGAGGGACGTTTTCTCACTGATATTCCTATGTAAAAAAAAAAGAAGAAGAGAGGGAGAGAAGGGGAGAGAGATCAAGAGAGAAAAGGCATACAAGGTTAGTATTTTTTTTTTTTTTTTATAATCATATGATTAATGCGTGGGGCCATATGATGGATGGTGTGGATCAACCAAGGGTCCATTCCATGCAGACAGGTAATAATGTGTGTTCGCTAGCCCTAAGTGTAAGGTTGCGATGTAGTAATGATCGATCATGAGATTGAGATCGTCCTCAGGAATTATGTAATTAACTTAATTCTAATTATTATAACAACTTAGATTAGAAAGTTCAGAGTTTTAAGATTAAGCATAAACAAAATTTTGATTAAGAAAAATTTAAATACTAAAGTAACTAGAGCGCCAAGGATCCACTTGTAGTAGTTTTAATGTCAATCCATTCACCAAGCACATAAACATGATTGGAATCGAAATCCTATCTCTATCCAATCGGAAGATATTGCATTCAAACACACATAAACAGTCCAAACTCAAATCTGGAACTTCAATTCTAGTTCTACTTATGCATGGAGAACTTGAATTTGTGGCACCTCCAAGCATCAACCGTATCATGAGATAATGACGGATCTAGGGTTTCCACAATTCAAATCTCATAAAACTATAATGATTAATCTAAAAAACTCTTAAGTAACTCCTGTACTTGATACACAAGCTCTTAGAATTGTCTAAAAATATCATCTTTATTTAAACTAGAATTTGAAAAATCCAAAACAAAAGCTTAGAGTACTTGAATAAATGGATTAAATATTAAATCTAACTACAAGCTTCACCTCTTAACTCTAGCTAAGAGGTCTATCCAACCAAAGACATGATTGAACTAGAAAACAAAAGAAAAATAACTAAAAACATAAGAAAACAGAAGGCAAATTAGAAGAACGGAGTTGTAGATACTCCACTTCGATCTCTTCACCTTCATCACGTCTAGAACACTTCTCTAATGTTTTAGGAAGAGAGTAGAGGTGTCATTTTATAGTAAAAATCCACCACCGCCTTGAAATCTTTGAGAAATTGCACAAAACTTTCGCAGTTGAGTTGGTGGCCGACCAGATGCAGCCCCTTGGCCGATCGGTCCTTGCTCAAACAGTAATAGACTTAACGAAATCTGGACTCTTGGACTTCTCTGGCCGACCGATCGAACAACCGATTGGAAATCACACTTTTTTGTTCAACAAGCTTTTGCATAAAATCTTTCTCCTCTATGAATTTCACATCGGTTGGACAACCGGTGTTATACCCCGAAATCCAGTACCTGGGTATATCTGACTCTAATCCCATACCCGAAGGTATGACTTATGTATTGTATGTTTAGATTTCATAATTCACATCTACAGTATCACGTCATTCCCATTCATATGATATAACCATAAAAAAAAAAATTTAAGAAGTAAGCATTTATTTAAAAAAAATATAATATTTGAGGTCCCGACACACCATCACCATACTATCATGTAATTAATTAATGTTCATTACAATTTATTTAAAAAGTATTAAAGAAACTATAGATAAATGCGAATATAAAAGCATTTCTCCTTAAGCATCTCCATGAGTACTTGTTCCTGAAATTTTAAAATCCCAATAGGGTAAGCTGCAAAGCCTAGTAAGTAATCTAAACAAAAGTTTCAAAACATAACATAATCCAAATAAGATGTATAAACACAACAACCATTCATGTAAAGCAAAGGATGAAGAAAATGGAATTTTTTCAACGTTAATTAACAAAAATTTAGAAATGAATGGATGAAATCAACATAAGTTATACTCTACAATAGTAAATGCAATTTTATCCTTTTTAACACTAGGACCAGTTTACACTGGTTGGCTAACACCTACGCCAATACAACACCTAGCCCGGCAATGGGAATCTTTCGTGTGATAAGCTCACCCATGCAAAAGACACTTAGCCTGATAATGGGAACCTTTCATTTGAAACGCTCACCCATCTAAAGGGCACTTGGTGAGGGACCCATTTGTACGTTAGCTGGTCAGACAACTACTCTACTGAACTTGGCAGCAGGAACCTTTTGTAATCCTGACATGCTCACCTGTTCAAAGGGTACGGTTGAGGTTTCAAGAGATACCAATTGAGTTTCTGGGATTTTCAACTCAAGGGTCTTGATCGCCCTACCTATTTATGCTTTAGGGATTTTCAACCCAAAGGACTTGATCGCCTCACTTATTTTCTGGTGTTCCAAAAATATGCCAATGATACATAATTTTAATACAATATGAATAAAATATTTCTAAACATCTTCAAGGTTTGGTATTCTTTGGCTAAATCCATAATACATGATGTACAAAATTGGTTGAACTAAAAATAACATTTCAAGTCAATGTAAACTGTACATGATCCAAGTTTCACATGGAAAATAAACATGTAACATAATCCATTAAATTTGAGATTTTGAAAATTTTATACTAAACCAAAGATTTCGACAATAATTAAAAAAAAAATAAATCCTGAATAAAAAGAATTATTAATGAAGGATTAACAATAAATCGAATTTAAAGTCACATCGAGGCAGGTTAATAAAGACAACCGAAATATAAACAATTCAAATAATATATTTAAAAGCATGGTAAGTAAAAAAAAGAAACTAATAATAATAATAGTTACAACCTAGATGAGAAAATAAATATATTGAATTGTTCACATGATGATAATTTTTGTTTTAAGGGAAACCAAATAGAAATAAATTTTAAGAATAAACAAATAAATAAAATATACCATTTTTAATAAAAATTAAGTGAGAGAATACTCACTTTTAATAAAATAAACCTTTTTATTTCCTCCTCTCTCTTCCTTTTTCTTATTTATTTATTTATTTATTTATTTTCTTCTTCTCTCTCTCTCTCTCTCTCTCTCTCTCACTGTTCTCATTTTACCATCACATTTTTCTTATTTATACACCTACTACCGCACATGCATCACTTATGCAAGAGTGTAAAGAGTGATCTCTTACCTTCTTTCTTTCTTCTGTTTCTCTTTCTTTCAATCCACGTTTCTTTCATTTTTTTTTTTTTTATAGAATGTGCTGGTTAGTGCATGCAAGGCTATGCACGCATGTGCCATGCTTTGCACGTGTGCTATGTGTGGGCCACATGCATGTGCCACATGTGCGTGAATGAGAGTGCATGTGATGCATGTGGTGCATATGTGACACGTTTGTGAGAGATGTATGCATGTAATGTGTGTACATGGTGTATAATCTTTGATGCATGCATGGATGGATAGTGTAGATGGATGTATGGTTAGATGGATTGATGGATGTATAGATGGACGAGTGGGATTATGTGTGGCCACATGACCAACACGATGGACGGTCAATTCAGACGTATGGACAAGTGTTATGAAGATTTCATCATATGGATGGTTGGATGAACGTTTGGATGGGTGAATCTTTGGATCAATGGTTAGATGCATGGTTGAATTTATTAGTTGAATGACGGTTGGATGGACATGTTCAAATCAACGGTAGATATTAGATAGCTTGATCATGTAGATCAATGGTTAGTCTGGCACGTTGGTCAATGGTTAAAATTGTACGATCAAGATAAATTCTGGTTACTACATATTAATTCGGGTTATTACATTCTACCCCTTAAAGGAAATTTTGTCCTCGAAATTTAACATACCTTTCATTTGAACATATGAGGGTATTTCTCTTTTATCTCGGCCTCTCTTTGCCAAGAAGCCTCTTCTTTCCTGTGGTGATTCCATTTAACTTTTACTAACGGTATGACTTTTGATCAAAGCACTTGGTCCTTTCTATCAAGAATACGGATGGGTTGTTCAATGTATGAAACATCTTCCCGGTTCTCTAATGGTTGCCAGTCTATGACATTTAAAACATCCTGTTCGTATTTCCTCAACATTGACACATGGAAAATATCATGAATACTGGACAACTGAGGTGGTAAGGCAAGCCTATATGTGACCACACCGACCCTCTCTAGAATTTCAAACGGACCTATATACCTCGGAGCTAACTTTCCCTTTTTACCGAACCTCATGACGCCCTTCATCGGAGAAATCTTCAAGAAAACATGATCCCCAACTGAAAACTCTAAATCTCTTCTACGTTTGTCGGCATAACTCTTCTGACAACTTTGAGCTGCATGCAAACGATTTCTAATGATAAAAATCTTCTCTATCGTCTCTTGAACAATCTCTGGCCTAAGCAAATTGCCTTCTCCGACTTCCACCCAATAATTTGGAGATCTACAAGGCCTCCCGTACAAAGCCTCATAAGGTGCCATACCAATACTCGCCTGATAGCTATTATTATAAGCGAACTCGATCAACGGCAAATGGTCATCCCAACTTCCTTTAAAATCAAGCATGCAAGCCCGGAGCATGTCCTCAAGGATCTGATTCACAAGCTCAGTCTGCCCATCAGTCTGAGGATGGAAGGCAGTGTTGAAATCCAAAGTGGTTCCTAATCCAGATCAGTGGAATGCTGATTTAGGTGGACTGGTTTTCCAAAATGGCCCACTTTGTGCTAAGTGGGAAGGCTAGGATGTGTTGATCACCACTTCTTTAAGGAGATTGTGAGATTGCAAGCGTCTCCAAGAGCCTTGGATCTGACTGTTACTCCAAGCTCATTAGCCACTTTTGGTGAACCTTATGATGGATGTTAGAGGTGCAACTTTCGATAATGGCTGATGATCAGATGGAGGAGTTGAATCGAAGCCTTTACAACACATTGTGGAGCCTCATTCTTGTGAATCCTAAGCAGCAATGAGGGGCCATTTGATAAAACTCATTTTCAGCACTTATCATTAAAATTTGATATTTTCAGCTATTTTCACTCATTTGATTGTTTGGCAAATCCTACTTATGAAGTTTTGAAATTAATTTTCATTGAAAATATGGGTATTTTTTTTCTTTTTAGCTCCTCTCCCTTAATGTAGAAAGGATGAATCACGTACATCACGTGTGTCCGTCGAGCTTTTACTTGGTGGACAAAAATCACTCCAATCCAGATCTCAGGTGGACCACCCCCACAGTGCAAAAAACTTTCCCACCCTTCATTACTCTTTAGATGGGCATTTTCGTCTGGGTGAACTCTTGCTCGTACGATGTGTATGCGAATTTTCTGCGGAAGCTACGTGGCCCCACCATGATGTTTATGAAAAATCCATTCCGTACATCTATTTTTTCCAGATGATTACAGGACATGGGACAAAAAATGAGGCAGATCTAAAACTCAAGTGGGCCGCACGATAGTAAACAGTGAGATAAAAAACGTCCTGTCAATCCTGCTGATTATCAAATAGGCACTTAACCTCATCTACTTGTTGGGATCCCTGTGCATGGTGGATCCGCCACCTTCCTTCCAAAAAATGGTGGAGAGTTCCCATTTGAATGTGCAACAGGATTCCCACCCTGCCTTCAACCGAGGGTTGGAGATGCCTCATTTTTGGGCCCTTACCCTAACATGATCTTGGAAAAGAGATGGACAGTGTGGATAAACAGATACATCATAGTGGGCCCCCACACAGATCTGGTCGACTAGGGGGCGGACGCAATCCTCTTCCCACCATAACAAGCATTTGGTAGACTCATTTGTCCACACTACACATGGCCAGGTAATTATGTATTGATCGATTCCAGCCATCAAAAGGGGGAGCAGATTAGGTGCAGCCCGGCCTCACTCTAGACGGTGCGGCCCTTATCGTGGGCCCACCTTGATGTTTGTATTCTATATTCATGCTGTCCATCTTTTTTTCCCTGCCATTTTAGGGCATGAGCCGAAAATGAAACATATCCAAGTATCAGGTGGACTGTACCGAACAAAACATTGATGAATTGACTATAAAAAACTTGTAGTAAGCCACAAAAGTTCCGACTCAAGCTGATGTTTTCTTCCCCTTCATTGAGGTTTATGTGATGTTATCAACAAGTTGGATTGCAAATAAACATTACCGGAACATTACGGTGGGCTTAGGAAGTTTTTAATGGTAAAGCGATCAATCACCAATGTTGCCATAACATGGTTCGTTGTCGCACAGATTTGGATAATTGATGTGCATGGTTGAGATCAATCATGTGGCCTATCACTCATACGTGTGAGCTTCTCTGGATCGCCGAACCTAGAAAGAAAAGAAGAAGTAGGTAGGGGGAGGTGCTGTTGGGCAGCTAGGAACTCTTCGATGCCTAAGTCAAGGTTTGTGACCAGTAAAATTAGGATTTTGATGTTAAGGAGTTTCGTACCTTGAAGGTAGAGATCCCGATCCTATTTGTAAGGCCTGGAAGCAGTTCTAGAAAGTTGAATCCTGCTACGATACGTCGGTAAAGTCCTAATTTTAGTAAGATTATCTCTCTCAATCGTGTTAGATAAATCTTTTTAGGAATGAAAATAGGTCCCGGAATATCCAGATAGAATATCTAGATCTTCGCGGACATCTAGGACTGCCTTTAGGTGTTCAGTATCACAAACCGCCTTTAGGTGGTTGGCCGATCTCATTTGGGGAGCTCAATGTTCGATCTCCCTTACTTGGGGTTCGTTTTGGACTGTAGACATTCCTTGGGCGAGACGAGGTCGTTGGTAGTGTATGTCTCTTAGGCGGAGTAGTGCTATTGAAAGGTCCTTAGTCCTTGACCTTAACCGACGATCGGGTTATGTTCCTACTCTACTGTCTGCAGTTGTATAAGTCAATAGAGGTCGTCGTCGTATCATCTTGGCTCGTGCTAAGCTAAGGACTAATACTTGGGCCTTTGGAATGAGCTTCTTCATATTTGTAGACTAGCTCAAAATTCCCACATAACAATTACCCCCTACTCTCGAGGACGATCTTGTGAGGGCTCGAGAGTTAGGCTATTAGGTCGAGCTAGTCTCAGGGCTGCATAGTGAACTTCTGTAACACCCCGATTTTGGTAACCCGAGTTTAGAAATCTTTTTTTTTTTTTTTAAAATTTTACAACCCGAGAGTTAACCTTCGATGATAGCCAAATATACACATTTCTTTTTTAACAATGCAGTCGAAGTAAACCTAGACATATGACTGAATAAAATGTCGAACATATATCTGAAATGTCCAAGTGGCACTCATAGGGCTTATAAAAACCAGGTATCTCAATATTAAATAAAATATAGAAATGAAAACAACACTGAATAAACTTGAGCTACAAAATCCTTCGACCTCTCATTCAAGCCATCAAGTCCTGTTTATCATGCAACACCTTCACCAATTGGTATGATTTGACAGCATCAATCACCATCATAGTGAGGTAAAATTCTCTAAGGAGTGCCGTGCATCATAAAAAGTTAAGCATAGATTATAAGAGATAACATATAATCCACTAAGAAAAAATATCAAATTCAAAGGATATAATATTCAATCTACAACTCACGATATGTTACAAAGGATATAATATCCTTTAATTTTAGTTGTTAGTTTGTTTCTGAATTTCCTTTCTTCAATTTACATCCAATCTTAATTCAAATTAGTTTTAGTTACCTATGTTTGGAATTGTTACCCACGATCCCTGAGGACGATCTCGATTTTACCGAATTATTACTACATCATAGCCTTGCACTTGGTGTTGTAAACAACTATCCTCTTTGTATTTCAGATTCACAAGTCTTCTTATCAGGAAGATTTTATTTTCGTCTGTCTTCATCTTATACAACCCTTTCAATTTCTTAGAGGTTTTAGTGGACACATGGTGGAACAAACTATCATCCAACCACTGTCTAGTAAACCCCACTGCCTTACGGTCCAGCTTCTTCCAATCCTTAATGAACATATCCACTGGCTTGGCAGTATCACCTGAGATCTGTGCATACAAGTCCTTGAAGTAAATAAGATCTTCCATCTTAGCTTTCCAAATCGGCCAATTAGACTCATTTAAGCTAACCATCCTTGTTGAGCCACCCTCCATAATTCAAAATAATATACAGTCCCTTCTTCAAACCGGGCCCTCTGATACCACTTTTGTTGGGGAAGGATGCACAAACCGTTGGATCTCGCAATCCCCAACTCACTGAATTATGGAATATTTAAGTTGCATGAAACAACCTTAAATATTTAACATGAATAAACGCAATCACCACACACGACACAATGATTTTTTTACGTGGAAAACCTTCTAGCAATAGAGGTAAAAACCACGAGACCTAGTCCAATCAATAAATCCACTATGTAAATGTATTACACAACGATCGCAAGTTTATCACAATACTCAGATTCAATATTTTCACCCTTAGGTGGATTACAATAAAAGAGAATGAATAACAGAGATATCTTACCAATGAGAATTGATAAATCCTCAAAAACAGTCCTTAAATAGGCTATGAATAGAAACCAACAATGTAGATGAACTTCACGAGCCTGATCTTCTTCTCTTTCTTCGATCTTCCTTTCTCCCTCTCTCTCCCTAACTCTTCTTTTTCTCTCTCATGACGTTTCTCAAACTCTGGACATGTGGAATTACCCTAATCCTACTATAACAAGTGCTTATATAGCACTAAGTTGGAATTAAAATTAAAACGTGCAAAACTATATAAAATAGTCACATGGCTATCGGTTGATTGCCCCGTAAGTTCGGCCACCCGAACATAGCCAAAATATATCCAGAGAGTCACAGAGAGAAAACACCAATTTTCGATCACCCAATCGCCAAACTTCGGTTACCCGACACTATTCAAAAATATGCGAGCAACGCACCAATCTAAAGAGTTTTAGTCGACCAAACCAAGGGAAGTCGGTTGCCTGATGACCCCCGAGCTGCAATCTCTCCCCACTCTCCCGAGGAGGAAAACCCCCCATCATAGCAAACGCCTTGCATGTAATAACTTGATACGTGTGTGAGAGATCCATTATGTTCACTAGGTGATGGAACCAATGGCATGTGGGGCCTTATCCGACCGTTGGGAGTTCTTTGATACCCTGGCTAGATGGACAGGCGGCGCTCAAAAATGGTACATGTGCATACACTCTAACTAAAATGAACCAAAAAGATTTAAGGGACAATGCCCTACAACTGCTTATCCTTTGAGCCATTTCCAAAAAAAAAAAAAAAAGCCTGCTTTTAAACTCTTGCCTAAAACCCGCTTATCTTCTAGTCCTTTAGTCATTTTACCGCAATCTGTCTGCTACGGTTATCTATCAGCTACAATATTTATAAGAAGACAAAAATACCCTTGTTTTTTTTTTTTTTTAAATGTTTTTTTTTTTTTTTTCATCTCCAGCAGCAACTCTCTTCGGCTCTCTCTCTCTCTCTCCCACCGTGGATGAACGGGGTTGATGATCGAAGCCCTCCATCTGAGGGGGCCACCTGTAAATGGACAATTGCACCATTCTTTTAGTTATCAAATAATCCTTTTCATCCAATTTTAGAACTTCAGGTGGATCATCGAATAATCCCCACTGCTTTTCATTCAGATGGTGTCCTAAAATGAGTCAGCAAAGCAAATGAACGAGGTGGATTTCTCACGAGCATTCTGATGGACCCCACCTAGCTTCCAGCTGTTGTGGCTTAAGAATCTCCTCTCTCGGTGCCAACTCTTCTCCTTACGCCGAGAGGCATCTCTCTCTCGCACGGATGGAAGGGTTGATGTTTGTGAACTCATCGCATGTGGGGCCCGCCATGATGTTGGGTTAAAATCAAATCCGTTCATCCAATTTTTCAGCTCATTTTAGTACAAGATACAAAAAATGAGATGGATTCGGAAACTAAAGTGGGCCACACGATGGGAATAATGGGAAGGGATGTGTCTACCATTGAAAGATTATTGGGTCCAAAGTGACATTTATAGGTCATCCAAACCGTTCATAAGGCATAGAAATCATTCATAGGATCATTCTCAATGGGATAAACTGAAAGAAGAAAAAACTATTGGCCTGATCCAAATATTCTGTGGCCCCATGAATGTTTTAACGGCGAGTGTACAATATACACTTTTTTCTATTATAGTGGCCCATTAGATCTTTGGCTTTGGCTCATTTTTGGGTTCATGCTCTTGAATTTCCTTCCCAAACAAGATGGATGGGGTGGATATCTTAACGAATTGGATAAAGAAACATGCATTTGTAGAGAAAACCTGGAACGCATTGATGTATGGGTTTTATCTGTCCAGCATGGATTGTGGAGCCCACATTGATGTATGGGATTTCTCCACACCGTCCATCCATTTTCAGATCATTTTAGTATATGAAACAAAAAATGAGGCAGATACAAGGTGGTAATAAGTAACATCCACCGTTGAAGTGGACCACACTACATCCATGATGTGTATTTGAAATCCACTGGGACCACCACGTGCATCACCAATCTTATTTACAGGGCCTGAATTTCCTGATTATCTGTGATTCCGGTGGACCACACAATTGACAAGAGTACAGGGCAATTCTCACCCTCAAAACAGTTTCCAAATGTGTGGCCTAGATAAATCACGGTTGCACCTGATTTTCTGATCTTAGGCATAAATTTTATTGGGCCACCTCATGGTTGGCTTAGATCATGTATTATCATCATGGTGAGCCACATAAAAATCAAGGGTATGTGTTCATTTGCCACTGTTTTTATGTGAGGGTCCACCTGAGATTTGGATCTTCCTAGTTTTCCAGCTCATGCTATGAAATAATGATCCATGAAAGATGGATGGTGTGGATCAAACAAATACATTATTGTGGAGTCCACAAGGGAGGCGGATTGCCTGTGAACTCTCCTGCTCTCAGAATCTGGGTGGGGCCACCGTGATGTTTGTGAGAAATCTACACCGTCCAACTGTTTTGTGAGATCATTTTAAGGCATTGTGACAAAAAAAATGAACGGGATCCAAGACTCAAGTGGGATGAAAACGTGACGATTGAACTTCCACAATTGAAATATACGTTGGGCCACAGAATTTTCGAATTAAGATAATATTTGTATTTTCAGCTCATCTCAGTAGGAATGACATTATGAACGGTATGGATGGCATATAAACATCACTGTGGACCCCATAGAGGTTTCAACGGTAGGAATTTCCTTACCCACCTTTCGCTTTAGTGCGGCCCACTTGAGTCTTGGATCCCGTTCAGTTTTTGTCTCAACGCCTAATGATCTCACAAAATGGTTGGACGGTGTAGATTTCTCACGAACATCACCGTGGGCCCCACCTAGATTCCGAGCGCAGGAGGAAAGCAGGCAATCCGCGTCCGTCCACAACAGTCCTTGTACAAGTCCATCACGCATCCGTAAATGGCTAGCTACCATATTTGAATTCTTTCAAAGTAGGGGTAAAATGGTCTTTTACTGAGTTGACGGCTAATGTTTATCACGCTGCTAGTCAAAGTCCGCAGAATCTGATTGTTGACCATTTTTCAAAAGGTTGGGTGGATTTTAAGAAAGCATTTAAAAGCAGGTTTTTTTATTTTTTTATTTTTGTGGGAAATTGCTCAACATAGAAGTGACTGTATGGCATTGTCCCATAAATTAGTTGTGGAAACTACTGTTTCTAAATCACTCTCACAAATCAATGGATGTGTCTACCATTGAAAGATTATTGAGGTCCAAAGTGACATTTATAGGTCATCCAAACCGTTCATAAGGAATAGAACTCATTCACAGGTCATTCTCATTGGGATAAACCGAAAGAAGAAAACTATTGGCCTGATCCAAATATTCTATGGCCCCGTGAATGTTTTAACGGTGAGTGTATAATATACTCTTTTTCTATTATGTGGCCCATTAGATCTTTGGCTTTGGCTTATTTTTTGGGCTCATGCTCCTGAATTTCCTTCCCAAAGAAGATGGATGAGGTGGATATCTCAACATTTTGGATAAAGAAACATGCATTTGTAGAGAAAACGCGGAACACATTGATGTATGGGTTTTATCTGTCCAGCCTCGATTGTGGAGCCCACAGTCATGTATGGATTTCTCCACACCGTCAATCCACTTTCAGATAATTTTAGTATATGAAACAAAAAATGAGGCAGATCCAAGCTGGTAATAACATCCACAGTTGAAGTCGACCACACTACATCCATGACATGTATTTGAAATCCACCCGGACCACCAGTGCATCACCAATCTTGGTTACAGGGCCTGAATTTCCTGATTATCTGTGATTCCGGTGGACCACACAATTGACAAGAGTACAAGGAAATTCTCACCCTCAAAACAGTTTTCAAATGTGTGGCCTAGATAAATCATAGTTGCACCTGATTTTCTGATCCTAGGCATAAATTTTATTGGGCCACCTCATGGTTGGATTAGATATTGTATTATCATCATGCTGAGCTATGTAAAAATCAAGGGTATGTGTTCATTTGCCACTATTTCTATGTCAGGGTCCACCTGAGATTTGGATCCTCCTCGTTTTTCCAGCTAATGCTATGAAATAATGATCCATGAAATATGGATGGTGTGGATCAAAGAAATACATTATCGTGGGGACTACAACAGTCCTTGCACAGGCCCATTTGCAATCCCTAAATGCAAGATACAAAATTTGAATTTTTTGAAATAGGGGTAAAATGGTCTTTTACTGAGATGACGGCTAATGCGTTATCTTGGAAAGCGGATTAGGTACTACTCGGACAGGCCCAACGTGGCATGTACCTGTCACATTTGTATGAGTGTAGGGCACGTTGTCAGAGGTGACCTGCCATATCAGCAAGCCTGGCACAATCATGTTACGCCTCATCTCCTCAGTGCTTAGGTCAAGTACTAGCCTGTCCTGAGCTCAGTACCTAATCCACTCCCGTTTTCTCACTGCTAGTCAAAGTCAACAATAGTTGATTTTTAACCATATTCCAAAAAGTTAAGAAGGTCTTAGGAACGCAGTTAAAAGCAAGTTTTTTTTTTTTTTTATTTTTTATTGCAAGATCAATCAAAATAGAGGTTGTTGTATGGCATTGTGTCATAAATTGTGGAAACTACTGTTTCTAAATCACTCTCACAAATCAAATTGCCGAGCAATTTTAACTTCTCATTTTATTTTTTTTTTTTCTTTATTGGGTTAGTTCACACACCCCATTGTTAGTGCACCCACCCATCCTTGTTTGTCACATCACAATGTTAGCCACCCCCACAGGGACTTGATGCCATGACCTCAGTGTTGAAATAAAGCTATCTTCAAACGAGGCTATCTTCACTCAGTCAGCTACTTGAGAAATGTACTTGGGTGTATTTTAACTTCTGATTCGTGCACACTGGTTCACCGCAACTGGGATACTTTTCATTTTAACTCCCCTTTAAATATCCACAAATCCAACGGTCAGATAATCAAATAATCTTAATCTTCAGGACTCCAAGTTAGTCTATCTAGCACCATTTTGCAAATGCTAGGAGGCTCATCCTCCCATCGTGAGCCACTGATCTACAGCTATCCAGACCATTCCCCATCAACTGTGGATAGAGCACGTCTTGCTCAAGAAATCATAACTATCCGATGGTGGCTGTCAAATGGATGGTTCAAAGTAAACAGTGGTTGGCAAAAAAAAAAAAATTAAAAAAATTGTTATTATTAGATTCTCATTATATTTTTTGATCATGCTCCGCCCATACCTATGTCATCAGCGTGTTGGATGGTCTTGATTGTGGTAATGTGTGAATAGAGGGACATTTAAGCAATGTGTCTTGATTGTGCATGCAATATGAATTTTGAAGATCTGGCTCCTCAGACCGACGCAGATTCTGTACCATCTTTGCCAGTCCCTAACTAGGAACGGACAGGCCATGTTGTATGGGTTTTATCCGCACCGTCCATCCATTTTAGGGTACAAGCCCAGAAATGAGGTAGATCTAATGTTCAAGTAGACCACACCACACGAAGCAGCAATGATAATGGAACTCACCATTGAAACCTTTCTAGGGCCTACTGTGATGGTCAATTGCCATCCAACCTACTCATAAGGTCACATAGATCTGGATGAAGATAAACACAAATATCAGCTTGATCCAAAACATTCTGGCCTCTAAAAGGTTTTTAAAGATGAGTGTTTAATCACCACTTTGTGACCAGTCGAGCTCTTTTTTTTTTCTTTTTTTTTTTTTTTGGGGGGGGGGGGGGGGGGTACACACACCCACACCGTTAATCACACACACACCCACACCGTTAATCACCCTACAATGGCTTCAGTTAGTACACACACCCACACTGTTAATCACCCTACAATGTCAGCCACCCCACATTGGGATTCATACCTAGACCTTAGTGTTGAGATGAAGTTATCTTTACTCAGTCTACCACTTTCCCTTGACTCATTCTTGGGCTTGTACCTGAGCTGATAATAAGAAAAAATAGATGAACTGTGTGTGGATAAAACCCATGCAACATGTACCGTGGCCCGTCAGAGCCTCTGTCCATTCCTAGCTAGGGATGGGCAGGGTAGTACCCAACACGAGGTGGGCCCCCAGACCATCAGTCATTGCTCTGATGGTGGTGAAACATGCTTAATACAGCATCTAGAGTGCATGCATCACACATATAAGTCAATCCGGACATGTCAAGAAAAGTAAGTAAATCAGCCGCCTTATTTGACAAACAAATGTAAATTAATCAGACATTAAGATTTTTGAATAAAAATGTTAACGTACGATGTTTTTGTTTGTCATCCATTAATGTACCGTTTTGGGGCAAAAATTCGAGCCGTGAAGAAAGTGGGCTACACCGTGAAGTTGGAGTCAGCAACCTAGGCATAAAATGCCCACATATGTTCTTTCCACCGGTTTTCAAAGAGAAAAATAAAATGAGACCGGGTTGGGAGTAAGTGGATTAGGTGAGACCCCAGCATCACCTAAGACCATGTGGCCCTTACCGTGGGGCCCACATGGATGTCACTGTCCATCCATTTTTTTAGATCATTTTAGGGATTATTCAAAAAATGAAGCAGATCCAATATCAGGTGGACCATATAGAAATCAGTGGTTTTAGAAGGCTTACCATTAAAAACTTTTTAGGGCACACCTTAATGTTTCCCTGTGTTTATTTGCCATCCAATTGGTTGATAAGGTCATATAATACTGCATAAAGGGAAAAGACAAATATCAGCTTGATCCAAATCTTTTGTGGCCCATTAATGGTCAACACCACTGTTACCTGGTCTACCTGATAATTGGCTCTGCTTCATTTTTTGGGGAAGGCTCTAAAATGATCTGAAAAATATAGATGGACATCGCGGATGCAGAATAAATTCTTCAAGGTTAGCTGATGCTAAGGGCCACACAATCTTAAGTGAGACAAGGGTCTCACCTACTCTGCTTTTAAATACGCAAGCCCAATGGCCTTCCGGACAGGTCTTGCATTGACCAGTCTTTCAAACAAAAAGTCAGGAAAGGTAATTTTCAGAGTAGTCTTTTCATTTATTTTAATTTTCTTTTTGTAAATTTCTCAGAAATACCCAACGAAAGTGAGGTTTGGGTCATGCTCTTTCCACGGGCGCGAATTAGGTGTTACCCGGGAACAGCTTAGTGGTGTTACCCTAACCGTGTGGGGCCCATATTAAGCCTTTTTTTTTTTTTTATATATCTACGCCGTCTATCTGTTTTTTCATATCATTTTAGGATGTGATCCAAAACCCTAAGAGGATCAAAATCTCAGGTGGACCATACCACTAGAAACAGTGAAGAATAACCATTAAAAACGTTTTGTGGGCCACAAAAGTTTTGGATCAATCTGACCTTTAGATTTTCCCTTAATCAAGACCTTATTGACATTATCAAGAGCTTGGATTTCAAATAACAACGACCAAAACCTTATGATGTGCTCTTTGGAATTTTTAATGGTGGCGCACTCAATCACACTGTTTCTATTGGTATGGTCCACTTGAGATTTGGATCTGAATAATTTTTGGTGTATCATCCTAAAATGGGCTTTAGAAATGGATGGACGGAGTGGATATACAAAATATCATCTATGTGGGCCATTCGGTAGGGGTAACACCCACTAAGCTGTTCCCAGGTAACACCTAATTCGCGCCCTCTTTCCACACGGGATACAGTTTTTGATGTGATGTATATGGCCATACATCCCTGTGAATTATCCCTTGTAAATGGGGCGCGGATTAGGTACTTCCCCCTGCCTGTATTGATTTTATCCACACCGTCCATTCATTTATCCATTACATTTTAGATTATGAGCCTAAAAATAGGGCAGCTTCAGGATCAAGTGATCCAGGAAATAGCGATTAAACTCTGACTGTTGAATACTTCTTGGGTGCCACAGAAAGTTTTGGATCAAGCTGATATTTGATTTTTTTTTCCTTTATCCATGTCTCTATAAACTTATGAACAGGTTGGATGGCAATTAACCATTACGGTGGGCCTTAGTAAGGTTTTAACGGTGGGCATCATTATTAACACTGCTTCCTGTGGTGTGGCCCACTTGAACCATAAATCTGCCCCATTTTTGGGTCCATGACCTAAAATGAAATTAAAAAATGAATGGACGGTGTGGATAAAATCCGTACATCACGTGGCCCTCAAAGCCCTAGCCTGTCCGGCGGGGAAGTACCTAATCCGCGCCCATGTAAAACTTTTTTGTTTTTCACGCACCGACCAGTGATAGTTTCTCAATCATGTAAGACTTTTTGGCTTTTCACGCACTCGCGCGAATTATGTGTTGCCGTGGGAACAGCTAAGTGGGTGTTACCCTAACCGTGTGGGGCCCATTTTGATGTATTTTTTTTTATATATAGACAACGTCTATCTTTTTTTTCATATCATTTTAGGATGTGATCCAAAAGCTTATGAAGATCCAAATCTCAGGTGGACCATAAAACTAGAAACAGTGATGAATAACTATTAAAAACGTTTTGTGGGCCACAAAAGTTTTGGATCAATCTTATCTTTAAATTTTCCCTTCATCAAAATCTTATTGACATTATCAAGAGCTTGGATTGAAACTAAACATTACCAAAACCTTACAATAGGCTATTTGTAATTTTTAATGGTGGAGCACTCTATCATAATGTTTCTAGTGGTATGGTCCACTTGAGACTTAGATCACTTGAGACTTACATCTGAATAATTTTTGGAACATCATTATAAAATCGGCGTGCGCCATACGGTAAGGGTAACTCCCACTAAGCTATTTCCGGTGTAATACCTAATTCGCGCGGCTCTGTTAGTCGGGTGATGCACACACCGGTGAAGTTAGTGTCTCTTTGGTATTCGAATCTGAGACCTGTTGTTGAATTGCGAAGGCATCCTCCATATGGGCTAGCCGGTGGGACACAAAAAAGTCTTATTTATCAAATAATCTTAGCTGTCTGATCAAAGGAAACTTGCTCATGAACAGTTGCTTCTTTCAACCGTCAAAATAAAGTCCATTGATCAAACAGTTGGGATCTTTTGAACGATTTGAATTTCAGGCTGTGTTGCATTGAAAGCGAAGCCCATGAATTGGTCCATCTGTGTTGTGCGCATATATTACACATGTACAGCTAACAAATGCATTTGTACAATTCCAGATGCTCTTCTAAATTACAATAGATAAAATTACTCAATAGATCCAGGACACATTGACGGGGCGTGGATTAGGTACTTCCCCGCCTGTCCCGAGCTCGGGACATGCTAGGTCTCTGAGGGCTACCATGACTTATGGATCTTATCCACACCGTCCATTCATTTTTCCATGTCATTTTAGGTCATGAGCCAAAAATGGGGTAGATCCAATCTCAAATGGACCATGAAATGAGGAATAAACTCTGACCGTTGAAAACTTCTTGGATGGACAGGAAGTTTTGGATCAAGCTGATATTTGTGTTTTCCCTTCATCCATATCTCTATGATCTTATGAACAGGTTGGATGGAAAATAAACATCACGGTAGGCCCTAGGAAGGTTTCAACGGTAGGCATCATTAGCACCGCTTCTTCCTGTGATGTGGCTCACTTGAACTTTGGATCTGCTCCATTTTTGTGTTCATAACCTAAAATGATATGGAAAAGTGAATGGACAGTGTGGATAAGATCCATACATCACGGTGGCCCTCAAAACCCTAGCCCACGGGGAAGTACCTAATCCGCGCCCCTCACATTGATCAGTCAAAACTTTCCGTACGTGGTTTTGCAGACCAACGTATAAAATGGGAGTCCAATGTTTTCAAGGTCAGCATCCTCCAGCCAATGGACGGTGAGGATTTATGAATATTTTATAAGACTTTTATGTAATGAGGTCCACCGTTGAAACCTTCCTATGGCCTACAGTGATGTGTATTTGTCATCCAACCTGTTCAAGTAGGCCACCCAGATCTGGATGAAAAGAAAACATAAATACCAGCTTGATCCAAAACTTTTGCAGTCTCCAGGAAGTTTTCATCCGTAGGTTCAATCCTCACTATTTCCTGTAGTGTGGTCCACTTGAGCTTTGAATATACTTTAATTTTGTGCAGCTGGCAAAACGGATGGTCAACAAGGATAAAACACATTCATCAAAGTGGGCCCCACAGGTGGTGTCAGGGTCACTGCCGAATCCGCAGTCCACTAGGAGGCAAGTCGTGTACCATACAGTCAGCTGTCATTGGCAGCCGAGCAAGTGTTTCCCAGACCGTGGGGCACGCCTGTACGTTTATTCCAATCCAACCTTTTGAACAGGTCATACGGACCTGAACGAAGGGAGGCCGATGCAAAACATTTGTGGCCACATGAAGTTTTTAATAGTCAATCAGCATTATCCCCTGTTTTGTGGTACACTTAGATTGGTATTTGCTTCATTTTTGTGAGCATGCCATGAGATGAGCCGGAAAAACGGATGGGCAGCGTGGATATAAAGTAAACACATGGACCTTACTATCAGGGAAATTAATTAAAATAGCCCTCAATTATGACAAAGTAAAGGCATTGACACCAGAATTTGAATTTGTTATGGAGATAATCCGAGTTGAACCAATAACGAGAGTTGAACCAATAACGAGAGATCGGCTCGGAGGCTTGGATTCGTCAGTTTGGCCTCCTATGGAGCTCATCCTCCAGGTATGAAATTCATACTGAGCTAACCTCAAGCTCGACCTCGGGACGAGTCAGTGAACAGACCTAATCTCCAGCTCGGCCTCGACTCTATCCTTAGCAATTGCTGACCTGGATCACCATCACCGTAATTATAGGCGAAATACCAGGGGTGCGCCAGGAAAGGATGGACACGCCATTAGCCTGTTACAGGCACGACCCACGTCTCTAAGAATTATGCTATCCAGCATGAATATATCCTGTAACCATAGCCACGACCATGACGTACAACACTGATGGCCCACGGTTACTCTTTCGATATCTATAAAATGGAATCCTTACTCCATTGAGAGGTACGCGCATTTTACTGTTCTAAAAGTAATCTTGCTCTCCTTGCTCAAGACCCATCTGACGTAGGTATCGGAGGACTAACGGCCAGTCCCCAACCACCCTCTTAGCCTTCTCTTGACTTGTGCAGGATCTAAGGTTTCCAACCCAGTGGCAGGGAGACACCTTTATACTTCAAACCCCGGTGGACTTTTGCCCACCGAGTCTGTTGTCCTAGAAATCTACCACAACAAATTAACGCCGTCTGTGGGAACCGATTGTTAAGTCGTTTTTTCACTTAAACTAAGAAGTTTTTAGATCCTCGGAGCCACCTTTCACCTAGACCATTAATGGCCGAAAAAAGGAAGAACCAGGGAAAAGCACCTATGGTGGAGGGGCCATCTCACAACCCTTACGATGATACATACGTGAGGAAAGAAAATGATCCTTAGACCCTTGCCCTCCATGTAGGAAGCTCATCCCGTTGGTCTGCTCAGCAGAGTGGGCAACAACAGTCTCGCAACCGCAGTGTCCGAATAGCTACTCTTGAAGAACATCTCGGTGGGATGTATCGGCATATGGGGGGTCTAGATCAACAGTTTGGAGGACTTGCCTAACAGTTGAACGAAATCCGCACCAGCTTGGCTCTGGCGCCCCCACTGCTAGTTTCCCGGCCCTCGCATTCTAATAGGGCAGAGGAAAACTCGAGGACAGATTTGCCTTAGTAGTTGCCGTCTCGCCAAGATAGAGCCAGGGCTCAGGAAGATTATGCCATAGCTGAGCAATGACCGCACGGGCCTGTCCAACAACCAATTTGTCCTCCAAACGATTTAAGGTACCTAGTAGAGGAACGATGTTCAGCTTGGCAAGGGGAAATTTCGGATCGGGTCGATGACAACATCCCGACCTGGGTGGCAGAAATGAAAGAGCTCAGGGAGAGAATCTGCAATCTGCAATGGGCGCAGAGGGGCAAGGCCCTAATTACCATCAATGCTCTCGTGGACTCGGCAAAGTCCCCCTGCATTGATGATATACAATCAGAGCCACTTCCACAAAACTTCAAAGTGTCGCAACTAAAACTGTACAATTGGGGGGGGGGGGGGGGGAGTTAACCTCGCAGAGCACTTGGAGAACTTCAAGGTCAAAATGCAGTTCCTGGGTGCCAACAATAATATTATGTGTAAGGCCTTCCCGCTATCTCTGATGATCTCGGCATGGACCTAGTTTCGAAATTTGAAACTGAGGTCCATCAGCTCATTCGCTCAGCTCAGCAAGGCCTTCGCGACGCAGTTCATTGGAAGCACTGACCCAAGGAAGCATTCGACCCACCTCGTTGCGGTCAGACAAAAGGACTACCTTGCCCGTTTCAATGCCAAGGCAGTCCAGATAGAGAATATGTCCCAGGAGGTGATGCTCCACAACATAATTGAGGGTTTGAGGGACCGAAAGTTTCTGTAGTCCATCGACCAAGATCCACCCCAGTCAGTAGCCGAACTTTTGGATCGGGCACAAAAACACATCAATGCGGAAGAGCTAATTAGTGCACACCGATCAATATCAAAAGGAAAATAAACGAAAGGCAATCATGAGTCTAAGCGGCGAAAGAAGGATCGAGGGTCATCTAGATGAGATATTGCTTCCCGAGGAGCCAAGGTAAAAGCCCTCGTGTCCCGGTACACACGTCTGAACACGACCATGGACCTAGGTATACCTGGTCCTCAAGGACAAAAAGATGTTCACTCGCCCGAGTAAATTGAAAATTGATCCTTATCGAAGGAGAAAATCAAAATATTACCTCTTCCATAAGGACCCCAGGTCACAATACTACATATTGTTATGAATTGAAGTGCCTGGATCGAGAACCTCATCCATAAAGGATTCTTGCGTGAATATGTCGCCCAACGTTAAGACAACCAAATGGCGACGACACAGGACGATCTGCAACAACATTAAGTCAAAAAAGACATGTCGAGGAGATTCACACCACTTTTGGTGGACTGACAGGAGGGGATTCCTGCAACGCTTGAAAAGCTTATGCCCATCAGGCTCGAACATCCAAGCCCGGGCATTCGGTCAACATGAGAAGACAACCTTCAAAAATCTTAAAGGTCAACTCTCCCACTATCACCTTCACTGACAAGGACGCTCAGGGGGTCTTGCACCCTCATCACGACTCCCTCGTCGTCTCGATGATAGTCGCCAACAAGAAACTATTTAAGATGATGATCGACATAGGAAGTTCTGTCTACGCTTTTTAATCTTCAGCCTTTGAAAGGATGAAGATTGATCGATCTCGGCTCCGACCTGTGAACATTGCCCTGACTGGGTTCACGGGAGACAGCATAATGCCAGAGGGCATGGTGACTGTAAGTGTTAAGCACAAAATGTGAGTGCTAAGCACAGTGTAGTTGTCAAATTTCGTAGACAATAGAATAATGCATGAGGTTGTGTGAGCAAGCCAAGGTCTTTGAGAAGACAAGAGTCAACCTTAACAAGCATATCAAGATCAAGACTATCGACTTTACAACAGAAGTTGCAGCAAGGCTTCAAAGATAAACCATATATGTCAAAAGTAAAATTGACCATAGGGATGACCTTAGGTTAGGTGAATTTCTATGGATTTTAAGTTAATCTTTATAAATCTCTTTTAAAGTCATAGTGTAAGGAAATTCGGCTAGTTTAACCCTATATTCGGTCAACCCTTAGAATCTTCAGCCAACCCAGAAACTTCGACCAAGTTTCTAGCAAGCATAATTGAAAAATTCAGAAAAAATTCAGTCAGCTCGACCCTATGTTCGGCCAGCTGAATAGGCTTCGGTCAGCCCAAGGGTGTTCGATCAAGTTTCCAGATTTGAAACTGATTTCTAGACCTTGAACTTGGGTCAGCCGAACCTTGTCTCGGGTCAACCGAAGTGCACTCGGGTTAGCCGAACCGTATATTGGGTCAACCGAATTTTAAACTAATCCTTATCTTACAAAATTTGATAGCCATTGGAATAAAACAGTTGGAACTTAGGTCAGCCAAAGACCTAACTTTTTTTGCTATAAATAGGGCTTTCTTCTCTCTATTTTTCATCAAGAAAAATCACAAAAATATCATCTCTCTCTAGTGAAAAAGCCCTCCATTATAGTCTAGCTATTTGCTCTTAATTCCTAGTTTATTATGTAGTTATCTTAGTTCTCTTCTCAAGCAATCTAACTATCTGAGAGAGATTATTCTCAACTTGATATTAGATAACTGAAATTATAGATTTTAGGAAAACTTTTTAGAAATCCCTACATCCATCTTGTTCAAGCTATATTGGTTTATCTTCTTCAAAGATCGAAACGCTGAACCATTAGAGCTTCATCTCTGCTAAGTTTCATCATCTTCTACTTCAAGAAGATTGGTAATATCCTTCCTCTTATCTCTTTGGGTTTGTTTGAAATTGCCTATGAAAATCTCATTTAAGGTTTTCGTGATAGCCTGTGAAAATCACTTGAGGTTTTATTGTGATAACCTGTGTAAATCACAAATCGTTTTATCAGGCTTTAAATGTGAACCTGTGAAAACCTTTGTTACAGTAGAAAGCTAAAATTACAAGGAGAAGTAATTTTATGAGTGGAATATGTGTAGTTTTTAAATACTAAACCACTATAACTCTCTGCCTTGTGGTGATTGATTATTTATGTGTTTGATATTTATGAAATTTTAAATCATGACATAAAGTTATCCTACTTAAGTTTTTAGGTGAAGGGTTGTCCTACGATTCAAAAAAGATTTCATATTGTTTATTGCCTTGCTTATTCTTGTTATTCTTGTGCTTTTACTCTGATTGTATTTTAAGATTGCAAGAATTTAGTGGTCCTATTTACCCCCTCTAGGGCATTTATAGCTCCACCTTTTACAATGACTCTCCCGGTCACAGCAGGGGAGGAACATATCCAGATGATGATAATGGTGGACTTCATAGTTGTGGACGCACTATCAGCATACAACGCAATCATCGTCCAACCACCTGACGATGAAATTTCCAGTCAACGAGGCGGTTGGAGTTGTTAAGGGCAATCAACAGGTAGCTTGGTGATGTTATGAGTTATCTCTACGCAGCAAAAGCTAAGTCTCTACTATTATGAAGACAACCTCCCTGGATCCCAGGAAGGACTTCACTGGAGAGAGGCTCACCATCCTGATCGTAGACCACAATCCCTCAAAAGTGGTTCAGATCAGGGTCCCAGCTCGGCCTAGAATTGTGAGAAAGTTTGGCACTTTTTTGAAGGAGCATGCAGATGTGTTCGCATGGTCCCACTAAGATATGCCGGGGATTGACCTCGAAGGTAATGGTCCACTGATTGAATGTCATCCCAGCCTTCAAACCAATCGGGCAAAAGTGATGCCTCTTCAACGCAGAAAGATATGCAGCGATCAATGAAGAGGTCGGCAAATTACTCCAAGCTGGGTTTATTGAGGAAGTAAAATACCCATATTGGCTTGCCAACGTGGTACTGGTGAAAAAGGCCAGTGGAAAGTGGAGAATTTGTGTGGATTACTATTGATCCATGAATTGTGCATATCTAAACCCCAATTCAAAGATAATTGTATAGTTTAAGTTGTTAAAGTTAAGGACTTGTGCTTGTAGGTAAAAAAGAGAGATGTCATGGATTTAATGTTAATTTGAAGAATTTAGAGTGACCAAAAGACTAAGCTTTGATAAGCTACAGAAGTGAGGAAAATGCCTTGGAGAAATCAAGTTAAAGACCTGGAATGGCCAGAAAAATCAAATTGCAGAGCTGCAGGGCCAGAAAAGCAAGATGCAGAAAGTTCAGAAAATGGCTATGAAATATTGCAGGAGTGAAATTTCAATATATCGAAACTAGCATTTCGATATATCGAAGTCCTATCGGAAAAAGCTCTGATATATCGAAATCCAATCGAAAAATAGGCAGAAAAGGTTACAGCTCTCTGGACAAAAATTTCGATATATCGAAATAGTTCCGATCTATCGAAGCATCTATCGAAACTATCATTCCGATAAATCAAAACTAACAAGAGCTGCATAAATTCTTATGCAAATCCGAGGCGATGGCGGATTTTCTCTATAAAAGGAGACCTCTACTCTCTTTCCAAGGCATGCTAGGACGTAGGGAACATCATGGAGGCTTGGAAGAAGGATTTTATTTCGAGAGTTCTTATTTTTCTTCCATTTTCTAATAGTTTTTATGTTTTTATAAGATTTTAGTTCAAGGATGTTAGAGATGAACTAAAATCCTCTTAGCTAGAGCTAAGAGGTGAAGCTTTTGGTTTGTTTTTAATTGATTGATGCAACCTAGGTTTCTTTTTTATGAATATTTGATATTGAATAAGTTTGAATAAAGCCTAGTTTTAGTTCTTCTCTTGATCTCTTGATGACTCCAAGCTCATGTGATGCTTGGATGATCTAATTCTAGTGGCTTATATATTTTAAATTGTTTAGATTTATAAAATTCTTTGATCTACCATAAACTACGGGCATGGTAGATGCTTTGAATTCCCTGTTATATAGATGATCATTCTTAATGTGGGAACTATTTCAAACCAAGTTCTAATCTTTTGTATAAATATGATATAGTTGTTTTTTCTTATTGAAATTGATTTAATTAGAGTTCAAATCATTGATTTTAGTCAAGTCACACATGATTTGATGAAGGCTATGGTAATGATCTCAACTTGATTGGATAAAGGATTGGCCTATACGATTAAGTGTGCCTAATGCCTGAGCATTTTGAGGGAACCAAATCAATAAACAAACAATTGTTTTAGATTGTTTATGTGATTTAACCGTTTCATATTCCAGCCGGATAGAGATGAGACTTCGATTCCAGTTGAGTAGTTGAGAGACCTAATTAGGTTGATGCATTAGAAATAACCAAAAGTGGATCCTTAGCACTCTAGTGTTTTTAGAATATTGTTCTTCACTTTTTATTCACTATTTTACTTCACCATTATACAACTCGAATTTTCAAATTTAGTCTCCTTAGCATAATCTTAATTCTAGGTTATTTTTTAGAAAATTTTGAGAATATTTGCATACAAATTCCTGTGGGACGATACTCGATCTTTCTGAATCATTACTACTTTGCAACCCTGCACTTGGGGAGTGAACAAATTTTTGGCGCCGTTGCCGGAGATTTTTAGATGGTGTTTTTAGAACTTTTTTGAGATAGCTTTTAGTTGGGATTATGTTAAAATATGTTTAGGATTTGTTTTTATTTCTAGAGTAGGTTTCCTTATAATCTCATAACACTAACTTAATTTTGTTTTGATTTTGTAGTATATATTCTAACACAGTTTTCATATTTAGGTTCTATCTTTCTATCCCTCTTGCTATAGATAGTTTTAGATTTTCGTTTTTAGAAGTAGGATTAAATTCTAGTTTCATGTTGAGTGGTTCATACCCAAGTAGGTTCGTGATCACACTCAGCGATTGTTAAGTGACGGAGCAATTATTGAAGGGATTGATAGAGAACCTTGTGTTAGAAAAGGTCAATTTTTTTTTGAATTTGTTAGAGAGATTGTTAAAAATCAACCAAATCAAAAGGATAACTAACAACAAAATTAAGCCCAAAACCGAACTGAAATTGATGAGAATGAAGTGAGGAATGTAAATCAACTTAGGACTTTACGTGATTATTTACAACTCGTTAGGACGAGTACCCCCTCTTGCATGATTTCCCCTCACAATGTAAGGAATATTGATTTTAAACCAGGGTTGATCCAACTTCTCCGTAAATTTCATGGACTCACTCTGAAAGTACATATCTACATCTTAAGGAGTTTGATGAGATTATAACCACTAATTCACTTTAATAACGTAACTAAAGATACGATGAGACTTAAGTTGTTCACTTTCTCCTTAAAAGAAAAAGACAAGTCATGGCTACATTCCTTAAGGCCAGGGTTTATTGGAACATGGGCTGAGATGACCCGTGAGTTTCTTAAAAAAATCTTCCTAGCTCATCGAACCAATGCACTAAGAAGGGCCATAATGAACTTTGCCTAAAAAGAAGATGAAACCTTCTTCCAATGTTGGGAGAGGTACAAGGAGCTATTAAACGCATGCCCACATCATGGCTACGAAAGGTGGAGGGTGATTAGTTTTTTCTATGACAGACTAACTTCAACCATGCGCCAATTTGTGGAGATGATGTGCAATGGGGAGTTCATGAATAAGAAAATAAAGGAAGCTTGAGATTATTTTGACATGTTGGCTAAAAACATATAATCATGGGACACCTCTAAGCCGAAAAGTTTAAAACAATCCCAAACCAAGGAAATAGAGGATGCACGACCCGAACAAACAAAGAACAACTTTCGTCACAGACCAAGGACTTTATTGATACAAAGTGATGCCCTTTGGACTAAATAACACAGAAGCCACTTATCAGCACCTAGTCAACAAAATGTTTACCAATCAGATCGGCAAGACCATGGAGATCTATGTCAACAACATGCTTGTCAAAAGCTTGAGGACGAAAGATCACATAAAAGACCTCTGCACGATGTTCGGTATACTAAGGAAATACCGAATAAAGCTTAACCCGAGCGAATGTCCCTTCGGGGTCAGCTCGGGAAAGTTCTTGGGTTTCATGGTACATTAGCGAGGGATCGAGGCGAATCTAAAGAAAATTCGAGCCCTGATTAAGACAAAGTCACCCGCCACTATAAAGGAGACCCAACACCTTACGGGTCGGGTTGTAGCACTCAACCGGTTCATATCTAGGACTACAAACAGATGTCTTCGCTTCTTTAGGTAGTTATGAGGATGTAAGGGGGAGATCTAGATCGAAGAATGTGAACGGGCTTTCCAAGAACTCAAAGCATACCTCAGGTCTCCGCCCTTACTATCAAAACCCATTCGGGTGAAGAATTACTGTTGTACTTGGAAGTCTCAGAAGCAGTAGCCAGCTTAGCGTTGATACGAGACGATCAAAGAACTCAAAGACCAGTTTATTATGTTAGTAAGGCCTGACTCGACGAAGAGACGAGGTACCCATGCATTGAAAAACCATGGCTTTGGCACTGGTCATCTCGGCCAAGCGTTTGAGGCCTTACTTTCAGGCACACACGATAGTGATACTTACAGATCAGCCTCTTCGAGAAGTTCTTCAGAAACCAAAGACATCATGTTGGCTCACGAAATGGGCCATGAAACTTGGATAATTCGACATCCATTATCAACCAAGCACCGCCATCAGGGGATAAGTTGTCGCTGACTTTATTGCAGAGTTTACTAGCTCGCTAGCCACCCAATGCTTGACTGTCGACAACAGAGCGACTGGGGCTCCGTTAATCAAAAGCTCGTCCAAAAGCTCGGTGGAGATGGCCAAATGCAAGCTCGTCCTTGTCCTAACTGATATGGTCACTTCATGTCGACGGGTCTTCCAACTTATAAAGAAGAGGTGCAAGACTCATTCTGGTTTCTCCAGATGGAATAAAAGTTCAGTACGCTTTGAGGTTTGGTTTTTGAGCCTTAAACAATGGAGCAGAATATGAGGCCCTCCTAACCGAGCTGCTGCCTCAGCTCGGCCATATGGGTCTGAAGAGCGAAAGTACACAATGATTCACAGTTAGTGGTCGAGTAGGTAATTGGAGAATACCAGGCGAAAGGCAAGAAGATGATGGCCTATCTGGCCAAGGTCCACGAATTCCTCAGCTGCTTAAAATATTACGAGATAGTGAGGATACCTAGAGAAGAGAATGCTAATGTAGATTCCCTGGCCAAATTAGCGTCGACAGTTGATGATGAGCTTGCCAGAACAATCCCCATCGATTTTTTGGTGCACCGAAGCATAATCGTGGAAGAAACCAAAAAGTCTGCTTGCTTAATGGCGAGCTGACTTGGATGGACCCCATTATCCGCTACCTGTAGTATAGAGAGCTGCCTACAGACAGAAAAGAGGTTAGGCGGCTCCGATACAGGTCAACTCGGTACACACTAATTGAGGGTATCTTATACAAAAATGGATTTTCTCTGCCCTGCCTGCGTTATGTGAAAGCCTGATGAAGCCGACTATATCCTCAGAGAAATCCACCTTGGTAGTTGCAGGAACCATTCAGGAAGCCGGGCTCTCGCTCATAAGGTCATTCGACAGGGATATTATTAGCGCACGATCCAAAAGGACGCTTGACAGATTGTCAAAACATGTGACAGATGTTAGAGATTTGCTCCGATCCCACACTTGCCTCCTAGAAGACCTCACCCGAATGTCTGGACCCTGGCCATTTTCATAGTGGGGAGTTGACATTATTGGACCTCTTCCCATTGGGAAAGGTCAGTAAAAATATGCGATTGTTGCAGTAGATTACTTCACGAAGTGGGCTGAGGCGGAGCCCCTAGCTACTATTATAGAGAACAAAACTACTAACTTCATCTGGAGGTCTATCATTTGTCGGTTTGGGATACCTCACACTATAGTCATAGACAACGGATGCCAGTTTGACAATGCAAGGTTTCAAAAATTTTGCCAAGGGATCGGGATCAGGAAATTATACTCTTCTCCTCACCATCCTCAAGCTAATGGCCAAGTGGAGACAGTCAATAAAATCATCAAGAGCCATCTGAAAACTAAGCTCGGCCATTGCAAATGATCATGGCCCAAGGAGCTTCTTAAGGTACTATGGGCATATCGTACCACAACTTGAACAACCACTAGTGAAACACCATTCTCCCTCGCGTTCGGGGCTGATGCAGTTATCCCCGTCGAAATCAGGATACCTAACAACCACACTGGTTACTTCCAGTCTGAAGAGAACGAAACCAATTACGCCTAGGCTTGGATCTGCTTGAAGAAGCAAGAGATGACTCGTGTAAGAAGGTCGCATCATATCAGCAATGTATTGCAAGATATTACAATTCAAGGGTCAGGAAACGACGTTTCAGAGTGGGAGATCTCGTCCTATGCAAGGTCTCCAAGGAAATCAAGGAAAAAACCTTAAGATCGTTTAGCTCGAACTGAGAAGGTCCCTTTACAGGGTCAGCTCGACTAGGATCTTATAAGCTGGAAGACATGGAAGGACGACCTTTACCACACACTTGGAACGCCGAGTATCTCAAAATCTATTATCAATAATCGGCTAAAAAAGAAGGAAGCTGTATAGACTAAATGGAAAATCTTGTAAGCTACACCCACAACATCAATAAATGAGGTATTTCCTTACTATTTTTTTTGGGATTTAAATCATTAGTATCAGCAGTTGCCACACTATACACTACGCCAAAACTTGAGGGCACAACTCAGCCAAAGAGGTTCCAACCTCGCTAGGCCTCGAAGATGTTTCGACCTCATACAACTCACATAAAGGTTGCCATTGGCACCAGAGCTTTCGAGATCACAAGCCAAAGGGTTCTGACTAACCCAAGCTCACTTGCGGTACTTCAACGCTCCGAGTAGTGTCTTGCTCAGCCATGGAGTTGGGGGGGGGGGGGGGGGGGGGGGGGAGCATATATGCCACCACAGTAAGATATTCAATCACAAAGCATGAAAAGTAAATGTGGCCACTGATGAACTAAAAATCATTTTCATTAATGAACAAAAATTGTCACAAGGGAAGTTTTTACAAGGTCAGTTTTACAAAAAATAAGAAAATTCCTAAGTTGTTCCGCCCTCGGGCACTTGGACCTCAACCGCCAAAGACATGGGCACCCCGGCCTCCGCCACCTCAGTTGTGGCCACCTCCGCAGCAAAATCCATCCCGGTCTGCACCTCAGCTGTAGGTGCCTTAGTCTTAGCTCCTCGATCAACCTCCTTGTCCACATCAATATGAGAGAGGTCAAGGTTGGGGAAGTGTTTCTCGACCAATGATTGGCAGTCCTCGAATCCATAATTATAAATTTTCTCTTGAACTACCCTCATCTTGGCCAACTCAGCTTCCCGCTCAGTAGCCTTGGACTGGGCATCATGCAGTAGTGCGGCCAGACTCGCCCTCTCATCCTCCGCCACCTTTAGCGTAGCTTCCGCGGACTCCGCTCTACAGAGTGCCTCTAGGTTCTTTTCTCTTGTAAGGCAACCTCGACCGTATGATGTTGTACCTGAGTGACCTCGAGCTCATATTAGGCCACTTTTGCCTACGATCTGGCAGACTCCTAGGTCCTTTGCGGCCGCCTCCGCCACCTTCTTCAAGGATGAGGCCGTGTGAAGAGCCTCCTTTGCTCGTCCCTTGTATTTAGCAAGGGCCCGATGCATCATAATCCCTAGGGTTGTGTCCTGAGATAAGAATAAGCGAATCAGAAAGGCATTCACGACGTTAAAATACAAAAAATAAAGTAAGATGCGACCTTACTGATGCAGACACAAGCGCATTTAAGGTGTACCAACTGAAGAAAGCGCCAACCACAAGTACCGTCCTTGTGGATAGGCGACTATTGAGGAGCTTGAAGACCCTCCACATGTGATCAGACACATAGAAGACCCCACTCAGGGAAGACACATGTGAAGGATGAAAGGAGGAAAATGACCTGAAAGACTGAAGATGGCGCCCGACCATTGTCTTCGGAGCCTTCGGGCGCCCGAACTTTGCCTGCCGAGTGCCCGAACCTCTCTGGAGGTTTTTGGACGACTTCGGGCGACACTTCGGGCGCCCGACCGAGCGCCTGAACTTTCCCGCACTTTTGTCAGTTACGCAGTTTTTGCTTAGTTTTAGGGGTATTTTATTACTTTCATGTCTTTATTTTATTTATTTAAGTGGGCTAAAGCCCTAAACTCGGGATTGACTTGATTATTGATTAATGAAAAGCCTCTTGGAGCTTCGCTCTTCCTCTTTCTCTCTCATGGTGATGTTTATTCTTCCTTGATCCCTCTTTTCTTCTACTTGCTTCTTGTGCCCCTTCCTATCCTTCTTCCAGGTAATTCTTTCATTCCTAATCTATTTGTTTCGCTAACCTCAATCCCTAAAATCTTATTTTGATCCTAAACCCTAAGTTTTCAGATTTTCAAATCTTTAATCCAAAATCCCTTGATTTCTTGGATTAGAGATTCCTCTTAATTGATTGGGTTATAGTCATGCAAGATCGGGAGGTTCCATCCCTCGCCGGATCCAACTATAGTGATACTTGAATCTCATACTTCATGGTTGTGATGAATGGCCCGTTCCATTGCATGTTCCTTATGATCTTCTTAGTTCATGATGATTACTGCTAGATTTTATATTGTTATTATCTTTTAATTCCGCTGATTTAATTGTGTTCATGAGCATGCATCATATTTAGGGCGCCCTATATCAAATTTGGTATCAGAGAATAGGCTTGCATGGTTTTATCTAGATCGAGTTATCAAATTAGGGTTTTTATTTTTAGGTCTATTTTAGGAAAGTTCCAGATTTAGAAAGTTTTTAATTTTAGAAACTTTCCAATTTTAGAAAGTTTCCTAATTTGGAAAATTTTCAAATTTGAGTTGTTTCTTGTTTTAACTTAATTGTGTCAGTTCATATTAGTTTTACATTCATCGCATTCATCTTAAAAGTCATAACACCTAGTAGTCTAGTTGGGTAGAGTTTGGTTCAAGTCTCCATTGTATGCCCACAAGAAGAGGTAGAGGTTTCGGACTTCAGCCTACCATGAATAACGAGCAGTTATTTGAGCAACTTGCTCAATTGATATAAAAGATAACTGCCCTAGAAGCAGGTCAAAAGCGTGAGTTTGCCTCGCCTTGAGAACCAAATCACCACTGCCATGATTAAGGTCGAGCAACTAGAGGCGTCCCAAAGGGAAAACCCCGCTGTAGGGGATGATGCGCACTCCCAAGTGAGAGGAATCATTGAAGAATGCGCTTGCCACACGTGGAGGTAGTGAGGATAGAGATCGTGGTAATGGTCGTGGTGTTGTGCGAAAGGCACTGGGCCACATGTGATTATCAAGACCGCTATGATCCAGATGAGCGTGCTGATGAAGAGTGTGAGAGTTGAGGCCCCGAGTTTTGATGGACGCTTGGACCCCAAAGCATTCCTTGACTGGGTTGCTGACATGGACCACTACTTTGAGTGGTATGCAATGTCAGAAAATCGTCAAATGCGGTTTGCTAAGATGAAGCTTGTGGGCCAAGCCAAGCTCTTTTGGACCAATACTGAGTGTAAGATAGAAAGAGTTGGTACAGCCCCTATCACACATTGGTATGAGATGAATGAGAAGTTGAAGGAGAAGTACCTTCCTCTCTCATACCGTCAGAAGCTCCTTGACCAATAGGCAATCCTTACACCAAGGGTCAATGTCTGCTGCTGACTACATCGCTAAATTTGAAGAATATATGATGCGATGTGATATCCAAGAAGACCCCCTAGTAACGCTCTTACGTTTCAAGACGAGCCTTCGTGCGGATCTTCAGCGCAAGCTTATGACTCGGCCCTTAACAGACTTAGACGAAGCATATCAAGTCGTGCAGGAGTTAGAGCAATACCTGAAGGCTCCTGTCGTCCGTCGTTTTGAGTCCCGAGACTCCAGTGCTAGATCTAGTTCCCAGGGGACTAGACCTAATATTGGTAGTCAACCTAGGGCATAGGCAACCATTCCACCTAAACCTAGGGAGGACAAGGTCAAATGGGTTCTTGGTGCCTGGTCCTGGTAACATGAGCCAAGTGAGGTGCTATGAGTGTGGCAATCTTGGTCACATGTCAAATCAGTGTCCTACAAAGAGCCGTGGGAAAGCCTTAGTTATAGGCGAGTCCCATGAGGGTAGAGATGACCAGGGTGATTATGAAGTTGAAGAGTATCATCTTGAAGGAGGACTTACTGATGAGGAAGAAGTAGATGGAGAAGCAACGCTTGCAGTAGTCAGGCGTGTGCTAGCTCAGTCTAGAAGTAGTGTTGACTGGCGTCGAAGCACTATCTTTTACACTATTGCCAAGTGTGGTGAAAAGAATTGTAAGGTGATAGTGGACAGTGGAAGTTGTCAGAATGTGATTTCCACTAGCACCTTAGATCGCTTGAAACTGAAACTCACACCTCATTCAGACCCATATAAAGTTTCTTGGGTTGACAAGACATCCCTACCTGTCACCTATCAATGTCTAGTCCCCATTGAGTTTGGGTCTTACAAAGAGTCCCTGTGGTGTGATGTTTTACCTATGGATGTGGGACATGTTATCCTAGGTAGACCGTGGCTATTCGATAATGATGTCACGATCTTTGGCCGTTCGAATGTGTGTACTTTCATGCATAACGGTAAAAAGATCAAACTTAACCCCATGCCACCTGAGAACAAACTAGGGAAGAAGAAGGATGAGAAGGTAAGTGAGCCTCGAGGAGTGGGGAAGAGAGCCTAGAGGAGTGGGGAAATGCGAGCCTAAGTCTCTATATATAATCAGCGCAAGAGAGTTTGAAAAATAGACTAAGGAGGATTATATGGTGTATGCCTTTGTGGCTAGAGAGATTACACCTGAGGTTCCATCAGAGTTACCCCGTGAGGTGACCTCGGTCCTGAAGGAATACAGTGATGTATTTCCTGAAGACTTACCTAATGAGTTGCCACCTATGAGGGACATACAACATGCTATTGATCTTGTCCCAGGGTCTACTCTACCGAACCTTCCTCACTATAGGATGAACCCTGCAGAACATGCAGAATTGAAGAAGCAAGTTGATGAGCTTTTGCAAAAGGGTTTCATCCAAGAGAGTATGAGCCCGTGTGCCGTGCTTGCGCTGTTGACTCCAAAGAAAGACGGCACGTGGCACATGTGTGTGGATAGCCGTGCCATAAACAAAATTACTGTTAAGTACAGGTTCCCTATACCTAGACTTGATGATATGCTTGACATGATGGTCTAGGTCCACTATATTCTCTAAGATAGACCTCAAGAGTGGATATCACCAAATCCGTATACGCCCAGGAGATGAGTGGAAGACTGCATTTAAAACAAAAGATGGGCTGTATGAGTGGTTGGTCATGCCCTTCGGCTTGACTAACGCACCCAGTACTTTCATGCGGGTGATGACACAAGCTTTGAGGCCGTTCATGGAAAAGTTCCTAGTGGTGTACTTTGATGATATTCTTATTTATAGTACCACTAAGGAATCACACCTTGAACATTTAAAGAAGGTCTGTAGCGTCCTTAGGAAGGAAAAGTTGTATGTTAATCTTAAGAAATGTGTATTCATGTTTAGCCAAGTTGTGTTTTTAGGATTTATAATGTCATCTGAAGGGATGCGCGCAGACCCTGAAAAGGTCAGGGCCAGAGTTGAGTGGCTTGAACCGAGGAACATTCATGAGGTGCAAAGCTTTCACGGCCTGGCAACTTTTTATCGTTGGTTCATTAGCGGTTTTAGCACGATCATGGCTCCCATTACCGAATGCATGAAAAAGAGAGAGTTCGTGTGGTCTAAAGCCGCAGTCAAGGCTTTCAAAGAAATTAAGGGCAAGATGGTGGAAGCTCTTGTCATGCGTCTACCTGACTTTTCTAAAGTCTTTGAAGTAGCGTGTGATGCGTCTGGTGTCGGTATAGGTGGAGTGTTAAGTTAAGAAGGACACCTAGTGGCCTATTTCAGTGAGAAACTGAATGAGGCAAAACAAAAGTACTCCACTTACGACAAAGAATTTTATGCGGTAGTGTAATCCCTGAGACATTAGCGACACTATCTCCTACCGCAGGAATTTCGTTTTGTTTTCTGGCAATGAGGCTTTGAGATATTTGCATTCTCAGAAGAAACTCAACCTAAGGCATGCTAAGTGGGTAGCGTTTCTTCAAGAATATTCATTTGTTCTGAAACACAAGGCCGGAGTTGAAAACAAACCAGCAGATGCCCTTAGTAGAAGAGTGGCGTTGCCCAACTCCTTGAGTGTAGAGGTAGTCGGATTTGAGCAACTGAAAGATGAATTACCTCACATGTCCTGATTTTGGGGGTACTTACGCGTCACTCTCCAGTGACTAGCGTATTATGGGTGACTATGTTCTTAAAGATGGCTTCCTTTTCAAGGGAGATAGACTTTGTATTCCCCGTATGTCACTTCAGTGAATTCCTCATCTGGGAGCTTCATTCAGGAGGGATAGCTGGCCATTTTGGTCGTGATAAGACCATTGCCCTTGTGGAAGATCGTTTCTATTGGCCAAGTCTCAAACAAGACGTAGCCAAAGTTTTAGGACAATGTCGCACATGTCAGCTGGCAAAGCAAATAAAGCAAAATACTGGGCTATATACGCCATTGCCAGTGCCACATGTTCTGTGGCAAGACATTAGTATGGACTTTGTGCTTGGGCTTCTCAAGACAATCAAGAAGCATGATTCCGTTTTTGTCGTTGTAGACCGTTTTTCTAAAATGGCGCATTTCTTCCCATGTTCGAAAATGTCGGATGCGTCTCATGTTGCTGTATCTTTTTTTATGGTGTGGTGCGTCTCCATGGGTTACCTAAAACCATAGTGTCTGATCGTGATATTCGATTTACTAGCTATTTTTGGAAGAGACTATGGCACATTATGGGAACTCGTTTGCAATTCTCTACTGCTTACCACCCACAAACAGATGGTCAAACTGAAGTGGTAAACCATTGTCTTGGAAATCTTTTACATTGTCTAGTGGGTGAACATGTCAAGACTTGGGACCTAATTTTACCAACTGCTGAACTTGCTTATAATGGGTTAGTTAATAGATCTACAGGGTTGAGTCCTTTTGAAATTGTAAGTGGTTATAAACCTAGAATGCCCATAGATCTCTTACCTATGTCTGTTACCTAAAGGTCATCTGAATCAGCCGATGCATTTGCATGCCATATTCATGATTTGCATACACATATTAGACAACGAATAAATAAGAGCAATGATGACTATAAAATTTCAGCTGATTCTCATCATAGAGCGCAAGAATTTCAGGAAGGAGACTATGTAATGGTGCGAATAAGGCCAGAGCGATTCTCTCAAGGAGTCGCTAAGAAGTTACAAGCGCACAGTACTGGACCATTCAAGATATTACAAAAGGTTGGGTCCAACGCATATCGGATTGACCTTCCACCTGAAATGAGCATTAATCCAACTTTTAATGTGGAAGATCTAGTCCGTTCCCATGCTCCCATTGTCGATCCATCGTCGCTTTCATGGCCTCTTTCTGATTTTGCTTCCCAACCCCTTCCACCCCTTCCTCTACCCATTACCCATAAAGAAGAAATTGAGGAAATCTTGGACGACGAAATAGTATCTACGAGAGATGGAGGTTTCCAGAGGTATCTTGTCAAGTGGAAAAACAAACCATCGTCTGAATGTACGTGGCTGTCGGGCGAAGCATTACAGGATATTGATCCAGATCTACTAAAGTGCTACAACAGTTTCAACTCGTCGGAGTCGAGTTTCTCTCACCTGAGGGGAATTGATGCGGACACAAGCGCATTCAAGGTGTACCAACGAAGAAAGCGCCAACCACAAGTACCGTCCTTGTGGATAGACGACTATTGAGGAGCTGAAGGCCCTCCACATGTGATCAGACACATAGAAGACCTCACTCAGGGAAGACACATGTGAAGGATGAAAGGAGAAAAAGACCGAAAGATTGAAGATTTCAGGCGCCCGATGTCTTCGGGCGCCCGAACTTTGCCTGCCGAGCGTCCGAACCTCTTTGGAGGTTTTCGGACGACTTCGGGTGACACTTCGGGCGCTCAACCAAGCGCCGAACTTTTCCGCACTTTTGTTAGTTATGCGTTTTTGCTTAGTTTTAGGGGTATTTTAGTACTTTCATGTCTTTATTTTATTTAGTTAAGTGGGCTAAAGCCCTAAACTCGGGATTAACTTGATTATTGATTAATGAAAAGTCTCTTGGAGCTTCTCTCTTCCTCTTTCTCTCTCATGGTGATGTTTCTTCTTCCTTGATCCCTCTTTTCTTCTACTTGCTTCTTGTGCCCCTCCTATCATTCTTCCAGGTAATTCTTTCCTTCCTAATCTATTTGTTTCGCTAACCTCAATCCCCAAAATCTGATTTTGGTCCTAAACCCTAAGTTTTCAGATTTTCAAATCCCTAATCCAAAATCCCTTGATTTCTTGGATTAGAGATTCCTCTTAATTGATTGGGTTATAGCCATGCAAGATCGGGAGGTTCCATCCCTCGCCGGATCCAACCATAGTGATACTTGAATCTCATACTTCATGGTTGTGATGAATGGCCCGTTCCATTGTATGTTCCTTGTGATCTTCTTAGTTCATGATGATTATTGCTAGATTTTATATTGTTATTGTCTTTTAATTCCGCTGATTTAATTGTGTTCATGAGCATGCATCATATTTAGGGCGTCCTACATCACTTACCCTGAGGCTGCTCTCAATCATAGAGCCGGCCAGCTGATCCGGGTCCGTCACGCCCACTATGTCCAGGTTCTCCCTGATATTGGGGTTGGCCATCGCGTAAGAGTTGATGCTGTTTATCCACGAAGGATACTCCTCAGTGAGAGGAGGCATCAGTATCTTCAGCTCCTTGGCGACCGAAAACGAGCGTGAGCGACCACTCGAGGCCGGAGTAGGAGCTTCTCTGGCAGAGCTTGCCAGCGTTGCAGGTCACTCCACCGCTGTGTCCGTCACCTCAGCAGGAGAAGGATGGGAGAGCCATGGGATGTCCTGAATTGGAGGGCTAGGCGGCACTATCGGCCCAGAACTGTTAGCGGCGAGCTGAGGTGGTTGTTAAAGTGGTTATGGATGAAGGTCCTCCATTCTCGGCCCTTGGGCCGACTTCTTCCTGGGTGGTTGAGAAGGTTCTTCCTTATCCAGAATATTGGTAGGAAGCTTTCGAACCTTGGAAGGAGCCCTTAGAGTCATTCCTTCATCAGAAGAAGAGTAGCGAAAACAGAAATCAAGCTGAAGAAAATGACTAAGTACAAGATCACTAGGCAGATGACCGACCTACTTCACAAATAGATTCGAGGGTGATCAGGAGCTCGTAATTCCTTTCTTCCACGGACCGGGACCATGCGATGTTGAGTTGCTGCTCTTGAATAATAGTTAAGCTTGGTTGGATCTGCGAGAAAGATGCACAAGATCATGAGAATGGGTTAGACATTGGACGATAGCTGAGGAAATTAAACGAAGTGTGCAAGTTGGTAGGCTTTCCGACCTGGTTTAAAGAACTCAACGCGAACTCAATACTTTAGAGGCCTAGGCTCGTCCGATGCTGCCTCCCACTCCCCTGAGAAGAACCACTTCTCCTTCCAGGTCTTTGTGGAGGAGGGAAGACCCGTGAAAATCGAACCGTCCTACTTGGGCAGGTCGAGAAGTAGTATAATCCCCGACCTCTTAGAGACTTCAGAGTATACAGAGTGAAGAGCTCATTCAAGGTCATCTCGAGGCCCCCAACACGTCGCCACAAGATGTAGCAGCCAACGATGCATTTCCACATGTTAGGATGAAGCTGACTTGGAGATAAGCTTAGCATTCTTAGTATCTCTTGGACAAACAGATGAAGTGGCATACGCAGGCCTGTTGCAAAGTGGATGGAGGACACTACGACCTCGCCAGCGCAAGGTCGGCTTGGAGACTCGCCTACTTCATGAACTTTAAGGCCTATATAGTCTAGGATGTCATAGGTCTCCAGCATGTCCTTGAGCTCTTCATCGGAAAATATGAGATTCCACCTCGTCTAGCTCAAAATTGTTAGGGTCGCTTGGACCCTTGGAGGTTTCTTGGTACTAGAGCTCGGAGCCCCCACCCCTATCCTGGGGGCTGGTTCCGATGACACTAAGGCCAGTACCACCATTGAATCAGCTAAGGGGGCTCGAGGGCCAAATCTCATGGTTTAGTTGACCACTTGAGAATCCACGGAAGAAAGATTGAGAGTTTTTGGGTCAGCGTATTCTACCCTAGGGATGGCATCGGAATGAGAAGAGTCAGACATTGTGAAAGGAGGAGGAGATAAAGGTGCAAGATTGAGAAACGTATCAGGATCTGTTGGCATGGGGAGTTCTGAGAAAATGCTTAAAGAGGCAGAAGACAGTTTTCAAAAATACAAAAATGGCCAAGGAAGAAGGGTTTTATAGATCTAGAACTTTGTTAGCCATACAATACCATGTGGCAAAGGAAGAGTCTCCTCATTTAATGACTGCACCTCTTCGGAGCCTATTTCCTCCATTCATCTCTCCCTGATTCGTCCGTACAAAGCATGCACCTCACGCTATTTTCTCTCTTGACACGCGGCATAACGAGACGAGTTGAGTATTCAATCCGTTGTAACGATCGACACGTGTCACTTGCTCATTCGTTGAAATTCAAAGGGCGCTGACAAAACCATACCACAATGATAACGATGCTTTGATAAACATGCTTTAAGGGGGCATGCTCGAGAAGCAAGGCAGAGCGGGGATCGCGGAGCAGCGGATCACCTTCAGATCAGTCCAGCTCATAGGATCATTACTCCCAGTTCCTTTAATGCTCAGACGAGGGCGTAAGGGGGCTTCTGTTATGGGGATAATTCGAGCTGAACCGATAATGAGAGATCAGCTCAAAGGCTTGGATTCGTCAGTTCGACTTCCTATGGAGCTCGTCCTCCAGGCATTAAATTCATATTGAGTTGACCTCAGGCTCGATCTCGGGACTAGTCAGTGAGCAAAACTGATCTCCAGCTCGGCCTCAGCTCTATCCTTAGCAACTGCCGACCTGGATCACCACCAACATAATTACAGGCAAAAGACCAGGGGTGTGCCCAAAAAGGATAGACATGTCATTAGCCGTTATAGGCATGGCCCATGTCTCCAAGAATTATGCCATCTGGCGGGAATCTCTCCTGTAACCATAGCCACGATCATGGCAACACCGAGGGCCCACAATTACTCTTCCAATAACTATAAAATGGGATCCTTACTCCATTGAGAGGTACACACATTTTACTATTCTAAAAGTAATCTTGCTCTCCTTGCTCAAAACCCATCTGACTTAGGCATCAGAGGATTAATGGCCGGTCCCCGGCCACCCTCTTAGCCTTCTCTTGTCTTGTGCAGAATCCAAGGTTTCCAACCTAGTGGCAAGGAGACACCTTTATACTTCAAACCCTAGTGGACTTTTGCCCACCGAGTCTATTGTCTAGAAATCTGCCACAAGCAGAATTAATTATTTTTTAGTCATCTGGGCACTTTATGCCTTTTTCAAATGAAAAATGCCCCTCTACCACCGTCCTCTCATATAATGGTAGCTTGGTGCAGAAGTTGAAGGGCCTTTTCAAAAGAGGATTGTGGCCCCATTAAATCACGTTTGGGGTCATCCCTCAACTAATTTGTTTGTTCACTTTAATTGGATAGCCGTAAACCTCTAGTAGGATCATTTCAGCTTTTTTAAAGTTGTTTGTGGCCCACACTGCATTAACATTGTTCGTTAATTCCATACTATTTTCTTTGGTGTGGTCCATCTGTGATGAGTTTTTCCCTCAAACTTGGGTCGATGGCATGAAATTAAAATCTCATTCATGTGGATGGCATTGATCTGCTATAAGACAATCCAATAGGCTTCACACAAGAAGTGGGATGAGTTCAATAGGTGGGTCTCTTGCACGGAAAGACCATTTGGTCTTTTCTTTCTTTTTCTTCTTCATTTTTTTCAAGGGAGGGGACCATTTGGCCATTAGGACTATTGCCACCTCCGTGGGACCCGCTTAGGTGAGCTTCTAAATTGTATCCGATGTCATTTACTCCATTTCGATGAGCTTCTAAGTATTTTTTAAGATTATCAGTCCCAGGAAAACGGTCATAACTCGCTCGTTACATGTCTGATTTAGGTGATCTAGTACTCGTTGGAAAGATAATTTGATGAACTTTCAAATAGAATTATAATCAGATCATTTGAACATCATTTGATTACTCAAAAGTGTGCCCAAAGTTTATCTATTTGGATATCTTATTCGGTGACAAAATGTCATGATGAACTTCAGACCTACTTTTAGGTAACCAAATGGTACTCAAATGGGATGATTTCAAAGTCATTTGGAAATTTATCAAATTATCTTTCCAACGAGTACCAAATCACCCAAATCGTATATGTAATGAGGGGAGTTATAACCATTTTTGTGGGACCGACGATCCAACAATGACTATTGGTGACCAATAGTAACTTTAGGCTCACTTTTGGGCAAGCAAATGGTGTCTAAATGAGTTTATTCAAAAGTCATTTAAAATTTCATCAAATTACCTTTCCAATGAGTATAATATCACCTAAATTGAACATGTAATGAGGGAGTTATGATCATTTTTGTGGGACCAGTAATCCATAGTGAGTATCAACAATCCACAATGAATTTAAGCCCAATTTTAGACAATCAAACGGTGCTCAAATGATGTGATTCGAAATCCATTTCAAATTTCATCAAATTACATTTTCAATGAGTAAAAAGATCACCTAAATCAAACATGTAACGAGGGAGTTATGACTATTTTCATGGGTCGACAATCCACAATGAGTATTGGCGATCCATAGTGAGTATTATCAATCCATAGTTACTTTGAGCCTACAATTGGGCTATCAAATGATGTCCAAATGAGCTGATTCAAAAGTAAGATCATCCAAATCGAACATGTAATGAGGGAGTTAGTAACCATTTTTATGGGACTGACAATCCATTATGAGTATCAGCGATCCACAATGTGTATCAACGATTCAAAGTGAATTTAGGCCCACTTTTGGGCTATTAAATGATGTCCAAATGAGGTGATTCTAAAGCCATTTAAAATTTCATCAAATTGGCTTTCTATTAAGTACAAGATCACCAAAATCAGACATATAACGAGGGAGTTGTGGCTATTTTCATGGGACCAGCGATCCACAGTGACTATCGACAATCCATAGTAACTATGGGCTCACTTTAGGCTATCAAATGGTGTCCAAATGAGGTGATTTCAAATCCATTTGAAATTTCATCAAATTACCTTTCCAACAAGTAAAAGATCACCCAAATCGAACATGTAACGAGGGAGCTATGACCATTTTCATGGTACGGACAATACATAGTGACATTGGGCCCACCTTTGGGCTATCAAATGGTATCCAAATGAGGTGATTATAAAGCCATTTGAAAGTTCATCAAATTAATTTTCCAACGAGTACAAGATCACCAAATCATATATGTAACAAGGTAGTTATGATCATTTATGTGTGGCTAATTTTTTTTAAAAAGACACTCAGAAACTCACCGTAATGGAGGAAATGATGCTGAATACACGTTGGAAGGTCACCGAATCAGGTCCCATAGATGTGGTAACAGTCCTAATGGCCAAATGGTCCCCTCTTGTGAAAAAAATGAAGAAGAAAGAGAAAGAAAAGGCCAAATGATTTTCTTGCACAAGGGACCCACCTATTGAGCCTACCCCATATCTTGTGTGGGCCCCACTGGATTGTCTTGTATTAGATCTAAGTCATCCACATGAAAATAGTTTTAATTTCATGCCATCAGCCCAAGTTTGAGGGCAAAGCTCATCATGGATGGACCACACTGGTGGAAACAGTCTGAAATTAACGAACAATGTTCATACAATTGTGGGACATAGACAGTTCCATTTTTTTAAATGATCCTATTGTGGGTTCATGACTGGTCAATTAAAATGAACGTATCAGATTAGTTGAGGGGTGGCTCTAATAATTGGTTTAGTGAGCCCACACCCCATTCTCAAAAGACCATTTTAACTTTTGAGACAAACTAACGTTGTATGAGAAGATGACTGGTTGATGGGCATTTTCGTCCTTCAAAAAGCCAAACAATGCAGAGAGGGCTAAACAAAAGGGTTTTAAAATCTGATGTCAACGCCTTTATTACCTCATAATTGAGGGCTATTGTAATTAAGGGCCATTGTAATTAATAACCCCAATAATTGCAGCTGAGTTTCCTTTACTTTCCGACATAAGAGTACGGATTCTCCATTTATAGCAAACACACAACTACATCACGAGAAGAATTTTGCTATACCCACGAATTGCGTACCCTATATACACATTAATTCCAGCTGTGGGTGATGTCTGAATCTAGAGGGGTGTAGAATGCGGAGAGTGCAAGTCTCTCTCGTCTCCTCTCTCTGTTCCGAGAATCTCTCCAGAATGGCAAGAGATCGAATGTAGATTTGTGCCAAAGCCTTCTTGCGCTTGGAACTTAAGTGGGCCCACAACTGATGTTTGTGAGAAATCCACTCCGTCTATCCATTTTGTGAGCTCATTTTAGGACGTGAGACAAAATATGAGCCACATCTAAGAATCAAGTGAGCCGCACTAAAGGAAAATGTGGGTTGGGAAGGAAGCAGATTGCGTAGTGAGTGAGAGAGATGAAAGAGAGGAAATGACGCACAGACGCCAATTTCCTACAAAAACCTTTGGCATGCACTGAGAACTTAGGTAGGGCTCACCGTGATGTCTTTGAGAAATCAATCCCGTCTATCTATTTTGTGAGCTCATTTTAGGTTGTGCAACAAAAAATGAGCAGGATCCAATACTCAAGTGGGTTGAAAATGTGAGGATTGAACGTCCATAGTTGAAATATTCGTGGGGTCACAAAAGTTTTAAATCAAGCTAATATTTGTGTTTTCAGTTCATCCTAGTAGGAATGACATTATGAATGGTATGAATGGCATATAACCATCACTGTAGACCTAGGGACGTTTCTACGGTAGTAATTTTTCTACCCACCTTTTCCTTTAGTGTGGCCCACTTGATTATTTGATGTTGCTCATTTTTTGTCTCACCTCTTAAAAGGAGCTCACAAAACAGATAGATGGGGTAAATTTCTCACAAACATCAGCCATGTGCCCCACCTAGGTTCCCAACGCAAGAAGACTTTGGCACGGAATTGCAATCCGATCTCTTGTCATTGCCGAGAGATTCTTGGATGGAAATCGGACTGCATATCATACTGATTAAACTTTGTTGGGCCCACTGGGAATGTATATGGTTTATCCATGTCGTCCATCCATTTTTCCATATCATTTTAGTCGTTGAACCCAAAATTAAAACATATCCAAGGCTCAAGTGGACTACACCATGGGAAAAAAGTGGGAATAATGATTTCCACCTTTGAAACCTTTCTAGGGTCCACATTGATGTTAATTTGTCATCCAACTTGTTCATAAGATCACACATACATGGGTGAAGGTTATATATATATATATATATAAAAAACTTTTGTGGCCCTCAAGATTTTTTCAACGGTAGAAGTTCAATTCACACTGTTTCCTATGGTGTGGTCCACTTGAGATTCTTATATAGTTTATTTTTTAGCTCTATTCCTAAAATTATCTTATAAAATGAATGGACGGAGTGGATATAATACATAAATGATATTGTACCCCATAGCTATGCAATCCACTCTCTTGTGAGAGAGAGAGAGAGAGAGAGAGAGAGAGAGATGCGCTCCCCGTTGTACGCCCCTTTAGACTCAGATGTCACGCACGGCTGGGATTTATGTGTTTATAGCGGGTGGGTGTAGCAAAATTCTTCTCCCACATCACACTGCCATGCAATTACATGACATTGGATCCGGAATCAAGCTGTGGAGGGGCCCATCGTGATGTCTTTGTTTATCCACTCTGTCCATTCCCTATCTAAGATCAGGCTGATTGCATGAGACCAAGAATAAGGTAGATCCAATGCTCAGGTCAACCACACCAAAATACTGAGCTTGGTTGCATTAAATGCCCTAAGCATTAAATGCAAAGGTCATCTCTGGTGTGGCCGACCTTAGCGTTGGATCTGCCTTATTCAAGGTATAATGCCTTAAAATGATCTTAGAAAAGGAATGAACAAAGTAAATAAACAGATACACCACAGTGGCCCCTCGACGGCTTGGTTTGGACGCAATCCACTAGGGATTTTTACTGCAATGGCCCTGAGGTGTGGCTATTTTTACTAAAAGTCTAATTTCTCGTATAGCTCATCTTTTTTGACCTTTTGACGAGAAATTGAAACTTTTACCGTCCTGTGCCGGGGGATCGGTCAGAGGGGCATTTTGATCATAAATTTTCAATTTATCGTCCAAAGGCTAAAAAAGATAACTCGACAAGAAATTGGATTCTTAGTAAAAATAGCTACAACTCAGGGCTATTGCAGTAAATATCCCATCCGCGTCCCCTGGAGAGCGGATTAGGTGAGACCCCGGGCTCACCTAAGAGGTTGCGGCCCTTACCATTGGGTTACCATGGGGCCCACCTTGATGTATGTATTATGAATCCACTTTGTCTATCCGTTTTTCCAGATTATTTTAGGGCATTATCCAAAAAATGAAGCAGAGAAAAGTATCAGGTGGACCATACGACAAGAAACAGTGGTGATTGACCATCCTACCATTAAAAACTTTTTAAGACTCACCTTCATGTTTTCGTAGTGTTTATTTACCATCAATTCTGTTGATAAGGTCACATGAGACTGGATGAAGGAAAACAACAAATATCAGCTTCATCCAAAACTTCTGTGGACCATTAATGGTTAATCCGCACTGTTTCTTATGTTATGGTCCACATGATGATTGGATCTGCTTCCTTTTTGTATAATCTCATAAAAGGATCTGAAAAAATGGATGGACAGCGTGGATACACAATATGTACATCAAGGTGGGCCCCACGGTAACCCACGGTAAGGGCCGCACCGTCTTGGGTGAGACCGGGGTCTCACCTAATCAATCTCTATCCCGGGCGCGGATTTCCTGCCTTGCGCAGGAAGTTCCTGCGCTGCGCTGAGAACCAAGGTGGGGCCAAAGTTCCTTTCGCAGGCATCTCCTGCACTCGGAATCTAGGTGGGGCCTACTGTGATGTTTGTGAGAAATCTACGCCACCCAACCGTTTTGTGAGATCATTTTAGGCGTTCCGACCAAAAATGAATAGGATCCAAGACTTATTTGGGCCGCAATAAAGCAAAAGGTGGGTAGGGAAATTCCTACCGTTGAAACCTCTATGACGTGGACCAATTAAAAAGCTACAAACAAAAACTCCGTGTTTGCTAAAAAAAGAGCTCCTTCAACCGTCCATACTGAGCTGTGGAGGGGCCAACTGTCATGTATCTTTTTATCCATGCCGTCCATTCATTTTCTATGATCATTTTAAGCCATAAGTCAGCGAACGAGGTAGATCCAACGCTCAGATCGGCCACACCAAATAGCGAGCTTGGTTGCATTAAATGCTCCTCAGCATTAAATTCAAATGCAAGAGTCATCTTTGGTGTGGTCGACCTGAGCGTTGGATCTGCCTCGTTCTCGGTCTAATGGGTTAAAATGGTAAGAGAAAAGGGATGGACGGTCCAGATAAACAGATACATCAGGGTGGGCCCCTTCACAGCTTAGCATGGACGCTTTGCTTCCATACTGAGGAAGGACGCCATCCGCTTCCAAAAAAGACGATCCGGACTCCTGACATAAAGTAGCAGCATTGCTAGCTGGAATTTTACACTTGCCCCATCGAATGAAACAGGGAGGAGAGAAAGCATCAATACCTCACCCCTAATGAAATTAAGCAGCGGTAGTCATCTAACTCATCCAACAAAGCTTGAAGAGGCCTTTTTAATAGCAGACATCCAAGGTAAGTTTTTCTGGTTTTCCTTCTTTCATGATTCAGCACTTAAGATCTTTAGATTCGATTCCATTGAATAACATCCATAGGTGAAAAGTAATTTCCACAATTATTCATGTCCATACCATAGATTTCTCTTATCTATGGTATAGCCAGTGTGATGAGTGAACGTGTCTGATTTTTGGCCTAGATGATCTTTCTCGATTGTGTGGATAACATTTTGTACGGCTCAACATAAGGGACGCATTGACAGCAAAGAAAGCATCGCTGGGAGATACACAAATGTGTGAACTCCCCTTTCTCTAATGTGTTGCATCCAAGTTTTCCTCACGCATTCAAACAAGAAACAATAAAATGAGACCTTATTTGGGTGCCTGCCTTCTAAGTTTTGGATTCGTTGAATATAAATTCAAACACATGGAAATAGCTTTTTGGTTATTTGTTTTTGGAAAAGTAAAAAAACCCCAATTCACTGGGCTAAATCAGATGTCTAAGATCATCCCGATTTACAGTTGACTCTCCCTGTGTGAATGAGTACAGCACAAAGACCTTTTGTCTTTGATCAAATAATCCTAGCTGTTTGATCAAGGAAAACTTGCTTATAGGGAGGCCATTGAGTAAACGGTTGGGATCTTTTGAACGATGTGAGTTTCAGGGGATGCGGATTACCTACTGACGGCTTCGGTACTCGCTTAGCTACTGAATACTGGAGTGACGTCGCCGAGTTCTGTGGGCCCATCATGATGTATGTTGTATCCACACCGATCCATTTGGAGAGATCATATTAGGGCATGAGACAATGAATGAGGAAGATCCAAAGCTCAAGTGGAACCCACCACAGAAAATAGTGGAGATTGAACGCCTACCATTAAAAATTCTTGGGGCCACAAAAGTTTTCCATCAAGCTGATATTTATTTTTTTTCCATTTTCCCATGTCTGTGTTAACTTATGATCATGGTGGGCCCTAGGAAGGTTTCAACTGTGGGAGTCCCTGTCCCCACTGCTTTATGTGATGAGTCCACTTGAGCTTTGGATCTGCCTCATTTTTGGGTTCATGCCTGAAATTGCTCTCCAAATGGGTAGACGGTGTGGATACAACACATATATCATTGTGGGCCCCACAAAACTTGGTGACGTCGGTAGCTGATCTTAGTCCAGTTTCAGGCCTTGTCACATAAAAGGGAGGGGTCCGTCTGTGTCGTGCACTTGTTACATATGTATAGCCTAGTAGAGCTGGGCACAAACCAAGCCAACTCGAAAGCTTGGCTCAAATTGGTTTGAAAAAGCCCGGCTTGGATTGGCTTGAATAGAAGTACAAACCAAACCAAGCCTTGGAGCTTGAGCTCGTTTACAAAAACAAACCAAGCTCAAACCAGGGTAGGACTGGCTCGGCTTGGCCTGAAGCTCTGTTTGATTCCGCTCGGTTTGATTCGGCTCGTAGATTGTAAGCACACTATTTCCGTGGTGTGATCCTCTTGAGCTTTGGATATGATTCAAATTTGGGATCATGTCCTAAAATGATATGTTAAAAAAGATGGACAGTGTGGATAATACATATACATGACAACGTGGGTAATACATGATACATACTCACCATTACTTTGCACTTGTAAAGATATGCTTGTATGCTTTTATTTCAAAAAGGCTCTTACATGTCTATTTTGAAGTTACACTCCTCCTTTGGAGGATGTTAAACATCATGTAGAAAGATACTTTTGTATTTTTTGTGTTATTTTTAACTTTTTTAATTTTTTGTATTTAAACAAAAAAAGAAGAAGAAAGAGCTGTCATCCTGTTCGAGTCCAGCCTAGTTCAAAATTTTTGGCCAAATCGATCCTGGCTTGAACCAGATGTTTCTGGAAGAAACCAAACTCGGGCTGCATGGGTGGGCCCGAAACTCAAACGGGTTGATTCACAAATTGGGGTGGCACAAAAACAAGCCAAACCAAAATAGGGCTAACTTGCCTGGTGCAGCCCGGATCATTGGCCTACAAATGCATGCGTACAATTCTTGATACTCTTCTAAAGTACACTAGAAAATTGTTCGGTAGATCCATTGCACAGTGACGCTCCTGATGCGTCTCATGGTCTAGACGCCTGAATGTTTAAAATCATCGATCAGGATTCTCCATGAGATTTGACCAACTATTGATTGGCCATGAAGAAATACTCACATTGATCAGGCAAAGACGAGCCATCTGTAGCTTTGTAAACTGATGTATAAAATGAGAGGCAAATATTTACTAGGTCAGCAGCCTGCAGATAGGATTCTCACTCTGCAGCACCTGTGTGCACCTTTGCACACTTGTCATGGGCACAAAATCCAAACAGTTCATGTGATGCAGCCCCTCGTGAAACCCCCCGACCCCAAGTTTCAGCCTGATCCAAAACTCTGGTGGGCCATGGCAACAGGAAAAAGTTTCCTCCCTTGATTTAGATCTCTCTTCACTATGGCCCACTAGAGTTTTGGATCAAGCTGAAAGTTAGTGCCCTGAGGGTTTCATGGGGTGTTGAATCACATGGACCGTTTGGATTTTGTGCCCATGACAGTTGTGCTTCTCACCCAAGAAGGTGTGCACGCCAGCAGGACTGTACAACATATATGTACTGGATAGGGCTGTCAATGGACCGGGTTGGCCCGACGGGCTTTTGGGCCTGGCCCGACTTAGGCCGCACTTGGACTAAAGTATCAGGCCCGCGGGTCTGGTTTGGGCCTAAATTAGAAGCCCATTTTTCAAATGGGCTGGACTTAGACTAGGCTGTTCAAAAGCCTGACAACCCGGCCCGACCTGAATATATTTTTAATTTAAAATTTAAATCAAAATATTTTCCTTCCTTTTAAAATTTTAATTTTACACAAAATTTTATAAAAAATCCATCTCCCACCTAAAACTCATTTTATTCTCTATATTGTTGATGATTTTTTTTTTTTTTTTTCATATATGGAAATGTGTGGGATAAAAGGATAATTTCTCTCTCTATGTGAAAGGTCGGGCTTGGGATCGGGCTGAGTTCGTGCCGGACTCTGCATTTGTATCTTGGGCTGGGCTTGGGCTAGACTATTGTAGCCCGTCACAAGTCTAAGCTGGGTTTGGGCATATGTTGAGAGAAGCAGGCTGGGCTTCGACAAAGCTTGACCTGGCCCTAACCTGGCCCATTGACACCCCTATACATAGACACACACACACACACACACACACACGCTTAGAGCTTTCATTATACTCTGGGAGCACATGAGCATTACCTTGAATAATTGGAGATGGTTTCCTTTCTTTTGAAGCAAGTGGCGCCCTTCAGATGTAAAGTAGGCACTCATCATAGGCGGAATTCAACACTAAGGTCATAGGTTTGAGTACCCATGTGGTTTGTCTGGGTGTAAGTGTTTGTTAAAAAATAAAAAAAAAAAAAATTGAAGTGTTGGACCAATCTCTCCTCCAATATGCTATTTGCATGCAAAGAAGGAAGTTGTCTCCATCCATAGATTTGAGGCAATGCTAGTAAAATGGAGAGAGAGAGAGAGAGAGAGAGAGAGAGAGAGAGAGAGAGGAGACCAATGGCAAATGAGCATTACTCGAAAGGCCCAAAAACTGGAGCCGGCTAGATGTCTAACTGAGCAGGTTGACTCGAAAACTCGACTCAAATTGATTTGTATGAATTTAAAAAATTGACATAGACATCGAAAGGAGTACATGGCCTAGTGATCAAGTCACTTCACTCTCTGTAAAGGTAAGGGTTCAAATTTCACCTCCTATACTAAAATCCTCCAAAATAGCACGGCGTCTATAAAACACCCAAGTTCTTCTATGATCACATGTTCTACGTGTAATCCAACTCCCTGCAGCAGGTGAGATCTCACCTCCTACACTGAAATCCTCCTCCAAAATAGTATAGTTTACATGTTCTATGTGTAATTAACTCCCTGGTGAGTTCTCACCTCCTACACTGAAATCCTCCTCCAAAATAGCACAGCCCCTAAAACACCCAAGTTCTTCTATGATCACGTGTTCTATGTGTAATCAACTCCCTCCATTAGGTGAGATCTCCAATTCTAGAATCTCTGGTATACTCAATTCATGTGCACCATAACCAGGTTGAAGGAAATGTACAAAATCAGATGATTAAAAATATAGAAAGACACAACGGGTGAACTTAGGGCCTGTTTGGTTGGCATTTGGAAACCTGTTTCCAGCTTAAAATCTGGATTCCAGCAAAATTCAATTTTAACTTATGTGTTTGGTGGCAAATTCCAGCCAAACATGATTTCATTTGAAAATATAAATTGGCTGGAATCGGGATTAGTGGAAATGGTGTGGGGACCGCTTCTATGGAAGGAAAAGAGGTGGAAGTGAAGAGGTGGAAGTGAACGTAGTTAATATCGATAATATCCCTAGGGTGGTGCCCACCTTGATGTATGCGTTTTATATCCACGCGGTCCATCCGTTTTGAGAGCTCAATTAAAGGCATTAGACAAAAAAACGAGGCAGATCTAAATCTCAAGTGGACCACACCACAAGAAAATAGTGTTGATTGAACGTCCACCATTAAAAACTTCCTACGGCCTACTATAATGTTTATTTTCAATCCAATCCGTCCATCTGTCTTGTGGGACTGCTATAAGCCAGGGGTCAAGTTCTTAGGCGGATCTGAAGCCCAAGTGGGCAATGCCACAAGCAACGATTGGATTACACCGTTTTCAACCAACCAGAATCTGGATTACACAGTTTTCAACCAAACATCAAGTTCCAGATGGAATCTAGGTTTCCAATTCAATTTTTGCAATTATAGATTCCAACACTAAAATTTGAATTTTCTCAAGAATCTAGATTCTGCAACCAAACGGGCCATTAGTGATTTTAGGTGCAATTGGTGTGGCCCATATGAGAGCTTAATTGGGGGCTGATATTTTGCATGCACAGTGACACTAATGGTTATCACCTGATTGATGGAGTGGATTTTGAATATACAACATGGGGGCTAAAGAGCCTGTGTGTTTTACCCACTGTATAAAGCAGGTTCCGGAGACAATTTTGGTCTGGATTGGAAGGGAGATGATACGATAGAGCATAAAGGACTAGAAGACAGTAGGGCCATCTCTCCATACCAGGCATGGCACATGATTCATTGATCAGGACGTACGTTCTATCTTGTAATACCTACTGTAGATGAAAAACATTGAAATTCAAGTAGATCCAATGATCCAGACATCTGATCGGCAACCTATAAAGCAAGGGTAAAAAAATGAAGATGCCTTACTGTCTTCTTTCTTTCTTTCTTTTTAGTTTTTTAATTTTTTTGAAGATTGATAATCAATGTTGAGTGAGGAAAATTGAGGGCACAATAGTCTGATAAATGCGATTTTGAAACATGGGCCATCTATAGTGGTATATATGTACAGTATAGATAGTCTTGGCTGTGGCATCTATATGCATTTTGCACTCTGGAAATGGCCAACCTTTTACTACAGTGCAGTGGACCATTCGATAACAAAGCCCTGCCATAGATTGCACATGGCTCCACCAATCTCATCACCCAATGGTGTCTAGCCTGTCGTAAATTTTGTGATTTTGACTCACGGCGACTCCAAGACATATATCTCATCCCCCACTAACAAATCTTATGATGGCTTTCCTGTGCCCCTAAATGTTGAGGGAACTAAGCCTCTTCAATCTGGGTCGTCTTCCAATGATTCAAACCATTTATATGATGAATATTCTTACTTCATATATAATAAATACCAGTAAATAAAAGCTCCTAAACTTAGATCATTCAAACCTTTGATAATTGGCTATTCAGGTTTGGATACGGACTGCTAGTGTGACCTTCATATATGTATAGGTGCCCAACTGAAAATCTCCACTTTTTGCAGTATATTTTTTGAGTCTTATGTATGTATTAAATGCAAGTGCGTTTTATACTATAGATCTCATTTTATACGATGGTTCCATTAAATAAAAGATCCTAAAATTGATCATTCAAACTTTTAATCGACTCCACATGTGGTCAATCGGTCGCTTACAATTATAAGGCTGAAAGTAAAATGCCATTTAAAATACCAACAAGTCTCAATTCAGTGGACTAAATCAGATGGCTATATGCTCGTTCAAATGGAGTGACGTTTGGTTCACGCTCCTTCTGCAGTGGGATACACGGTTTGATGTGACAGATATGGCTATCACTCATTTTAGGGTGAAATATTCACATGTGAACTATTACCTAATTTATTAGGTAACACTACTCCTTTCAACCATCAAACTAAAGGCCACTGATCAAACTGTTGGGATCTTTTGAACGACGTGAATTTCAGGCTATGTTGCATCGAAAGCGAGGCCCATGAATTACTCTGTCTGCATTGGATGTGGATTGTGTATCGAGTGGCTCAGTATGCTATTAAACTCTGTGGGGCCACCATGATGAATGTATCTTATCCACGCCATTGATCCATTTTACAGCTCGTTTTAGGGCATGAGCCCAAAATTGAAGCATATCTAAAGCTCAAGTAGACCCCAACACAGGAAACAGTGGGGATAATGATGTCAACTGTTGAAGCTTTCTTACTGGCCAACAGGGATGCTTATTTATCATCCAACCTGTTCATAAGGTCACAAAAATAGGAACGAAGGAAAACACAAATATTTGTATGTTTGCGATATGAGACTCTAGATTTTTTTTTTAATGGGTTAGTTCACACACCTTATTGTTAGTACACCCAACCACCCCCGAGACTCTAGATTATTGATTCCCAGCTTGCGAACATTGAAGTGTGACTGCCAATGTGGGTGTGTACTAACAGTGGGATGTGTGTACTATATATATATATATATATATATATATATATATATATATATATATATATATATATATATATATATATATATATATCTTGATCTACCACTTCTGTGGCCTTGCAGAAGCTTTCAACGTTGGGGCGTTAAATTCCTATTGTTTCCAGGAGACAGGGATTTCCTGTATCTGTAAGTTTCATTGGGCCAGCACATTAGCACGGTCGTTAGCACCGCCAATATCTAAAGCAATTTACAAAAAAATGCCTCTTTCATACATAATTACATTCTTGCACCTTTTTAATGGGAGCGGATTCGGTGAGACCCCGGCCTCAACGCAAGACAGTACAGCCCTTACTATGGAGGGCACCTTGATGTATGTATGCTGTATCCGCCCTGTTCATCTGGTTTTCCAGATAATTTTAGGGCATTAAATAAAAAATGAAGAAGATCGACCATACTCTAAGAAACAGTGGTGATTGAACTCCTTACCATTAAAAACTTGTTAGGGCGCACCTTGATGTTTCCATAGTGTTCATTGGAAACTGGATTGCGAGAGCAGATTATGTGAGACCCTGGATCCACCAATGTGGGTGGGACCCCTGACTGTGGGGCCACTGTGATGTATGTGATTACATCCATGCATCCATCCGAATTGAAAGCTCAATATTTTAGGTCATGATTTAAAAAATGAAGCAGATCCAAGATGGACCATAGTACAGGAAGCAGTGGTAATTGACCATTAAAAACTTCTTATAGATCACAAAAGCTTTGGATCAAGATAATATTTTTGTGGTCTCTTCATTTAGGTCTTTGTGACCTTATCAGTAGGTTGGATGGAAAATAAACATTATGGTGGCATTCAGGAGGTTTTAATGGTGAGGATTCAATCTCAACTGTTTCCTATGGTGTGGTCCACCTAGGATTTGGGTCAGCTTCATTTTGAGTTCATTCCTCAAACTAAGATGTAAAAATGGTGGATTTAAGTCATATAGATCACAGTGGCCCCACAGTCAAGGTTCCACCCACCTCTTTGGATCTCGTCAAATAATATTATAGCTTGAGACAAAAAAATAAAGCATATCCAAATCTCAAGTTGACCATACCATAAGAAAGAGTGTGAATGTCTACCGTTGAAAAATTCTTGAGGGCCACAAAAGTCTTGGATCAAGTTGATATTTTTGTTTTCCCTTCATCCATGTTTGTGTGATCTTTTGAACAGTTTGGATGACAAATAAACATCACTGTGGGCCCTAGTAAGGTTTCAACTGTGGAAATAATTATTCCCACTTTTTTTTTTATATTATTATTATGATGTGGTCCACTTGAGCTTTGGATATAATTCTATTTTGGGTTCAACCCCTAAAATAAGTTGGAAAAATGGATGGACGTCTTGGATAATTAAACCACATACATTCAAGGTGAACCCAATAGAGTAACTTAGTACACAATCCGATTTAGTGTTTATTTACCATCCAATTTGTTGATAAGGTCACATAATCTCGGATGAAGGTGAAATTGCACCTATCGGTCTTACTTAGGTGTTATGCGCGGAAGCTTAGTGAAGCTACTAGGAACAATGACTAAGTACTAGAGGAGGGTGAATAAGACCACTTAAAAATATTGTCAATTAAAACTCAATTGCCTTTAACAAATGATTTACTAATTCAACACATAATTAAGACATGGTCCAAAATAGCATAGGCTACAAATGATTCAACATGGTAAGCAATTAGTTTATGAGCAAGATAGTGATCATGTGTATGTGATGTATTAAAAATCAAATGCCTAGCATTGTATTTAATCATGCATTCAAATTTCATAATTAAACTTAAGCATAAATAAAAAGTAATGCGCCAATAGACAATCACACACACAACAATGTATAGTGGTTTAGTTTTCCTACTCTACTCCCGGCTTCCACACTCTTTCCTTGAGTGCACCAGATTTCACTATCTCGGAGGTTTTAAGTTAGGTTCACCTCTCAACCTTTACAACTGGTTTTCCATATATAAGTTAACTAACAACCTCAATCCTAATCCAAAGACCGGCTCTCACATAGACTTAGTTGGTTTTCTATCAGCTAACCAACAACCACTAGCGGTCCTAATCTAAGGCCCTACGTACACTCCTGCCAGAGGCTTTCCTTGGAGACTAACATGTACTCACCCGTATCCGGTGAAGGCGAGTTTGAAAACAAACTCTACGCTCGATTCCCTATGAAAAAGAGTGGACCATGGACTCTAAAAATGACAACCTTACTTGTCGGATTGAGCCTCGTTGTTTTACCTTCTTCAAGTTGCTTTTTCAAAACTCTCCCATGCTTGAATCAGTTCCTTGTTACTCCCTCGATCTTTGATGCTGAATGCTTCAGCTCCTTTGATTGGCTACCGTGCATTTGATGCTCATTTGAGGTAACCAAGGTAATAGAATATGGTGAAATCACTACAACCTAAGTATTGGATTTGGTTTCGTGTTGTGAATTTACTTAGATGGGTCTCCTACAGGATTAGATAGGGTTTTGCCTATTAAGATCGGTGTCTAAACTATTGGAATGAGAGAGATCAAGTACATCCTATTTTAAGGTTTGAATGCTCTTGCTTGTGATAAATCATAAGGTATATGACTTGAATCTCCTAGGATTAGAGCTCCTAATGATATGGTGTAGTGGTGGTTTCTAATACACTAAAAATCCATCAAATTACCCAAAGCCAGAATGCTATATAAATAGACTTGAAGCTCCAACCATAAAAAAAAGGGGAAAAAACGGCTATTGTTCGATCGGTCGACAGAGCCATCGATCGATTGAAAATGACCTCCAATCGGTCAAACTAGCTCGATTTAGGCCAAAAAGCTTCTGTTCAATTTTGACCTCTTTTGATCGGTTGACTGGGTGCTGTCGATCGATTGACATTGATCGACGGATTGGTCGATCGGTCGAACACCAGACAACTTTAAACCAGAGAGTTTCTGTTAAATTTTTCGCCATTTCGATCGGTCGATCCGAGTCGTCGATTGGTCGACGCTTCTAGTCAATCGATCGATAGTACTCCAAGCTTTGTTGTTTTAGGCAGTTTGTTTACAGTAGCTTGGGGCCTCCAAAGCCTTAGATAATAGGCTTCTTTTAATACTCCTAAAACTAATGAATGATGACTAAAGGTTTATCTACTGAAGTCTAAGTCATCTAGAGGCTACGATTTTTTTGGTTCTAAGGGTTAGGGACACCAAGGTACCTCCTTTACCTATTTCTTCTCTTCTTGATGCTTCTTATCCTCTCGTGTCTTCAGTCTTCAGCTTCCAAGGGTTCAACTGACTCACTGACACACAGACTCACATGATTGACAAACAAGGTGTACAAATCAACACGCTAATAGAAGGGAAAAAAATTTAAATCTTAGCTTAATCCAAAACTTTCATTGAATGTTTATGGTCAATCACCACTGTTTCCTAAAGTATGGTCCACCTGATAATTGGTTCTTCTTAATTTTTGGGATCATGGCCTAAAATGATCTGAAAAGCGGATGGATGGGGTGGATATGGAATACACACATCAAGGTAAGCCCCATGATTTTGGGTGAGGTTTGAGTGAGGCTGAGGTCCCACCTAATCCGCTCCCCTTTTTAACCATTCCCTTGCCTTCCCTCATGCCCCATGGCATCAAATGGGCCCCCATCGTGATGTTTATTTAAAATCAACTCCAACCACTAGGTTCTTAATCCCATGTTAGGTTAAGGGTACAAAAATAAAAAACATCTATGACTTAGGTGGGCTATATGATTGGAAAAAGGGCATAGGGAAACGCTCTCCCTACAAATTATTTTCAGTAGTGTAGCCTAAGTAAAAAACATATGGGTATGGTTTTCTGGACACTGCTGTAAATGGTTGTTTATAATCTAATAGTTGGAGTGGATCTTATATAAATTTCATAGTAGGCCCTGTAAAAAATCAAGGGTGGACTTCTCTCTCCCAACTATTTCCTTTGGCATGGCCCACTAAAATGACAGGCTAGTCTAATTTTTTGCCTCTAGGCCTAATATGGAACTTAAGATCTAATGGTGGGAGTCAATCTTGCATAAACATCACAATGGGCCCTATCAAAATCAAAACTAACATCCCATAACAGTAACATTTTTTTTTCTCATTGGATATTCATTGTGCAGTTTTGGTGAGGACACTTATTACAGTACCAAGTAAAGGTATACTGAGTAAACTCTATGAGGCCCATCATAATGTATGCGTATTATCCATACTGGTCATCACCCGTTTTCTCAAAACATTTTAGGGCATGAGCCTAGACTTTAAGCATATCCAAAGCTCAAGTGTACAACACCATAGAAAACAGTGGGGATAATGATATCCACTATTGAAACCTTCCTTACAGCCACAAAGATGTTTATTTGTCATCCAACCTGTTCATAAGGTCACACAGACATGGATGAAGGGAACCCCCCCCCCCCCCCCCCCCCCCCACACACACACACACACAAAGGAAGTATTCAACGGTAGGGTTTTGAATTCCCACTATTTCCTATGGTGTGGTCCACTTGAGCTCTGGATATGCTTCAATTTTGGGCTTATCTACTAAAATAATTTGGTAAAACGAATGGATAGCGTGGATAAGGCACATTCATCAATGGTGGGATTGATAGAGTTTACTCGATACACTATAGCTTATTGCTCAATTACGTCTACAAGCGGTAGTTATTTTTTGGCAGGCCGGTTGCTGCTTGTCCCTAGTTAGAATGCACAGGAGCTCCTAGAGGGCTCTATGATGTATGGGTTTATCCACATTGTCCATCCATTTTATAATATCATTTTAGGGTACATGCGAAAAAGTGAGAGGGTTGCCAAAAAAAGTGACAAGGTTCCACTAGACAAAGTGATGAGGTTGATAGACAAAGTGATAGGGTTCCACTAAACAAAGTAATGTGTTCCACTAGTCAAAGTGATAAGGTTTCCAAATAAAATAATAGGGTTCACATCACTTCGTCTAGTGGAACCATGTCACTTTGTCTCGTGTAACCCTATTACATTGTCTAGCGAAATCCCGTTACTTTGTCTTGTATAACTCCATCCCTTTGTCTAATGGAATCCCATCACTTTGTTTAGTAATCCCATCACTTTATCAATTGAAACCCTATCACTTTGTCCAATAGCCCCGTCACTTTGTCTAGTGAAACTCTGTCATTTTGACTGGCAATCCCGTCACTTTATATAGTGGAACCTCATCACTTTTTCTCATGTAACCTTGTATCATTGTTCTAGTGGAACCCCTGATACTTTGTCTGGCAAAGCCGTTATTTTTCTAGTGGAACCTCGTTACTTTGTTTGGCAACCCCATCACTTTGTCTGGCAACCTCGTCACTTTAATAGTGGAGCCCTATCATTTTGTCTGGCAACCCCGTCACTTTCTTTAATGGAACTCCGCCGTCACTTTGTCTAATAACCCCCTCACATTATCTATTGGAACCCTGTCACTTTGTCTTATGGAACATTGTCACTTTGTCTGCAAACCCCATAACTTTGTCTCGTAGAACCTCAACATTTTCTCATGCAACCTCGTGATCACTTTTTTTAAAGTAACCTTGTCACTTTGTCCTGCAACCTCGTCACTTTTCCTAGTGGAACCCCATCACTTTGTCTAGCAACAACGTTGCTTTATCTAGTGAAACCCTGTCACTTTTTTAACCTCTATCTTGTTCTAGTGGAACAACATTACTTTGTCGGGAAATCCCATCACTTTGCTAATGGAACCCCGTTACTTTGTAGTGAATCCCCATCACTTTCTCTAGTGGAACCCCATTACTTTGCCTGGCAACCCTGTCACTTTGATAGTGGAGCCCCGTCGCTTTGTCCATTAACCTCGTCGCTTTGTTCGGCAACCCTGTCACTTTGCCTAGTAGAACACTATCACGTTGTCTTGTCTAAACTTGTTTCTTGTTCTAGTGGAACCACATTACTTTGTCTGACAACCCCATCATTTTACTAGTGGAACCTCGTTAGTTTGTCTGACAATCCTATCATTTTATCTAGTGGAATCCCATCACTTTATCTGGCAATCTCATCACTTAACTAGTAGAACCCCATCACTAATTTGTCTGATAACCTCATCACTTTGTCTAGTGGAACGTCATCAAATTGTTCGGCAACCCCCACACTTTACCTAGAGGAACATTGCCATTTTGTTCGGCAATCACATCACTTTATCTATTGGAAACCCATCACTTTGTCCAGCAAACTTGTCACTTTATCTAGTGAATCACATCACCTTGTTTGGCAACCCCATCACTTTATCTAGTGGAACCCTGTCACTTTTTCGACAACACTGTCACTTTATCCCGTGGAAACTCGTCACTTTGTCCGACGACCCAATCACTTTATCTAGTGGAAACTAGTCACTTTGTCCAGCAACGCACTGCTTTTAGCAATGGACATCATTATCCCCATGTGGTGTGGTACACTGGAGCTTTGGATATGCTTAAAGTTTAGGCTCACCGCTCATGCACTAAAATATTTTGAGAAAACAGGTGAACAACATGGATAATACATATACATTATAGTGGGCCTCATAGAGTTTGTTTTCAATATGCTTTAAGTTACCTGGAACGTAATTTGCGTCCTCTCTAAAACTACGCTGTGAGTATCCAAGGAGAAAAACATTACTATTATGAGACATCGGTTTTGATTTTGATAGGGCCCATCATGAGGTTTATGTAAGATCCACTCCCACCATTAGATCTTGAGTTCCATATTAGGCCCAAATATAAAACAAAATAAATAAATTAGGCTGGTCTATCATTTTGGTGGGCCATGCCAAAGAAAATAGTTGGGAGAGATGTCCACCCTTGATTTTTATAGGGGCCTACTGTGAAATTTATATAAAATCCACTCTAGCCATTAGATTACAAACAACCATTAGGGAAGTGGAAAAAAAATAAAAAATTCATACCCATCCGTTATTTACTTAGGCCGCATTAATGGAAACACTTTGGAGGACGAGTATTGCCTTGTGCACTTCTTTCAATCATATAGTTCACCTAAGTCACATGCGTTGTTAATTTTTGCACCCTTGACCTATCATGGGGTTAATAATATGGTGGTTGGGGTTGATTTTAAATAAACATCATGTTGGGGCTCACCAAACTCACTGTCCCATTTGCTGGCATGGGCATGAGGGAGGGCAGGGGAATCATTAAAAAGAGGAGCAGATTAGGTGGGACCTTGGCCTCACCCAAAATAGTGCAGCCCTTACTATGGGGCCCACCTTGATGTGTGTATTCTGTATCCACCCCGTCCATCTGCTTTTTCAGATCATTTTAGGGCTTGATCCAAAAAATGAAGAAGATTCAATTATTAGGTAGACCATACTCTAGGAAATAGTGGTGATTGACCATTGATAGACCATGAAAGTTTTCGATCAAGCTGAGATTTGTTCTTTTCCCTTCATCCAGGATCAAGAGAGGACGAATGAATCGTGAAAATTTAAAAACCGATTCGAATGATGTATTTATCGATCGCGAATTGTGTACATTAATGATAAGATAATCATGACTCCTAGTGCGAATCGACCAATTGTCGTGTGTCATTACGGGAGTCGCTTTGACAAAACAAAACCGTTATTCGGTTTTTGTCTCGACCACGCAATTCAACGAGGAGTGGATACGTGTAAAGGCCTATGATTGCATTTAATGTATCGAAAAGGGGGAAAACATCGTTATCACCTTCTTCTCAAAGGCGAAGCGACATGGGGGGTAATGTTCTACCTGTTTTTTGCTATTCATGGGTAAACCAATAGGAAGAAGACACGTGGTATTACATGAAAGAGTTGCGATGCGCCTGGTAATTGGAAAGGCATATGGGACAAATTTTGCGAAGGTATAGTTGGCGTTGATCAGGCTGGTGAGCCACGTCATGCGTGAGCGAGCAGGACGTGGTCGAATGAGGAGAATACACGAAAGGATGAGTGCGAGACGGGTAGTGACTGAAGAAGGAAGGACCTAGAAGACTAGATTCTGCTTGACAATTGCTGTAATCGCCAAATGTGGAGAGCATCTAGAAGGATGTTTGCATCTATGAGGTTGATAAAAGCTAGGGAAATGAACGAAGAAAATGGTCTCATATATACCAACCAAATCAAACCAAACAAATCAAGTATATCTTTCAATAATACTTATGTTTATTAGCATAATCAATACCTTATGTTTCTTAGTATAATCAGTACTCTACATTTACATTCCTTAGCGTAATTCGTAACTTAATCCTACATTAGGAGTAATTGTAATCCTTAACTGTAATCCAAGTCTACACTCATACGCTAGACTTAGTATTAACTTTAGTACAACAAGTTTTTCATTCAAGAAAGCATTCTGAAGTTGTTCCCCTGCGGTCGATTGTAACTATTTCATTTTTTTTTTTTTTTAAAGAAAAACCTGGCTTGAAGATTTTATTAACAAAAGAAATAGGGGGAAACTACATTCGAGAGGTCCAACAGCTCGAAAAATGCACTGGACCTCTTATCATTTCTCTACAAGCTAAGGGTCCGTTTGGCACCATGGATTTGATGAGAAGTGATGAGAAACCACTTGTTTTTCTCTGTTTGGTGAAGAGAATTTGATGAGAAGTGGATTTCATAAGAATCCATGAGAATTCAAAAAGGCACTTTTAACTCCTTTACATTTCTTCCAAAAAAGGTGGGATTCGATGAGAAATCCTCCCTAATGTGGGACCCAACGTGATGTGTCCCAAACTGTGGGACTCAATGTGATGTATATTTGACATCCAACTTGTTGATAAGGTCACGAAGACCTGGCTGAAGGGACCGCATAAATATTAGTTCAATCCAAAACTTTTGTGCATCATAAAAGGTCACTCTCCACTTTTTCTTATTTTATGGTCCACCTAAGATGTGGATCTGCTTTATTTTTTCGATCCTGGCATAAATGACCTATAAAATGGATGGACAATATGGATTTAAAAATTGATAGATGGTGGGATCAAAATCCAAAGTATAGGTGGGCATACGGTGTGATTAAAATCCACACCATCCATTACCTCTTGTCCGATTTATCTCAAAATTCAGGTTGCCAAACAGAAAATTTGGAATTGATAAGAATTGGAATTGATGAGAATTCATATCATAGAATCCACTTCTCATTACTTCCTCTTAAATCCATGGTGCCAAACAAGCCCTAATGGAATCCTCTCTAACCTTACCCAAACTTACACGGTTCAAAAACAACGCTCCAAGATGTTAGAAGCTTGAGATCCACTTCTTATTCTTGGTAGAGCATCCGCTACACTATTCACTTCCCTAGGAGAGTAGCATATTTTAACCTCGATGCTAGAACTGAGATTGTTAGCTCTGCTCCACCGATACCATAATGATCGGCTGAAAGGACTTTCACCATTAAACATACCGACAACCACTTTCGAATTGCTTTCCATCAGGATTCTAGAGAAGGTCGACATCGAGGGAGAGCCCCTCAACAAGAGCACGAGCCTCCACGCGCACATTTGTGCCAAGCCCAAACCCAAATGAAAAAGCAAAGATGAAGGCGTCGTTGCTCCCTCTACAAATGCCCCCTCCGCAGAATAGGTCCAAATTTTCTCAAGATGAAGCATCTACATTTATCTTAATCCATCTTGTACTAAGTATTCCCCGAGATTGTAAGTATTTTCTTTTTATTTGTTTATGTGTTTGAAAAGTCCTTTCATATATAAGGCAAAGGTGCAACCTATCCTTGAAGACGAACCCTACCTTTTGATAATCGCCTATTCATTATAAACAACATATTGTGAGTGGCAGAATAGGCAACTAATCTACTTAGATTTTGATCATATATGGTCGATTATTACGTATCAGCCTATCTTAAAGCTAAGGTCAAAGTTGTTCGGCTGGAATCACGCCCCACAGTCGGTTTCTGGCACGCCGGAGCACATCTGGCTCAAGCCACCGAAAATTGGGAGCAACGCATGCCATAAAATGAGCTGGAAAAACATGGATGGATAGCGTGGATAAGAGTCACATACACCGCAGTGGGCCCACAGAGTTTACTCAGTAGGCAAATCCGCGTCCGTCTGCATTGTTCACATGTATTACACTTGTACAGCTTACAAATTCGTGTGTAATGAAATTATTCAGTAGGTCGAACATTGACGCTATTTAAGACAGTTTACTTTTTCTCTGTATGTTTTTCCACCAGCCGTTTGAGTGAAAGAAGAAATGGCGGAGGGTGCTGTGACATTCTTACTTGAGTACTTGGGGACTTTGCTTGTGGAGGAAACGCAGTTGTTGAAGGGGGTCCATGGAGAAGTCCGTGATATCAGAGATGAGTTAGAGAGCATCAAATCCTTCTTAAGGGATGCTGATGCAAGACAAGACACCGATCAAAGCCTCAAGACATGGGTCAAACAAGTCAGAGAAGTCTCTTACGACATCGAGGATGTTATCGACAAGTTCAAGCTCTGCCTTGCACGACAGCACCACGGTGCCCAGAGATGCATCACTTTACTTCCTATACTCTTCAAGCGGTTGAAGGTGCGCCATCATATTGCATCCTCCATACGAGATATCAAAACCCGAATACATAAAATAACAGAAAGAAAAGATGCTTATTCTCTCACTAGGATAGAGCAAGGTTCAAGCTCCCACAACAAGGGTGATCAATGGTATGATCCTCGACTGAATGCTCTTTTCATCAACGAAGCTGATCTTGCGGGCATCGACATGCCAAGGAACCAATTAATCAGATGGTTAATGAATGGAGACTCAAGACTCTCGATGATTGCAGTGGTTGGGATGGGCGGTCTTGGCAAGACCACTCTAGTAAAGAAAGTCTATGATAGCCAACAGGTGAAGAAACGTTTTGATACATGTGCTTGGATCACCGTCTCGCATTTGTTCAAACCGGATGATCTACTCAGAAACATGGTAAAGCAATTCTTCCGTGCAAAGAAAGATCCGACTCCCCAAGGAGTAGATGCAATGACACAGGTTGAGCTAATCCAAGAGCTACAGAGCTACTTGCAGAACAAAAGGTATGTGCTTGTTCTAGATGATGTATGGGAGGCATATGTATGGAATTTCGTAAGCAATGCATTGCCCACTAGCGAATACGGTAGCTGGGTAATGATCACCACACGCAAAGGTGACATTGCATCATCTTCTTGCATCAGACCCTTGGATCACATCTACAATCTTCAACCTCTGGATCCAGAAAAGGCATGGTCCCTCTTTTGCAGAAAGGCATTCCAATCAAACGAGGAGAACACTTGTCCTCAGGAATTGGAGAAGCTTTCTCGAAGTTTCGTCAAAAAATGCCAAGGAGTACCGCTTGCAATTGTCGCATTAGGCAGTCTTTTGTCAATGAAGGGCCAGACATATATTGAGTGGGAGAAGATTCACCGTAGCCTTGGATCGGAGCTTGAAAGCGATGACAATCTTAGAAGCATGATGAAAATATTGTTGCTCAGTTTCAATGACTTGCCTTACTTCCTGAAATCATGCTTCTTGTATTTGAGTATTTTCCCAGAAGACTATGCCATGAAGCGTATGAAACTAATTCGGCTATGGATAGCCGAGGGTTTTGTAAAACGAATTGAAGGCAGGTCAATGGAAGAGGTTGCTGAAGGTTATCTCAATGCGCTCATCACAAGAAATCTTGTTCTAGTGGCAAAACGAAGACCTTATGGGAAGGTGATCACTTGTCGCATCCATGATCTCGTGCGGGAATTCATTATTTCAAAATCCAGGGAGGAGCATTTCTTTTCGTCTTCTGTTGAACAGAGCACAACACTGTGTTACAGAATCCGGCGTCTATCCATTTACAACAGTGGTGAGAATCTTCCGAAATACGAGGGATTCTCATGTCTTCGCTCTTTATTCATTTTTGGGGATCTATCTAATGCTCCTGCAATCACATCGTTTGACCGCTTAAGGCTGTTGAAGGTGGTAGATCTAGAAAATGCTTCTTTGGAAATCTTTCCTGACATTCTAACAAGCATGTTGTTTTTGCGATACCTAAGCTTGGAGAATGCAAAGATCAAGAAGCTTGCAAGTTCGTTGGGAAAGCTAAAGAACTTAGAAACATTGAATCTTAAGGGCACCTTCGTACGTGAATTGCCAATTGAGATTCTCAAGCTCGAGCACCTCCGCCACCTCCTGGTTTATCGCTATGTTAAAGAGAGCGATTACTCGCCATTTATTTGTGTGGATGGAATTAAGCTGCCTGCTGGAATTGGGAGTCTAAGATCCCTACAGAAGTTGGCACATATAGAGGCAGACAGCGGCATCGTGACAGAGCTGGGGAATCTCACCCAACTAAGGAGGTTATGCATTATCAATCTAAGAACGAAACATGGGAATGACTTGTGCACTTCCGTTGAGAAGATGAACCACCTTCACACCTTTACTGTGAAATCAATGGATGAGGAGGAGATTCTCGACCTGCATTCTATATCGCATCCTCCGGTTCCTCTACAACGCATATCCTTGAGAGGGCGTTTGGAGAAGTTACCTGAATGGATTGCCTCACATCATAATCTGGTCACCATCAGTTTGAGATGGTCTAGATTGAGGAATGACCCACTCAATGCCCTTCAATCACTGCCCAATTTGGTGGAACTGTTCTTGCGGCGAGCTTATGATAAAGAAGAGTTATGTTGCGAGGGAACAGGATATCCAAGACTTAAGAAATTACAGTTCCGTGAGTTGAGGGGATTGAAGAAGGTGAGGATGGAGAAGGGAGCAATGTCTAGCCTTGAAGTGCTAGATATTACATGCTGTGAAGCACTAGTGGAGGCACCGGTGTGGCTCGAACATGTCACTAACCTCAGAGAACTCTACCTACGGGACGTCTCCCAAGCTTTCTTGATGGGGCTAAGAAAGGATGGAGTCGAAGAGTTGGTGGATTCCATTCAGCACATCCCATTCATACGATATTTTGACGCTCAAAAAAGGAGATATGAGGACTTGCCACGATTAGGAGAGCAAGCCCAGGAGGTTATAAAGCAGTTGTCAGGTGAAGGTTTTATATTTCCCTTTTTTCCTATTCACAGTTTATATTTTGTTGTCTACTGAGATTTGTGTGTGTGTTTGTGTGTGTGTGTCTTTCAAATACTAGCATTTTTTTTCTCCATTAATTTTTGTTACATTTTTATAGTTGTTTGAAGGAAGCCGGTTCCTCTACAATGCTATGGAGTAAGCTTATTCCATAACAATTATGGGTCAGACCCGCCTTGGTGAGTACACCTTAGCATGAAAGTAGCATGTCCTGAAAGCGAGGCCAATGGCAAGCTATGTGAATTGGGAGGTTTGTGGGTAGCAGTCCATTGCGTTGCCCTCCTGGTGATTTGATAGGCATGATTTTAGGGTGGGCCCAAGCAAGGTTTTAACTGTGGGTGTTAAATCATCACTTTTGGGCTTGTGCCCTAAAATGAGCTGACAAAACGGATGAACAGTGGATATAAATCACATGCATCACAGTGGACCCCACAGCGCCCAACACTATGTAGCTGGGTGGTGTTGGCATCACCACCCAATCGGCTTCCATTCAACATGGTGGTCACACAGGTAGTTGAATAACTTTTACATGCAACTGAATATGCTTTCCTTCTTTTTTTCCTTCTTTTTTTCTTTCTTTATTTATTTATTTTTATTTTTTTTGAATAACTTCAGCTGATGTGGGAGATTCTGTAGATGCCTGCTGATCTGGTTCGGTGGTCCTTGGGTGGTGTGCCTGCAGCTTGGTCTCTCTCTCTCTCTCTCTCTCTCTCTCTCTTCTCTCTTCTTCTTCTTCTTCTTCTTCTTCTTTTTTTGTATAGCTTAGTTCAGATTTGGTATATGATAGGCGAGGCCCAACTCTTTTTATGGCGCCCACCCAAAAGATGTAAGTGGTTTTTTATTACAACAAAGTTACAGATGGTGTACTCCAAAAAGAAAAAAAAGAAAAAAAAGAAAAAAAAAGAAAAGAAAAAGGCGTTCCTCTAATTAGAGTTTTGCCAAAAAGCTTATACTATAACGTGGTATTGAAAACTTGCATGTTATTTTAAGAGCATGCATCTTCCCATGAAAATCTTAATGCAAGTGGACCGGATGTGTGTGTGTGTGTGACATCTTCACCATCCATTAAGTGCGCTTACCTTATGGTGCTAGGGTCCGGGGAAAAACATCAGTCCAGTATGAAACTCAAGCATTCAGCCACATCACAGCGAACAGTGAAGAAGGTATGGCAAACATGAACTCATGTGTTGCACTCGACAGAGCATGTATATTTCATCTAATCTGCTCCTCAAGCGAGTCTTGCCAGGACTGATACAGGACACTTCAGCAATCAGCCTAAAACTTGGGTGGCAACCCTACCCGAACTTAATAGATTTTAGGCATAATTTTACATATCAGCATGGTATAGCCCCCCCAAGTTTCTGAGTTAAGCTGTTTTTTACATGTTCTGTAAACACGAGGGGTTACGTGTGATGGACGGAGTGGATGCACACACACAATGCAGGAATCCTCTTCAAAGCCCATAATATCCAAAAGGTAAAACACTGAAATTCTATGGAGCCCACCACATTGTTAGTGTGAGATCCACTTCATTAATCTGGTGCACCTTCTCATGTGCCCCTTCACTAGAAGGCGTAGAAATGAGTGCAGTCCAAAGCTTTGGTGGGCCACACCACCAGAACAATGTAAAGCCACACCTAGTGCCTTCAAGTTCGCGCTGTAGTCCTTTTACTGTTTTGGATCAGGATTACTTTCGAGCTTGCGTTCATTAGAAGCGGATTGTGCCCAATGGGGCATTAGACGCGTTCCATCCAGTACCAAGTAAAAAGTGCCATATGCGAATGCAGAAGCATGGTTGAAAAGGGCAACACTGTTATCTCATGCGAGTCTAAAGTTTTTTCATTGTGGTTCCGTGCATGACGCTTGTATAGCACTTTTTCATTGGCATTGGATGGAGTACCCCGCCAGATGCAATCTGCATCCATGTTTATCTAGGCGAGGCTTAATTACCTTATGAAAGGATTGGGTGGAATATGCACACCATGGGTGTCCCAAGCACAAACCCCTGATTGGTGTCCTATGGTTTAGTCCACATGAACTGTGAATTGGGCTAATGTTTGTCCTTAGGTCCTAACATCAAGAACTGCACTTGATGGGCAAAGTGAATTTCATATACCATAGCAACATAGCCTTATAAAGCTAGTGTATCGTACCCACTGCATGCAATAGTTGTTGTAAGGGAAGCGGTATGTTTTGGAGAGAGACAAATGGTCTCAGTTTGCATGCAGCCAGCCTGCAACCCTAAGCTCTGTGAGGCCCATCATGATGCGCTGTGTTATATCTATTCCGTCCATTCTCTCATCTTCACACATCTTCTTGCCCTCTCTCAATTTCGTTCCAAAGTTTACAAAAAACTTGTTAGCTGTTAGTTCCCTTACTAAGAACCCTAAAATGTTCTGTAATCATTTTTTTCCCCATATGATCGTGTTTTTCAGAACTTGCAAATGAAGAAGGTAAACGGTGGTGGGCATCTAGAGCAGGGGTTATATATCTCGTTGATTCTCATACTACCTATCAAGCTACTAGTTTTTCAGTGTGAATAAAGAACTCCGTAAGTGGCATTGTCACTTTTGCTATTCCTCATTTCGAGTTGCAAAAATGTTGTTATTTATTTCTATTAGTTGTAGTTCATTGCCAAGTGATACTTGTGAGCTCTCAAAGCATCATAGAAGTATTTTTCCCAAAGATGGAGCTACAATTCTAGAGAGTATGTGGATTGAAGATAACTTGAGAAATGCATATTTTTTCATCTATTATTTTTCTTCTTTGTAATTGAGAAATCTATGGGTTATTTTCTTTAAGTTCTTTTTCTCCTTCTAATTGAGAAATCCTTGTTTGTTTTTCAAAAGTCTTCTTCCCATCTCATTTCAAGTTACCTACATTGGAAGTGACCTTATGGTGTCTACCGCAATGTTCACGTAAAATCCATTCCATCCGGGTACTGTAACCATATGTAGTTAAGCTCTAGCTACGGATATAATTCGTAGCTAGTGACTAATTGCCACAGACTGTCCAACACTGCAGTCTAGGCCATTGCCTGTACATCCCTGATAGATCTACCCATCAAAGCTAATGCAAATAAAGACTTCATGGCTTTCAAACTCTAATAGGGTATCCTTTCAACGATGTATTCATAAATCTGATTCACCGACTAGCACTGAATGCAATTGATGATGTAGAGCTTAAACTTGGTTGTACAAACAGCTTTTGCTACTTGGGAAGGTGCAGCAGGAACTACTTGGGTCTTTTGGATTGAGCTCATTAGGTTATTCAGTCACAGTCTAGGTACTTCGGCTCCAAATTTTTCTGGGCAGGATTGTGCTGGTGATACCACAAAACAGATGTCCAAAACTGAGCATAATTTGAAAAATATAATCAGCATAATTTGAAAAATAAAGGAAGAAGATGGTGGAACAGTATTTGTGTAGCCGATCCCAATTAGTTGGGATAAGGTGGATGATGGTGATGATTAGAAATAAATAAATAAATGAGGAAAGAAAGAACAAACTTTTCTAATAAATGGAATGAATTACCTCATTTTTTAAGCAAATATTGCATTAAAGGACCAAGGCACCCTCAACAAACAGACCTAAACTTCAGGAAAAAGAAACTTCTGACCGATAATCCAAATTACCTGAGTGATGATTGTATTCTTGAAGAATTATAGAAATGGCAACAGATATATCAGATTACTAAGCTCAAACATTGGCTGGATTATGTTCAAACTCCAAAGGAGTCGAAACGAAGAAGCCTTGATGTCTGACCTGCAACGATACAACAGAAAAAATGTTAATTCACATGACCATCCAGAGCCTTGTCCCAGCTATTTAGAATCAGCTAGAAAAAATACTGATATATGAACAAAAGATCTAGTTAGAAAAGGAAAGCAACAGTCGGTGGGAAGCCACATAAGATAAGATCATGGCTTCATCAAGTGAAAAGGCATAATAGGAAATAATGCAGAAAAAAAAAAGAAAGACTTGAGGCCATGTTTCAGGGAAAAAAAAAACCGAGTAAATGGAAAATGCTGGTGGTTGAAATAAAAATCAAAGATTTTCAAGTGATGAATAAGAAAAAAAAATAAAAAATCATAACTGTAAATAGGGCCCTGCAACTTGTTGTTATCCAAATAGATGCACTTTAATGGCAAAGAGGATGCATTGTGGAACTCACCGAGCTGACCACTAAATTGGTAGAAGAAGATGCATGCCGCCAAGATAAACACTCCTACTAGTGTTGGAAGGAAATGATATTACTTTGGAAGGCTGCCAAGATAAACATTCCCTGTTAAATGCATATACCTTTGGAAGGAAATGATGATTAGCATTTGATAAACAAGTACCTGATTGGCTTTACGCCCTAAACCCATGAGAAAGTTCTGGCTTTATATCGCGATGAAGAAAACCCCTTGAGTACATATACTTGACCTGATTAATCTACACAAAAGACCATGAAAAGCGGCATTGTCATGGCAGTCAAACTCAATGCACACATTATTCTGTAACAAGAATATTTTCACTTATCAATGAGAAACAAATCAGAGAACTTGTAAAAGATGGGTGTACTAGCTAACTGATCTGCAAGCATTAGCACATTTTTTTATGTAAACTTCCTATTGCAGTATTTTTTTTTTTTTCCAACTGTGCATCTGTGGAAGTTCTCACTGCAGACCTCTGGAAGGATGAAGGGACCAGACAAATATCAGCTTGATCAAAAAATGTTGTGGCCCCACCATTTTCTAAATGGTGCAAAACTAGCATACGAGTGCAGCCCTTCTTTTTGTGGTGGTATTTTGTTTATTTGGAGCTTTCGTTGGATTGAATATGAAAGAAGCAAAATAAAGAAAGTCTTTTTGCTAGCAAATCAAATGGGTGACATGAAAGAGATTCCATTGAAACACGGTATCTGGTACACACCCAAAGGAATTAAGTTCCTACATAAACTTCAGTTTGAGGCACGACCATTCATTGAATTTGGCCAAATCAGTGTGGAATGGACCCCAATTTGCAAACTCATTTTTAGATCTTCCCCCACACACTGATGTCTACCAGTGCAATAGTAACTTGGTTTTCCACATGTTTAATATATAATTGTTTTAGAAGTTTATTTTTCAGCTGGGACAGTACAATATGCATGACCATAGCAAATGAGCTAATTTGTAGGAACCGTGTGCCAATTTGTAGGAAATTGGAAGAACCGTAATTCCTCCCATAAAATAACTAATTAGTTGCTTTCATAGTTAAAAGTCAAATGCATGGATGTCACTTACAGATTTATGAGCAAGTTCTCTTGCAGCCATAGTTTTCCCAGTTCTTGTAGGATCGTAAAACATGTTGCAAAATGGTTCCTGATGGGATTTTGTATCTGCAGTAGCATCCACAAGTTGTTCTATTCACAAATATCAAATGCCAATGTTATAAAGCATTATTTACTAGTAAAGAATAAGAAGCAAGCAGAAAAATGCTCCAAAACAATTGTTTGCATAACCCAGAAGGTACCTCGTTGTGTAAATCCCAGCTGTAAGAGCCGTTACTCACCCAACAGTTACAACAACCTTATTTTGATCTGTTAGTAAGTCAAACACCATGACATGCTGCCTGTGAATATCAACACCCACGAGAATAACAAATGCAATGTTAGCACGAACAAAGAATAACAATATCAATGAGATAACTGGCAGATGAGGAAAAATACATGCATTCTGCAGAATAAGAGTTACCCTCTACCTTTTCAGCACAAAGACCACAAAACTCAGGAGTTATGTCATGGGCCAAGCTTGAACTTCCTTCATTCAAGGGCTATCCTGGCCTATGGACATTTGAAAGGCAACTTTGGTGAACTTTGAACATTTGAAAATTTTCAATTCCTGTCTTATCCTGATAAAAAACAAAAGGCAAAACTACAGGACTTGTGAGTCGTCAGATTCAGTTGTGGGCAAAGAGAATGACATAGATACGGCGCATACTAAATGCATCCCTCGAGCAATCAAAGCTGCATCGAGTAGGCATTCGAATTCAAGGATGGAAACGATGAGGTCACCTATTTCAGATGGGGCTAGGAATTCCTCAGCGGGGGCTGATTGCTCACAATCCATGTCTCCTTGTGTATCCAATGGTGGCAGCGAAAGGATCACGATCCTTCCTCACGGAAGAGATCGTCAAAGAGATTAGGCTCTAAAGAAAATGAGAAATTGATCAAAATTGATGAAAGTTAAGTTTTAATAGTTCCAGATGTTGCCTCCTTATTTCAATGGAAAATGATCCATGTGAAACTCCCATACCTATGGACAGCAGCATTTGCATTTTTAATGAACTTCATTCAAGGGCTATCCTGGCCTGTTTAATATCACAAATGGCTTGAGTGAGAAGCAATACAGATCATCAGCATCCACAGGTGAAAAGTTTGAAAGACAACTTTCACCACAATCACTGGAGACAATCAACATTTGCATAGACGATCAATGGGTCCAGAAAAACGCTAAAGGTATTTTAGTTAAAGAGAGCATCAAATGGTCACTGACAAATGTCAATCATTGATCTCATATGGAACTTATCAACAGGCTCATAGACACAGCTGAAGCAACAATTTACATTAGCAGAACCAAGTCTTACTTAGCACTGTTAGAGTCCCTTGATATACATTGATACACCATCCTCTAACAGTTCGAGATTTTAGAGAAAGTGGTTGTTTGACATGGTATCAGAGAGGAAGGTCCTGTGTTCAAATCCCGGAAGTAGCAAATATGCCATTAGTTAATATATTCTCCCACGGGGGGCAAGCTTGGCCTATTTATGATGTGTGTCCCTCCACCCTTGCCCAATATGTTCCCGTGCGGAAGTTCCACCCCGCACGTGCGGGGGAGTGTTAGAGTCCCTTGATATAGATTCTATATCAGAGTTATATTTTCTTTTATTGTTCTTTAGTAAAATTTTGTGCAGATTTTCTTTTATTGTTCTTTAGTAAAATTTTTGCAAAGGCATTAAAGATGGGAGTTTTCTCAGTCAAAGACAGATAATTGAAATGAGAGAGTCAAGCTTACAAGGTTACGTGAAGTTGTTGATACAACAGCGATTATAACAACCTTTATTGATTTGGTGCTTTTCCTCACTTCTTGGTGAAGATATCTCCTTGTGAACAATCTTGACAAAAACTAACCTAAGGACTGCAACAAACCCAAAGTGAAACAAACTGGCAATTTAGAAATAGAAAAAGGAAAATGAAAAGGAGTTACCTACACACAACTGTAAATGTGCCCTACATGTAGCTCAATCAAAATCATCCAAATCATGGCCCCCACACTTCATAATCCAAAAGTCATTTTGATTGGATGATCCTAACCATCCAGCCAGTAGCCATCAAATGAACAGCTAACATGAAAAATGGTTGGCAATCCGAATTCAACCAGAAAATCTTACGGATCAGATGATCTGTCCACTTGATGGCACACAAAAGTGGATGGACCACATCTTTCGTATAGGTCCGACAATGGATGCACAGGACATCCGGTTGCAGTGATTTTTCCATAGTAGCAGATATGTGAATTAAATGCCACTCCAAATGCACTGAGCCCTCATATCTACTGACAATCATATGCAGTTGCTATTGTAAATCTGGGATGCGGTCACTTTTTGAAAAGAAAATGATCAAAATGCCCTCATATAGAACAACTACCTCATGCGAGTGAGTGGCACATGTGGCATATGGGTGAAACTTTCACGCGAACAAGTACACACACATGACGAATATCCATGCCATTCATCAAATGAGGTACGTTGGATATGTCCTTAGAATAATCAGTCAAGTTACAATTGCATAAAAAAAAAATTAGTTATCGGAAAAAAATCATCAGTTCAAATTCAACATACTTATATGTATTGTCGAGATACGCCTCTACCCATTTCAGTGAACCAATTGCACATTAAAAGAGATTGTAGATGCATGGTGAGTTTGGAAAATTGGAACAAGCCAATTAAAAAAAAAAAAAACTCATTTAAACAAAAATAAGGTGGTTCATTTAAAAGCTAACAAAACGAGTGGCTTTGTATGAAAGGCAAGCAGAGGCTTAGCATGCTTAACGAAGTCCTTCCGACCCACCGTTTTAATGCCTTGTACTTTTTTCTTTTCTTTTCTTCTTTGTTTTCACAAACAGTGTAACGCACATCCTTTCGCAGGTTTGATCACTCATCCTACATGGACAGTCCTGTATCGGATTGGTGGATACAATTGGTTAATCCAAACCGACCAAATTAAAAGACCACCTATTGGAAAATTCATCTTAACCATAAAAAAAAGGGTGATGGATTCGATAGTTGTGAAGTTCTAGTCATCAGAACTTTTGAGCTGTGGCTCAGCTAAGAAGTATATATCAGCCTAATTGGACCGCTCAGATCTACAACCTAATCAAGCTTGTTTCCACATGAGCATTAAAAAGAGAAAAAAAAAAAATCACCATTATTGCAGAGTAATATTAACAAAATATCTTTTCTTTTCTTTCCGTTTCTTTTTTTTTTCTTTAAAGAATCCCAAAAAATAATTATTACATCAGCAGTAGACGAGCTCTGTTTCAATACTGAGACCAGGGATGAGTGTCATGTAGTGTGAGCGTGTGGGTGGGTGTGTGAAAGGGATCCCTTGACAGGATCGTCCGTTTCTAGATAGGTCCTGGTGGGGTAGTACCCAATTCACCACCTCAAAATCAGATTGTTTGAGCAATCTTAACTTCTGATTCGTGGATATTTGAATCTGAAATAAGACAATCTTGTATTTGTCGTTTTTAAACCGTTGAAAAAAAAAATTCCCCAATCTGCAACTGCATATCATTTCTCAAAGTTTAGATGACTACTCTTTATCTCTGCAACAGAGAATGGACTGCATAAAAGGCTACATTTATAATAGCAATTGCATATGATTGGCAGTAGATAGATGAAACCCTAATTAAGGGTTAATAAACGAAAATTTAAACTAAAACCCTGATTAGGGTTTGAACATTCAATGTTTGAGAGAGAGAGATACCAACGACGGCAAGGGGCTGACCGATTTGGGGAAGATGGATCGCCGGATTTGGGAAAGAACCCCTCTGTTTTCAACCGACGGTTAGAAACCCTCCGTCCAGACGGGTATTTCACAAAGCAAAAGTTTGAGAGGGGTTTTTCACGAGTGAAAAAGAGGACGGTCCAGTCAGGGGCTCGTGGGGCCCACCGTGATGTATTTCGTTTATCCACGCCATCCATTATTTTTCAAACATATATTTTGTAATTGATTACAAAAGGAAGGCAGATCAAGAGCCCAGTAGACCACCACCAAAATCAATGGTAAGATCTTAATACACATTGTTTCCAGCGGTGTGGTTCAGGTGAGACATCGTTCTGCCTCAATTTTTTAGATTATGTCCTAAAAGGATATTCCAAAATGGATGGACAGATTAGATAAAACACACACATTTCGGTGGGCCCCATAGAGCCACGTATGGGCCCGATAGAAAGTATGGCCCGATGGATGGATAGAGGGAGTTCGAAGGGGGAGTGCATAGAGCAACGTGCCGTGAAAGATTAGAGGGTTGTCCTGATCCTCTTGGGTCAGCCAGCAGTGCACCGATCGAGTTGAATTCATGCACCGCCACCTAATCGAAGCCACATACAAGCCAATACCAGCTCTACTCCTCGCCCCTCTGCTCCCTCAAAAGCTTGAGAGTGCTGTTACTTTGCTTAACAAGAAGCATACATTCTTCAAAGCCAAAGAAGTTATTAAAGTCAACAAGTATGGTTGGAATTGAGGATATCCGACCATCTCTTTCGCATTAAAAGAGTGCGGGAATTCTCTTTTCCTTTTTACATCTCAGTCAACTTGCATTCTAATGCACACATCCCGAATACACCACTAATACAAATACTCACCTTTTTTTTTTATTTCTGCAATCCTCTTTCCTATCTACTTTCTTTTTATTTTTATTTTACCTACCCGGGGGTTCCAAACCCTGCATAGCAAAGTTAATTGTTATTTATTTTCTCATTTTATCTGCCTGAAATCTTAAACTCTTTGAAGTATGGCTAAATGCCATAATGTCGAAATTCTGCTAAATCTCTTGAAAATTCATAAAATTTCATAAAGTAGAAACTGTACATTGCATAAATAAAAAATGGTGCCTAATCCCTTCCTTTTTTCGTAACTGAAGCCTTTATGTAGAATGTATGGCGCAAGCCAGTCATAAGAGTCACTTGAGTTGGGGAATCCCAACTGTTAAGTGATTCTACGGTTTCTAGCTGGCCGTACATTCCAAACTTCATTTGTCTAGCGGCGACTCCAAGTTAAACACACTTTTATATATGAGTCAACTCCACATCCAATCAAATTAAAGCCAGAACCGACAGATGGAAAAAGCCAAGAAAGCATGGGCATCATTCCACAAGTGCATGTTTGCATGCGAGAAGGCATTCACAACTTGTAATATGATCAAATAAGACTAAAACAGGTGGCGGTTCACTCTTAAGTTTTGAAATGACTGATTAGAACTCTTCTCTTCCGCTCATAACATCTGTCTTGGTCCCAAATTTTTACTTACGCCTTGGTTTTATTCCTGACGGAGGCGCAACAAAAGAAGGCGAGGAGAGTAAGGCTTCTTTGAAGTCTCTTAAGAAATACATCAATGGCAACCACACCAGGAAATCAAGTTATGCACTTTATCCTTTAGAATTCCATGATCTGAAGTATAAAGTGTTGGTTTGTCCAACATCCGTTGGGATAGGGTGGGGATATATCTTCATATATACTGGGTCACTCCACGTAACAAGTTAACATTTTGGGTGTGACACAACAATGGCATCAAAGCTATGGTTATCCACCCAAACCATGCCTCATGCCCACATAGAAGGGAGGGGGTTCCATCCATGCATGCATATTGCATGCCCTAAGTTTGTCCTCCATCAATTGAAATATATCTTCATATATACTGGGTTACTCCACCTAATAGGTTAGCCTTTTGAGTGTTACACAACTTAAAAGATCTTAGAAAATCAGAACTAATTTACGTTAGGATCTTCCAAACGCTGGTGTTTGGACTATGACCTCATTGACAGTACCTACTGATGGGCGGCTCCTGTTTCGTCCATGTGTGCCATTCTTAAGGAAATTACATGGACACAATCTCTCCCATGCAGACGTGGACTGCATGTACACCATCCAGTGCCAATGAAGAAGTTGCACGTGAGCAAATCACACGCATGGACCTGCAACGAAAAACTAAAAAGAAATTCCCTGCATCAAATGACCTCTGAGTCCCACACCTGTACATCTGCAAGTGGTTCTTTTTCAATGGCCTAGATGGAGTGCATTCATAACTACAATCTAGACTAATTACAACCCTTATGTTCAAAGAAGTACTTATTGATCAGGTAATCCTAGCTGTCTGATCAAGGGAAAATTGCTTATAGGTCGTAACTCCTTTCAACCGTCAAACTTAAGGCCATTGATCGAACGGTTGGAAGTTTTTGGCTAACCGTTAATTTCAAGGGTGGCCTATGAATTGGTCCATCTGCATTGTGCACATGTATGACACTTATAAATCCTACGCATGCATGTGTATAATCCTAGATACTGTTTTAAGTTACAGGATTGATGAATATTTTAACCAGATTGTCATGTTTGCCCTACGCGGTTTGGCTGGTGAGCCACGGCTGGTGTCACACCTCTGTGAGACCTATCATGATGTATTTGTTTTATCCACACTGTCCATTCATTTTTTTCAGCTAATTTTAGATCATGGGCCCAAAATTGAGGAAGATCCAAATCCCAAGTAGACCACACCAAAGAAAGCAGTGTTGATTAAACGTCCACCATTAGAAACTTTGTAGGGCCCACTGTAATGTTTATTTGCTATTCACCTGGTTGATAAGGACGTACAGACCTGTACCGAAGAGAAGAGAAGACACAAATATCAGCTTGATCAAAAAAGTTGTGTGGCCCTAAAATATTTTCAACAGTAAGCGTTCAAGCACCACGTATTACTGTTGTGGGTCCACATAAGATTTGGATCTGCCTCATTTTAGGGCTAATGTCGTAAGTGTGGAAAAACACACACATCAGGGTGGGCCCCAGATTTTTTACTCCAGCTAGCTGGCTGGTGATGGGGTCACTGGCCAACCTTCAACATTCCATTGAAGGGAGCGGATTAGTTGTTTTCCGGCACTTAGTGGGTGTTCCATCTGAGAGTTGGATTTGCTTAATATTTTGGACAGTTAGTTAGATTTGATTAATATTTGGGACCATTTCCTAAAATCGATTGTGAAAATGGATGGACAGAGTGGATATACAACATCTGATCAAGGTGGGCCATATGGTAAGGGTAATACCCACTAAGCTGTCGTCCGGGTAACAACTAATCCCCGCCCTTGGGTCACCGCTTGGTGGGTGTTACTGATACTGTGTGGGGCCCAACTTGATAGACTTACTTCATATCTATGCCACCCATATGTTTTCTAAGCTCATTCAAGGACGCTATCTCAAGACTTAAGAAGGTCCTAACCTCTGGTGGACAACAGCATGAGAAAAAGTGGTCAGTGATGATTGGAAGCTTTTTTTAAGCCACGGAAGTTTTAGACCAAGCTAATCTTTGTACTTTTCCTTCATCCAATCATGTTTGACTTTATCGATGGCTTGAATGGCATATAAACATTACATATCTACTTACATTGGGCCTTGGGAAGCTTTTAATGGTGACTGTTCAATCGGCACTCTCTCTTATGGTTTGTTCCATATGAGGGTTGGATTTGCTTAATATTTGGGACCATTTCCTAAAATCGTTTGTAAAATAGATGGATGGAGTAGATATACAACATCTTATCAAGGTGGGCTATATGGTAAGGGTAACACCTACTATGCTATTAGTCGAGTAACACCTAATCTGCGCTGGGTGTTACACTTACTGTGTGGGCCCAACTTGATAAATTTATTTCATATCTACACTACTTATTTGATTTTTCAGCTTATTTAAGGACGTTATCTTAAAACTTAAGAATATCGAAACCTCTGGCAGACAACACCTACGGAAAAAGTGCTGAATGATCATTGAAAGCTTTTTTAAGTGAAGAAAGTTTTTGATCATGTTAATTTTTGTATTTTTCCTTCATCCAGTCGTGTTTGACTTTATCAACGGCTTGGATGGCAAATAAACATTACATATCTGCTTACATTGGGCCTTTTTAATGTGATTGTTCAATCATCATTCTCTCGTGGTGTGTTCCATCCGAGAGTTGGATTTGCTTAATATTTGGAACCGTTTAGTAAAATCATTTGTAAAAGTGAATGTACGGAGTTGATATACAACATCTTATCAAGGTGGGCTATATAGTTAGGGTAACACCCACTGAGCTATTACCCGGGTAACACTTAATCGGCACCCGCTCAGTGGGTGTTACCCTTATCTCGTGTGGGGTCGAACTTGATAAATTTATTTCATATCTATGCCATCCATTCATTTTTCAGCTCATTTAAGGATGTTATCTCACAACTTAAGAAGATCCGAGCCTCTGGCAGACAACACCACGTGAAGAAATGGTGAATAACCATTGAAAGCAATTTTTAGGCCATGAAAGTTTTGGATCAAGCTAATCTTTGTGCTTTTCCTTCATCAAGTCCTGTTTGACCTTACCGGGGTTCAATGGCAAATAAACATTACATATTTGCTTACAGTGGGCCTTGGGAAGTTTTTAATGGTGACTGTTAAATCATCACTCTTTCTTATAGTGTGTTCTATGTAAGAGTTGGATTTGCTTAATATTTGGGACGGTTTCCTAAAATCGTTTGTAAAAATGGATGAACGAAGTGGATATACAACATCTGATCAAGGTGGGCCATATGGTAAGGGTAACACCCACTAAGCTGTTACCCGGGTAACACCTAATCCGCCCCCTCCTTGAATAATTTAAGACCTTCTTTTCTTTGTAATCGATTTCCCCAGCTGTCATGTACTTAAAAGGCTCTGTCCCTCCGTTGTTGCAATGCAATCTCAACCACACAACCAAAGATGTCAGTCCCTTTTCTTTTTTTTGAATAATTGAAGTTAGTGGTGGGACTCTTTCAGCTACTTGTCTTTCTGGGTAGGGACGGGTATTGTGTACCGACTAAGTCGGTATGCTATGGCCTGGTGATTTATGTGTCACTGACCATGCTATTTATCCGTTTTTAAACTCATTTCAGTTGCAGGGGTTGTTTGATTTTTTATTTACCACAGCAATTCATGGTAAATAAGTTATCAATATTATTTGTGCCTGTAATTATAGCAGCCGTCCTGTTGAGGACGGTTGCTTGCAGAGCCTGGAGCTCCATGTGGAATTTTTTGTATTATTTTAGCAGGTAAATCTTGTGGGCCATCGTGATGTATATATCTTAACCACCTGGTTCATCCATTTTGTGAGCTCATTTTAGAGCTTCAGTCCAAAAATGAAGCAGATCCAAATCTCAAGTGGACCACACCACAAGAAACGAAGGGAGTTGAACACTTAACTTTGAAAATTTCGTGGGGCTGCATAAGTTTTGAATCGAGCTGATATTGGTTTATTCCCTTGGTAAATGTCTATGTTACATTTGTAGCTAACTTCTCCTTGTAAGAGATGTCTCTCTTGTACATACTATAAGCGGGCCACAATTAATGAGATGTATTATATTCCATTATTTCATCTCTTGAGATAGGGCTCTCAATGGAGCAGGTCAGATCTGTGATCCGATTCACTCCGAATCCGTATACTGCCGATTTGGATCTTAAAATAGGTCCAATTACTTAAATGGACAGGATATGGATTCACATGAACATATCCGATTTTGATCTGAATCCGATTAAGATCCGACTCATTGTCACCTTATTGTATATATTATATTCATGCTGGCCATCCGTTTTACAAATTATTTTAGGCCATGTGGACCATACAAGGATTTGCATCATTTTTCTACTAAATTAAATATATTATATTATATATTTTATATCATATATTTTTTAGATTTGTAATGGGGGTGGATTTAGACCTAGATCCGACCTGAATCCGATGGTTATATGAATTTTGGATCGGAAATGGATCTAACAATTTACAAATGGATCGGATATGGATATCATCTTTTAGATCTGAGTTGGATCCGAATCTAATCTGAATCCATCTACAGATATATGGACTTGGAGCCAGATCCAACTGGATCCGATCTAGATCCGACTCATTGAGAGCCCTATCTTGAGATATTCTTTAATGTGGTATTCTTTGTAAGGGTGTGAGAGAGGTAAGCCTTATATATATTTTTATTTTTCTTTTTATAGTGAAGAAGAAAGATATGTGTTGTTGCCTCCTAGGTAGGCATATGTTGGGAACCTCTCGTGGAAGCACAGAGAAGAATCAAACAAACAAACCACAAGACACAAGCAATCACACACCATCACAAGCAATCACACAAGAGTCATCTCATCCACCTGAGCTCCTCATTCTTTGCCTCATGACTTAAAATGATATTAGAAAATAAATGGACTTTGTGGATAAACAGATAAATCTTGGTGGGCCCCTCTATAGATTGGCTTTGCATCCATACTGAGGAAGGATGTGATCCGCATCCCCAATATACCATCAGTGATTGATTTGATGGTGGTATATTTAATACGGCATCCACAGTGCAGGCATCATACATGTAGGTCAATCCAGACAAGTCAAGAAAGAAAATAAAATAAAATAAAATTCAGCAGCCTTATATGATAAACAAATGTAAATTAATCAGGCATTAAGATTGTTGAATAAAAAAATGTTGATGATAAATGATTCTATCTTCCACTAATTTGTCATTTTGGGAGAATATTGGAGCTGAACGACCCAGCATAAATTGCCCACATAAGTTCTTTCCACTAGCCTTCAAAGAAAGAACGATAAAATGGGACCACAACCTCACCCAAGATGATGCCCCATTACCATGGGGCCCAGATTGATGTATGTATTCTATATCTATGCCACACATCCATTTCTCCATATCATTTTAGGGAATTATTCCAAAAATGAAGCACATTCAATGTTATAAGGAATAATCACAACTCACACCATAAATGGCCCCTCGTGGGAGAATATATTACCAGTGGCATATTTGCTAGTTCCTCTGATACCATGTCAAATCACCATTTCTCTAAAAGCTCGAATTGTTAGAGGATGGCATATCAATGTATATTAAGGGACATCAACCAACCATACCATAGAAAAGAGTGGTGATGAAACACCCTACCATTAAAAACTTCTTAAAGTACACCTTAATGTCTCCGTAGTGTTTATTTTCCATCCAATCTGTTGATAAGGTCATATAATATATAGTGGATGAAGGGAAAAGACAAATATCAGCTTGATCCAGAATTGTGGCTCATTAAACAATCACCACACAGCCACACAAGCAATCAACGCAAAAGCACACGAATTTTACGTGGAAAACCCTTGCAGGAAAAAACCACGGCACAAAGCGACACCTCCACTATGAATATCCAATGATTACAGAGCTAATCTACCCAAGTAGATCCCAAAGATGAACAAGGCACTCAAAACCTCACAATCCTCTCATCCAAAACTCTAATCTCGTGTTAGAGCACCTTGGTATTGCTTAGCATTACCTCCCAACACGATTAGGAAACGTTTTTATAAAATTCTATCCGGATTTGGAAACATACTGTGTGAAACCGCGCAAGGAGTCCAACTCCCACATGTCAGTCGACCGGTCGCCAACTGACCAAAACATTCTAGAGAGTTTTGCCCAAAAAACAGTCCTGAAGCCACAAAATTCGACCGGTCGGCCGACCGGTTTGAGACCCCCAGAAATTTGCTGTCTACTCTGTGCCAATCTGTCCACTAGCCGACCATTCGGTGGACACTGTTTTGTACAGTTTTGTAGACTCAACACCACAAGAAGTCGCAGTGATAATGGAACTCACTGTTGACACCTTTCTAGGGCCCACCGTGATTTTTTTTTTAATCGGAACTTTTGCCCACCATGATGGTTAATTGCCATCCAACCTACTCATAAGGTCACATAGATCTGGATGAAGGGAAACATAAATATCAGCCTTTGCAAGATCCAAAATGATGCGGACACAAGCGCATTCAAGGTGTACTAACGAAGAAAGCGCCAACCACAAGTATTGTCCTTGTGGATAGGCGACTATTGAGGAGCTGAAGACCCTCCACATGTGATCAGACACATAGAAGACCCCACTCAGGGAAGACACTTGTGAAGGAAGAAAGGAAAAGAAGCCGAATAAACTAAAGACTTCGGGCGCCCGACCACTGTCTTCGGGCGCCTGACCATAGCCTTCGGGCGCCTAAACTTGGCCTGCCGAGCGCCCGAACCTCTCTGGAGGTTTTCGGACGACTTCGGGCGGGACCTCAGGTGCCCGACCGAGCGCCCGAACTTTCCCGCACTTTTGCTAATTGCGCGTTTTTGCTTAGTTTTAGGGGTAGTTTAGTACTTTTATATCTTTATTTGGTTATTTAATAGGGCTAAAGCCCTAAACTCGAGGTTAACTTTTGATATTGATTAATGAAAAGCCTCTTTGATCTTCTTCCTTCCTCTCTCTCTCCCATGGTGATGTTTCTTCTTCCTTGATCCCTCTTTCTTCTGTTTGCTTCTTGTGCCCCTCCTATCCTTCTTCCAGGTAATGTTATCTTTCCCTTAATCTATTTGTTTCGAAAACCTAAATCCTCAAAATCTGATTTTGATCCTAAAACCCTAAGTTTTCAGATTTTCAAATCCCTAATTCAAAATCTCTTGATTTCCCGGATTAGAGATTCCTTTTAATTGATTGTGTTATTGCCATGCAAGATCGGGAGGTTCCATCCATTGCCGGATCCAACCATAGTGATATTTGAATCTCATACTTCATGGTTGTGATGAATGGCCCGTTCCATTGCATGTTCCTTGTGATCTTCTTAGTTCATGATGATTACTACTAGATTTTATATTGTTATTGTCTTTTAATTCCGCTGATTTAATTGTGTTCATGAGCATGCATCATAATTAGGGCATCCTACATCAAATTTGGTATCAGAGATTAGGCTTGTATGGCTTTTGTCTAGATCGAGTTATCAAGTTAGGGTATTGATTTTTAGGTTTAATTTAGGAAAGTTCCAGATTTAGAAAGTTTTCAATTTTATAAACTTTTCAATTTTAGAAAGTTCCTAATTTGGAAAATTTCCAGATTTGAGTCGTTTTCTGTTTTAATATGATTGTGTCAGTCATATTAGTTTACATTCATCACATTCATCTTGTGAGTCAAAACACCTAGTAGTCTAGTTGGGTAGAGTTTTGGTTCAAGTCTTAATTGTATGCCCACGAGAAGAGGTAGAGGTTTCGGACTTCAACCTACTATGAATAACGAGCAGTTATCTGGGCAACTTGCTCAATTGATACAAAAGATAACCGCCCTAGAAGTAGGTCAAAAGCGTGAGTTTGCCCGCCTTGAGAACCAAATTACCACTACCATGACTAAGGTCGAGCAACTAGAGGCATCCCAAAAGGAAAACCCCGCTTTTGGGGATGATGCGCACTCCCAAGTGGGAGGAATCATTGAAGAACGTGCTACCACACGTGGAGGTAGTGAGGATAGAGATCGTGGCAATGGTCATGGTGTTGTGCGAGAGGCACGAGCCATATGTGATCATGAAGACCGCTATGATCCAGATGAGCGTGCGATGAAGAGTGTGAGAGTTGAGGCCCCGAGTTTTGATGGGCGCTTGGATCCCAAGGCATTCCTTGACTGCGTTGCTAACATTGACCACTACTTTGAGTGGTATGGTATGTCAGAAAATCGTCAAATGCGGTTTGCTAAGATGAAGCTTGTGGGTCAAGCCAAGTTCTTTTGGACCAACACCGAATGTAAGATAGAAAGAGTTGGTAGAGCCCCTATCACACATTGGTATGAGATGAAAAAGAAGTTGAAGGAGGAGTACCTTCCTCTCTCATACCGTCAGAAGCTCCTTGACCAATGGCAATCCTTATGCCAAGGGTCATTATCTGCTGCTGACTACATCGCTAAATTTGAAGAATATATGATGCGATGTGATATCTAAGAAGACCCCCTAGTAACGCTCTCGCGTTTCAAGACGGGCCTTCGTGCGGATCTTCAGCGCGAGCTTATGAATCGGCCCTTAACGGACTTGGACGAAGCATATCAAGTCGTGCAGGAGTTAGAGCAATACCTGAAGGCTCCTGTCGTTCGTCGTTTTGAGTCCTGAGACTCCAGTGCTAGATCTAGTTCCCAGGGGACTAGACCTAATATTAGTAGTCAACCTAGGGCATAGGCGACCATTCCGCCTAGGCCTAGGGAAGACAATGGCAAAGGAGTTCTTGGTGCTGGTCTTGGTAACATGAGCCAAGTGAGGTGTTATGAGTGTGGCAATCTGGTCCACATGTCTAATCAGTGTCCTATGAAGAGCCGTGGGAAAGCCTTAGTTATAGGCGAATCCCACGAGGGTGTAGATGACTAGGGTGATTATGAAGTTGAAGAGTATCACCCTGAAGGACTTACTGATGAAGAAGAATTGGATGGAGAAACAATGCTTGCAGTAATTAGGCGTGTGCTAGCTCAGTCTAGAAGTAGTGCCAACTAGTGTCGAAGCACTATCTTCTACACTATTGCCAAGTGTGGTGAAAAGAATTGTAAGGTGATAGTGGACAGTGGAAGTTGTAAGAATGTGATTTCCACTAACACCTTAGATCGCTTGAAATTGAAACCCACACCTCATCCAAACCCATATAAAGTTTCTTAGGTTGACAAGACATCCCTACCTGTCACCCATCAATGTCTAGTCCCCATCGAGTTTGGGTCATACAAAGAGTCCCTGTGGTGTGATGTCTTACCTATGGATGTGGAGCATGTTATCCTAGGTAGACCGTGGCTATTCGATAATGATGTCAGGATCTTTGGCCGTTCGAATGCGTGTACCTTCATGCATAACGGTAAAAAGATCAAACTTAACCCCATGCCACCTGAGAACACACTAGGGAAGAAGAAGGATGAGAAGGCAAGTGAGCCTAGAGGAGTGGGGAAATCCAAGCCTAAGTCTCTACATATAATCAGCGCAAGAGAGTTTGAAAAAGAGGCTAAGGAGGATTCTATGGTGTATGCCCTTGTGGCTAGAGAGATTACACCTGAGGTTCCATCAAAGTTGCCCCGTGAGGTGACCTCGGTCCTGAAGGAATACAGTGATGTATTTCCTGAAGACTTATCGAATGAGTTGCCACCTATGAGGGATATACAGCATGCCATTGATCTTGTCCCACGGTCTGCTCTACCGAACCTTCCTCACTACAGGATGAACCCTGCAGAGCATGCAGAGTTAAAGAAGCAAGTTGATGAGCTTCTGCAAAAGGGTTTCATCCAAGAGAGTATGAGCCCGTGTACCGTGCCAGCATTGTTGACGCCAAAGAAAGACGGCACGTGGCGCATGTGTGTGGATAGGGCTGTCAATGGCACGGATCAAGATCCGTATCCGATCCGTATCCGATCCGATTTAATCGGATTCGGATCAATAATCGGATAATCGGATCGGATACGGATATCCAACAATGATCCGTTTCATATTCGGGTCGGATTCGGATCAACCTTGATCCGGCCCGTTAACGATCCGACCCGATAAAAAAAATAAATAAAAAATAAAATAAAATAAAATAAAATAAAAACATATGATAATCTCTCTCTCTCTCTCTCTCTCTCTCTCTCTCTCTCTCTCCTCTCTCGGATATCCGGTCGGATATCGGGTCGGATCATAATCGGATCGGAAATGGATTTTGAAAATTTTAATCGGGTCGGGTTCGGATCATATACTTGTGATCCGAATCGGATTCGGGTCGGATATATTCTTAATCGGGTCGGATTCGGATCATCACTGATCCGGCCCGTATCCGACCCGTTGACAGCCCTATGTGTGGATAGTCGTGCCATAAATAAAATTATTGTCAAGTATAGGTTCCCTATACCTAGGCTTGATGATATGCTTGACATGATGGCCAGGTCTACTATATTCTCTAAGATAGATCTCAATAGTGGATATCACCAGATCCGTATACGCCCAGGAGATGAGTGGAAAACTGCGTTTAAAACGAAAGATGGGCTGTATGAGTGGTTGGTCATGCCCTTCGGCTTGACTAACGCACCCAGTACTTTCATGCGGGTGATGACACAAGTTTTGAGACCATTCATGGGAAAATTCCTAGTAGTGTACTTTGATGACATTCTTATTTATAGTACCACTAAGGAATCACACCTTGAACATTTGAAGAAGGTTTGCAGCGTCCTTAGGAAGGAAAAGTTGTACGCTAATCTTAAGAAATGTGCATTCATGTCTAGTCAAGTTGTGTTCTTAGGATTCATAGTGTCATCTGAAGGGATGCGCGCAGACCCTGAAAAGGTTAGGGCCATAGTTGAGTGGCCTGAATCGAGGAACATTCATGAGGTGCGAAGCTTTCACGGCTTAGCAACTTTTTATCGTCGGTTCATTAGAGGTTTTAACACGATCATGGCTCCCATTACCGAGTGCATGAAAAAGGGAGAATTCGTGTGGTCTAAAGCCACAGTCAAGGCTTTCAAAGAAATTAAGGGCAAAATGGTAGAAGCTCCTGTCATGCGTCTACCTGACTTTTCTAAAGTCTTTGAAGTAGCGTGTGATACGTCTGGTGTCGGTATAGGTGGAGTGTTGAGTCAAGAAGGACACCTAGTGGCCTATTTTAGTGAGAAACTGAATGAGGTAAAACAAAAATACTCCACTTACGACAAAACAATTTATGCAGTAGTGCAATCCTTGAGACACTGGCGACACTATCTCCTACCGCAGGAATTCGTTTTGTTTTCTGACCATGAGGCTTTAAGATATTTGCATTCTCAGAAGAAACTCAACCCAAGGCATGCTAAATGGGTAGCGTTTCTTTAAGAATATTCGTTTGTCCTGAAACACAAGGCCGGGGTTGAAAACAAACCAGCAGATGCCCTTAGTAGAAGAGTGGCGTTGCTCAACTCCTTGAGTGTAGAGGTAGTCGAATTTGGGCAACTGAAAGATAAATACCCCACATGTCCTGATTTTGGGGGTACCTATGCGTCGCTCTCTAATGACCAGCGTATTATGGGTGAATATGTTCTTAAAGATGGCTTCCTTTTCAAGGGAGACAGACTTTGCATTCCCCGTATCTCCCTTCGTGAATTCCTCGTCTAGAAGCTTCATTCAGGAGGAATAGCTGGCCATTTTGGTTGTGATAAGACCATTGCCCTCGTGGAAGATCGATTCTATTGGCCAAGTCTCAAGCGAGACGTAGCCAAAGTTTTAGGGCAGTGTTGCACATGTTAACTTGCAAAGCAAAGAAAGAAAAATACCGGGCTATATACACCATTGCCAGTGCCACATGCTCCGTGGCAAGACATTAGTATGGACTTTGTGCTTGGGCTTCCCAAGACAATCAAGAAGCACGATTCCGTTTTTGTCGTTGTGGACCGTTTTTCTAAAATGGCGCATTTCCTCCCATGTTCGAAAATGTCGGATGCGTCTCATGTTGCTCGTATCTTTTTTGATGGTGTGGTGCATCTCCATGGGTTACCTAAAACCATAGTGTCTGATCGTGATGTTCGATTTACTAGCTATTTTTGGAAGACACTGTGGCACATTATGGGAACTCGTTTGCAATTTTCTACTGTTTACCACCCACAAACAGATGGTCAAACTGAAGTGGTAAACCGTAGTCTTAGAAATCTTCTACGTTGTCTAGTGGGTGAACATGTTAAGACTTGGGACCTAATTTTACCAACTGCTGAACTTGCATATAATGGGCCCGTTAATAGATCTACAGGGTTGAGTCCTTTTGAAATTGTAAGTGGTTATAAACCTAGAATGCCCATAGATCTCTTACCCATGTCTGTTACCCAAAGGTCTTCTGAATCAGCCGATGCATTTGCATGCCATATCCATGATTTGCATACACATGTTAGACAACGGATAAATAAGAGCAATGATGACTATAAAATTTCAGCTGATTCTCATCGTAGAGCGCAAGAATTTCAGGAAGGAGACTACATAATAGTGCGAATAAGGCCAGTGCGATTCTCTCAAGGAGTCGTTAAGAAGTTACAAGCGCGCAGTACTGGACCATTCAAGATATTACAAAAGGTTGGGTCCAACGCGTATCGGATTGACCTTCCACCTGAAATGAGCATTAATCCAACTTTTAATGTAGAAGATCTAGTCCGTTCCCATGCTCCCATTGTCGATCCATCATCGCTTTCATAGCCTTTTTTTGATTTTGCTACCCAACCCCTTCCACCCCTTCCTCCACCCATTACCCATAAAGAAGAAATTGAGGAAATCTTGGATGATGAGATATTATCTACGAGAGATGGAGGTTTCTAGAGGTATCCTGTCAAGTGGAAGAACAAACCATCGTCTGAAGCTACGTGGCTATCGGGCGATGCATTGCAGGGTATTGATCAAGATCTACTAGAGTGCTACAAAGGTTTCAACTCGTCGGAGTCGAGTTTTTCTCACCCGGGGGGAATTGATGCGGACACAAGCGCATTCAAGGTGTACCAACGAAGAAAGCGCCAACCACAAGTACCGTCCTTGTGGATAGGCGACTATTGAGGAGCTGAAGACCCTCCACATGTGATCAGACACATAAAAGACCCCACTCAGGGAAGACACATGTGAAGGAAGAAAGGAAAAGAAACCGAAGAAACTGAAGACCGACCACTGTCTTCGGGCGCCCGACCATAGCCTTCGGGCGCCCGAACTTGGCCTGCCGAGCGCCCGAACCTCTCTGGAGGTTTTCGAACAATTTCGGGCGGGACCTCGGGAGCTCGACCGAGCGCCCGAACTTTCCCGCACTTTTGCTAATTGCGCGTTTTTGCTTAGTTTGAGGGGTAGTTTAGTACTTTTATATCTTTATTTGGTTATTTAAGAGGGCTAAAGCCCTAAACTTGAGGTTAACTTTTGATATTGATTAATGAAAAGCCTCTTTGAGCTTCTTCCTTCCTCTCTCTCTCCCATGGTGATGTTTCTTCTTCCTTGATCCCTCTTTCTTCTGTTTGCTTCTTGTGCCCCTCCTATCCTTCTTCCAGGTAATGTTATCTTTCTCTTAATCTATTTGTTTCGAAAACCTAAATCCTCAAAATCTGATTTTGATCCTAAAACCCTAAGTTTTCAGATTTTCAAATCCCTAATCCAAAATCTCTTGATTTCCTGGATTAGAGATTCCTTTTAATTGATTGGGTTATTGCCATGTAAGATCGGGAGGTTCCATCCCTCGCCGGATCCAACCATAGTGATACTTGAATCTCATACTTCATGGTTGTGATGAATGGCCCGTTCCATTGCATGTTCCTTGTGATCTTCTTAGTTCATGATGATTACTGCTAGATTTTATATTGTTATTGTCTTTTAATTCCGTTGATTTAATTGTGTTCATGAGCATGCATCATAATTAGGGCATCCTACGTCACAAAACATCCCTGGCTTCCAAAAAGTTTTTAAAGGTGGGTGTTTAATCACCACTTTATGGACCACTTGAGCCTTGGAACTGACTTATTTTTGACAAAAATAGATGGACCGTGTGAATAAAACCCATGCAACACCGTGGCCCGTCAGAGCCGCTGTTCATTCCTAGCTATGGACGGGCTGGGTAGTACCTAACAGGCGGTGGCCCCCCAAACCATCAGTCGTTGCTTTGATGGTGGTGAAACATATTTAATACGTCATCCACAGTGCAGGCATCATAGATGTAGGTCATTCCAGACAGGTCAAGAAAGAAAAAAAAAAAAAATAAAATAAAAAAATCAGCAGCCTTATTTGACCAACAAATGTAAATTAATAAGGCCTTAAGATTGTTGAATAAAAAAATGTTGACGTAAAATGTTTTTGTCTTCCACTAATGTGTCATTTTGGGAGAATATTGGAGCTGAACGACCCAGCATAAATTGCCCATATAAGTACTTTCCAGGAGCCTTCAAAGAAAGAACAATAAAATGAGACCACGGCCTCACCCAAGACGGTGCAGAACGATCAAATGAGACCACGGCCTCACGGTGCAGCCTTACCATGGGCCTAGATTGATGTACGTATTCTAGATCCGTGCTGCCTATCCATTTTTTCAGATTATTTTAGAGAATAAATGAGGCCGATCCAGTTATCAGGTGGACCATACCATAGAAAACAGTGGTGATTGAACGCCCTACCATTAAAAACTCCTTAAAGTACACCTTAATGTTTCCCTAGTGTTTATTTGCCATGCAATCTGTTGATAAGGTCATATAATATATACTGGATGAAGGGAAAAGACAAATATCAGCTTGATCCAGAATTGTAGCCCATTAATGGTCAATCACCACTGTTTCCTATGTTATGGTCCACCTGATAATTGGATCTGCTTCATTTTTGGGGCAAGGCTCTAAAATGGTCTGAAAAAAATGGATGGACAGCCTGGATACAGAATAAATTCATCAAGGTGGGCCGATGGTAAGGGCTGCACGGGTCTTAGGTAAGTCCAGGGTCTCACCTAATCTGCTCCCCAGTTGGGTGAGCCCCTTCTAAAATAGAGAAGCATCAAGCCCCAAAGCAAGGCCGATAGCCTTCTAGACGGGTTCTGCATTTATTTACTTATTCAAAGGGCCAATGCAGAATCTTTCAATCATAAATTCAGAAAATATCATTTTCATACAAGTACTCTTTTCATTTTTTTATATTTTTGTAAATTTCCTAGAAATACCCAATTCCGTGGACCAAATCAGATGGCTAAGATCATCCAAACCGAATGAGATTTGGACCATGCTATTTGCAGAAGGGATACACTATTTGATGTGATAGATATGGCCATACATTCCTCCATTTACGGTGAACTACTCATGTGAATGAGTATCGCCCAAAGACCTTATTGATCAAATAAATCTCGCTGTCTGATCAAAGGAAACTTTGCACATAGAAAGTTACTTCTTTCAACCCTCAAACTAAAGGCCATTCATCAGACAGTTGGGATCTTTTGAACAATGTGAATATTTCAGGCTGTGTGGCATCGAAAGGGAGGCCCATGAATTGGTAGTGGTTTAGGAGCCTAAATGGTCAACATCATCAATCAGGATAAGCCATCAGATTTGACCAACTTTTCACCAGCCTGTGGCTCCGCAAATCCGACGTATAAAATAAGAGGCGAACGTTTCAAGGTTAGAATCCTACCATAAATATTGTTCAAAAAGATTTTAAAAGAGCTGACTCATTAATTCAAGTATTATCATTCCACTGCTTACCTTATTTTTTTAACACTTGGGTAGGTCGCCCACTGCCTTCAATTATCTTTTTTAATGCCTAGTTGGGGCCTTCGTTCAAGCATATGGTCGGCAACTTCAGTGGACTCCACGGTGATTCTTACATGAAATCAACCCTAATCACCAGGTGTGTCAACCTATTTTAGGCCCAACCCATTTTAAGCCCAGGTATGAAAAATCAGCCCCATGCTGATTTAGGTGAACCTTAGAAATTAACAGTGTACAAGGCAACACTCAGCTCTCCAAATTGTCTCTTTTGGTATAGCTCACATGAATCACATACAGGCCTGAGGCCCTATGCCTAACTTATGGCATTGCATGTAATGGCTGGAGAGAATTTCATATAATAATTATGACGGGCCTTAATAAAATCAAGGGGTGGACATCTCTCTCCAAACTGTTTCGTTTGGTGTGGCTCACCTGAATCACACATCATTCTAATTTTGGTGTAGCCCACTTGAGTCGCACGTAGTCCTATTTTTTGTTTCTATGCCTAACGTAGGATTACATATTTAGTAGTTGGAGTGGATCTTAAATTAACATAGCAGTGGGCCCCTTCAAAATAAAAGTGGCATACTCCTTTAAAAGTCTTTTAAGTCCAACTGATTGGATGACAATTTAAGGTCCAATTAGTGGATAGCCTCCAGCCTTTTAGGTGCTTGTGACATCCAATCCTCTTGATAGGTGGCCCTACCATGAAGATCACCTGATGCAAATATCAGCCCTATCCACTCATCAAGGAAGCCACACCATAGAAAACAGTTTGTAGTGATTGGTAAATAGAAAAGTACAAGTATGGTCCACTTGATGGGTCGATAGGGCTGAGTTTTGCCTAAAGTGTTCCCCATGGTGGGACCAATCTATTAAACGTGTTGAATGTCCCAAGAAATTATCCACAAGGTGGACCATAACCTGTGTTCTAGTCGGTGGAAAACAGATCATCTCTTTTTTAAATATAAGAGTGATAATCTCTCCAGCTATCTGCATTGTTGGAAGACGGATGCAGCCAGTTGATTTTTGGCAGGGCCCACTGTGATATGCAAGTGAAATCCACTCTACCATTAGATGTGTAATCCAACTTTATGCTCAAGGACAAAACATTAGGCTAACATATAATTAAGGTGGGCTACACTAAAGAAAATAGTTTAGAGAAAGATGTCCACCCGTAATTTTTACAAGGCCCACCTTGTTATTATATGAAATCCACTCCAACCATTAGATGCCACATCATAATTTAGGCTTAGGGCCTAAAATTCAGGCCCATCTGTGTTTCATTTGGGCCACACAAAGTGAAACAGTTTGAAGGGTGAGCATTGATGTCTACACTTTTTCCAATCACATGGTCCACATAAATCACTAATGGGCTAAGTTTTGGAACCTAGGCCTAAAAGAAGGTGGCACATGTGGTGGGCAGGGTGGATTTTATATAATAATCATGTTGTACATTGTTGGCTTCAATTTGGACACACATTTGCACAGAGTGATTGGCCGGGATATGAATATGTCGGGCGTGTCAGAGTTGAATGTGACTCAAAACCAACCAATAACTTATGAACATAACCATCCAAATAAAGTAATTAAGGCTAGATATGGGAAGATCAACTATTTACTCAGCTATTGATTGCAAGAAATTAGGTGATTTGTGAAGGGGGGAATTAGTCTTTCAGATGAGTTCTTTTTTCCTTGAAAGCAAATACTTTTTATGACAACAGTGATAGTTTATATCATAATAATAATGCAAATACTTAAAAACATAGTAAATAAAGCTAAGTCCCAATATGTTATTGGCTTGTTGTAGAATGTCGTATAATCGACAAGTAAATAAATAAAACAGACAAGAAAATTACGAATGATGATTCAAGCAGGTGAAGCGGTTATGGCTAGATGATGGTCATTTAAACCTGGATGGTTGTGAGATGGTCGTGGTTTAGCCAACTCATCGTAGCTTGGTGAAATCGCTTGGTAAGGACTTAGGGATTTGGAATCCAATAGCTAGATTGTGGATTAAAAACTAAACTAATTTCAACTTATTACACCGATGTGCTGGGAAAAAGGGGATGAGAACTAAACTAAAATTGTATTAATTGATCCGGACTTGTTACAGTATGGTATTGGAAAAAAAATGGAGATGCTAAATTAAGCTAGGCTAAGATAGACATCCATGTGGAATAAAAAAGATATGTAGTGTTGCCTCGCTTGGAGCTCTTCATTCTCTGCTGCTTTTATAAACGTGAGTAGGCAGTGGCTTTGGGTATGCTCTTCTTGGCTTCTAAAATTAATCGGCTGATTAATTAACAGTCTTGGCTGATTATAATTTTAATTCAAGATGAGGCTGCTAAACAGCAGATTTTTGTATCTGTTTGTGCTTCTAGATCTTGACGGCTTTTCTTTATCATTGTACTACTGAAGGATTTTCCAAATACGTGGCCAGCTATATCTGGCCATATGTTGGTATACATTACTGCCTTAATTTTGTGTTGCTTTACACATGACTTTAGAGGTACATGTGTACATAGCTTATATTTTTCAACCATATATTGCTAAAAGAATAATTGTCTCTTAGTTTTGGATCCATACATCTCCAGGTATTATTAAGACAACATGACATGTGTCTCTTGCATAGACATTACTTGATAATTTGTACGATCTTCTCACCACTCTATGAGTGTTTTTTTTTAAAATATTTTGCTTGAGGGTGCCTTGCCATCCCATTCACTGGATCTAGTTATGCTTGGCCGGGTGCAAATAGGGATCACTCTAGCCGTGACTATTTGCTCGCATGGCCATTCGGGCATTGAGAAAGAGAACAGAAGGTAGTGGAATGATAGTAATTATATCAATGGTGTAGCTTTTTGAAAATCTTTTTGAAAAATGAATTTTGAATTGTAAAATTGATATTAATTTGGCAATTGTTTATAAAATTTTCATTTTTATTAGCAACTCATGAAAAGTGCAGAAAACCTAATGAATTTTTTACAAGACTGTTATGTACACTATCAGATAATGACATCCACTACTGGAACCTGCCTAGGGCGACAGGTGATGCGTATTTGTCATCCGACCTATTCATAAGGTTGTAGAAACCTTATGAACTTTTACATCACATTAGGCCATGTGGTCCTGGCACCACCTAGGTCAGTCTGAGTTAGGATGACCCCGCAAGCCTCCAATAGGTGGGCGCAAATATCTTGGCAAATACTTTCGCGAGCACGGTTTGAGTGGATCCCCGAGGTGGGTGGATCCCTAAACGTGGGTCCATCATGATGTACGTTCCTTATGTCGAGACCATGCATCTGTTTCGAAAACTCATTTTAGGGCATTATATAAAAAATGAAGCAGATCCAAATCTCAGGTGGACCATAATACAAGAAACAGTGGTAATCTAAGATTAAAAACTTCTGCTCGGACCCAAAAACTTTGGATCAACCTGATATTTGTGTGATCTCTTCATCTTGGTATTTGTGACCTTATCAATAGGTTGGATGGAAAATAAACATTCCACTGGCCCCCGTGAAGTTTTTAATGGTGAGGATTCAATCAAGACTGTTTCCTGTGTTATGGTCTCCCAAGTTTTGGATCTGCTTCATTTTTGGGGCCATGTAGTAAAATGAGTTGTCAAAATGAATGGACGGTGTGGATGTAAAGAACATACATCACAGTGAGCCCCACAGTTAGGGATCCACCTACCACCCAAACCGCTCCCGACTTTCGCATAAAGTTACTATGTTGGGATGCTTAAGTGGGGCCCACCATGATGTTTGTGAGAAATCCACTGTCTATCCGTTTTGAGAGCACATGTGAACAAAAAGATGTGAATCCAAAACTCAAGTAGGGAACGCGAGGGGAAAATAGGGGAAAGAAATGCCTATCGTTGAAACCTTCTTAAGGCTCAACTTATGTTTATATGCCATCCGAAGTATATAAACGTGATTCCCATGAGATGAAGTGAAAGCACAAAACACATTGCTTGATACAAAATGCGAATGTTTCAACAGTAGTAATTGAATTCCTACTGTTTCATCTCGTCTAGACCACTTGACTTTTGGACTTGCCTCATTTTTTGTCACGTCCTAAAATGAGCTCCAAAAACAGATGCATGGAGTGGATTTCTCACAAAAATTTATGGTGGCCCCACCTATGTAATCCAGTGAGGGAAGTTTAAGGGAACGGATTGCCTGTGACCCCGGCTCAGAGATATCTCTGTGCCCAGAGCTGTGTGGGGCCCATAGAGATGTCCGTGACCAATCTACTGTCCATCTGTTTTGGAAGACCACAATCTAAAAATCATGCAAATCTAAAACTCAGGTGGGCCATACCACACGAAACATTGGGTATTGAACGCGTAGCTGTTACAAAAGTTTTGCATCACGGATTATATTTTCTTTCTACAGTTTATCTGGCAGTTAATAATTCTATGAACGGTGTGGATGGAATATAAACATCATGGTCAGCTCTAGGAAGGTTTCAATTGTGGATGTTGGTGTTTCCACTGTTTTGTTGGTGTGGCCCACCTGAGTTTTGGACCTGCCTGAATTTTAGAACTCTGTCCATTGTTCGTCTTTAAAAATAGATGGACGTAGTGGATTTATCGTAGACATCTCTGTGGACCCTACATAGTCTAGGGCACATAGATATATATGTGACCCGGGTCATAGGCAATCCAATCACCAAGTCGAAAGCTTTGGCAGGTAATCGATGTCCCAAATTAGGGGCTCGGATTGGGTACGACCCCCACCAGGATGCAGATGGAGACCAACTGGTATACGTCACCTTAGCATTGGTGGAGAGCAGGTGGGACCTGCACCTCAGTAATAGTGGAGAGCTGATAGACCTGTCACATTAGCTGGTTCCCACCGCTCTCCACCAATGCAGAGGTGACATGTACCAGTCCGTCTCCACCTGCGTCCTGGTGGGGGTAGTCCCCAATCCGAGCCCCCAAATTGGTGGCAAGCTGGTCCCACGCACAGCTATCTTTTCTTTTCTTTCCCTCTTTTCTTTTCTTTCCCTCACATGGCTGGCAAGCCGGATCCCATACACCTGCGTGGATCTGGTAGTCCCAACAGGACTAGCATCAGGGATGCTTTCAAAGCTACGTGGGCACTACTATGATAGATGTGTTTTATCCATGTTGTCCATCCATTTTTCTATATGATTTTAAGGTACTATTAAAAAAAAAGAGAGACATAAATCTCCGGTGGGGAGGACACCACAGGAAAACAGTAGGGATTGAACTTCCAACATTGAAATATTTGTAGGGCCAATTATAATGTTTATTTTCCATCCAACCTGTTGATAAGTCAGATGGACCTGAATTAACGGAAAATACAATTATCAGCTTCATGCCAAACTTATGTGGCACCTAAATATTTTTCAATGCTAAGCGTCAATGCCCACTGTTTTCCTATGGTGTGCTCCCCACCTAAGATTTGGAACTGTCTTATTTTTGGGATGCTGCCTAAAAATTAGGGTTGGTCATGAGCCGAGTCAGCTCGAGAAACTCGATCGACTCGACTCGAAAAGCCTCGCCTCGGCTCGACTCGACTCAGTAAAACAAGTCAGGCCAAGCTTCATTTAGGAGCTCGAGTCAAAAATTGAGTCAAGTTCGACCATTGGGTCACTCGACTCGACTCGACTCGATTCAAGCTCGACTAAGCTCGAGCTCGACTCGTTTCGTATAGATATTTGTTATAAAAAAAAAAATCTTCTTATTTCTTGGTTCTTTCTCCCCCCTCCTCCCACACACATTGGGGTCCAAGCTTAGGACATATAAAACCCTCACACGTTGGGGGGGTTTCTTAATCATACTATTTTGTATAGGTAAGAACATTCCTTGTTGAGCATATATGATGGACTGAGTAATTTCAAGTACCAAACATGGTGAGCACACAGTGGTTGTGTGTTTTACATGCTACACAAACACAGGTGCTACAGTGAGACCACGCACCATACATATCTACAAAATAGGGGCTATGGTAAGACCAAACAACATATGCAGCAATTTTACGAGGGAGGTGGTGCATCTGATCCATGAATCAACTGAGCCTCATCATGAAGATGGTCCACATAATAATCAGGGCAGTCCATCATGTGGTGAGCTATGCATGTACTGTGTTAATTATTGTTTAGAAAATATTACTAGTGGTCTGCATTCAATGAATGTGTGACCTGGCCAAAGAAAAAACCGATCAGAGCTAGGTTATTTTATTGGTGGGGTCCTACCTGTAAAAATACTATTCTCCCCTAATATATCTATGACTTCTTGAACTTAATGTTGTTGACTTTTAATTTGTATTTTGTAGTAAAAAATATAATAAATTGAGGTGGGAGCAATCTCAACTCGACTCAAGGTAAGCTCGCCTCGAAAGTTTTAGCAAACAAGGCAAGCTCCAATGGTAAGCTCGAGGGTGAGCTCGAGCTCGAACTCGAGGAGAGCATAGACGAGTCAAGCCAAGCTTGGCCCACCTCGATTCGACTCGGCTGGATGTACAACCCTAATAAAAATCAAATTGAAAAATGGATGGACGGCATATAAAATATGGATGGACGGCATATAAAATAAATACAACATGTTGGGGCTGACAAAGCTTTGAAATCATCGGTTATGGACAAGCATATCCGCGCCCCATACACAGATCCCTTTTCTTTGTAATTGTCTTCCACCAGCTGTCATAGGCAGCGTGGTGAGTGTTTCCTTGAGTTTGGGCCCACCTTGATGTATGCGTTGGATATGCACGCCCTTCCATCAGTGAACGTCCACCATTAAAAACTTTTAAGGTCCACTGTAACGTTTATTTTCCATAGAATCCGTTGATAAGGTCACACAGAACTCGATGAAGGTTAAAAAAAAAAAAAAAAAAAACAAATAACAGTATGATCCAAAACTTTTGTGGCCAATAAAAAGTTTTTAATGATCAATGGCCACTATTTCCTATGGTGTGGTCCACCTGAGATTTGGATCTACTTCAGTTTGAGGACCATGGTCTAAAATTAGCGGGAAAAACGGATGGACAGCGTGGATACAAAAGACATGATTACACCTGATCGCTCATGTTATCACGGACTCAAAAAGTGCGGTGTATTTTGAAAATATCCCAATAGTATCGTGATTCTATTATTCAGTGTATTTATCGCGAGATATTCAGAATCTGAGAAATTTGTCACACTGGTTACCAGAAAGCAAGGACGGAGCAAAGAAAGAAGAAAACCCAAATTAGAGAGAGAAGAAGAAGAAGAAGAAATGGCGGAGAGTGCTGTGAGCTTCTTAATGCAATACTTGGGGCCTTTGCTGGTGGATGAAGCGCAGTCGTTGAAGGGTGTCGACGGAGAAGTCCGTGAACTCAGAAATGAGTTAGAAAGCATCATATCCTTCTTAAAGGATGCCGATGCAAGACAAGACACCGATGAAGGCCTCAAGACGTGGGTGAAACAATTAAGAGAAGTCGCTTACGACGTCGAGGATATTCTCGACGAGTTCTTGCTCAGCCAAGCACAAGAACAGCACGATGCTCAGGGATGCATCGATTTTCTTCATAGACTCATCAAGCAGTTTATGGCGCGCCATCAGACTGCAACCTCGATACGAGATATGAAAACCAGAATCCGTACGATTACCGACAGAAAAGATGCTTACTGCTCTCAATAGGATGGAGCAAACTTCAAGCTCCAACAACATGAATGATCCATGGCAGGATCGTCGAATGGATGCTCTTTTCGTTGAGGAAGCTGATCTTGTCCGTATTGACCGGCCCAGGAACCGACTGATCAAATGGTTAGTCAAAGGCGATTCAAAACTCTCGGCGATTTCGGTGGTCGGGATGGGTGGCCTTGGGAAGACCACTCTGGTAAAGAAAGTCTATGATAGCCAAGAGGTGAAGAAACGTTTCGAAACTTGTGCTTGGACAACTGTCTCGCAATCGTTCAAAGGGGAGGATCTACTCAGAAGTATGATAAAGCAATTCTTCGAGGCAAAGGAAGATCCGTCTCCCCATGGAGTACACGCGATGAACATTGTCGATCTATTCCAAGTGCTACGGGGTTATTTGCAGAACAAAAGGTATTTACTTGTTATTGATGATGTATGGGATTCACATGCATTGAATTTCCTAAGAAAAGCATTGCCCGCTAGTGAATATGGTAGCAGGGTAATGATCACCACGCGCAAAGGTGATGTCGCATCATCTTCTTGCATGAGTCCCTCCGATCACATCTACAATCTTCAACCTCTACGTCGAAGAAACGCTTGGTCCCTGTTTTGCAAGAAAGCATTCCACCCGAACGAGAAGAATAGTTGCCCTCCTGAATTGGAGGAGCTTTCTCGAAGCTTTGTACATAAATGCCATGGATTACCGCTTGCGATTGTCGCATTAGGTAGTCTTTTGTCGATCAAAGACAAGACATATGTTGAGTGGGAGATGATTCACGGCAGCCTTTCGATCTCAGTCTTTTGTCGATCAAAGACAAGACATATGTTGAGTGGGAGATGATTCACCGCAGCCTTGGATCTTAGATCGAAAGCGATGACAACCTTAGAAGCATGAAGAATATATTATTGCTCAGTTTCAATGACTTGCCTTACTATCTGAAATCATGCTTCCTGTATATGAGTATTTTTCCCGAAGACTGTGCCATTGACCGTATGAAACTAATTTGGCTATGGATGGCAGAGGGTTTCATAGAAAGAAAGGAAGGCAGGTCAATGGAAGAGGTCGCTGAAGGTTATTTCAATGCACTCATCACTAGAAATCTCGTTCAAGTGGCGGAACGGAAGTCTTGGGGGAAGGTGATGACTTGTCGCCTCCATGATATCGTGCGGGAATTCGTTATTTCAAAATTCAGGGAGGAGCATTTCTTTGCTTCTTCTGTTGAAGAGAACATGACACCGTGTAACAGAATCCGGCATCTCTCCATTTACAGCAGTGGTGAGAATTTTCCAAAATCTGATACCTTCTCCCGTCTTCACTCTTTGTTCATTTTTGAGGTGGGCAGACTATGTACCGGCCCTGCAATCAAATCGTTTGCCGGCTCAAGGTTGTTGAAGGTGGTGGATCTTGAAAATGTGTCCATGGAAATCTTTCCTGATGATCTGACAAACTTATTGCATTTGAGATACCTAAGCTTGCAGAATACAAAGATCAAGAAGCTTCCAAATTCGTTGGGGAAGCTACAGAACTTAGAAACATTGAATCTTACGGGCACCTTTGTATCTGAATTGCCAGCTGAGATTCTCAAGCTTGAGCGCCTCCGCCACCTCCTGGTATGTCACGATAACCTAGAGGGACCTTACACACCATTTAATTTTGTAGATGGAACTAAGGTGCCTGCTGGAATGGGGAGTATTAGATCCCTACAGTGGTTGGCACATATAGAGGCAGAGAGAGGCATTATTAGAGAACTCGGGAATCTCACCCAACTGAGGAAGTTAGCCATTACCAAGCTAAGAACCGAAGATGGGAACGATTTGTGCACTTCTCTTGAGGCAATGAACCACCTTCAGGTCTTTCAAGTGATTTCAAAGGATGAGGAGGACGTTCTCGACTTGCATTCTATATCGCATCCTCCGCTGCCTCTTCAACGTCTGTGGTTGACAGGGCGTTTGGAGAAGTTACCCGAATGGATTGCCTCGCTTCATAATCTGGTCGTAGTTGGTCTGAGATGGTCTAGATTGAGGGAAGACCCACTCAAAGCCCTTCAATCACTGCCCAATTTGGCAGAACTCACTCTCTATCGAGCCTATGATGGAGAAGAGTTATGTTGCGAGGACAGAGGATATCCAAGACTCAAGAAATTATGGCTCATTAAGTTGAGCAGGTTGAATAAGGTTAGGGTGGAGAAGGGAACAATGTCTAGCCTTGAAGTGCTAGATATTAGACATTGCAAAGAATTAGTGGAGGCGCCGTTGGGGATCCAACACCTCACTAACCTCAAACGACTCTATACGCTGGACATGTCGGAGGGTTTCTTAAAGGGGCTAAGAAAAGATGGAGGTGAAGAGGTAGTGGATTCCATTCAGCACATCCCACGAATACTATGTTCTGACACTCAAGAAGGGACTAGTCAGTACTTGTCACGATTTAGGAGAGCACACCCTGAACGTTAAAGCAGTTATCAGGTGCATATTTATATTCCCCATTTACCTATTCACTGTGCATATTTTTGTTCTCCACAGATATTCATTTTTTTTTTCTTTTTCCTTTTCTTTTTCAAATACTTGTATTTTCTTTATTCCTTTACTTTTCGTGACATTTTTATAATTGTTTCAAAGAGGCCGGTGCTCGTTTGTCCCGCATCAGTTGGGATGGGGTGGGGATATATCTTCATATATACTCGGGTCACTCCGGGTCACTCCACCTAATGGGTTAACCTTTTGGGTGTGACACAGCATTGATAACAGAGCTATAATTATCTGCTCAGGCCATGCCCCAGGCCCACATGGAAGGGAGGGGGGTTCCATCGGTGCATTATTCCAGACGTGGATTGCGTCCTGCCCCTGCCCGGACGCATTACCGTCCAGGCAGACTTCCATCCATTTTATAAGATCATTTTAAGCTATGATTCTAAAAGGTAGGTAGATCCAACGCTCAAATGAGCCATACCAAATAGTGATGGACCCTGGTGGCGTCATCACTACATTGGATAAACGGATACATCACGGTGGGCCCCTCCACAGGTCTGCCCAGACGTGGACGGTAATGTGTCCGGGCAGGGGCAGGTCGCAATCTACGTCCGTTTATTCCATAACAATTATGTGCCGGACCCACTTGGTCTGTACACCTCAGCATGAATGTCGCATGTCCTGAAAGCCGGGCCAATGCGCTTGTGAAAAAGTTCCATGTGCGAATGTAGAAGCATGGACCTATACTGGAAAGAGCAACATTGTCATTCTATGCAATGAGTCTATTTTCATTGTGGGTTCCGTGCATGATGCTTGTATGACTGTTTTTCATTAGCGTTGGATGGATTGCAACCAACGCCCAGATACAATCTGCATCCATGTTCATCTAGGTGAGGCTCACCTTATGAAAGGATTGAGTGGAATGTACACACCATGTTGTAAGGGCCTCCGTCTGTTTAAGAGATTGAGACAAATGGTCTCAGATTGCATGCAGCCGGCCTGCAGCCCTAAGCTGTGTGAAACTCACCATGATGTTTGTGTTATATCTATTCTATCCATTCCTTTATCTTCACAGATCTCCTTGCCTTCCAAAGCTTACAACAAATGTGTTATCAATTAGTTCACTTTCCAAGACCCTCAAATGTTCTGTATCTTTTTTCTATTTGACTGTGTTTTTCAGGAACTGCAAACAAAGAAGCTAATTGGTAGTGGGCATCAAGATCAGGGGCTAAATCTCTGTGACTCTCATACTACCTCTCAAGTTACTAGTTTTGTGTGTGTGTGTGCGTGCGTGTGAATAAAGAACTCCGTAAATGGCATTGACACTTTGAAAGTTCGTCATTTCGAGTTTTAAAAATGCTGTTATTTACTATTATTAGTTTTTTTTTATTTACTTCTATTAGTTGTAATTCATTGTCATGTGATATTTGTAACCTCTCAAAGCATCATAGAAGTATTTTTTTCCAAAGTTGGAGCTAGAATGCTGGAGAGTACTTGGATGAGGATAACTTGAGGAATGCTTACCTTTTGCAAGAAGGCATTCCACTGGCACGAGAATAATAGTTGCCCTCCTGAATTGGAGGAGCTTTCTCAAAGCTTTGTACATAAATGCCGAGGATTACCACTTGCGATTGTCGCATTAGGTAGTCTTCTGTCCGTCAAGGACAAGACGTGTTGAGTGGGAAATGATTCACCGTAACCTTGCAGCAGAGCTTGAAAGCAATGACAATCTTACAAGCATGATGAAAATATTATTGCTCAGTTTCAATGACTTGCCTTGCTATCTCAAATCATGCTTCTTGTATATGAGTATTTTTCCCAAAGACTGTGGTTAAGCGTATGAAACTAATTCGGCTATGGATAGCTGAGGGTTTTGTAGAAAGAAATGGAGGGGCGCAGGTCAATGGAAGAGGTTGCTTGAAGGTCATCTCAATGCACTCATCACTAGAAATCTCATTCTAGTGGCAGGACCGAAATCTTATGGGAAGGTGGTCACTTGTTGCATCCATGATCTCGTGCGGGAATTCATTATTTCAAAATCCAGAGAGAAGCATTTCTTTTCATCTTCTGTTGAACAGAGCACAACACTGTGTGACAGAATCTTGGGTCTGTCCATTTACAACAGTGGTGAGAATTTTCTGAAATTTGATGTCATCTCCCATCTTCGCTCTTTGTTCATTTTTGGGTTGGATGGACTGTAACACCCCTGCAATCAAATCGTTTGCCAACTTAAGGATCTTGAATGTGGTGGATCTTGAAAATGTGTCCATGGAAATCTTTCCTGATGATCTAACAAGCATGTTACATTTGAGATACCTAAGCTTGGTGAAAACAAAGATCAAGAAGCTTCCAAGTTCATTGGGGAAGCTAAAGAACTTACAAACATTGAATCTTAAAGGCTTTGTATGCGAATTTCCTGTTGAGATTCTCAAGCTCGAGCGCCTGTGCCACCTTCTGGTTTATCGCTATCGCAATGAGAGATTGTCCATTCCATTTAATGTTGTAGATGGAAATAAGGTGCCCGCTGGAATGAGGAGTCTAAGATCCCCACAGAAGTTGGCACATATAGAGGCAGAGAGCGGCATCATTAGAGAGGTGGGGAATCTCACCCAACTGAGGAGGTTAGGCATTATCGAGCTAAGAAGGGAAGATGCGAAAGATTTATGCACTTCCGTTGAGAAGATGAAACACCTTCACTACTTTGATGTGATCTCAATGGATGAGAAGGAGGTTCTCGATCTGAATTCTATATCAGATCCTCCGTTGCCTCTTCAACATCTGTACTTGAATGGGCGTTTGGAGAAGTTACCTGAATGGATTGCCTTGCTTCATAATCTGATTGTTGTTACTTTGAAAGGGTCTGTTGAGTGTGGAGACTACACGGGGTGTGTAAAACCACTCACATCAGAACATGGTCGGGCACCCGGACTGTCTGTGAACTGGGTGCCCGAAATTCAGGCTGTTTCACCGAACAGCCACTGGACTGTTTTACAAACGGTCGGGCGCCCGACGGTCAAAGTGACCGGGCGCCCGAAATTAGTCTGTTTTCTCCTTTTTAACGCTGGACATATTTTGTATTGGCCGGGCGCCCGACCCAGTTATGTCCGGGCGCCCGATCGGCCGCGGGCTTAAGATGCAGGTTTCCTATTTTGTGTTCTAATTGCCGGGTTTACTATATAAAGGGGTGTAAACCGGGATTAGGCATGGGGATTAGGGCTTCTATACATCCAAGGTGAGAAAAAGGTGAGAAGATTAGCAAAAGGACCATCTCTATGCATGGGAACATAGGAAAAGGTAAGTGCATTGCTTGTAACTTCGTTTTTCTTCATAGTGAAGTTTGCACCCGTGGTTTTTTACCCTTGTTGGGGTTTTTTCCACTTAAATATCTGTCTTGTGGATTGTTGGTTTGTGTGATTCTTTTCTAGTTATTATTTTTCTTCCTGTTTATCGTTTGTGGGTGAGACCGGAGATTGGATCTCGGTTCACCGGCGTTGTTGGCGTGCTGTGCAACAACTGGTATCAGAGCTATTGGTTTAGTTCAACTGGGAGCGATGGCGGAAGATGGAAAAACTAGAATTGAGAAGTTTGATGGTTCAAACTTTGCCTTCTGGAAGATGCAGATGGAGGATTATCTGTATCAGAAGGACCTCTACATTCCTCTAGAAGGAAAAGAGAAGAAACCAGAGAAGATGACAGATGTTGAATGTGCTTTAATGGATCGGAAGGCTTTAGGAACGATCCGACTCTCTTTGTCTAAGAGCGTCGCCTTCAACATATCCAAAGTAAAGACCACAAAAGAATTAATGCAGGCTTTGGCTACGATGTATGAGAAACCCTCGGCATCCAATAAGGTTCATCTTATGAAACGGCTATTCAACATGAAAATGTCAGATGGTGGGGGCGTGGCTGAACATCTAAACGAGTTCAATACAGTCACGAGCCAATTGGAATCCGTTGGCATCACTTTTGATGATGAGGTCAGGGCACTATTGATCTTGTCCAGTTTGCCAGACAGTTGGGATGGTTTGGTGATTGCCGTGAGCAATTCTTCAGGATCTACGAAGTTGAAATTCGATGATTTGGCCGGTCTAATTCTAAGCGAAGAATCTAGAAGGAAGACATCAAGAACTTCAGGGGATTCAGGAAATGCTCTAAACGTTGAAGGAAGAGGAAGATCTTCGAACAAAGGAGGCAATAAACACGGGCGTTCTAAGTCGACGAATAAGTCCAAGGGACCGAAAGACAAGGACGGGTGTTGGCATTGCGGGAAGAAGAGGCACATGAAGCGTGATTGTAGGGCGCTTAAGAAATAAGAAGGAAGCTCTCAAGGTGGGAAGGATTCAGTGAATCTATCTGAGGAGAGTGACACAGAGGCGTTGATCTTGTCTCTTGATGTGCGGAATGAGTCTTGGGTTATAGACTCGAGTGTTTCGTTTCATGCCACTTCATCAAAAGAAGTTCTTCGTGATTATGTCTCGGGTAACTTTGGAAGAGTCTACCTGGGTGATGATGAGCCATGTAGTATTGTTGGCAAATGAGACGTTCATTTAAGTCAGAAAGACGGAACGGTCTTGAAGCTGAAGGATGTCAGACATGTACCGAGTTTGAGACGAAATTTGATCTCAGTGGGGCAGTTGGCCGATACCGGATATGTGACGACATTCACGAGCGATGCATGGAAGGTCACAAAAGGTGCCTTGGTTATATCTCGAGCTAAGAAGGAAGGTACTTTGTATGTGACTTCCGGATCATATAGTTCACTCGCAGTTGCATCAATTGGAATGAACGGGCAGTTATGGCATCAGAGGTTGTGATATATGAGTGAGAAGGGGATGAAAGTACTATTGTCAAAGGGGAAGCTACCAGGGTTGAAGGCAATCGATCTGGAATTCTGCGAGGACTGCGTGTATGGCAAGCAGAAGAAAGTTAGCTTCAAGAAGACAGGACGCACTCCAAAGACGCATCTATTGGAGCTTATACACACTGATGTGTGGGGACCGGCACAGGTATCATCTCTTGGTGGCTCACGTTATTTTGTTTCTTTTATTGATGATGCTAGTAGAAAACTATGGGTCTACTTCTTAAAACACAAATCAGATGTATTCGATGTATTTAAGAAGTGGAAGGTTATGGTAGAAAATGAGACCGGTAAAACTGTGAAGTGTCTCAGATCGGATAATGGGGGAGAATACTGTGACAAGAGATTTGAGGAGTATTGTGCAGCAAATGGAATCAAACATCAGAAAACGATTCCAGGGACACCGCAACAGAACGGTGTGGCCGAGCGCATTAACAGGACCATCCTTGAGCGCGCTAGGAGCATGAGGTTACATGCAGGGTTGCCCAAGACCTTTTGGGCAGATGCTGTGAATACTGCCGTATATCTCATCAATAGAAGTCCCTCAGCACCGTTGGATGGTGGACTACCAGAAGAAACATGAACTGGAAAAGAGGTGAACCTTGCACATCTCAGAGTTTTTGGTTGCACCTCTTACGTTCATATTGATGCAGAGCACAGAAACAAGCTGGATGCGAAGTCCAGGAGGTGCACGTTTATAGGCTACGGGCAGAATAATTTTGGCTACCGGTTTTGGGATATTGAGAACCGAAAAATCATCAGGAGCAAGGACATAGTCTTCAATGAAAAAGTGATGCATAAGGACAGTGTGCAGCAAAAGCAGAACAAGGCTGATGAGAAGGAATTCGTAGAGTTTGAAGAGTTACCGGACACGGGTGTTACAGTGCCACAGGATGAGCATGCACAGGAGCATGATGAGGCAGAACCGCAGACACCGGTTGTGAGGAGGTCTACTCGGGAGAGGAGACCCAAGGTCCGATATTCACCCTCCTTATATTATCTACTGCTGACAGATAATGGTAAGCCAGAGTGTTTTGAAGAGGCGTTACGGTCAGATATGCGGGTTAAGTGGGAGCAAACCATGGAAGATGAGATGGACTCTCTTGAGTCTAATCGTACGTGGGAGCTAGTCACTCTACCCAAGGGCAAGAAAGCTCTTCATAACAAGTGGGTTTACAGACTGAAGGAGGAGCACGATGGTTCGAAACGATACAAGGCTAGACTGGTTGTGAAAGGGTTCCAACAAAAGGCAGGTATCGATTTCACAGAGATATTTTCACCTGTGGTGAAGATGTCTACGATTCACATGGTCTTGAGTATAGTGGCTACAGAGGACTTACATCTAGAGCAGCTAGATGTTAAGACAGCCTTTCTTCATGGAGACCTTGAAGAAGAAATATATATGCATCAGCCGACAGGATATGTGGCACCAGGAAAGGAGAACAAGGCGTGTAGACTGAAGAAGAGTCTATATGGTCTAAAGCAAGCCCCGAGGCAGTGGTACAAGAAGTTCGACAGTTTTATGTCGGGAAACGGGTACAGGAGATGTCATGCAGACCACTGTTGCTACTTGAAGAAGTTTGATACGTCGTATATCATTCTTCTTCTGTATGTTGATGATATGCTTGTGGCTGGATCAAGCATGAAGGACATCTCAGATCTCAAAAGACAACTGTCTAGAGAGTTTGCCATGAAGGATTTAGGAGCTGCAAAACAAATCCTAGGCATGAGGATAAAGCGTGACAGGAAAAACAAGAAGCTGGTTTTGTCACAGGCAGAGTACATAGCCAAGGTACTTGATCGATTCAGCATGTGAGGTGCTAAGCCGGTTAGCACTCCATTAGCCAACCACTTCAAGCTTTCTAAGGAGCAAGGAGCTAAGACGCAGGAGGAATGGGACTACATGGCTAAAGTCCCTTATGCGTCAGCCATAGGGAGCCTCATGTATGCTATGGTTAGCACGAGGCCAGATATTGCTCAAGCAGTGGGAGTTGTTAGCAGGTACATGAACAACCTCGGGAAGGAACATTGGGAAGCTGTGAAGTGGATCCTCAGATACCTGGTAGGTACTGTGGATGTTGAGCTATGTTATGGAGGATCGGAAATCAAGCTACAAGGCTACGTCGACTCAGATTTGGCAGGGGATATCGACAACAGAAGGAACACTACAGGGTATGTTTTTACCCTGAGTAGTGCTGCAGTCAGTTGGATCTCTCAGTTACAGAAGATAGTATCCATCAGTACAACGGAAGCAGAATATGTTGCAGCTACAGAAGCGTGCAAGGAAATGGTGTGAATGCAAGGTTTTATGGAAGAGTTGGGAAAGAAGCAAGCAGATTGCAAGCTGTACAGTGACAGTCAGAGTGCAATACACTTGGCTAAGAATTCAGCCTTTCATTCGAAGACTAAGCATATTAACATCAGATATCACTTCATACGTTCGTTACTGGAAGATAGATCGATTGCTTTGGAGAAGATTCATACAAGTGAGAATCCTGCAGATATGTTGACCAAGGCGATCATACGGGAGAAGCTGAAGATCTGTTCAGCTTTGGTTGGTCTTCAGGCTTGAAGACTGGGAGGTGGTGCACTCCGGATATAGAAGACGAAGGATCAGGTGGTGATTGTCTTCAAGTGGGAGATTGTTGAGTGTGGAGACAGCCACACATGAGCATGGTCGGGCTCCCGGACGGTCTGTGGACCGGGCGCCCAAAATTTAGGCTGTTTTGCTGTTCAGTCGCTGGACTGTTTTGAGAGTAGCCGGGCGCCCGACTGTCAAAGTGACCAGGCGCCCGAAATTCATCTGTTTTGTCTTTTATTACGCTGGACGATTTTTGTATTGGCTGGGGCGCCCGACCGACCGCGGGCTTAAGACGCGGGTTTCCTATTTTGTGTTCTAATTGCGAGGTTTACTATATAAAGGGGTGCAAATCGGGATTAGACATAGGGATTAGGGCTTCTATACGTCTAAGGTGAGAAAAAGGCGAGATGATTAGCAAAAGGGCCATCTCTGTGCATGGGAGCATAGGAGAAGGTAAGTGTATTGCTTGTAACTTCATTTTTCTTCATAGTAAAGTTTGCACCCGTGGTTTTTTACCCTTGTTGGGGTTTTTTTCAAGTAAATCTCCGTCTTGTGGATTGTTGGTTTGTGTGATTCTTTTCTAGTTATTATTTTTCTTCCTGTTTATCGTTTGTGGGTGAGACCGGAGATTGGATCTCGGTTCACCGGCGTTGTTGGCGTGCTGCGCAACATGGATTGCCTTGCTTCATAATCTGGTCGTTGTTACTTTGAAAGGGTCTGGTTTATTGAGGGATGACCCACTCAAAGCCCTTCAATTGCTGCCCAATTTGGAAGAACTCTTTCTCAATCGAGCCTATGATGGAGAAGAGTTATGTTGCGAGGGCAGAGGGTATCCAGAACTCAAGAAATTTTATCTATTTGAGTTGAGGGGATTGAAGAAGGTGAGGGTGGAGGGGAGAAATGTCTACTCTTGAACAGCTAACGATTACACGTTACGAAGAGCTAGTGGAGGTGCAGTTGGGGATCGAACACCTCACTAGCCTCAAGAAACTCTACATGGGGGACATGACTCTGGAGAGCAGTTGTGAGATGAATGTTTTATACTTCCCTTCTTTCTGTTCACAGTTCATATTTTTGTTCTCTCTCTTTTACGACAGTTTTACAGTTGTGTCGAGGAGCCCGGCTCCTTTTAGAAATTGTACGGAGTAAGCTCGTCCCGGATCCACGGAGGTCAGTGGATACCTGAATGTAGGGCCCACCGTGATAAATGTGTCTTATATGATATAAGCCATCCATCCTTCTCAATAACTCATTTTAGGGATGCCAAGAATGAAGCAGATACAAATTTTAGGACCACAACATAGCAAACAGTGCTTACTGGCCTTTTGTTTTTCCTTTTTTTACTCTATGGGTTGCCCGACTGTGTGCAGTGCTCGAATTTTGTACTGGCTGAATATAAGCTGAATATAAGCTTTTCTTAAAAAAAAAAAAGTGCTTATTGACAATAAAAAGCTTCCTACGGGCCACAAATTTTTTGGATCAAGTTGAGATTTGTGTACTGGTCCCTTCATCAACAGGTTGGATGGAAAATAAACATTCAGGTGGCCCTGGAAATGCTTTTAATGGTGGGTATTCAATCAACACTGTTTCCTATGGTGCGGTCCACCGAAGATTTGGATCTACTTCTTTTTTGCAATTATGCCCTAAAATAAGTTTTCAAAACAGATGGACGACACAGTTAGGGATCGACCTTCATTTGTACAACTCATGTGGTCCTCCATGTGATTAGATATGCATGATTCTGGGGCATACCGTCTCTATGGATTCTCACTCGATGCGCTAGATGGCATATATGTTTAACATGGACGTGAATTGGGTGGTGTTGGGTGCTATGGGCTTGCTGTCATCATGTATGTGCTTTATCCAAGCCGTTCATCAGTTTTGCCAGCTCATTTTAAGGCATGAGCCCAAAGATGAAGTGGATTAAAATCTCAAGTGGACCACACCAAAGGAAAGTATTGATTGAATGCCCACCGTTGATACCTTCCTAGGATCTAGGTATTGTTTATTTACCATCCTACTTGTTGATAATGTCACATAGATATGAATGAAGGGAAAAGGCAAATATCAGTTTGATTGAAAACTTTTGTTGCCTGCAAGAAGTTTTTAGTGGTGGGCATTCAATCACCACTGTTTTTTTTTTTTTTTTGTATGGTCCACTTGAGCTTTGGATCTGCTTCAGTTTGGGTCCATGCTCTACGAAGTGGATGCGCACATACATTTCCGGGATCCTTTGCAAATTCTATTACATGCAGAAGGGAAAACATTGAAATTCTATGGAGCCCACCATATTGTTTTAGTGAGATCCACTTCGTTAATCAGGTGTACCTTCTCATATGCCTCTTCACCATACCTAAGTGTGAGCAATAGGTGCAATTTCAGTAATTAGCTAGTGGTGACTCCAATAAAGTATAATACCCTCACGCCGTAAATAGATCTATACGCCCCTAAAAGAGGCACACATGAGTGTGATTCACCTGTAATCTAGCGTTCACAAAATGATGACTTCATTGAGGATGAGGTGCTAATACCACTAGCCATGACCCGACTTGAAAAAGAAGATTTCTTGAACTTTTAAGGATTGCAATTCTTGTGTACCTTTATATATAACATTCATCATAAGCTCTAAAAAAAAAAAAAAAAACCAAAAGAATATCCAACATCATTGCACCCATTCAAGCCAGATGCCCTCAAACCAACTCTTTCCATAGTCCAATCCGCACCCAATCTCAAACCACAATGACTAACTGAGAAGAAGTTCACCCTTTTCCTGCTCTTTACATGCCATGATTCTATCCTCAACAACCATAGCCAGCAGATGTTGTTTAAGCCACCTATGTTCAAGAATTGACACAAGGTGTGAAGGTAATGCAAGAAATACTCACTACGCCAAAATTGCATTTTTGCGACGGATTTTGCGACGGACATTGACCGTTGCAAAAATTGCTTGGTTTAACGACGGACCGGATCCGTCGTATTTGAAAATATTCCGTCGCTTTTGCAAAATTAAGGCGGGATTTCGTCGCGGGATTTACCGACGAACATAGTCCGTCGCAAAATTTTAATTTCCGACGGACCTAGCTCGTCGCTATTTAACGACGGATTTGGCCCGTCGCTAATCCCAGCTCGAAAAGATGCCCCCCAAATAAGGTCCATCGGAAAATAAAATTTAAGAAAAATGAGATGTTGAAAAAAACTGATATTTTTTAAAAATTAAAAAAATTGATATTTAAAATAACAAATTTAGTAATTTGAAAGAAAATGTTAAGAGATTTTAAAAACAAAATTGAGAAATTTGAATAAAATTAATATGTTTGAAATTTCTTTTCAAATTTTCACAAAATTAAACATTTTGAAAAAGAAAATTGTGAAGTTAAAAAAGAAATTTGTGATTTTCAAACAAAAAAAGTTGAGAGGTTTGAAAATAAATTAACAATTTTTTAGTAAAATTGGGATTTAGAAAAATAATAAGATTCAAAAAATTGAGATTTAAAAAAAAAAATGACCATTTGAAAAAAGTTGAGAAGTTCGAATAAAGTTGATAAGTTCGTAAAAAAATTGAAATTTTTATAAAGAAATTAAGATTTTGTATTTCGAAAAAATTAAGAAGTTTGATTAAAAAAATGATATTTTCAAAAGAAATAAAAGTTGAAATATTTGATAAAAAAGAAGAAGAAGAGATTTTACCAGTTTTGAAAAAAAATGTTGGAAAAAAATTGTGGTTTAAATAAAAGCGAGAAATTTGAAATGAGTGGGCCAAATTTATTGGTGGACATTTATTGGATAGTTGAAAATGAAAAATTACACTCATTCAGTTAACTGGTTATCAGATTGGTTTATGCATACATACATGTTCATTGGTGCAAAAAATGAAGGCCCTAATATAATGATGTTAATTAATTGCAAGGAAAATTCATAATGATGAGATTGATCAAATTCTATGATCAAGTCATCCTAAACTTGATCTGAATGGTCAGATATGTTTAGAACGTGGTAATTATTATTGAAAACAAAATTAAGCCCGAATCATATCCGTATAAAAGACTCTTTAAATGTGTACAATCAATTTGTCTAGAGCTAGACAAATTTTGGACAATCTGATTGGTCCAAATTGAAAAGTAAATGACTTTAGATGTTTAGATTAAATTTCACTCAAATCTAATGGTTAGGTTACAAGATATGGCCCATCATTGATCAATTTTATTTATTTAGTATCTTTCTCATCTTAAACTTGATCAGGGCAAGTGACCAGTCAAATCAAAGTTATTGATGAATATAATAGAGTGAATGGATTAGATTTCCAAATTAGGCCAAATTTTTAGGTCCAAATTGCGTTGTAACTTGTTGACCTCATGAAAACCTAATAAATGTATAGTCATTGGACCCCAAACTCTAATCTAGCCATTGAGAATTTGATCTTTTCTAATATTTTCTATTGCATCTTAAAATGATATAAAAGAACAGATGGATGGATTAGATATACATAAAATATATCAGATGGATTGGTTAGTGACAGGGTCACCAGTCAATGCCAAGTGATCGGTGCTCTGTGGGCCCCACCATGATGAATGTGTTTCATCCACTCTATCCATACATTTTCGTAGATCATTTTATGGTATGAGCCCAAATTTGAGGTAGATCCAAATCTCAAGTGGACCACATCACAAGAAACAATTTTAATTGAACACCCATTGTTAAAACTTATTGAGGGCCACGGAAGTTTTGGAACAAGCTGATATTTGTTTTTTACCTACATCCAGGTCTGTATGACCTAATTAAGAGGTTGGATGTCAAATAATTAATATAGTGGGCCCTACGAGGTTTTTAATGGTGGACATTCAATCAATACTATTTTCCTGTGGTGTGGTCCACCTGAGATTTAGATTTGACTCATTTATTGGATCAAGCACTAAAACAATCTTCAGAAATGGCTCGACAGTGTGGATAAAACACATACGTCATAGAGGGGCCCACAAAGCACCGGCCAGTGGCCCCATAGCCAAGGGGTGCGAATTAGGTATTACCCCAGGAACAGCTTAGTGGGTGTTACCCTAACCGTGTGGGGCCCATCTTGTTGTAGTTTTTATATATCAACACCGTCTATCTCTTTTTTCATATCATTTTAGGATGTGATCCAAAATCCTAAGAAGATCCAAATCTTAGGGGGACCATATCACTAGAAACAGTGATGTATAACCATTAAAAACGTTTTGTGGGCCACAAAAGTTTTAGATCAATCTGATCTTTATATTTTCCCTTCATCAAGACTTTATTGACATTATCAAGAGCTTGGATTGCAAATAAACATTACAAAAACCTTACGATGTGCTCTTTGGAATTTTTAATGGTGGGGCACTCAATCACACTATTTCTAGTGTTATGGTCCACTTGAAATTTGGATCTACATAATTTTTGGAAAATCGTCCTAAAATGGGCCGTGGAAACAGATGGACGGCATGGATATACAAAATATCATCCATGTGGGCCATACGCTGGGGGTAACACCCACTCAGCTGTTCCCGTGTAACACCTAATTCACGCCTCTGCGCATGAGAGCGGATTAGGTGAGACCCCGGCCTCACCTAAGAGGGTGCGGCCCTTATGTGAGTTTGCTGTCGGGCCCACCTTGATGTATGTATTATGTATCCATGCCGTCCATCCGTTTTTTCACATCATTTAAAGGCATTATACCAAAAATTAAGTAGATCCAATTATCAGGTGAACCATACCATGAGAAACAGTGGTGATTGCCCGTCCTACCATTAAAAACTTCTCAGGGCGATCCTTAATGTTTATGTAGTGTTCATTTACCATCCAATATGTGGATAAGGTTAAATGAGACTGGATTAAGGTAAAAAACAAATATCAGATTGATCCAAAGCTCTTGTGGCCCATTAATGGTCAATCACCACTGTTTCTTATGCTATGGTTCACCTGATAATTGGATATGTATGATATTTGATTTCATGCCCTAAAATCATGTGTATAAACATTTGGACGGTGTGGATACATAATATTTACATCAAGGTGGGCCCCACAGTGAACCTACGTAAGGGCCGCACCGTCTTGCGTGAGTCCGGGGTCGCACCTAATCCGCTCCCCTGGCGCATCAAGCCTCTGGCCAGATTGCGTCAGTACTCCGTGGGGCTCACCGTGCTGAGTAAACTCTGTGGGGCCCACCGTGATTTATGTATTTTATCCACTCTGTTCATCCATCTTAACAGATAATTTTAGGTATGGTGCCAAAAAATGAAGCATATCAAAATCTAAAGTGGACCACACCACAGGGAAAGTGTGAACTGAATATATACCATTGAAATATTATAGGGGGACACAGAAGTTTTGGATCAAGCTGATATTTGTGTTTTTCCCTTCATCCATGTTCATGTGATCTTATGAACAAGTTGGATGACAAATAAACATCAATGTGGGGCCACTTGAGGTTTGGATATGCTTAAATCATTATTCCCACTGTTTCCCATGGCATGGTCCACTTGAGGTTTGGATATGCTTAAATTTTGGGTTCAACCACTAAAATGAACTGGAAAAACATATGGACGGAATAGATAAAGCACATGCATTCTAGGTGGGCCCAACTGAGTTTACTCCGCACGGTAAAACCGTGCAATCCGATTAACCCATCCCCTTACCCTAAAAAAATCCCCAAATCGTCATTCCCTCCTCTCAATCGTCTCCCGCCCCTCCTCTCTCTCTCTCTCTCTCTCTCTCTCTCTCTCTCTCCCCAAAAATCGCCATTGCAGCTTCCAAGCTTCGACGCCTCCCATCCCCGCTCCCGTTGCAGCTTCCAAGCTTCGACGCCATTGCAGCTGGTATGAAATCTCTCTCTCTCTCTCTCTCTCTCTCTCTCTCTCTCCAACATTGAATGTTGAAACCCTAATACGGATCAAGACCTTTCAATCAGTGCGATTTTTGATCTGTGCCACAACGCCATCACCATCAACATAATCTTGTAGGCCATTTTGGCAGCCCTCTCTCACAGCCCCACTAACAAACCCCCATCACTCGCAGCCCCCATTCTCTCCCTCGGTCGATCACCATCACCACCGCCTTCATCTGGGCCGGTCCCGCCCATCTTGGCAGCAACCCATCTCTCGCTCGTGTGGAAGGGGTGGTTTAGAGGAAAGAGATAGTTGGGTTTTTAGGGGTGATCCTCTTTCTTCCTTGAGACCCAATCTTCAAAACCATCAACCATGGCCGTCGGGAAGAACTAGAGGATCGCCTAACGGAAAAAGGGCTGGAAGAAGAAAGTAGTCGATCCCTTCGCACGCCAGGCATTCGATGAAATTGTTTTTAGGGAATGGTTGGCAGCAATCCATGCGGTGTGGTGGAGGATGCACTCCAGGTGTTCGATGAAATTGTTAAGAAAGGGATCGATGACGTGGTGTTGTGGAATTCGATGGTGGTGGCAGATGTGCTGAGTGGTGATCCTCGTGCGGCACTGGAGATGTTTGTAGGGATAACAACTAGTGATGGCTAAAGATGGCCTGATGTCATGAGTTTTGTTAATGTCCTTCAACATTGTGCGTTTCTGTGACTATTTGAGACGAGGAATCTCGACAAGATGGCACAGGAGATCGATAGGTAATGTATTTCTTCCCTGTGACTCTGTTGGATTTCTTTGTCTGTCTTTTTCCCCCTGATAGTTATGTCAATATTATTTTGATCAAAGAATGTTAAGAAAAATCTTGTTAGATGCTTTCTTTTCCCTCGTGAATTTTGAAATAGTACCCAAGGGCCTCTGTTTGGATGGGGGAAGCTCTAATAGAATCTAATTGGATATTCTCTATCCATTTTATTTCAAGTGGGAGGTGGAAGGAAAACAATTGATAACCACGACGAGAAATGCTGAACAAGATTCTCATGAATAGGATTGAGAATTTTTTCAGTGGTACACGCAGACGCCAATGTGGCATAGGTGTGTGGTCTGAGCCAGTCTTCATGTATCGCCCTTATGAACGTTTGCTGGCCCCAAAATCAAGGCGTTCTGCTGATCAGGTGGCCACACATGGGCATTGAGCATGGACTGTTGGTCTTCTAATGCATGGGTGGCTAACCTGATCACTGTGGCTACTGCTTGGGGCTTGTTCAAGCTTGACTCTAGCTCATGAGTAGCTAGGATCTCTTACAAGTATGCCATGTTGGTTTAAATGTAAAAATACCTTCTCCTCACTGTTTGAAAATGGTTATAGCATGAACAGAGAGTTCAACTTGTATGTTAGATGAGTAAACACATCTACTGTATCATGCAGAACTCACAGTCCATTCTCCAAATAGTTTGGTATTCTTTGAAAGGAAGGAGAATTATACAATGTGTGGCTTGCTTATTGACAGCATGCATGGGAACATGAAGACAAGTGTGGCTGTGGTTTGGTAATTTAGACCATTGTTCTGTAGTTGTATTTCTCTTCTTAACCATCTATGTTTAGGCTAAAAATCAAAAGGTTAAGAATGTTCTATTGTGAAGATTGGGTTGGAAACGTGCTTTTGTTGTAAGTTTTGATATTTTTATATACTTTTTTTTTTATTGAAGTAATTGGAAAGATATTGATGTGTGGGACTCATGAGTTTCTTTTCTTTAGAAAATTTTTGTTTCTTTGGAAATGATTTGCTGATTTTTTTGGCTATCTGTATCTGTAGGCTCGGATCATGTTGCAAAGGCCCTCCCTGACCTGTAAATCTCTTTCTTTTTCATTTTCTGATATTTGGATTTTCTTTCTTTCCCATTTTTCAGTCTTCTTGTTTTACTGTCTTTGGGTGATTGATCAATCTGATTTTTTTTCAGATCAGGCCCAAGAAACCTCAGTGTCATTCCAGATAATTGTATAAAATCTCCTCCCACTGGTAGGTTTTGGAGTATCTTTTCAAAACTTTTGTTAAATCTTTTTCCTTCTAGGGTGACTAATTGATCCGAGTTATTTGGGTCTTGTTTCAAAGCAAATGCAAGAGACACCAAATCAAAGAAAAGAGTATGCTTAATAGTTTGATTGCATTGACACAGTTACTATTTTCCCTCACCTGGCCATACAATGTTAAGAGAAAGGAGCTGCCTCTTGTTTGAGTATTGATCATTTGTTACTCCTAGAACATTGAGGTCATACAATGCTATTCTTGTTTGATTTTGGTTTCTTTTTTCTTTTTTCTTTTTTCTCCAGCTGTCCTGTTGATTCATGTTGTCTAGGGGCAGGGCAGACATTTCGTTTGTCTCATGTTTGTGATTATAGATAAAAAGACTCGATGATATTACTTCTAACCAGGCTGTTATTGTCATTGAATGCTAAAATCTCTCTTAATGTTAAGGGAGGAGCCAAGGACATTTTGGCCAATATATTTACTTTTAGGACAGTGGTGGCCTTGGTGATTCTACAGGACATTAAATGAGATTTTGTGGCTTGGATTTTAGCCGTGTCAATGTATGGCTTGGGTAAGGTCAATGTATGGCTTGGATCTTACCCCCATCTCCCTCCACTTGCGTTGGATGTGCCATTTCCCCTAGTGAATTAAAACACAATGTCAGTTTCCTGTCTCCTTTGTATGATTTTAATGTCGATCGCATAGCTTTGTCATATAGTATGTTCCCGGATTAATACCTCATCAACGCCTTCCTCGGTACAAATCCATAAGCTTCCTTTAGGAACTGCAGCTTAAATTTCACTTCAGTAGCTGGGCTAGACTATGCTCTTCCACCATTTCCTCCACTGCCCATGCAGTGTCCACACGCATCAATCCAGGCAGCCAAAATTGTTGGCTTCATTGTAGATGGAGCATATGCCAAAAGCCACACTGATTCGATAATCCTAACCATCCAATCAGTGGCCATCAAGTTGAAAAATTAATTGGTCAGTAGTCCAAATTCATTGGCTGATTTGGGCTGTTTAAGATCATATGGTCAGTGTCCTTTTTGGGCCATGGTCCATTCTAAATGAAGCCAAGATTTGGGTGATCTGGGTTAATATAAATGTATGCGACTTATACCATACAGTAGTCTAATCCTCCGTAGTTGTGTATTGGATCGTTATAACGCAATACTGTTCATGATTTTCACAAATGCATTGTAATGAGATTTCATGTAAATGTATTTTACAGGCAACAACCGCTAATCCATCAGAAGTAAGAAGGATAATTACAATGGGCCTCCCATTTACATCTCACCATGCGGGGCAGATTCTCTTTGGACCTGAAGACGGATATTTATACTTTATGATGGGGGATGGTGGAAACCGAGGTGATCCTTACAATTTCAGCCAGAATAAAAAGTCTTTGCTTGGAAAGATTATGCGGCTTGATGTGAATAACATACCAAGTGAGTATTAAATTCATGTATTTTTATGGATAAATTAGCTATATACAATTAAGAGCTTAGCTAAGTGCACATGCATGTGGATTGAGAAATTCATGCTTTCCTAAAAGTAAATCTGGTCCACTCAGCATGTGGGCCACATTATTGGAAACAGGTGGATGGGTTAGAAAACTTCAGCCAAACATTTCAGAGCTGTATATTTGCTTTGCAACCTGTGGCCCACCTGACTATTGGATCAACCTTATTCTTGGGCTACAACATCAATATATGGCGCCTTGCTGATGGATGGATTGGATCTTAGACCTGTCATGCCATGCTAGCACATGGCGTTGACACAAGCTTTATTGCACACACATGTGGACTTAGCAAAGCTCTACTATTAAAATGGAAGAAAATATCCCCTGTTGTTATTTTGTAGAATCTAATCGTCTAACACGCCGGATTTGGACCTCCGATCATTTTCTAACTGTCCATTTGATTACTACCAAACTGACAGTTATGATAATGTGAAATGTGATTTTTGGGCTATTCTTTACCTTCTATAGGCCCTGGGTCCCATCTGTGTATCCTGTATCTACAATAGACAAGTTTCCATGAAGTAATACTGTGGTCACCGCACATAAAGTACAGCACAAATTTCTTTTCTGATAGCCCAATGAAGCAAGTTTATTAGCTAGTTATCTCTATTCCCACAAACAATTTCTTTCTCACCTTGTAATGTATTTCCAGGTGCGACCAAAATAGAAGACCTTGGTCTGTGGGGAAATTATTCAATTCCTAGGGATAATCCTTATGTTGACGACAGTCAATTGCAGCCTGAAATCTGGGCCTTGGGGCTTAGGAATCCATGGCGTTGCAGTTTTGATTCAGAACGGCCATCCTACTTTATCTGTGCAGATGTTGGCCAGGTTTTGAGATTTTTTCCTTTTGAGTTCTTTTTCATGTCTTAAACTTTTGTTATGTGTGTTGTTCTAGTAACTGCACATTGGAATCTTAACTTTTTGCTACTTCGCTTCAGCCCTGTTTGGTTGCCACTTATTTTTCCATCTGTTTTTAACAGTATTATGCACTAGATATTTTGGTAAGGATCAACCAAACAGGGCCTTAGTTTACCTTTGAGATTCATCATCCTGAGAATTTTCATGATCATCAAACAGGCCACCTTTCTGAAGTAATAAGCTAATGAGGTCTTTTGCCATGCTCGTCCCAAATTACTGCCCTTTCCATTTGAATCATTCATTTCATATATGTTGGGCCCATTTTTCAGTGATCTAGATCTTTCGTCTAGTGGGTCCTGCAGCAGATGAACAGTTGACCAAAAATCATCTCAATCAGACAATCCAGCCATCTGATGAGTGGACTTTGCAGTTGTATATAGACTGTTAGCCATCCATTTTCAGGCCAATTAATGGATGGCAAGGATCTGTCGTGCATTGTGAGGGTGACCAAATGAACAGTGTGGATAAGTGGTAGGTCAGCCTCACCTGTACAGGGTGCTGCGCAAACAGAAACGCCAATAACTCGGGCCAAACACTGTATTTCTTATAATTATATTCATATGAAGGCTGCAGATTGGTATTTATTTGAACCTAGAAATCATAACCAGGCATTGGATGGGAAAAAAAGGCCAGTGAGAGTTTGTTTAAGAACAAGAAAATAAACTTCTGTTCCCTTTAACATATTATGATTTCCTCACTTCTCTTTCAAAGTTGATTTTCCAGTTAAGAACCAGTTTGGATATTAAACATGCCTAATGCTTATTTATGATGTTTGGACTTCATAGGAAGTATATGAAGAGGTGGATTTGATTACTAAGGGTGGAAACTATGGTTGGCGCGTTTACGAAGGTCCAGATCTTTATACTACTTTACAGACTCCTGTTGGAAATACTACTCCTGACTCAATAAATGCCATCTTCCCTGTGATGGGATACACCCACTCAGATGTAAATAAATAGGAAGGATCTGCATCAATCACTGGCGGTTATGTTTATCGATCTGAAACTGATCCATGCATGACTGGAAGGTTAGTGAAGATCTGTTCAATCAGATTACTATGAGGATTATTACATTCACATTCCTATGTAACATGGACAGTTCACCCTTCAAAAATTTTGTCACAATAAGGGCCCGTTTGGATCTTAAGTTGCTTAAGTTACTTATGCTACGAGTTGCTTGTCTTAGTTTCTACTTATTAAGAATATAAGTATGTTTGGTAAATAACATACTTATCAGCTTTTCCTCTCTTTCGTCTCCTCTATTCCTCTCCTCGACAACCGATGAAAAATTGAAAAGCAAAAAAAATTTACTGAAGTGATTATATACTTTTAAGTAAAAAAGTTACTTATTATTAACCATAAACAAAACTTACTTATCTGAAATAAGTTACTTTATCTACTGCTGTAAGCAGAAAAAGTAACTTATTTGTTGGTATCCAAATGGGCCCTAAATGTGTGCCCGACAAAGATCAAAATGGCAGTTGGGTGAAACCTTTAAATTAACCATTTTTTTTTCTAGTTTTTCTGTATGATAGGAAGCCACAATTACACACTTTTTTTATTCTCATACATGCATTTTCCATTTCGGGAACTGAAATAGTACGCATTCATGCATTTTGGATAGAATCCAAAATGTGGATCTGGAAAACCTCTGGGGAATCCTCATCAAATGGAAACCTGTGGAATCTAATGGAAGTTCCATTGTTAGGTTTGGAGTGCAGCTCTCCAGGAGAAATGTTAGAAGGTCAATGGACAGAGAGTTGTCTCTCATAACCTTGAAAATTGATCCACATTTTTAGTAAAACCTTGGAAATGGAAATCGATTTCTGTATTTTTTCCACACACCGTGGAAAATTCAGATTCCATGGGAATCGAATTCATTTTGATAGGCCGGGACATGGCTTATTAATCCGGACCGTTGCTCTCTTGCATGTTGTTATGGGTCCCACTCATCACTACCATCCAATTCTTTTATCCAATGAAATTTAACTGGGCCATGTTACTGTTATTCTTTTGGTCCTCGTTGTGGATGGTGGATTCCACAAAAATATTCTCCAATATTTCAACGAAGCAATAAATCATTGCCCCACGGGATGAGTTCTAGATCACCCTCCATCTGTAGTGGGTGCCATAACATTAACGATCTGGATCAAATGAATCATAAGCCTATTTGTACAAAATAGGCATACTTGAAAGGAAAAATCTTGCTTACCTTGTTAACATGCATGGAATCCACCCCGTCCATCAGGAACATCATCCCTTGTTTTGAATTGATACTAAAAATCAGGCTGATTCAACACTCAGGTGGGCCACCCCATAAATTTATATCTAAAAAACTACAAATTTCATATGGTATGGCCCATCTGAGTTTCGGAATACTGTGGATTTTGGATAAATCTTTCATCCTACTAAGGCACATCAGATGAATGGATCGGATGAAATGCAAAAACCAGGGTGGGCCCTAAACAATACTAATGGTCGGTGTCCCAGCCTAACTTTTTGCTAGGGTGCAGTCTACCTGAACTCTGGGTGGTCGTGGATTTTCGATTCATAGTAGAAGATGAGGCAGCATACCCGATGGACGGTGTGGATCTTATAAAAGTTCTACCCACGTAGCACTTGGTCCACAAGGTACTAATTCCTTCTACAGAAGTGAACACCTATTGCGAGCTGCATTCTAACCTGTCATGTCATCTACTCTTTCCCATCAGGCTCTTCAGCAGAAGCATAACAAAATATGTCAGTTTAAAATTTTTAAGAATGAAATTTCTTTAAATACAAATTTATGATTATCTTTTTCACTACACGGAGATCAAGGAAAGCCCGATTAAGATTTTGATTCTTAATCACATATGTGAAGAAAACATTATGTATGTTTCATATAACTTTCGTTCTTACATTATAATACTGGTACTCTTTATGTTTTATATTCTGGATTTTGCAGGTGGACCAGTTGATGGATTTGCTAACATATGAGGTGGAAGTAGCTACAAAGGAAAGATTAGAAATGAAGGCTAGCTTCACGTATGGTCAAGAGATTGGTTTCAATATTGGGAACAAAATAAAGCCTAGTTGCTCATTCAATGGAGAATGGTTCACTTCAATGTGTAGATTTGTAACAAATATTAATATTATTTTTCACTAGAAATGTAAGGACTTTAAGTTTCATATATGATATAATTATGATTTGTTAGGTTTTAATTTTTTTTTTGTTTTAAATAATTTGGATGACTATTAGGTGTAATAGATTCAAAAATAAATTCAAACGTAATAGGTGTGCGTTCACAAAATTTAGCGACGGACCAAACCCGTCGCTAAAATTCCTAAGTAAAGGTCGCCCATAAATTTAACGACGGACCAATTTACGTGGCAACAATTTTGTACGACGAACCGATGTCCGTCGCTAAGTCCGTCGCTTTACATAATTTAGCGACGAACGTAATCCGTCGTTTAAAAGCGACGGACATAATTCGTCGTTTAAAATTTGCCACATAGTAAATTGCGACGGACCAAGTCCGTCGCTAATACAGATTTGCGACGGACTTGGTTCGTCGCAAAAATGCGATTTTGGCGTAGTGACTCCTATAGTTCATGCAAATTCAAGCCACATTGGCCAGCAACCAAGTTAGCCCAACACCACAAAAACAGCTATCAGCTCTCACACTTCTTCCATCTTCCAACTTGGTCTAACCACAAGCACCGGAGTCCGCACAGGATATTTGACCCTAGCCAACTCAACCCTCAGCATCAGGGCACTTCTTTCAATACTCTCGCATGAAGGGGAGTCAGTTCCATTGACCCATAGCCAAAACTCCCAAGCAATTCCAACAACCTCTCCTTAACGAGAGTTATAGTCAATTTCAACCTTTTGTAACTAGGGTTTCTTTGTAATCTTCCTTTTCAGCTCTAGTCCAAGAAACTTTTTATAATGAGAGCAATTAGTGAGTCCAACCTCCTCCAAGCCAGAGTCATAGAGGCATCATCGAGGCTAATTATTATGAAAGGGGGGTAATTCAGGCATGACAAGAGGTAAAATTCTCTCATCCTCTCCCTCCAAAATAAAACTAATCTGAAAGCAATTGCTAGAGAAGAAGATGAAGCTGCAGACACAGCATGGTGTGGATCTCCTATCTACCAAGTTTAAGGACCTTCGTCCCTTTCCTAATGTAAAGGTACCTTTAAACTGTGAGGTACCAAAATTCAAAGGATATGATGGTATCAGGTGCCCTATAGCCCACCTAAACACATTTTACGGCTATCTCGATATCGTGACAGGCAATGACAAAGAATCGATCTGTTTGTTTTAGAAGTCCCTGAAAGGTGTTGTACTAGATTAGTATACGTCACTGGACTACTATCAAATTAAGAGTTGGGAACAACTTTCTCAAGCATTTATCGATCGTTTCGTATACGATATTAACTCACCGTCCAGAAGGGCAGATCTTGTTGCCTTAAGAAAGGAGAACAACGAATCACTGTCAACTTACGTTAGACGATGGTAGACCATTGCCATCATAAAGAAGACACCTATCGATGACGAGGAGAAAATCTTCATGATTGTCCACTCGGCCGATCCAAGTATTTCTGAATACTTTGTTTCGTATCCATATGCCAACTTTACCTAACTCATCTGCACCGGGGACCAAGCCAAAGTAGTAATAAGAGTTGGGATGATCTCCAAGCCTTGGTGGCCTCATCAGCTCTCTTCAATACGACAAATAGCAAAAGAAAGGCCCAATGGATATGATAGAGCAGGAAGACCAAGATACAATGGGACCATCTACACACATTGATGCATTGATCAACACCTTTTATCTTATATAGTGCCTACTATGGATGGAAAATGGTTTGAAATTCAAGTAGATCCAATGATTCTAGACATCTCATTGGCCGCCTATAGTGCAATTAGGAAATGAAGATGCTTGATAGCTCTTTTTGTCTCATTCCAAAAAGATTGATAAAAAGAAAAGTTTTAGCATGGGAGAGGGAGGAAAGTAGCGGGCATGATTGTCTGATAAGTGCAATTTTAGAAACATGGCCATCTACTACGAAATGTACTGTATGTACTGCATGGATTGTCTTGGCTGAGGCATCAATGTGCCCTTTGCACTTTGGAAATGGCCCACCTTTTACCATAATATACCATTCAATGATAAGATCCACCATGGATTGTGCATGGCTCCACTTGAGGTGATTGCTCCTATCCAATTGTCTCATCACCCAACCATAAGTGTCTAGCCATTATAGAAGATTTTAGTTAGTGGTGATTCCAAAACAGATCTCATTTCCCAGGAGCATATCCTCTACTAACCATTCGAATCTCAGTCCTCCAATTATCCAACTCATTTATATGCTGGTTTTCGGTTTATACTGTGGATGCCATTAAATAAAAGCTCCTAAGCCGGCTGGATCATTCGAACCTTTGAAAATTGGCCTTTTAGCTTTGAATATGGATGGCCGACATATTTTTGTATAAATATTAAAGGTGCCTGGCATTTTCCATTTCCGTTTGGAAAACGTGGGAGTAGATTAATTAGCTCTTAGTAATAGCTTAGTGGGTGTTACCCTTATTGTATGGTGGCAAACCTTGATGATTTTTTCTCATATCTATGCTGTCCATACATTTTTCAGTTTCTTTAATGACATTATCCCAAAACTTAAACAGATCCAAATCTCTAGTGGGCTAAACCATTAGAAAAAAAGTGGCCAATGGCTATTAAAAGCTTTTTACAGGCGACAAAAGTTTTGGAGCAAGCTAATATTTGTATATTCCCTCCATCCAGTTCTATTTGACCTTAGTAACGGGTTGAATGTCAAATAAATACTACGTGTATCTTCTTACAGTAGGGCTTGTGGTGTTCAATAATCACTGTTCCTTGTGGTGTGGTTCACCTAAGATTTGAATTTGATTAATGTATTTGCACGTGTCCTGAAATGGGCTGAAAAAATTAATGGATAGAGTGGATATACAGCATATGATCAAGGTGAGCCTTGTGGTAACGGTAACCCTCACTAAGCTGGTTAGCCCAGCTGGTTGAGTGCCTGTTTGTCAACAATCAGGTCTCAAGTTCAAGACATACCAACAACACCTTTGGGTGCTTTCGGTTGGGTTCAGGCCAGGACGGGTTCGGGCGGGATCGTGTTAAAAAAAAAAAAAAAAAAAAAACTGAGCTGTTACCTAGATAACACCTCATCTGCGCCCGGAAAACAAGGATACTCATCTAGGTGGATGTCCCAACTTTTAGTCGTACTTTTAGAGTCTTATGTATCAAATGTAGGTGGTGTGCTGCCACCTCTTTGAAAAAGGCCAAAAAGAAAGAAAAGTGGACAGCAAATGAAGCATTCTATGTCAACCGTTCACATGATAGAAAGAAATTTCAACTTTGTCCACTAAGCGGACGGCTAAAATAGAACTAAAATTAGTTGGACTTTCACACCACGAGGCAACAGTAACCGGTCCCACCCGACGGTAAGCTCATTGACTTTATGCACAGACTAACCATGTCCCTCCAAGTTGGAACCATGGAAGTGGATTGCCTGTGGCGTCTGCCATAGGGACATCTCCGTGCTGGTGGCACGACATGGCCCAAGCTTTGTGGGGCCCACCGTGATATTTGTGCTTTATCCACACCTTACATCCATTTTGCCATCTCATTTTACGCATTGGACATGAAATGATGCAGATCCAAAGCTCAAGTGGACCACACCACAGAATACAGTTGGGATTCAATGCCCACAGTTGAAAACTTCTTAGGGGCACAACAGCTTTGGATGAAGCTTATATGTGTTTTCCCTTCATTCATATCTGTGTGACCTTAGAAACAAGTTGGATGGCAAATAAAACATCACAGTGGGCTCCAAGAAATTTTCAACCGTTGGCATTTCATCCCTCTGTTTTCTATGGCGTGGTCAACGTCAGCTTTGGATCTCAGATCATTTTTGGGCTATGCCCTAAAATGAGCTGTCAAAATGGATGGACCAGGCCGATAAAACACATACATGACAGTGTGCCCCACAAAGCTTAGGCTATGTAGTGCCACAGGCAATCCGCTTCCTGTAATAACATACAACCACCCTTCAAAAGTTGAATGGTTACAAGATATGGATCCTTTCTAGGAAGCTGGTTAGACATTTACCTCCTAATTTCAAAAGTATTCCAATCACCTCCCACGTATGGTCGATTCGGTTGACCCACATTGGGTGGCCTAATGCCGGAAAATCAGCCGGATAGTTGGTTCCAACACTGGGCGTTTCCATCCCTAGTGTTTCTGTCCTGTGGGCTGTGGCCCACTTCGAGTATTCATCTGCCTCATTTATTTTAAATTAATAAATGAATTTAAGATTTAAGTATCTATTTATATCACAATTACCTATTTTTTCACTAATTTCAGAGTTATTATGGCGATATTTTAAATCCTGCCAACATTTCGAAAATATCGTGATAATATCGTTTGGTTTATTTTTCACGATATTATCGCGAGATATTTGGAACTATAGTTATAAGTAATGGAGGACCATGGAAGAAAAGGAGAAAACGCAAGTTTGAGAGAGAAGAAGGAGAAATGGCGGAGAGTGCTGTGAGCTTCTTAATACGATACTTGGGGGCTTTACTGGTGGAGGAAGCTCAGTCGTTGAAGAGGGTCGATGGAGAAATCCGCGAAATCAGAGATGAGCTAGAGAGCATCAGAACCTTCTTAAGAGATGCCGATGCAAGACAAGACGCTGATGAAGGCCTCAAGACATGGGTGAAACAAGTAAGAGAAGTCTCTTACGACATCGAGGATGTTCTCGACAAGTTCATGCTCGATCTAGCACAAGAGCAGCACGATGCTCAGGGATGCATCAATTTTCTTCCCATACTCATCAAGCGGTTGAAGGTACGCCATCAGATTTCATCCTTGCTACAAGATATCAAAATCCGAATCCATAGGATTACAGAAAGAAAAGATTCTTACGCTCTCAATAGGATGGAGCAAGGTTCAAGCTCTAACAACATGAATGATCAATGGTATGATCCTCGACTGAATGCTCTTTTCATTGACGAAACTGATCTTGTGGGAATCGACGTGCCACGAACCAAATTGATCGGATGGTTAATGAATGGAGATTCGAGACTCTCGACGATTTCGGTGGTCGGGATGGGTGGCCTTGGCAAGACCACTTTGGTAGAGAAAGTCTACGATAGCCAATAGGTGAAGAAGCATTTTGAAACATATGCTTGGATCACCGTCTCGCAATTGTTCAAACCGGAGGATCTACTCAAAAGCATGATAGATCAATTCTTCGAGGTAAAGAAAGATCCGACTCCCCAGGGAGTAGATGCGATGACACAGGTCAGCCTAATCAAAGTGCTACGGAGCTACTTACGGAACAAAAGGTATGTACTTGTTCTTGATGATGTATGGCAGGCACATGTATGGAATTTCATAAGAAATGCATTGCCCGCCAGTGGAAATGGTAGCTGGGTAATGATCACCATGCGCAAAGGTGACGTTGCATCATCTTCTCACATCAGACCCTCTGATCACATCTACGATCTTCAACCTCTGCATCCAAAAGAGGCGTGGTCCCTCTTTTGTAGGAAGGCATTCCAATCAAATGAGGAGAACAGTTGCCCTCAGGAATTGGAGAAGCTTTCTCAAAGTTTTGTCCATAAATGCCGAGGATTACCCCTTGCGATTGTCGCATTAGGTAGTCTTCTGTCAATCAAGGACAAGACCTATCTCGAGTGGGAGATGATTCACGGTAGCCTTGGATCGGAGATTGAAAGTGATGACAATCTTAAAAGCATGATGAAAATATTATTGCTCAGTTTCAATGACTTGCCTTACTACTTGAAATCATGCTTCTTGTATTTGAGTAAATTCCATGAAGATTATCCGATTAAGCGAATGAAACTAATTCGGCTATGGATAGCTGAGGGTTTCATAGAAAGAAAAGAAGGCAGGTCAATGGAAGAGGTTGCTGAGGATCACCTTAATGCGCTCATCACTAGAAATCTCATTCAAGTGGCAGAACGGAAATCTTATGGGAAAGTGATCACTTGTCGCATCCATGATCTCGTGTGGGAATTCATTATTTCAAAATCCAGGGAGGAGCATTTATTTTTATCTTCTGTTGAACAGAACATGATGCTTTGTAAGAAAATCCGACATCTGTCCATTTACAACGGTGGTGGGAATTTTCAGAAATATAAGGGATTCTCTCGTCTTCACTCTTTGTTCATTTTCAGGGTGGACGGACTATCTAACGGCCCTACAATTACGTCATTTTCGAGCATAAGGTTGTTGAAGGTGCTCCATCTTGAAAACACATCGATGGATATCTTTCCTGATGATCTAACAAGCTTGTTGCATTTGAGATACTTAAGCTTGGAGAATACAAAGATCAGGAAACTTCCAAGTTCATTGGGGAAGCTAAAGAACTTACAAACATTGAATCTTAAGGGGACCTTGATATGTGAATTGCCTGTTGAGATTCTCAAGCTTGAGCACCTCGGCCACCTCATTGTTTATCGCCGGAGTAGAGAAGGGTTTTACTTTCCATTTAATGATGTGGATGGAATTAAGGTGCCTGCTGGAATGGGGAGTCTAAGATCCCTACAAAACTTGGCACATATAGAGGGAGGTAGTATTGCGCAGCACGCCAACAACGCCGGTGAACCGAGATCCAATCTCCGGTCTCACCCACAAACGATAAACAGGAAGAAAATAATAACTAGATAGGAATCACACAAACCAACAATCCACAAGACAGAGATTTACGTGGAAAAACCCCAACAAGGGTAAAAAACTACGGGTGCAAACTTCACTATGAAGAAAAACAAAGTTACAAGCAATTCACGTACCTTCTCTTATGCTCCCATGCACAGAGATGGCCCTTTTGCTAATCCTCTCGCCTTTTTCTCACCTTGGACGTATAGAAGCCCTAATCCCCCTTATCTAATCCCGGTTTACACCCCTTTATATAGTAAACCCCGCAATTAGAATACTAAATAGGAAACCCACGTCTTAAGCCCGTGACCGGTCGGGCGCCCGGTCACTTTGACCGTCGGGCGCTTGGCCAATGCAAAAACTGTCCAGCAACAAAAGCATAAAACAGATGAATATCGGGCGCCCAGTCACTTTAACCGTCGGGCGCCCGGCCGTTCACAAAACGTTCTAGCAGCCTATGGCTGAAATAGGATGAATTTCGGGCGCCCGGTCATCAGACCGTCCGGGCGCCTGACCATGTCTGGTGTGGTTGTCTCCATACTCAACAATCTCCCACTTGGAGACAATCACCACATGATCCTTCGTCTTCTACATTCGGAGTGCACCACCTCCCAGTCTTCAAGCTTGAAGACCAACCAAAGCTGAACAGAGTTTCAGCTTCTCCCGTGTGACCGCCTTGGTCAACATATCTCCAGGATTCTCACTTGTATGAATCTTCTCCAAAGCAATCGATCCATCTTCCAGTAACGAACGTATGAAGTGATATCTGATGTCAATATGCTTGGTTCTTGAATGAAAGGCTGAATTCTTAGCCAAGTGTATTGCACTCTGACTGTCACTGTACAGCTTGCAATCTGCTTGCTTCTTCCCCAACTCTTCCATAAAACCTTGCATCCACACCATCTCCTTGCAAGCTTCTGTAGCTGCAACATATTCTGCTTCCGTTGTACTGATGGATATTATCTTCTGTAACTGAGAGATCCAACTGACTGTTGCACTGCCCAGGGTAAAGACATACCCTGTAGTGCTCCTTCTGCTGTCGATATCTCCTGCCAAATTTGAGTCGACGTAGCCTTGTAGCTTAATTTCCGATCCTCCATAACACAGCCCTACATCCACAGTACCTACCAGGTATCTGAGGATCCACTTCACAGCTTCCCAATGTTCCTTCCCGGGGTTGTTCATGTACCTGCTAACAACTCCCACTGCTTGAGCAATATCTGGCCTCGTGCTAACCATAGCATACATGAGGCTCCCTATGGCTGACGCATAAGGGACTTTAGCCATGTAGTCCCGTTCCTCCTGTGTTTTAGCTCCTTGCTCCTTTGAAAGCTTGAAGTGGTTGGCTAATGGAGTGCTAACCGGCTTAGCACCTCCCATGCTGAATCGATCAAGTACCTTGGCTATGTACTCTGCCTGTGACAAAACCAGCTTCTTGTTTTTCCTGTCACGTTTTATCCTCATGCCTAGGATTTGTTTTGCAGCTCCTAAATCCTTTATGGCAAACTCTCTAGACAGTTGTCTCTTGAGATCTGAGATGTTCTTCATGCTTGATCCGGCCACAAGCATATCATCAACATACAGAAGAAGGATGATGTACGACGTATCAAACTTCTTCAAGTAGCAACAGTGGTCTGCATGACATCTCCTGTACTTGTTTCCCGACATGAAACCGTCGAACTTCTTGTACCACTGCCTCGGGGCCTGCTTTAGACCATATAGACTCTTCTTCAGTCTACACACCTTGTTCTCCTTTCCTAGTGCCACGTATCCTGTCGGCTGATGCATATATATTTCTTCTTCAAGGTCTCCATGAAGAAAGGCTGTCTTAACATCTAGCTGCTCTAGATGTAAGTCCTCTGTAGCTACTATACTCAAGACCATGTGAATCGTAGACATCTTCACCACAGGTGAAAATATCTCTGTGAAATCGATACCTGCCTTTTGTTGGAACCCTTTCACAACCAGTCTAGCCTTGTATCGTTTCGAACCATCGTGCTCCTCCTTCAATCTGTAAACCCACTTGTTATGAAGAGCTTTCTTACCCTTGGGTAGAGTGACTAGCTCCTACGTACGATTAGACTCAAGAGAGTCCATCTCATCTTCCATGGCTTGCTCCCACTTAACCCGCATATCTGACCGTAACGCCTCTTCAAAACACTATGGCTCACCATTATCTTTCAGCAGTAGATAATGTAAGGAGGGTGAGTATCGGACCTTGGGTCTCCTCTCCCGAGTAGACCTCCTTACAACCGGTGTCTGCGGCTCTGCCTCATCATCCTCCTGTGTATGCTCATCCTGTGGCACTGTAACACCCGTGTTCGGTAACTCTTCCAACTCTACGAATTCCTTCTCATCGGCCTTGTTTTGCTTTTGTTGCACACTGTCCTTATGCATCATTTTTTCATTGAAGACTATATCCTTGCTTCTGATGATTTTTCGGTTCTCAATATCCCAAAACCGGTAGCCAAAATCATTCTGCCCGTAGCCTATAAACGTGCACCTTCTGGACTTCGCATCCAGCTTGTTTCTGTGCTTTGCATCAATGTGAACATAAGAAGTGCAACCAAACACTCTGAGATGTGCAAGGTTCACCTCTTTCCCAGTCCACGTTTCTTCTGGTAGCCCACCATCCAATGGTGCTGAGGGACTTCTATTGATGAGATATACGGCAGTATTCACAGCATCTGCCCAAAAGGTCTTGGGCAACCCTGCATGTAGCCTCATGCTCCTAGCGCGCTCAAGGATGGTCCTGTTAATGCGCTCGGCCACACTGTTCTGCTGCGGTGTCCCTGGAATCGTTTTCTTATGTTTGATTCCATTTGCTGCACAATACTCCTCAAATCTCTTGTCACAGTATTCTCCCCCATTATCCGATCTGAGACACTTCACAGTTTTACCGGTCTCATTTTCTACCATAACCTTCCACTTCTTAAATACATCGAATACATCTGATTTGTGTTTTAAGAAGTAGACCCACAGTTTTCTACTAGCATCATCAATAAAGGAAACAAAATAACGTGAGCCACCAAGAGATGATACCTGTGCCGGTCCCCACACATCAGTGTGTACAAGCTCCAATAGATGCGTCTTTGGAGCGCGTCCTGTCTTCTTGAAGCTAACTTTCTTCTGCTTGCCATACACGTAGTCCTCGCAGAATTCCAGATCGATTGCCTTCAACCCTGGTAGCTTCCCCTTTGACAATAGCACTTTTATCCCCTTCTCACTCATATGTCCCAACCTCTGATGCCATAACTGCCCGTTCATTCCAGTTGATGCAACTGCGAGTGAACTATACGATCCGGAAGTCACATATAAAGTACCTTCCTTCTTGCCTCGAGATATAACCAAGGCACCTTTTGTGACTTTCCATGCATCGCTCGTGAATGTCGTCACATATCCGGTATCGGCCAACTGCCCCACTGAGATCAAATTCCGTCTCAAACTCGGTACATGTCTGACATCCTTCAGCTTCAAGACCGTTCCGTCTTTCTGACTTAAATGAACGTCTCCTTTTCCAACAATACTGCATGGCTCATCATCACCCAAGTAGACTCTTCCAAAGTTACCTGAGACATAATCATGAAGAATTTCTTTTGATGAAGTGGCATGAAACGAAACACTCGAGTCTATAACCCAAGACTCATTCCGCACATCAAGAGACAAGATCAACGCCTCTGTGTCACTCTCCTCAGATAGATTCACTGAATCCTTCCCACCTTGAGAGCTTCCTTCTTGTTTCTTAAGCGTCCTGCAATCACGCTTCACGTGCCCCTTCTTCCCGCAATGCCAACACCCGTCCTTGTCTTTCGGTCCCTTGGACTTATTCCTCAACTTAGAACGCCCGTGTTTATTGCCACTTTTGTTTGAAGATCTTCCTCTTCCTTCAACGTTTAGAGCATTTCCTGAATCCCCTGAAGTTCCTGATGCCTTCCTTCTATATTCTTCGCTTAGAATTAGACCGGCCACATCATCGAATTTCAACTTCGTAGATCCTGAAGAATTGCTCACGGCAATCACCAAACCATCCCAACTGTCTGGCAAACTTGATAAGATCAATAGGGCCCTGACCTCGTCATCAAAAGTGATGCCAACGGATTCCAATTGGCTCGTGACTGTATTGAACTCGTTTAGATGTTCAGCCACGCCCCCACCATCTGGCATCTTCATGTTGAATAGCCGTTTCATGAGATGAACCTTGTTGGACGCCGAGGGTTTCTAATACATCGTAGCCAAAGCTTGCATTAATTCTTTTGTGGTCTTTACTTTGGATATGTTGAAGGCGACGCTCTTAGACAAAGAGAGTCGGATCGTTCCTAAAGCCTTCTGATCCATTAAAGCCCATTCATCATCTGTCATCTTCTCTGGTTTCTTCTCTTTTCCTTCTAGAGGAATGTAGAGGTCCTTCTGATACAGATAATCCTCCATCTGCATCTTCCAGAAGGCAAAGTTTGAACCATCAAACTTCTCAATTCTAGTTTTTCTATCTTCCGCCATCGCTCCCAGTTGAACTAAACCAATAGCTCTGATACCAGTTGTTGCGCAGCACGCCAACAACGCCGGTGAACCGAGATCCAATCTCCGGTCTCACCCACAAACGATAAACAGGAAGAAAATAATAACTAGATAGGAATCACACAAACCAACAATCCACAAGACAAAGATTTACGTGGAAAAACCCCAACAAGGGTAAAAAACCACGGGTGCAAACTTCACTATGAAGAAAAACAAAGTTACAAGCAATTCACTTACCTTCTCTTATGCTCCCATGCACAGAGATGTCCCTTTTGCTAATCCTCTCGCCTTTTTCTCACCTTGGACGTATAGAAGCCCTAATCCCCCTTGTCTAATCCCGGTTTATACCCCTTTATATAGTAAACCCCGCAATTAGAACACTAAATAGGAAACCCGCGTCTTAAGCCCGCGGCCGCTCGGGCGCCCGGTCACTTTGACCGTCGGGCGCCTGGCCAATGCAAAAACCGTCCAGCAACAAAAGCATAAAACAGATGAATATCGGGCGCCCGGTCACTTTGACCGTCGGGCGCCCGGCCGTTCAGAAAACGTTCCAGCAGCCTATGGCTGAAATAGGATGAATTTCGGGCGCCCGGTCATCAGACCGTCCGGGCGCCCGACCATGTCTGGTGTGGTTGTCTCCATACTCAACAGGTAGCGGCATCATTAGAGAGCTGGGGAATCTCACCCAACTAAGGAGGTTGGGCATTATCAAGCTACGAAAGGAAAATGGGACTGAATTGTGCGCTTCCGTTGAGAAGATGAACCAACTTCACTCCTTTGATGTGACATCGATGGATGAGGAGGAGGTTCTTGACCTGCATTCTACATCACATCCTCCACTGCCTCTTCAACGTCTGTACTTGGCAGGGCATTTGGAGAAGTTACCCAAATGGATTGCCTCTCTCCATAATCTGGTTGTTGTTCGTCTGTTCTGGTCTAGGTTGAGGGATGACCCACTCAAAGCCTTTCAGTCACTGCCCAATTTGACAGAGCTCTTGCTATGGCAAGCTTATGATGGAGAAGAGCTATGTTGTGAGGGCAGAGGACATCCAAGACTCAAGCGATTGTTACTCTTTGAGTTGAGTGAATTGAAGCAGGTGAGGGTAGAAAAGGGAGCAATGTCTAACCTTGAAGAGCTACATATCAGACATTGCAAGGAATTAGTGGAGGTGCATCTGTGGCTCGAACACCTCACTAACCTCAAACAACTCTACCTTTGGGATATGTCTGAGGATTTCTTGAAGGGGTTAAGAAAGGATGGAGTTGAAGAGTTAATGGATTCTATTCAGCACATCCCACTCATACGATATATAGACACTGGAGAACGGACTTATCACGACTTCTCATAATTCTGGAGGGAGCACACCGGCAAGGTTAAAGCAGTTGTAAGGTGAATGATTTATATTTCCCTTCTTCCTATTCACAGTTGATATTTTTGTTCTCTCTCATTTTTCTCCCTCTCAAATGCTAGCATTTTCATTTTTTATTTTATTTTTTGCGGCCTTTGCTTAGCTCGTTGGAAGGAGTCTTGCACTCATGGTTGATAATCTTCGTTAGAGGAGATTGATCCTGACAAACATCTGTTTGCTGTGCTTGTAAAATGTAGAATCAACCTATCACTTATTCCTTCAATGTTCTTCCTCTTCAGATGTTTGGGCCGAGGCCTTTGGCTTAGCGAATGTTTCCTGGGTCGTGCCTTACTCCATCAAGGGCCTTCTTGTTTCTTGGTACGTTGTGGCTGGAGGGAGTCTTAGAGATAGTTTGGGCCATATGGGAAGAAATGAATAATCGGTGCTTTCACAACGAAAGCCTCTCCGTTGTTGGAGTCTGCAGTAGAGTCCTTCTGTTTAAAGATCGGGCTCCTCGAGCTTTCTAGGTTTGCATTTGTTTCTTGGGGTTGTTTGCCATGGGGCTGCTGTTGTTGTATTTCTAGTTTTTTTTTTTTTTTCCTTCTCTTTTTGGCTGTGGCCTGATAAATTTATCATCTTTATATTAAAAAAAAGGACATTTTTATAATTGTTTCAACGAGGGAGGCCTGTTCCTCTACAGTGTTGTAGAGTAAGCTTATTCGACAACCATTATTTGTGCCTGGGACACCTTGATCTGAATGCCTCAAGTGTGAACAAAATTGGATACCCTGAAAAGACAGACCAATGCAACCATTATGCAAGCCACTATTTGAATTTGGAGGTTTGTGGGTGGCAGTCCATTATGTGGCCCGCCTAGTGATTTAATAAGCTTGATTTTGGGCATCTCATCACCATGGGGTTGGTTGAAGATTAACACAGATGGATCATCGAAAAGGAATCCTGGGCTATCTGGTGGAGGGGGGATTTGTAGGGATCGCCATGGAGGCTTACTGTTCGCCTTCTCAAGGGGCTATGGCTGGGGATCGAACATTTGAGCAAAAGCCCGTGCTATGGTGGATGGGCTCACGCTGTGTGTGGAGAGGGGCCTCGTCAAAATCCAAGCAGAGTGTGACTGTAAGGCGGTCGTCGATATTCTCAACAAGGCCAATCCGTCCAGCTGGAACCTATGGTATTGGTAGGCGTGGGTTGCGGCCCTCGAGAGAAAAGCTCAGATCTCTACCGTCCACATTCCTAGGGAAGCTAATGGAGTTGCGGATGGGCTAGCTCGGTTGGGCAACGAAGCCCAAGCTAACAATTTTTACGGGTCTATTCATGATCTCCCCACGCCTACTCATGGTAAGGTCTTGCTTGACCGGGTGGGGCTGGGGGGTTATTAGGGAGGCTAAGGGCTACAACTAAATAGGATCAACTTGGTTTGGGCCCGGGTCTTTTTTGAGGGTGTTCCTATTTTGTTGTTTCTCTTCTCAGGTGCATATGATATGCGGTTCCCTGTCCTTTTTGTGGGGTCCATCCGAATGTACATTGTTGTAGCTTTGTAATGATATTAATATAAGCTTCATCCAAAAAAAAAGTCCCACTTTTTCTTTTCAACACAGTGGTCACACAAGTAGTTGAATAACTTTCACATGCAATTTAATACGCTTTCATAAGTGTTGCAGAAAAGCTAAATTATACTATAAGGGCCTGTTTGGTACCTGGGCTTAGTAGGGATTAAGTGGGATAGAATTGCACTTGGTTCGGTGCAAATTTCATGGGACGTTTGAAGACGTACACCAGAAAGAATGATGGGATTAGGTGGAACGAATTGCATTTGGTCTCATGTGGCATTTATGAAGGCTTTTAAAATCCACTATATCTATGGGCCCCACATTGATGGGGGTGTTTTACTCATGTGGTCCATCGATATGCATATCCTTTACACCTATACGTGTACAAGTGACCGACTGGCCCAGCATAGACGGGGTGTGAGATCAAACACCGTCTCTCCTCACAGATAACTACTCCAAATCCACGAAGCTATCGGGAATCCTCGACCGATGTTCTTCGAATCCACGAAGGAACACTCAAATCCACGAGCAAAATAGTAAAACTCAAGGGATTTTATTAAAAGATGAATAATTGTTTCTAAAAACGAATTAAAACAAGTATTTATAACCTAAATTGCGTAATAGAAATCTTAACTGCATAAATCAGAAGTCTTAAACAAACTAGGAAAGAAAACAATTCAAATTAGAAAGTTTGCGCAAAATTTGTGCAACTGGTTCGCATATGGTTGGGCGCCCGATGAAGGGTGGTTAGGCGCCCGCTGAACTAAAAAATAGTTCAACGAGTTGAGCTTCGAAAATATGTGAATTTTGGGCACTCGATGAGGTGTCATCAGGCGCCCGGTGGCGTGCAAAACTGTCCAGAGAGTTGAACCAATATTCAGATGAATTCAGGGCGCCCCGTGAAGGAATGATCCGACGTCTGATTATGGTCGGGCACCCGAAATTTAAAATTTATGTCCAGCAACTCTCTAGACCATTCGGTCTCATGGTCGGGTGCCTGGTGGGCCTGGATTTTCTACACTTTGGTGACTATTTTGTCGCTCTGCCTCGCCTCCTTCCGATGGTCCATTTTCTCCATGTAGTTGTTAGCGACCATCTCTACATCAATCCCCTCCACTTGAAAAGAACTCGACCCTGAGTTCTTGTTCTCCTCTAGTTCATGATACTCAAACAAGTCCTCCACATTAAACGTCCATGAAATCTCGTACTCATTCGGGAGGTCCACAACATAAGCATTGTCACCTAGCTTCTGTAGAATCGATATCGGCCCAATCTTCTTCTACTTTAAAATGTTGTAAGTGCTGGTTGGGAAGCGCTCCTTATGTAGATGGACTATTGCTTGATCTCCTACCTCAAACACCTTGGCGCATCAGTGCTTGTTGGCATCCATCGTATATTTCTCATTCAACTCGGCAAGCTTAGTCCATACTTTCGCATGTAGTTTTTTAATTCACTCAGCCATATTCTCTGCAACTATACTCTTGCTAGGAATCTTCGGTATTGGGATTAAGTCGAGGGTGTGTCGAGGGATTCGTCCGTAGACGATCTGAAAAGGCGACTTCCCTGTGGAACGGTTTTACATGTTGTTGAAGGCAAACTCCACTTGCAAAAGGGCCAAGTCTCATTGCTTTGGCTTTTCTCTGGAAATACTTTGGATGAGGTTGCCCAACGTCCTATTCACCACTTCAGTTTGCCCATCGGTCTAGGGACGAAATGCACTGCTAAACTGAAGTTGGGTGTCAAATCGACTCCACAAAGTCCGCCAAAAGTGACTCACAAAATTTGTATCATGATCGGAAGTAATAGTCTTGGGGATGCCATGCAACCTCATGATTTCTCGAAAGAAGAGATTGGCTACACCCGTCGCATCATACATCTTCTTGTAAGGAATGAAGTGAGCCATTTTCGAGAACCTATCTACCACCATGAACATGAAGTCCATGCCGCGTTGTGTTCGTGAGAGACCTAGAACGAAGTCCGTGGAAATGTCCTCCCAAGGTCCTTCCGATACGGGCAATCGGGCGTAGACGCCCGTGTTTTAGGCATGTCCCTTGAAGGATTGACAGATATGGCAACGCTGAACTATTCATCCTACATCACGACCTAGGTAGGCCAATAGTATCGCTCTTCAACCAGAGCCTTCGTCTTGTCACGACCCAAGTGACCTCCAAGACCACCTCTGTGAAGCTAAAGGATAACTTTCTTCCGGAGGGAGTACTGCGGAATGCACAATCGATTCCCATAAAATAGGAAACCATCTTGAATGTGGAAATCACCCAGTCGACCTTCCATGCTCGTTACCCAAACATCTTTGAATTCGTCGTCTTCGGCATATATCTCCTTAAGGCAGTCAAAACCGACAACCTTGGCTCTCATAGTGACGAGAAGGTAGGTCAGCGACTCAATGCGTCAGCAACCTTATTTTGTTGGCCAGACTTATGCTTCAACAAGAATGTGAATTCTTGTAAAAATGAAACCAACCTACCATGTACATGGCTAACATTAGTCTGGCTATTAATAAATTTCAAGGCTTCATGATCAGTATAAAGGATAAACTCCCTTTAGATGAGGTAGTGTCACCAATGCCGAAGGGCTTGTACTACCGTGTACAACTCTATCTCATACGTGGACCACTTCTTACGGGCTTCACTAAGCTTCTCATTGTAGCAGGCTACGAGCCTACCTTCCTGAGATAATACCGCACTAATGCCCACATAAGATGCATCACAGTCTGCTTTAAAGACTTTCTCGAAACTTGGAAAAACTAGGACTAGAGTATACGACAAATTGTGCTTAATCTCAGCAAAACTACGGTCAGTGTCTTCTGTCCACAGAAACGGTCCTTTTTTCATGCAATCAGTGATCAACGCAACAATCGTGCTAAAGTTTCTGACAAAACACTAATAGAACATGGCCAATCAATGAAAATTGCGAACCTTATGGATGTTGGCCGGATTAGGCCACTCACGAATGACCCTCACTTTAGGATACCGGTTGATGACACTATGAATCCAAAAAATAAGAGATGATCTATCAGAAAACTACACTTCTTCAAGTTCAGGTATAGCTTGTTTTCTTACAAAACTTAAAGAACTTGTCTGAGATGTTCAACATGTTCTGACTCATCCTGACTGTATATCAATATGTCGTCAAAATAAACCACGACGAACTTGCCCATGAATGGTTTCAATGCTTGATTCATAAGGTGCATGAAGGTGCTTAGTGCATTCAACAATCCGAATGACATGACTAGCCATTCATACAACTCATCATTTGTTTTAAAAGCTGTCTTCCATTCATCACCGGGGCGGATACAGATTTTATGGTATCCGTTGCGTAGGTCCAGCTTTGAAAACACTTTGGACCCCTCAAGCTTATCTCGCATATCGTCGAGTCGGGGTATCAGAAATTTGTATTTGATGGTGATTTTCTTAATAGCTCTGCTATCAACATACATATGCCAACTACCATCCTTCTTTGGCGTCAATAAGGCTGGAACAGCAAATTCGCTCATGCTCTCCCTGTCAATCCTTTTCCTCAGTAATTCTTCCACCTGCCCTTGGAGAATTTCATTCTCTTTCGGACTCAACCGGTAATGCGGCCGGTTCGGTAAGTTAATACCTGATATGAAATTGATGTGGTACTGAATGTCTCGCATCGGGAGTAGGCCATGGGGTAAATCGTCGGGCCACACCTCCTGAAATTCATTCAATAGTGTTGAAGGGCTGGGGGGATAACTGTACCCCTTGGATCATCTCCCTTGAAAACATAGCATAAATTTCACCCATTTCTTTGGATTCTTCAACAAATTCTTGTGTGGCGAGGAGAAAACTCCCCTCCACTTTAGAAGTCTCGGGGCGACTCTTCGGCGTCATAGGGGCTATAACCCGTTTCCTCCCATCCTTGACAAATATGTTAGTGTTATCGCGTCCTCGATTGCTCACGTCTCGGTTTAATTGCCACACACGACCAAGAAGTATATGCCATGCCTCCATGTCCACAACGTTACATAACACCTCATCTTTATAACTTCTACCAATAGAAAAAGTAATTAAATATTGTTTGATTACCTTAGTATCGCTTACTTTTTTAATCGAACTAATTAAGTACGGGGTTGGATGTTTCGTTGTCGATAACCAGAGCTTGTTCTCCATAACTCGGGACACAATATTCTCACTACTTCTGTTGTCAATAATGACATCACAAACCTTCTCGTTCACTATGCAATGAGTGCGAAAGATAATAGGCACTTGATTGATTAATTCACACACAAGTGGCTTTAATGCACTAAAATCTCTCTCTCAAGCCTTCAAACCGATACTATCCTTTATATAGAGAAGGCGCAACAGATAGAAAACGGTCTCTAACGACTAGCTGATGACTTGCCGAACCCAACTACAACCAGTTACATTGATGCGATGATCGGTCTTATTAAGGCCTAGGACTGGTGTTTGCTTGTTGTCCCAACATGGCCATGTGCGACCGGTCTGGCCATGGCTGGTGATCGGTCGCATGGTCTAGTTGACCGGTCTCAATAGACTAGCAATTGGCCGAATTAGGCCTGGGTTCTAGCTTTGTTTCCTGACCGATTTTGACCTCTAGTGACCAGTCTCCAAACACGAGTTCTGTTGGTTTTTTTTGTTTGTTCACAATAGCTCATGTAATCTCTAAGGCCTCTTTTTTGCTGATCTTTTGGGACACCTAAAGCTATTCTAAGATAACTGAAAGTTTACCTATGGGTTTATACCATCTTGAGGTTTGCTTTTGAATTAGGTTAAAGGGTTTTAGCTCACCAAGTCATCTCTGATTTACATGTTTCTTATTCATTGATGCAGCTATCCTCTTAAGTGTTTAGTCTTCATTTTCTCTGGGATTAGTCTTCACCTTCTCTGAGATCAACCAACACCTAAACACACTGACGTGCATAATTGACAGATAAAGTGCACTAATATGCCAAAAGTACAGTGACACCTACAAGAGAGACGGTGGTGATCGATCTCACTTGTGCGCCATAGGCAATCCTATCTATCACATCCATTTGGTTACAAATTAAGAATGTTGACCGTTAAGAACAAAGCCACTACTGGTGGATGGAGTCATCGGATGGATGCGTATTTTGAACTGTTTCCATCCGTTGTGGGAAACCACGGAGACAATTCGGAGGGATTCGTCACCCTCGAACATGATATTTCTAGCATGGTCAGAAGACTCGCGACTCAGTCCAACACGTTGGGTCCTAAGTCGAGTCAACCCAGATGAGTTGAGTCCGACTAGGCCTGAGTTGGCCCCCATCTCCCATTTTAAACAACTGCTTGGCCCATTAGGATGTGTGTGTTATATCCACTTCCATCTACAGCTGCATCACATGCATGTTAGGATAAAAAACTAAGGCAGGTACATAACCCAATTAGGCCACACTAAAGAAACAATGATATCAACCACTGACTTGAAACTGTCCTGGGGGCAACTGGAGTTTTGGATCAAGCTCATATTTGTGTTATCCCTTCATCCCAATGGGTATGACCTTTGAGAGCAAGTTGGACGGCATAAAAATATCACATGGGCCTTGTGAAGGTTTCAATGATGGGTGGGGTTTGAGCAAAATTCTGATTCAATTCTTAACTAAGACCATAACTTTTGAACTCATATTATAGCGCAGAGAGCAGCTAGCAATATGGTGGAGCACCTATCCACAACACACATGGCAGGATGGGGCATCAATCAGATCCGTCCATCTATCCATGGCCATCATGGATGGTCTAGGCGTAAATACTTGTAACTATTAGGTAATTCTATCCATCATTTTTAACTCACTTACAGGTGGTAAATGTTGTTGCTATGATGTCCGTCAACAGATAGGATCTTACGATGGATGTGTGGTTTGAAATAATTCCAATCCACGGCGTTGAAACGATAACGGCGGCTTCACACGTGCTGTGGAGAGATGACTTTATCATACTATATCCTCTACGGGGGAGTACTGTTTCCACTTGCAGTGAATGCCTCGCATGTAAAAACTCGGTATGTGTGTGAGAAATCCCTCGGTTTACGAGGCAATGGACTCAATGTCATGCTGGGACGCGGATTAGCTACTGAACTTGACAGTAGCGAGTTTTGCTACTGAAGTAACGTCACCGCATTATGTGGGCCCACATGATGTATGTGTTGTATTCACACCACCGTCAATCCATTTTGAGAGATCATTTTATGGTATAAGCCAAAGAATGAGGCAGATCCAAATCTCAAGTAGACCCCACCACAGAAAACAGTGGGGATTGAGTGCCTACCATTAAAAGCTTCTTTGGGCCACAGAAGCTTTGGATCAAGCTGATATTTCTGTTTTTCCTTATTCCATATCTATGTTAACTTATAAACAGGTTAGATCTCAAATGAACTTCATGGTGGGCCCCAGGAAAGTTTTAACAATGGATGTCACTGTCCCCACTGTTTTCTGTGGTGGGATCCACTTGAACTTTGGATCTGCCACATTCTTTGGCTCATCCCTAAAATGATCTCTCCAAATGAATGGACAGTGTGGATATAACACATACATTATGGTGGGGCTTACAGAACGTGGTGATGTCACTTGAGCAGCGAAACTTGCTACTGCCAAGTTCAGTAGCTAATCCGAATCCGTCATGCTGGGCCTTACTCAACTGTTGGATAATGGCACAAATTAGGTGTTTCCTTGGTAACACCCACTAAGCTCTTACCCCACGTGGTGACTTTTCATTAGACAGGAGCATATGTGGGTTGCATACGTGACAGCCCCCTCTAGCGCCGTTAGGGAGAGATTCAAAATCTCTCCCTCCACAGTTTCTCTCTCCTGCTGGCAACTTCTCTCTCTCTCTCTCTCTCTCTCTCTCTCTCTCTCTCTCCCGCCCCTTCTTTACATCTTCTTCACCTTCGTCTCTCCCTCTCAAATCTCTACATCCTTCTTTCTCCTTCTCCCTCCTTACATCTTTAACTCTCTCTGCTCTTGTCATCTCGATCCCCAACTGCCTCCCATACTCTCTCCAACTGAACCTACACGCAGCGCCGGCCATTGTAGTGTTTATTTCTTTCCCTTCCTCTCTCTCCAACGTCGAATATCCAAACCCTAATTAGGTTTTTCCAATAGTGTATGTATTTGGAGATTTTCATTTTTTAATCCCTAATTATGGTTTTACAAATTTAATTGTTAAAATCCCTGATTAGGAGTCTCCAGGTTTAAATCCTAATTACAGATTTTTTTTTCTTTAAGTATTTTTTTTAAAAAATCCCACCGATCTTATGAAAAAATGAAAAAAAAAAAAAAATCAAATCCTATGGATAATAGGTTTTTTCTTTAATTTATTTTTTTCTATTCTCCATAGGATTCGATTTTTTTTTTTCAATTTTTTGTAAGATTAGTTGGATTTAAAAAAAATATGTACTTTAAGAAAAAAATCTCTAATTACGATTTAGACTTGGAGACTCCTAATCAAGGATTTCAACAATTAAATTTGTAAAACCCTAATTAGGAATTAAAAAACGAAAATTCCCAAATACATACACCATTGAAAAAACATAATTAGGATTTGGATATTCGATGTTGGAGAGAGAGTAGTGGAAAGAAATACCTGCTACAATGGTCATTCAGTGCTAGAATGGTCGGCGCTACATGTAGGTTTGGTTGGAGAGAGTATGCGGGGGCAGTTGGGGATTGAGACGATGAGAGTAGAGAGAGATAAAGATGTAAGGAGGGAGAAGGAGAAAGAAGGATGGAGAGATTTGAGAGGGAGAGAGACAAAGGTGAAGAAGATATAGAGAAGAGAGAGAGAGAGAGAGAGAGAGAGAGAGAGAGAGAGAGAGAGAGAGAGAAGTTGCCAACAAGAGATAGAAGTTGCAGAGGGAGAGATTTTGAATCTCTTCCTAACAGCGTTAGAAGGGGGTTGTTACACGTGTGACCCATGTGCTCCTATCCAACAAAAAGTCACTATGTAGGGGTAACAACTTTGTGGGTGTTACTATGGTAATACCTAATTCACACCCATTGGATTGCATGCATGAGAGAGACAAAAACAACCTAGATGGGAGTTCTTTAATACCTAGGCGCCCAACACAATTTCACAAATGTGTGGTGGCTTATCCTCCCACGTGAGCCAATGATACATCGATCCATCTATCCATGCCCATCGTGTCAGTGGGGCAGGTGCGGGGAACGCCTATAAATTCTTCCCCGCCGGCTTATTTGCACCTTCTTCTTCGAATAGTTGCCTGACCTTTGTTGTTGCCATGTCCAACCTAGTTTTTCCTGTTGGTTCCTTTCGGAGTCTATATGAAGCATCTCTAATACATCCTTGGGTCCTTTCCCCTTTTCCTTTCTTGCTTTCCCTTTGCACTATGTTGTTTGACGATGACTCTGGGGCGCCCTGAGTTCAAGATTATGGCTAGGTCGAGTATTCTGGTCCCTCGGATTCCCAGCAGAACCGTGAGCCCGTGGAGTCGGAGGCGGAGTCTGAGAGAACAATCGATGAGGTTAGGTCTCGACTGGCAGGGTTTTCCTTGGTACTCGATTTTGCAGGACCGGGCCCTTCGTCTTTTGGGAGGACTCATGGCCAAATGAGCTTGAGAAGCTCAAATCCACGTATCGAATCCCAAGGTCAGTGGACATATAATATAGGATTTTGGGGTAGCTTGAGCTACTTTAGCCAACCAACCCATCTACATCGGGTTTCTCACACCAGAATTGCGATATTCAATTAGATCGACGGTTATTAGCTTAATTTTATTTCAATTTTACTATTTATAGTAAGTTTTGTTTCAATCATAACTTTTGATCCATAGGGTTTTAGAGTTTGTGCCCAACATGAAAAGGGTTTAGAATAAGTAGTAGAACAATATGGTTGGGCCCATTTGAAAACTTTCTATTTTTGGTCGAAAACCGTGAGTTCTAGTAGGATTGAGAGAATTTATAGTAAGTTGGGTTTTCAAGGAGTTCGAGTCTGAGTTAGAGTCTGATAGTTTACATACAGCTTAGATCCCTATTTATATGCGTTGTAATTTCATTTTTAAGCATTCAATCAATTATTATATAATTTCTTCGAAATTATTTTCCTTTTATCTCTTACTTCTCGTGGATTCGAGAAACCACCGATGAGGAAGACGGTGATTGACCTCCCACGTCCTCCCCGCGTCAATGGTATCAGAGATAGGATTCTTCCTTAGGATGGTGGCCTCTAATGAAAGGTTGGATCCTCATACTAAGGACGGTGCTCCAAGGGACTATTTAACGATGATAACTTTTGAGGCAGCGCAACGGGAGAATCGGTTGCTCTTGCAAGGTATACAGGCAACCCTTGACCAGATTGCAACATCGTTAGCTCCGCCTTGAGCCCAAAGTAACCACCAACCACCAGCGCTCACTATACGGGACAACCCTATATTTCGTAGAGCGCCCCAGGTGGATAATCGTAGGGTTACGCCAGACGATTTGGAACCAAGCGATGATGAGGTCGAAAATATTATGATATGACGACCTGCGCTAGGGAACAAACAGAACGGGATTATCAGGGCAAAAATGATCTTCCCAACTTTAATGGCCTACTTCAAATAGAGGAGTTCCTCGATTAGCTAGCAGATGTTGAGCAATATTTCAACTATATATATAGGTATGCCAGACGACAAGAAGGTAAAATTAGTTGCATATAAACTTAAATATGACGCATCAGTATGGTGGGAAAATTTAGGTCTCTCACGCCCGTCAGAATAAGGCGCCCATCCGAACATGGCCTCAGATATGAGACAACTCCTTAGGACTCGATATCTCCTTAGCAACTACGAACAAATTTTATTGCAACAGTATTAAAATTGTCGTCAGGGAAATCGAACCATAACCGAGTATCTCGAAGAATTCCAACCATTGGTTACACGGAATAATTTGGCGAAATCTGAGGCACAATAAGTATCACAGTTCATTATTGGGTTGTGACTTGCAATCCAAGATCGGGTCTAGATGCATCCAGTCTGGACGCGGAGTGAGGCCAACCAATTGGTCACTCGGGCGGAAATACAATTATCGCGGGCCCCTGCTTGACCCTATTCGGTGACATGGAACTCCATAACAGGGTCCACTCAAGATACAACATTGGCCAAAGGCAATGAACCTATGGGAAGGTGTTCTCAACCTCCTGCGGTCACGAACCGGAACACAGGGAGCGTTTCCTCAAGGCCTCAAAGCAAGCACTTTTTTTTTTTTTTTTGTAGATGGGCCAAAAGATAGGCACCGATATGACCTTATTACTTAAAATAGTATAGGCCATACCTTTTTTTTTTTTTTTTTTTGCAGTCGGCCATACCATTTTTTAATAGTACAGTTTAGTCGGCATTGTTAACTCTTGTGAGGTCCACTTGATATTTTGATATTTTTCATTTTTTAGATTATGTTATGATGTAATGATCCATGGAGGATGGATGGTGTGGATCAAACAAATGCATCATTGTGGGGTGCACAACATTCTCTACTATTGGAGTGAATTCCACCAAGCTTGCGTAAAAAATAAACTACTTGTCAAATTAAACAGTTTTTTACCGTATTTCAAAACCTTGGGCGGGTTTAAGCAAATATTTTAAAATTAAGATTTTTTTATTTAATGAAAACTTAGGCATCTATATGGCATTGTCTTTAAATGTAAACATAGGAATAATATATATATATATATATATATATATATATATATATATATATATATATATATATATATATATATATATATATATATATATATATATATATATATATATATATATATATATATCGAATGTTGGGGGGTGAGTTGTGTGTCCCTCTACCCTTGCCCAATATGTTCCCGTGCGGAGTACCACCCTGCATGTGCGGGGGAGTGTTGAAGTGTTGAAGTCCCTTGATATGCATTGATACGCCATCCTTTAAAAGTTCGAGCTTTTAGAGAAAGTGGTGATTTGACAATAGAGACCTCAGCCTTTGAATCTAAGTCATCTTTCAATGATCTGGACCACTCATATGATGGACCTCACTTTATATGTTGGATACCATCAAATAAAAAATCCTGAACTTGATCGTTGAAACCTTTGAAAATTGGCTATTTAGCTTTGAAATCCACGGTCAACATAATTTTTGTGTAAATAAAAGTGCATATTGACGTAAAATTTTGCTTTTCCTTTTAGAAAACGATAACACTTGTCTAGGGTTAGGTGCATGTCCCAGCTTTTAGCCAAATTTTTAGAATCCTATGCATCAAATGTAGGTGGTGTGCTGCCAACTTCTTGAAAAAGAAAAAAAAAGGGACAGCAAATGAAGCATTCTATATCAACCATTCACATGGTAGAAGAAATTTCCACTTTGCCCATTACGCGGATGGCTAAAATAGGATGAAAATTCGTCAAACTTTCACACCACGAGGCATCGGTAACCGGTCCCACATGACAGTAAGGCACCTTGACTTAGGGCACTTGTTGACAAAACGAGCACTGCTGTTTAATCCCAATTTGCCCTACAACAAATATTTGACAATTAGAAATGATAGAGTGCTCTCAGGGTACAACAGCTTATAATGTTCCCTACTGAGTTGCAACGTTCCAACAGTCCAGTTCAAATGATCCGTACAGTCCATTAGGTCAAACACACATTTTATGAGCTACCATAGAAAATTTACCCTGACCTGATTATTCTATCAGACAATCCTAACCATTCCATCCATGGTATGAAAAATAGATGGACATAAAAAAGAAGCCCATCAATTAATTGGCATTATTAACCCATGAAGTGCATGATGGACTCAAATGAACTGTCTTGATCAATCAATTGGACTGTCTGATCATACACCAACACAACTAGAACACAATAGTGTGCAGTGCTTGGTTTTAAAATTTTCTTTAGGTTAGAAATAAGATGTCAACTCTAACAAGTTGACCACAAGTTATGGCCCACCCAGTGGATATCTCCCAACCTCTTAAATGCATACAAAGTCCAAACCTTTTCATAGGTTAGTCCAGTCCCACCATGAGTATAACCTAATGCAAAAGTCAGCCCAAACTACTGATAAGGGAAGCCACACCATAAAAAACGATATCTAGCAATTGATAAATGTCAAATTACAAGTGCAGATGAGTCAATGAATGGATGTGACTGATTTTTGCACAAGGTAATCCTTTTGGTGAGCCCAACCTATTGAATAGGTTAGAGATCACATGCACATTGAAAGACTGAGAATAGCACATCAGATAGACCTGCTACAGTTTCAGGCTGCAAGAAGACTATACAACAAGGACCCCTTGAAAATAAATGCGCCCCAATCTCCATTGGTCCTATGAGAAAAAACTCAATAAATAATGTGTTAGCTAGACAATTCAAAATAAGGAAAAGAAAGAAATTAAATAATATTTATAGGCCAAATTGCAACTGATGAGTTTAGGACTAGGGCTACGAACCATAGTTCACAAAGCTGCTCAGGTCCTACGAAGCTGCTCAGGACTAGGGCTATCAACGTGCTGGATTCAAGCTGGGTCCTTTGATTACCCATGCATGTCTGGACAAAATGTGTTCAGGTCATGCCACGTTTAGTTACTTTTGAATTCGAGTTTCATTATTAAAGACCCAGGTTGGAGTACTCACAAAAAGTGGTATACTCACAAAAGTTTCAACACGAGGTCATGAGTTCAAGTATCGTGGTGAAATCCTATTGTGGTGTGAGTGCATGGATGTGTGTAGTGTGTAAGTGCGTGTGAAAATAAAAAAAAGAAAAGGATTTAGGCCCGGATTCAATCAGGTAGCTCAGGTCTAGTTTTTGATATAAACACAGGGTCAATGGAGCTCAAGGGTCTTTCGATCTGCATTTTGCATTGGGCTCAAGACCGACGGAGCTGTGAAAGCCTTTTGCAGGAACTATTTGCACTAGGAACCTAGGTGGAGCCCACCATAATGTTTGTGAGAAATTCACCCCATCTATCCATTTTGTGAGCTTATTTTAAGACGTGCAACAAAAAAATGAGCTGGATCCAAGACTCAAGTGGGCCTAAAATTTGAGGATTGAACATCCACGGTTGAAATATTCGTGGGGCCACAAAAGTTTTGAATCAGGCTAATATTTGTGTTTTCAGTTCATCCTAGTAGGAATGACATTATGAATGGTATAGATGACATATAAACATCACTGTGTACCCTAGGGAGGTTTCAACAATAGGAATTTCCCTACCCACCTTTTCCTTTAGTGTGGTTCACTTGAGTCTTGGATCCAGATCATTTTTTATCATATGTCCTAAAACGAACTCAAAAAATGGATGGACGGCGTGGATTTCTCACAAATATCACAGTGGGCCCCACCTAGATTCACAACATAGGAAATTCCTGCAAAAGGCTTTCACAGGAAATCCGCGTCTGTTCAAGACATGTAAGAGTATTTACATGGTTCGACCCACCTTACGGATGGATTAGATCACATAGATGTGTGTGTAAAAAGTCCTTGTTACATGTGTGTGTAAGCATCCCACCCTAATACCAAATGCCTACTGGCATGAGAGTTGAACCGTGAAATTGAAACCAAAACTCTAAAGCGCATAACCCTACAGCCAACCAAACCCAATACCCTAGTAAACCTACAACTCGAAAACCCCATTCAAGTCCACACCATCTTCCAAAAGTCCACCACATAGCCTCGAAACCTAATCCAAACTCATCCAAGGCCATAAGAAAGCCATCCAAACACCAAGATAGGGTCAAAATGACCCTTGTATGCTAGTAGAAATCCAAAATCCAAGGTACCTTTCTACCAATCAAAAGCTGGAACAACAGAAAAGTAGTGCATGATATCTGCTATCAGCCCCAAAGTCAACTAGGTAGAACCATAGTTCACAAATCCTTAGGTCAAGGTGTATGGGGATCCAGGCCATCCTTGTCACTCGCAGAAATGCAATCTTCACTAAAGAGCAACTGGTTATATATCCCTAATTTCGGTAAAATTACAAGAATTACCACCCTCCAATCAATCAATGAGTGCCACGTCTCGCCAAAGGGTCTAACAACCTATCAAAGCATGCCATATGCCATTTTTAACCCTCTTAACTTCCCATTATTTGTAAAACTGTCATTGGCCCAATGATGAATACCTTCTCACCCCTCAATCCAAACAAGCCATTTTCCCCAGACAACACCCCTCTTCCTAGCCACAGCCTTAAACCTTACCTCAATAACCTAGCAAATTAAAACTCTTAGCCCATTCTCATCCATCCCATTCATCATACTTAAACCATTTATTTCATCCTAGCCATCAACCCAAACCATCGCAGTGATTTAGTTAATCCAAAATAGGGTTGGGATCTAAGATCCTCGATCAACTTCTTAAAGGAGGAGTATCTGGCCTTTCCATTCTCTCAAATCTCGGAGTGAAGTTCATGCCTTTTGATTGTCTTGCTTAGTTATATATTGCAATAACTTTCTTCTCATACACCCCATGCTGTATCTTTTTATGACCACGTGGGGTAAGCTATATCAGCTATTTCCACGATAATGACCTCAGACAAGCTATATTAGCTTATTTATTTTCTTTTAAAGCAATACCATCTCCTCAATCACGTTTGTAGTTTGGTCATTGTGGTCTCCTCAATTGTGATCGATGTTGAGTAATAAATCCTTCTGAGCTTCAGATCTTATCCACAATCTGAATAGGCAATAAACTTCCAAAATCTCTTAAAATCTCCAAATTATACAAAGTAGACACCGTACGTGAATATGAGTGAAGAATGGTACCCAACTCCTTCATTCTCCTTAATTGGGGCTCTCAATCAGAATTCTAAGTTGCAAAGCAACCACAGGAGTCATCTAAACCAAGGGGTCTTTGTGTCCTCACCTAAAGATGCTGTGACTTTCGTATTCTTACTCGCGCCTTTATGTGTATGTGCACACAGACTAACCTATATCTTTAAGTTGGAGCCATGGAAGTGGATCGCCTGTGATAGGTGCCATAGGGATATTTCTGTGGCGCGACATGGCTCAAGCTTTGTGGGCCCACTATGATGTAAGTGTTTTATCCACGCTGTACATCCATTTTGCCAGCTCATTTTTGGCATTAGCCAAGAAATGATGCAGATCCAAAGTTCAAGTAGACCACACCACGGAAACCAGGGATTGAGCACCCACAGTTGAAAACTTCTTGAGGGAACAGCAGCTTTGGATCAGTCTTATATTTGTGTTTCCCCTTCATCCATGTCTATGTGACCTTATCAACAAGTTGGATGGCAAATAAAACCTCACAGTGGGCCCCAAGAATTTTTCAACCGTGTGTGTTTAATCCCCACTGTTTCCGTTGGTGGTCAACTTCAGCTTTGGATCTGAATCATTTTTGAACTCATACCCTAAAATGAGCTGGAAAAATGACTGGATGGGTGGATAAAATGCATACATCATGGTGTTCCCCACAGAACTTGGCCCAAGTTGTGCCCACAGGGATATCCTGTGGCGACAGGCAATCCGCTTCACGGATTTATAAATGGCCCTTCAGAAGGTCAATGGTAACATGATATGGATCCTTTCTAGGACGTTGGTTGCATTTACATGCTACTTTCAAAAGTCTTCCAATCCCATCGCACATGCATGGTCCATTCGGTTGACCCGTGTCGGTGGCCTAAGGCTAGAAAATCAGCCGATAGTTAAGGCTTGTTTGTTAACACTTAGAATAATTACTTAATGCGGAATTGGAAAGATGCTTCTAATAAGAGTTGTTTGTTAACACTAAATTTCGAAAGTGGTCTATGATTTTCCAATGATTTTTTTCGACAACAAAGGTATGACTTAATGGGGAATACAAAATGCGCTCACCAAATTTTCTATATAAAAAAAATTCCTTCCAAAATTACCCCTCCTTCTCAATTGCTACGGAGATTTTCTCCCCATGCGTAATACACAACCAACTTTTAGCATGCGTAAGTTCTCTGGCCTCACCATGATTTATGTGTTAGATCTATACCATCCATCAACTTTTTCATATTATCTAGAACATGATGCCAAAAATGAAGCATATATAAATCTCAAGTGGACTACACCATAGAAACCTAGCATGGAATTAAATGACTACCATTGAAACCTTCCTAGTGTCTAATATAAGGTTTATTTCCCATCTAACCTCTTCATAACGGTCACACAGACCTGGATGAAGGGAAAACACAAATATCAACTTGATCAGAGCCTTCTGCGGCCCTAAGAAGTTTTCAATAGTAGGCACCCAATTCCCACTATTTCCTATAGTGTGGCCCACTTGAGCCTTACATGTGCTTTCCTTTTTTGTCTTATGCTCCGAAATAATATGGAAAAAATGAATGGATGGTATGGATGAAACATATACATCACTGTAGGCCTCATAAAGCCCCTATTAGGGTCGTTCGTCTCCAGCCTTAATACTCTTCTGTGGATCCTATGAGGATTGCCAACCCACGCTCCCAAAAAACGAGCATCTATGGGACAATGCTCTGTGTGTCCCATCATGATATATGTGTTTTATCCACACCCTTCATCCATTTTGTGAATTAATTTTAAAACATCCATTCAAAAGTTAGGCAAAACCAAAACTCAAGTGTGTCACACGAGTTTTAATAGTGGGGATCATTGACCATCGTTGAAACATTTGATGGCCTACAAAGTCTAGTATAATGTTAAGCTTTTAGTTCTTTCACTTCATCCCAATGTGAATGAACTTATAAACGGTTTGGATAGCCTCTAAATATCAAGGTGGAGCCAGGAAGATTTCAAAAGTAAAAAACTCTTTCCCCAATTTTCTCTCTTGTGGCGCACTTGAGTTTTAGATTTACCTCATTTTTTGTCGCATGTCCTACATTTATATCTAAAAATTGGATGAACATAGTGGATTTCTCACTAACATCACAGTGGCCCTACGTAACATCTCAACGCGAACTGCCTTTGGAAGGAAATCCGCGTCAGAAGCCGAAGCAGATTGCGTCCTTCCACCACCTGGCAAAAACGGATTGCATCCTTCCACCACCTGGACGATAATCCCTAACAGGAATCTGTGGGGCCCACCATAATATAATGGTTTTATCCACACCATTCATCCCTTTTCTCAGATCGTTTTTGGGGATGATATAAAAAATGAGGTAGGTCCACAACTCAAGTGAATCACAAGAAGTTTTTAATGGTGGGCATTCAATCCCCACTTTGTGGTTCACTTAAGCCTTCTTTCTGTCTCATTTTTTAGTTAATACCCTAAAATAATCTGTAAATATGGATGGACGGCAGTGGATAACAAACTTATATCATAGTGAGCCCCACGGATCCTTTCGTCTGGTCGGGGTTAGGATGCAATCCACTTCCCATCAGGATTGTTGCTTTGACATGGGGTGGCAGTGATTTGGGTGGATCCCCAACTATGGGGCTATTGTGATGTATGTGCCTTACATCTACATCGTCCATGCATTTTGTAAGCTCATGTTAGGGCATGAGTCCGAAAATGAAGCAGATCTAAATCTTAGGTGGACCATACCACATGAAACAGTAAGTAATTGAATCACCACCATTAAAAACCTCATGAGGTCCACTGGAATGTTTATTTTCCATCCAACCCGTTGAAAATGTCATAAAGACTACTTAGATGAAGAGACCACACAAATATCAGCTTGATTCAAAACTTTTGTGACCCACGAGAAGTTTTTAATGGTTGAGTACCACTATTTACTATATTATGGTCCGCCTGAGATTTGGATCTACTTCATTTTTTGGATCATGTTCTAAAATGAGTTTTCAAAATAGATGTATGGCGTGGATATAAGACACACATGCACATCACGTAGTGGATGACACAGTCAAGGACCAACCACATCAGTGGATCCGAGGATCCAGAAAAGTCGCGACTAACATGGGGCATGGATTGAGTGATATTGCACCAACCTAGTGCAAGATGGATGGTTTTGTTAGGAGCTCTATCGGTCCCACCATGATACTTGTGTTTTATGATCTAAGCCGTCCATCTGTTATAGATGTTCATTTTCGGCATGAGCTCAAAGGCGACATAGATTAAATGCTCACTTGGACCACACCACAGGAAACAGTGTGATTAAATGCCCACAACCCAAGACCTATGGGGACCACAAAAGTTTTGGATCAAGGTGATATTCATGTTTTCCCTTCATCCAGGTCTATGTGACCTTATGAACAACTTGGATGGCAACTAATCATCATGGTGGGCCCTAAAAAGGTTTCAACTATGGGTGCTAAGTCTCACCATTTTTTATGGTGTGGTCCACCAGATATTGGGATCTATTTCATTTTTAGGACCATGCCTTGAAATGAGATGGCAAATGGGATGGATGGAGTGGATATAAAACAAATACATCATAGTGGACCTCACAATGCCCAACATATCTAAATAGATGTTAAGTTAATGATTTTAATTTCATTTAATAAAAAATAAATTCCTTATAATGCAAAACATCTCCAAATAGGAGATAGGGGTAAATATGTCAAATTAACATATTTCAACTATTTAAGATATTTGTTAACAAATTAGTTGTTTCATATTTAGTACTTATTTTTTCAAACTTCAACAACCATTACCAAACAAGTTTTTAGACTTCATATTCAGATTTCACATTTAGATTCAAATTCAGGTTTAAAACTTCAGGTTTAACAAACGAGCCCTGACTTCCAACAAGGGCATTTCCATCCCTAGTGCTTCTGCCTTGTGACCCACTTGGAATTGCATCGGTCTCATTTATTTTAAATTAATAAATGAAATAAAGATTTAAGTATCTATTTATATTACAATTATTATTTTCTCACTAATTTTTTAGTTAATATGGCAATATTTTAGGTTCTGCTAAGATTTTGAAAATATCGCGATAATGTCGTTGGGTTTATTTTTCACGATATTATCGCGAGATACTTGTAACACTCGTTTTAAGAAAGCGAGGACCATGGAAAGAAGCGAAGAAAACGCAAGTTTGAGAGAAGAAAAAGGAGAAATGGCGGAGAGTACTGTGAGCTTCTTAATACGATACTTAGGGGCTTTGCTGGTGGAGGAAGCACAGGCGTTGAGGAGGGTCGATGGAGAAATCCGCGAAATCAGAGATGAGTTAGAGAGCATCAGATCCTTCTTAAGGGATGCCGATGAAAGACAAGATGCTGACAAAGGCCTCAAGACATGGGTGAAACAAGTAAGAGAAGTCTCTTACGACGTCGAGGATGTTCTCGACGAGTTCATGCTCGGCCTAGCACAAGAGCATCATGATGCTCAGGGATGCATCAATTTTCTTCCTAGACTTATCAAGCGGTTGAAGGTAAGCCATCAGATTTCGTCCTCCATACCAGAGATCAAAACCCGAATCCGTAGGATTGCAGAGAGAAAAGATGATTACCGTCTCGATAGAATGCAGCAAATTTCAAGCTTCAACAACAAGCGTGATCCAAGGTATGATCGTCGACTGGATGCTCTTTTCATCGAGGAAGCTGATCTTGTGGGCATTGATGTGGGAAGGAGCCAATTGATTGAATGGTTAGTCACTGGAGATTCAATACTCTCGACGATTTCGGTGGTTGGGATGGGTGGCCTTGGCAAGACCACTCTGGTAAAGAAAGTCTATGATAGCCAACAGGTGAAGAGATGTTTTGAAACATATGCCTGGATCACTGTCTCAGAATCGTTCAAAGAGGAGGATCTACTCAGAAGAATGATGAAGCAATTCTTCGAGGCAAAGAAAGATCAGTCTCCTCAAGGGGTAGAAACCATGACATTGGACAAGCTAATCCAAGAGCTACGGAGCTACTTGCATTGCAAAAGGTACATACTTGTTCTTGATGATGTATGGGGTGCACATGTATGGAATTTAGTAAGAAATGCATTACCTGCTAGCGAATGTGGTAGCAGGGTAATAATCACGACACGAAAAGGAGATGTTGCTTCATCTTCTCGCGTCGGACCCTCCGATCACATATACCATCTTCAACCTCTGCATCCAGAAGAGGCGTGGTCCCTCTTTTGCAGGAAGGCATTCCAATCAAACGAGGAGAACATTTGCCCTCAGGAATTGGAGAAGCTTTCTCGAAGTTTTGTCAAGAAATGCCGAGGATTGCCGCTTGCGATTATCGCATTAGGTAGTCTTTTGTCAAGCAAGGACAAAACATATGTGGAATGGGAGATGATTCACCGTAGCCTTGGATCGGAGCTTGAAAGCAATGACGATCTTAGAAGCATGATGAAGATTCTATTGATCAGTTTCAATGACTTGCCTTACTATTTGAAATCGTGCTTCTTGTATTTGAGTAATTTCCCCAAAGACTATCCAATGAAGCGTATGGAACTAATTCGGCTATGGATAGCCGAGGGTTTTGTAGAAATAAATGAAGGCAGGTCAATGGAAGAGGTTGCTGAAGCTTACCTCAATGCACTCATCAGTAGAAATCTCATTCAAGCGACAGAACGGAAATTTAATGGTAAAATGGTCACTTGCTGCATCCATGATCTCATGTGGGAGATCATTATTTCAAAATCCAGAGAGGAGCATTTCTTTGCATCTTCTGTTGAACAGAACAGAACTCTGTGTAACAGAATCCGGCGTCTGTCCATATATAATGATGGTAAGAATTTTCTGAAATATGAGGGATTCTCTTGTCTTCGCTCTTTGTTCATGTTCGGAGTGGATGGACTATCTAATGCCCCTAAAATCATATCATTTTCCAGCTTAAGGCTGCTAAAGGTGGTCCATCTTGAAAACATGTCCATGGAAATCTTTCCTGATTATCTAACAAGCTTGTTGCATTTGAGATACTTAAGCTTGGAAAATACAAAGATCAAGAAGCTTCCAAGTTCATTGGGGAGGCTAAAGAACTTAGAAACATTGAATCTTAAGGGCACCTTTGTATGTGAATTGCCGGTTGAGATTCTCAAGCTCAAGCGCCTACGTCACCTTCTGGTTTACCGCTATAGTGGAGAGGGGTTTTATGTGCCATTTAATTGTGTAGATGGAATTAAGGTGCCTGCTGGATTGGGGAGCATGAGATCCCTACAGAAGTTGGCACATATAGTGGCAGAGAGTGGCATCATTAGAGAGCTGGGGAATCTCACCCAACTGAGGAGGTTAGGCATTATCAAGCTAAGAATGGAAGATGGGAACAATTTGTGCACTTCTGTTGAGAAGATGACCCACCTTAACTCCTTTGATGTGACATCAATGGATGAGGAGGAGGTTCTTGACCTGCATTCTATATGGCATCCTCCACAGCCTCTTCAACATCTGTACTTGAAAGGGCATTTGGAGAAGTTACCTGAATGGATTGCCTCGCTTCATAATCTGGTCGTTGTTCGTCTGAGATGGTCTGGATTGCAGGATGACCCACTCAAAGCCCTTCAATCACTGCCCAATTTGGTGGAACTCCTACTACAGCAAGCTTTTGATGGAGAAGAGTTATGTTGCGAGGGCAGGGGATATCCAAGACTTAAGCTATTACGGCTCATTGAGTTGAGGGGATTGAAGAAGCTGAGGGTGGAGAAGGGAGTAATGTCTAGCCTTGAAGAGCTACATATTAAATGTTGTGAAGAATTAGTGGAGGCACCATTGTGGCTCCAGCACCTCAGTAACCTCAAAGAAGTCCACCTAATGGACATGTCCGAGGCTTTCTTGAAGGGGCTAACAAAGGATGGGGGCAAAGAGCTGGTGGATTCCATTCAGCACATCCCACTCCTACGACATACAAACACTCAAGAAAGGACTTTCTGGGACTTGTCATAAATCTGGAGAGCACACCCACGAGGTTAAAACAGTTCTCAGGTGAACATTTTATATTTCCCCTCTTCCTAATCACAGTTGATATTTTTGTTCTCTCTTCGTTTTTATTGCCTTTCTTCTTTTTCTTCTTTTTTTCAATACTTGCATATTACCTGTTATTATTAATTTTTTTTTTTTTTTGTGACACTTTTACAGTTGTTTTGGGGACGGAGACCGCTTCCTGTACAATGTTGTGGAGTAAGCGGATGCACAAACGCGCGCACTACACGGGAATCTTCTACAAAAGCTTTTGCATGCAGAAGGTAAAACACTGAAATTCTATCGAGTGCACCATATTGTTCAAGTGAGATCCACTTCGTGTTAATCAGGTGAACCTTCACCATACTGCCCAGAAATGAGTGCAGTCCAAAGCTCTGTTGGGCCACTCCACCACAACAATGTAATGCCACTCCTAGTGCCTTCAAGTTCACACCTTGTAGTACTCCCTAAGTTTTGGATGACGATTACTTTCGAGTGTACATTCATGTAGGTGGGCCACACCATACACTCTATGGGTGTCTCACCTACAAACCCCTGATTGGTGTGTTGTTCCCACTGTGTGAAACAGGTGTGTAAGGGCCCTGGTCTGTTTTGGATAGTAAGAAAAATGGAATTGGATTGCATGCAGCCCCTAAGCTCGGTGGGGGCAACTGTGATGTTTGTGTTATATCCACTGTCCAGTTTTTTAGCACATGAGCCCAAACATGAGGAAGATCTCATGCTCAAGCAGACGACACCACAGGAAACAGTGGCGATTTATTGACTCCATTGGAAACTTCTTAGGGGCACAGAAGTTTTGGATCAAGCTGATATCTGTGTTCCCTTCATCCAAGTCAGAATCACTTATGAATGACTTAGTGGATGGCATATCAAATCATTGTGGGCGCTAGGAAGGTTTCGGAAGGTGGGTGTCTTTATCCCCACAGTTTTATCATGTGTGGTCAACTTCAGGTTTGGATCTGCCTCATGTTTAGACTCATGTCCAAAAATGAGTTGGCGACACGGATGTATAGAGTGGATATAACACATACATCATGGTGAGCCCCACAACACTTAGAGCTCCAGAATCCTCTGCAGCCAGGCCGCAAGCAATCCAATTCCCAGCTAAAGTAGCCACTCAACATATATTGTCAAATATTTGGCAAGGCAGTTCCCACATAAGTGATTTTTATTTATTTTTAACTCTTTTGACCAATTTCTCTTCCGAGATGCTTCACACATGCCGAGACCGAAGTGGTCTCCTCCCACAGGATTTGATGTGATACCATTAAAATAGACAGAGGAAGAGAGAGCAGAGAAAACAGTGGGTAATGAGCATAGTTCAAAAACCAGAAGACTCTAGACGACTGGATGTCTAACTGGGTCAGGTTGACTCAAAAACTCGTCTTGGATCAGTTAGGTACTTGAACAATAAAAACTATTTAAACTTGCATGAAGTACATGGCATGGTGGTATAGTCACTTGACTCTTTGAAAAGGCAAGGTTTAAATCTTGTCCTCCACACTGAGATTGGGCATTTCTTGGCTTATCTTTTCTGTGGATTTATTTATTTTTTCTGTGGATTGTTTACTCCTGATCAAGTTGAAAATTGGTTGTTGTTCAATGCCATAGCAGGTAGTCACCATCTAGAAACGGGCCAGCCGATTGAAGCCGATTGAAGTATAAGATTGGGCCATCTGGTGGGAGGATCGTTTTGCTTTTTTAGACAGGTAATCTTCATGATGATGGGCCCAACTTTTGCACTGGTCCAAATGTCCTGCACATTTCAAATTATGGTGGAAATATTACATTAGGCATATAAATACGTGTTTATACTGCTTGGTAAAGTGATCTCACCTAAGAGAATTCTTTTCACTGCAGAGAAAAATCAAACCATTGCAAGAGGGAGTCATGAAAGCTCTTTCGTCGAGTTGGGTCCTTAGGAAGGCCTTATGGGCCCACCTCTGTTTGCTTTTGGGATGACTGTTTCTTTCAGAAAACATAACAGGATAATGGGAGTGTATGTGTTGATGAAATGCCGAGTTGAGATTAAGGAGCACCATAGAAATTTTAGAGAGTATTTGTGGATGAAGATATCTTGAGGAATGCGTACATTTTCATCTCTTCTTTTTATTCTCCTTCTTGTAATTGAGAAATCTGTGATATTTTTCCTAAGCTCTTCTTTTTCTTCTCTTTCTCGTAATTGAGAAATCCATATTTATTTTCCTTTGCTTCTCTTTCCATCTCTTCCTTTTCTTCTCTCTCTCTCTCTCTCTCTCTCTCTCTCTCTCTCTCTCTCTCTTTTCCTAGAAAGGTGAGAGGTCTCTCTCTTTTTCTTTTCCAGAAAGGTGGAAGCACACCAACTGTAACTTTGTTGATATGACTAAAATGATGTACATTCTTTTGGGTGGGCTGCATAAAAGGATACTAGCGTCACCTACCTTATAAAACAAGAAAAAAATCCAGAAACTGAAAAAAAAACCCACCAAACAGAGACCAAAGGCCTCATCAGCAGCCCAAAACCGAATAGCTGAATATACCAACTCTAGCCCTCAGCCAAAACGCCACCACACCTGCCTCCTCAACTGTAGAACCTTAGCGAAAACGCCACCACACCTGCCTCCTCAACTGTAGAACCTTAGCGAAAACGCCACCACACCTGCCTCCTCAACCGTAGAACCTTAACGAAAACGCAACCACACCTGCCTCCTCAACCGTAGAACCTTAACGAAAACGCCACCACACCTGCCTCCTCAACCGGAGAACCTTACAAGAAAACAACAAAAGAATATAGCAACCCCTCGCCAATCAGCCCTAGCAAACTTAACGCTTTCTAGCAAAAACCACCAGGCCTTCGGACCACCGAAAGCCAAAGGTCCAGAAAAGGTGCCACGGCAGCCCATAGAGATTAGACAATAGCTCCAATCCCAGTTAGCCTCCAGAAACAGAGGACCAACAAACAAAACAGAATAACACGAGATCCAGATATGGCTAGCCAACTACAATACAGGAGACCAAAGTAGAGCAATTAACCAAGAAGTATCACTCAGCAGGCATTGCGCCCACACCACCTAGCATGAGACTGCCAACCGCCCGGACCACCAAATCCATGTTTGTTTTCGTATCTTTTCTTTCCGTCTCCTTTTATGTTTCCTATATTAGACCCAAGTTTTCCTGCAACATGAAGCCCTTTGGGGCCACCTATGATGTTCATATAAAATCCACTCCTTCCATTAGTTTCGCAAACTCATGTTGGGATGAGAAGCCAAAGTTGAGTGAGAATCCAAGACCCAAGTGGGCCATACTACAAGACACAATGGGGATGGAAATGCCCACATTGCCGTTACGTTTATAAGTTATCCAAGCTGTTCAAGAGATGATTCCAACCAGGATGAAAGGACAACGCAATATCAGCCTGATCCGAAAAATTATGTGGGCCTAATAAAGTTTCAATGGTGGGAGTTCAGTCACAACCATTTCTTGTGGCATGCACCAATTGAGTCTTGGATTTGTTTTATCTGAGTGTGGATTGTCTATGTTGGAGGCACAAGAAATTTTAGTGATGCTGCTTCGCATTGCTCGACATTATTTCCAATGACTTCAACTAACAAAATACACGGGTTTCTCTCTCCCAAATGAGTCCAGATCCTCTGTTGGCTGCCAAACAGAAAATCCCTGTTTGGAGCGTTTTCATTGGTCCACATCACACTGCATGATGTCAGTGTGATCATGTTGCACTGAGGTGTGACCAGGTTGTATTGAGGACGTGACTAGGTTGCAGACCTATGTGATGATTGGACCAATAAAAAGGCTCCAAGCAGGGTTTTCCTGCTTGGAGCCAACAGAGGATTTCGGATTCGGGTGGAATATACACTCCATGAAGGTCCCAGGCACAAACCCTTGATTGGTGTCTCCACTTTACTGTTCCCTATGGTGTGGCCCACATGAACTGCAGATTGGGCTACTGCTCGGCCTTAGGTCTTAAAATGGAGAACCGCACTTGATGGCCAAAGTGAATGTCACATAAGCAACATCATGGCCATATGAAGCTAGTGTATTGTGCCCACTGCGTGCAACAGGTATGGTAAGGGCACCGGTCTGTTTTGGAGAGTAAGACAAATGGACTCAGAATGGCTGCAGCCAGCCTGCAGCCCAAAGCTCTGTGGGCCCAACATGATGTTTGTGTTTTACCCGTATTATCCATTCCTTCATCTTTGCACGTCTCCTTGTTCTCTAACCTTTTGCTCCAAAGTTTTCAGCAAACTTGTAATTTATTAAATCAATTTTTTTTTTTAAGTAGAAAGCCATCCGAGCAATTTTTTTTTTTTGTTTTGTTTTTAGAAACTACATTGGGAAGGCCCGACAGAAAAAACAGGCCGGGCCACCTAGCATAACTCTAGAAGCTATCACACGTCACCCTTTACATTACCCAAGCCTACCCGGTCTAAGCACAGTGGCCCACGGGCCTCTCTAGGCATCTCAGACGCCTCCCTGAGAATCCTGCTCTCTTGCGAACCACTACCCTGTCTCGCTAAGATATCTGCAACGAGTGTAATTTTTTATCTCTGCCACCTCTCTCATGTGATGGACCTTCGCCCACCAATACCAGAAGGCCCAGGCGGCCGGCCTGTCCTTGTTCATCCTGTCTATAATCACCTTGGAATCACTCTCCACTATGATAATTGTTTACCCGCCCGGGTCTCAGCTTCCACGTTCGAGCCGATCCCATAACCTGTAACGCCCCGAAATTTCGGCTCTCGTGGACAACATGATGGGCCGAGCTTCCAGGTGTTAAGTAGAATGTTTTAAGGATATATTTCCATACATTCATTTTTATTTCCTACATTCATGGCATTCATAGCACAATGATGGAATTCAAGGTTCTTATTTCATATTTTTCTACTCTACGTTATCAACATAATGTCCTTAAATCATACAAAATATATATTATTTCACTTTCTGTCTCCATAGGAGACTTAATTCAATTTACATGAAAATAAATCTATTCTATGAAAACGAAAACAATAAACATTATTCGTCTTCAAAATAATACAGCTTCATTGTTCGTCATTGACCGCCATGAAACTTTATACTCTTCAACCTGCGAGTTAGATTCATCTAATAGATCGTCACCTGCAATAAGCTGGTGGTGTTTTATAACACCATCCAAGGAGGGAGTGAGTTGCTCATGATCAACTCAGTGAGGGTTACCCTCTAAGATTAGCACAATAATATCCAAACATAAGCATACCCAACTAAGACATACATGAGAAAATCTTATTTAATGCAGTACTGTAAATATGCATGCTCTGGCTAAGGCACCCTGACTAAATGAGACGGGACTTATTCCAACTCTTCTCACCAGCCACTAGTCACCAGAGTCTACGATGAAGCCGGGTAATTCCACAATTTCATGTCAACAAACCCAGCCAATGGAGGTGATGGCCACCCATCCCCCTACCACAAGCTAGCGCCGCAGCGCCCGCAGGGCTGACCCACCAAGTCGAGTTCAGTGAATGCATGATTAGTTTCACCTTTAGTTAAGTAGTTTAACATCCAACCAATTTAATGATGTTAACGACTAATGATCACTCCTTACCCCAATCAGCTCAAGGAAGCTCAAGGTCACTATGGAGGGCTCGTCACCCAGCATAGGCCGACGGCTCAGGCTTAGTGTCCCATACCACTAACCCTGCCTCATGAAACTCATTGTATTCATCAATCTCATTTCTCAAAGGGTCCACAGGTAACATATCAAACAAGGATCTCTTGACACGTATCCAACAATGCACATGGTAGTGCCAAATTCAGCATCATATGGCATATACAACCAACAACACATCCACGGTAATGCCAACATAACAAGGCCTTATACAGACTTCATTTCTTAACATCAAACGGTTATATCAATACGACTTTAAGGAGCGTTCATTAACGTAACATCCATATACATAATCTCATAGCAAACAACACATTAATCATCATGAGCATGTAACAACGTAAATCAAGCATAGTCTCCACATAAGCATGTATATCATCATAGTTCTTTTTCCAACCACTTAAGCATAATTCATACATCAAAATTCAGCATACACAACAAGGAGTATCATACAAACTACATGATTACACAGAAAGATTCCAATAAGCACGTTCTCAAGTAATCACACAATCAAAACCTAAACTCTAAACATGGAACCAATAAACAAAAAGATATTATTGTAACTAGGCTTAAAGGGAATCCTTACCTTGTGATATAAGATGGTGTGAGATGTCATTAAGGCCATGGAATTGAGTTTAGATCCAAACCTATGTTATGTAATGGAACTCACACGGTTATGATGTAGATGGATATGATTTCGTAGTTAGATCTCATCTAAGACTAGAGATTGGGCGTAGATTTAGGATACAAACATCTAGGACAGATGGAGTTACCTCTTCTCAACGATGGAATGACTCAGGAACTCAACCGAGTCGACTTGGCTCGGCTTGGTCTTCTTTTTCTTTTTCCTCCTCTCTCTCTCTCTCTCTCTCTATCACTTCCTTCTTCTTCTTCCCCCATCTCTCTCTCACTTCCTTCTTCTTTATCTTAACCTAGGGAGTTGTCCCAGTAGCAACAGCAATAACAACATAGGAAGCACGCTCTCTCTCTCTCTCTCTCTCTCTCTCTCTCTCTCTCTCTCTCTCTCTCTCTTTAAGAGTTTTGGACGACGCAGGGAGGGGCCAAGAGGTTTTTATAACACCCTGCAGTTGGCGGAGTGGTGCAAGCGCACACCGTGCGGAGAGCATGAAACCTGATTCGAGTGGGAGACCACCTTTATGGAAGTTTCTTGCTCAAGATAAGTGTTGGGATAACAGGTGGGGTTCACACGGTGGTCCTAGAGCAATCTGGAATGTTCATGCTTAGCGGATCTTTAGATCTTAGCAAATGTTGGTTTCAAACGGTGGGATGGAGCGGGCTACACAATCATCGAACAGATGCAAGGTTTGAGCTAGACAAGTTTGAGTGTGGCGCGACTAAGATGGACGGATTGGATGGTGCATATGGGGTCCACCTGATGAACGGTGGAGACGCTTGGGTCGGCAGCAAGTGGACGCTGTAACGGTTCGGCCAGGGAAGAAGAAAAATGGAAAACTCTTATTTATCGTGCATCGCACGTGCACACGCCTAACTTATGCTGCCCTCACAAGTGGGGTCCACTTCAGGTGGATTAGAATCATTTCCTCCATTCAATAAGTGGGAAACACAAAAATATCCGTTGACGAGAAAAATGAGCCAGATTCAAGTTAGGGTGGGCTACTTATGGCCTGATTTCTGATTTGGCTATTTGTAGGATGATCGGAGGGGTGAAATTTGACATGTACAACTAAAATGTACCCAAAAGCTCATATATGAAGTTTTGAGTAAAAGTGATTGTCAGAAACTAAAATACATAAAAGTGTCAGTTTAACTTAAGTTTAACTAATGGCATTTTCGTAACTATCTGAAAACTACGAGATTTTCAAAATCCAATCTTTCTATGATATTTATGGGATCATTATAAGAAACTTTTGCAAAGGGTCCCCTATCGAATTTCGTACGGATGGTTCGTTGTTTTCAAAACAAGATAAACACTTGATATTTTAATTAAAATAAAATCGATAAAAATTCTGAAAAATTATCGATTAAATCCTAAAAATCAGGGGCGTTACATAACTTGACATGAAAGCCCGGATGACATCCTCATTGCTCGCTCTACAGATACCATCCCCGCCCGACAGCCCCGGGTTTCTTCAGCTCGAGCCATCCATGTTAATTTTTATCCATCCCCTAGCTGGTCTCACCCAATGCACGACCGAGATGTTTTTAGCTGGATTGGTCACTGTGGGGACGAGATTAAGAAAGCGGATCCGTCTGGCAAGCGCGGTGTCCCTTGTAGGCGGCAAGAATTAATTGATACGCTTAACCCAATATTGCACATGGTTGATGGCCCTACTGATGCTCACTTTAATCTCTTCAAACCGACTGGCATTCCTTTCAAATTACCCAGAAAATGATGGTTGTGATCACCCCAAGTAGAGAAGAGGGACCATCCTTGGTCGACACTATGGTTCACCATTGAGACGCCCTACCCCATGCCGACTGACCCTTCAGGAATGCCACATCAAAGGAGAAACTGAAAAATCTCCAAACTTGCGTGGCTTGCTCACCTCTTGCGAATACATGGTCAATAGATTCAAGGCTGGGGACACGCCCTACACTGCAACATTTGCACCGGGAAACAATCTGAATTCCTTTCGACTGGATTCTGAGGTCCAATGGGACAGCCCCCTTGTATATTTTCCATGCCAACAATGAGAACTTTGGAGGGAGTTTCTCATGCCAGACCCAGCACGCCCAATTCTTCCTAGACCCGGAAACACAGCATAATTCCCACGTCGATTTCACTGAGAAGGACCCCGTCACCTTTTTTGTCCAAACCCAACAATCCTCCAGGTTCGACAAACAGAAGCCACCTTATCTAATATACTCCTGGACCTAGGGGGACAAAATTGTTCAGAGGGGTATTACACTTTCGCTCCTTTGGATTTAAGACGTCACTGACCTTCATCGACCCAAACTCTGCCGGAATTGGAGAGGAACTCATAGTGCTCAGAGGCCCCATGCTTGTCCAGTTCGACGTCCACACATTGCACTCCCCCATCCCCACAAGAAGCCTCGCCTGATCTTCGATCATAGGGAACTATGCGGTGATCTCTTTTCACAACAGAGACTTGTCCGACCCCGAACGGCTAGAATCACTACCAGTTATGTCCTCTTGATATATGCTTCTCATAACAGAAGCCCACAGGCTACCATCATGGGAGTATCGGACTTTCCAAGCGAGCTTCATCCTAAGGCTATTTATTATTCACTTACTAATGTCTTAAAATGTTCTTTAACCTTTTTTTTCCTATGTGATTGTGTTTTTTAGGACATGTAAACAAAGAAAGTGATTGGTGGTGTGGCCCAACCGTAGGCGGGACAAGATCGAACATCGTTTCTCTTGCAGGATCACTAATCTGAATCCATGGACCTACCGAGAAGAACACCCAATCTTCCTTGATTTCTCAAAGGGTCACTCAAACAACACAAGCAAACATAGAGAATTCTCAAAGAAAATTGTATTAAAAATATTTAATAATGTTTAAAATGAAAAAATAACATCTACTCATACTATCTCAAACTGCAAGTTACGTAACCTAGGAGTCCTAGTTGAGAAAGGAAAGAAAAATCAAGCAAAAACGGAGAAAAATCGTTCAAAACAGCAAGTTCGTGCGCTCGTTCATGCGCACATACTATCTCCACACACATTTGCCAACTCTTATCCTTCTTAAGAGTCAATAGGCTCGAGACGGCGCAGCGACTCATGCTCTCTCTCAACATCCCTTTCTTTAGTAAATCATCCACTTGGCCTTAAATGATTTCACTTTCCTTGGGACTTAACTCGTAATGTTGTCGGTTAGGCAAATTCGCCCATGGAATGAAATCAATGTGATGTTATATATCCCTCATTGGGAGTAGTCCATGAGGAAGTTCTTTGAGCCATGTCTTGCTGAATTCATTGAGTAGAGGACGGCGGCTCGAGGGTATAACATGTTCTTCAGAGCTTTTCCCTTTCACCACTATGGCGTAGATTTCACTCATTTTCTTAGCCTCTTCCTCAAACTCCCTATCGGTAAGGAGTAAGGGTAGAGTTTCCCTCCACTACGGAAGTCTTGGGGCCACTCTCGGGAGACATAGGGATGAGATACGCTTTCTCCCATCTTTTACAACATTATGGACATTGTCACTCTTGCGATGGGTAACATCTCAGTCCGATTGCCATAGACGACCGAGAAGAATGTGACATGCTTTCAAGTCAATAACATCACATAATATTCCATCCTTATAGCTTCTACCAATGGAAAACAAAATTAAGCATTGTTTAGTTACCTTAATGTCGCTAATTAACCTTCTTGATCTAGCCGATAGACTATGGTGTAAGGTGCTTTGTTGTTGGCAACTTAGGCTTGTTCACTATCACATTTTACACTATATTCTCGTTGCTCCCACTATCAATGATAACATCGCAACTTTTTTCGTTTATACTGGATCGGGTGCGGAAGATGTTATGGCGTTACGGATAAGTTTCTACCCTTGGAGTGTAACATAGACGCCTCACAACCAAAGACTCACCATGGTCTTATTCTATCAACTCGACTTTCTCATTGTAGTCTTTATCGGCCTGGTAATACTCGCTGCTCTCGGGTTCACCCTTAGTAAAGTCCTCTTCACCAACCCCTTCATTCATGGCCAAGTTAGCCGTTGGGCGATTCGGGCATGTATTGAATAGGTGACTCGGCTGGCCATATCGCTAACAATGATTCGGCCTGGTTTGTGCATAAGGATTTAGAGGTTGACTCGAGTCAGTAGTGAGAGGCACATTGCGTTGAGGCCTGGAAGGACCGCTACCCGCTCCCCGGATTGTAGTCGTGGGAGAAGGTTGCACTCATCCCCCAACGACATCTTTTCCCTTAGCTTGAGAAACTTCCTGAGCCGTAATGGTAGGAGGAACGCAAGGTGTAGGATATGATCGTGCAGGAATCCTATTAAGTTGAATTTCTGCATGATTCGCATAGTGTAGCGCCTCTTCCACCGTCAATACCGGTTGCATGTGCACTAGGTCCTGATAAATCATTACACGTGGCTAATCGGTTGAACTCAGTGGCATATTTTTCAACGGTCTGATTGCCTTAACGACAATTTTGGTATTGCTAGAATAGGACCTGATTGTAGTCGCAGGATAGGAAGCGCGATCGAAGGAGTTGTCGCATCCAGGGCCATGAACGGATGGGCAGCTTATTTTGTCGGGTGTGGGAGAGTTGTAATTGCTCCCACCATGTCGAAGCACTCAACTTCAACTTGTACGCAACAAGTTTAACTTTTCGATCTTTCGAAACTTCCATATAATCGAAAAAGTTCTCTACTTCAATTAACCAATCCATAAACTTTTCTATTCTAAGCATGCCATTGAAAGTAGGGAGTTCCTTCTTACCTCTGTAACCATAATCATTGCGATCTCCTAGATCATTACCACGTGATCATTGCTATCGCGCAAAGATGCTCTCGACGTCATCATCGCTGCCATCTGAATCCATATGATTCGTTCGCCAATTCGCGGTTGGGAGGACCAGACGGATCATTGGGTTGTTTTAAACTTCAACTGCGGGTGGCTAGGCACCCACTGGGACTTTCCGCAGGGCTAAGGCCACGATGATCTGATCGAGAGACTCTCGTAACCTTTGCATAGATGTCTCTACTAATCTCTGGAGAAGCTCGATCCGCTTTACTAAATACTAGAACCCCTAATCACCGTCAGCGGGATTGTTGCCTCGATTGTCGCCTCGATTGTCACTAGAAGCCATCACCCGATGTTGTTCCTCGCTTTGATACTAACTTGGCATAGCTGTAGGTGGGACGAGATCGAACACCGTCTCTCTCGTAGAATAACTTATCCAAATCCACGGACCTATCAGAAGAACACCCGATCTTCCTTGATTTCTTAATGGGCCACTTGAAGAACACGAGCAAATAGAGAGAATTCTCAAAGAAAATTGTATTAAAAATATTTAATGATATTTAAGAGGAAAAATAACATCTACTTATACTATCTCAAACCCTAAGCTACGTAATATAGGAGTCCTAGTTGAGAAAGGAAAGTAAAACGAAGCAAAATGGAGAAAAATCGTTCAAAATAGCAACTTCGCGCATATGTTCTGTGCAGGGGCTGACCGGTCGGTCGAGTTCCAAATTAGTCCAGAGAGTTTGAGTGCTCTCTGGACAATATTCGACCAGTCAGGCGACCGGTCGTCAATATGGTCAACTAGCCAGGTAACCGGTCGTGATTGACCTAAAAAAGTCCATAGAGTTGGGCCTGTTCTGGGTGATAATTCGACCGACCGTCGACGATGGACGACTAGTCGGACAGGCAACAAATTTCCTGAGAATTGCAACTGCTTAACTCTTTTCTTTGGATCTTTTGTGGGTCCTTCCTTTGGTCCATCTTCATCATGTAGAGCTGAGCAACCTCCTCTACATCATGGTGGGCATAAGCAAGGGTTATATCTCTTTGATTCTCCATCATTCTCTCTAAAGTTATGGTTTTTTTAGTTTGTATAAAGAAGAACTCCATCAGTGGAATTGTCACTTTGGCCATTTAGTTGTGGTTCATTGTCATGTGATATTTGCGAGCTCTCTTAGCATAACTGGCGCTTTTTTATTTATTTATTTTGACGAAACTGGAATTCCACAGAGTATGTGAATAAGGATAACTTGAGCAATGCATCCTATTTCATCTCTTAATTTACTTCTCTTGTAATTGAGAAATCTTTGGTTATTTTCGAAAGCCCTTCGTTTTCTTTTCCATACAATTGAGAAATCTTTGTTTGTTTTCCTCGGCTTTTCTTTCCTTGAGTGAGTTTCCTGCAACATGAAGCCTTATGGGGCCACTAACGTTTATGTAAAATCTACTCTGTCCGTTAGTTTCACAAGCTCATATTAGGATATGAGAGGCCAAAATGAGTGCGATCTAAGACGTGAGCCACATGATAGGAAATGGTGGGGATGGAAACGCCCACACTATCATGATGTTTATAAGCCATCCAATCCGTTCATAAGATGATGCCATCCAGGATGAAAGGAAAACACGTACGAGGCTGATCCAAAAATTCCATGGGCTCCAATAAAGTCTCAATTGTGGGCGGTTTCTTGTGGTTTCAGTCTTGGAACTTGTTTAGTTTTGTGCACTCATAGTAACATGATTTGCTGGAAGTGATGGACAGAGTGGATTTTCACACGGACCCACATGGCTTCGTGTTGCGGGGACACTCTATATTAAGAATTCCACCAGAGTTAGATCGGAGGGACCGAAATTCTCTGCAATAGCAAAATAGGCGAAATGTCTTGTGGCCCCATGTTTTATACGTTTAATCCACTACGTCCATCAGGGGCGATCTTGATTCTAGGATCTCAGATACACAACTTAGGTGGGGCCAAACCAAACTGAACGATGGGGAGGGCATGCCAACGGTAGTTTTGTGCTTGCGCTGCTATCAGACTGATTAAGAAATACAGAGGTACACGACAAGCAAACTTAGTCATTCTAGGTGCAATTTTACATTTTCTACCATCGGTGTGGCAGGTATGAGATTTTAATGGGCATCGATTAGGGGAGTCCTGGGTAGACCTGGCAAAATTCAACCCGACCCGCTAACCCGAGCCGATCCGACCTGGTTTTTTTTAGTTTAGGGTTGGAAAATTTGACCCAAATTCAATTTTTGGGTTGACCTGACCCCACCCGACCTGGATTTTTATGGGTCAGGTTAGGGTTAAAGATGACCCAACCCAAATCATATAGGGGTTATATTGATTTTCTTATTAGTTAAATAATATATAGTTTTTTTTTTCCCACACACCCTGCTAGGAACGGTTCACATGTTGTTAATTTAATAAACATGTGCATACCAATGATCACATTTTATGACATGTAGAACTAAAATATCATGAGATTTTTTTATTTTTATTTTTTAATTTCTGGTGCTCATTTATTGAAAAACTGAAATGGTAGCTAATGGTCCATAAAATAAATTAATAAAGTTATCTTAATGGTTATATTTATTTGTGTAATAGAAATATTCCATAAAAAAGCCTCAGTTGTGTGTGTATGTGTGTGTGTGTGTGTGTGTGTGTGTGTGTGTGTATAACATCTAGTTTAATCTACAAATTAGTTAATCACTAAAATGCATGCGCAACCTAGTTTAATTTGGACCCGAATTCAATTTGAGCAGGGTTAGGGTCGAGATGGAAACGATGAGACCGGAACTTGACCCAACCCGACCCGACCCATTGCCAACTCTAGTCCGGGGTTGGGTGAGTCCCTGGCCATGGGCCCACCTTGATATGTGTTGTATATCCACTCTGTCCATATGTTTTTCTAGCTCATTTTAGGGCATGGTCCCAAAAACTGAAATAGATTCAAATCTCAAGTGGGCAACACCACAGGAAACAGTGTTGATCGACCATTAAAAACTTGTGGACCACAAAAGTTTAGGATCAAGCTGATATTTGTGTTTTCCCTTCATCCACATCTGCGTGACCTTACCGACAGGTTGGATGGAAGAACAAACATTACAGTGGACCTTAAGAGTTTTTTAATGGTGGGCCTTCAATGACTACTGTTCTTGTGGTGTGGTCCACTTGATATTTGGATCTACTTGGATAATAAGGTCCCTCTGTGGATTGTGCATGGCCCCAACAAAGGTGATTGCTCCTATACTGTTGGGGTAGCCTTCAAACTGTGTGTGTATTGGGTGTTCAGACCGATCGGGCGACTCGTCTAGGCGAATAGTCCAGATGCACAGCAGGTCTACCAGACAGTCTTTTGTGTGCCCCAGACCAGTCGAGCAACCGGTTTGTAGAGGGCTCCGACCGGTCCGTTGTGAGGCAGCGTGAATGGATCTGTGTAATTTCTCCCTGGACTGTTTCTGTGTAAGGTGTGACCGGTCGGGCGACCGGTCAGCTATACATGCGGATTTCTTGCGCAGCTCACGGTACTGCGCAAGATGTTTCTATTTCCAATCTTTTGCTTATTTAAGGAGTTGTAATGTGGACTTATATGATATCCTAAGGTGTGTAAGGTTTCCTAATCGTATTAGGAAGAAGGGAGAGAGTTGTGTGAGAGAGAACTTTGGGTTTTCTCTTAAGCTAAGAAGGGAAGATGGGAAGGATTTGTGCACTTCCGTTGAGAAGATGAGCCACCTTCACTCCTATTTTGTGTCATCAGCGCGTGAGGAGGAGGTTCTCGACCTGCATTTTATATGGCATCCTCCGCAGCCTCTTCAACGTCTGTACTTCAAAGGGCGTTTTGAGAAGTTACCTGAATGGATTGCGTTGCTTCATAATCTGGTCAGAGTTCATCTGAAATGGTCTAGATTCATAGATGAGCCACTCAAAGCCCTTCAATCACTGCCCAATTTGGTGGAACTCCTGCTACAGCGAGCATATGATGGAGAAGAGTCACGTCGCGAGAGCGAAGGATCTCAGACTTAGGCAATTAGAGCTCCGTGAGTTGAGGGGATTGAAGAAGGTATGGGTGGAGAAGGGAGCAATGTCTAGTATTGAACAGCTATGTATTACACGTTGCGAAGAATTAGTGGAGGCGCCGTTGTGGCTCGAACATTGCACTAACCTCAAAGAACTCTACCTGCGGGACATGTCCAATGCTTTTTTGAATGGGCTAATCAGAAAGGATGGAGTTGGGTTGGTGGATTCCATTCGGCACATCCCACTCATTCGACATACAGACTCTCAGACAAATACTTAGTGGGACTTCCGATGAATGGGGGAGAGCAGACCGACCAGGTTAAAGCAATTGTCGGGTGAATTTGTTATATTTCACTTCTTCCTATTCACAGTTTATATTTTTATTCTCTGTTTTTTCTTTTCTTTTTCTTTTTTTTCCGATTACTTGCTTCTTGTTTTTTCTTTTCTTTTTCTTTTTTCTTTTTATGACAATTTAACAGCCGTTTAAGGGAGGCGTCCACAGTAAGCTTATTACGGGCGGGGCTTCCGTGAATCCCGGATCGACCGCCGGGCGATACCTGAATGTAGGGGCCATAGTGATGTATGTGCCTTATATCCAAGCTATCCATCCATTTTGAAAACTCATTTTAGGACATAATCCCAAGAATGAAGCAGATAAAAATTTCAGGTGGACCACACCACAGGAAAAAGTGCTGATTGACTATTAAAAACTTATAATTATGAGTCACAAAAGTTTTGGATCAAGCTGATATTTGTGTAGTCCCTTCATCCAGGTCTTTGTGACCTTATCAACAGATTGGATGGAAAATATACATTCCGGTGTTCCCAAAAATCTTTTAATGGTGGGTATTTAATCAGCACTATTTACAATGGTGTTTTCCACCTAAGATTTGGATCCCCTTCATTTTTGCAATCATGCCCTAAAATAAGCTGCCAAAACGGACAGACGGCATGGATGTAATTCACATGCATCATGGTGGGCCCCATAGTTAGAGATCCACTGAAGCGGCACAGCTTATTCCACAGAAATCATGTGCCAGGCACACCTTGGTTTGGACACCTCAGAATGAAAGTTGCGGGCCGATTGCCGCACATCTTATTTCATACCGGGAGTCTTTACTTTTTCATCGTGGGTTTGATGCATGATGCTTGTATGGCATTTTTTCATTGGTGGTTGGAGTGCATCCAATGCTTTGTTATCGCATCTATGTTCATCTAGGCGAGGCTCACCTCATGAAAGGGTTAGGTGGAATGTACAAACCATAGGGTTGTCATGCACAAACCCTCATTGATGTCCCCTGTCTACTGTTCCCCATGGTGCGGCTCACAAGAAATTTGGATTGAGCTAATGTTTGGCCTTAGGTCTTGACTCCGAGAACCGCACTTGATGGTAAAGTGAATGTCACATACACAACACCATGGCCTTATAAAAGATAGTGTATTGCACCCACTGCAGGCTACAAGTGTTGGAAGGGTCCGGTCTGTTTTGAAGAGTGAGACAAATGGAGTCAGATTGCGTGCAACTCGCCTGCAGTCCTAAGCTAGCTCTGTGGGGCCAATGTAATGTTTGTGTTATACCCATTCTGTTCATTCTCTTATCTTGACACGTCTTTTTGCCCTTTGTTTTTTAGGGCCTGTTTGATTTTTCTGGGAAATGGAAATAGCCTGGAAACAAGTTATTATTATTTCTTTATCCAGTTTGAAATTCAGTGTAATTCCTATTTCGAAAATCGGTCTAAAAAAATAGTTTAAAATTATGGGCCCCACCATGATATAAATGATATATCCACTCCGTCCATTAGTTTTACTTGAATATTTTAAGATATGAACTAAAAAATGAGGCTGATCCAACATTCAAGTGGCCCACACCATAGGAAACAATGGCAATAAGAAGCTTTTAACAATAAGTGTTGGATTCCCTTTTTCTTGAGGTGTGGTCCTCCTGAGCATTGGATTTGCTACATTTTTTGTTCCATGCCCTATGTTCATTTGCCAAAAAAGATGGATGGCGTGGATAAGCCACATACATAACGGTGGGTCCTACCTATGTTTCACATTCTCTTCAATTTTAGCCATACAAAAGTAGGCAGTCAAATCATACACGGAAAACGGCGTAGGAATTACTCAAGAAATAATTATTATACATTTACATTGCACTTACCTGAGAATTGAAAAATCCTGGGAAATAAAAATACCTTGGAAACAAGTCATTATTTCTTCTTCACCCCATTTGAAATTCGGTGTAATTCCTATATCAAAAATTGATCCAAAAGTAGTTTAAAATTATGGGCCCCACCGTGATATATATGATATATCCGCTCCATCCATTAGTTTTATTTAAATATTTTAAGACATGAACCAAAAAATGAGGCTGATCCAACATTCAAGTGGCCCACACCATAGGAAACAGTGGCAATAAGAAGTTTTTAACGATCACTGTTGGATTCCCTTTTTCCTGAGGTGTGGTCCACCTGAGCATTAGATTTGCTTCATTTTTTTGTCCATGCCCTGTGTTCATTTGCCAAAAAAGATAGATGGTGTTGATAAGTGACATACATAATAATGGGACCCACCTATATTTCACATTCTCCTCAATTTTAGCAATACAAAAATAGGTAGTCCAATCATACATGGAGAACGGCATACATACGAATTACTTAGGAAATAATCATTATACATTTACATTGCATTTACCTGAGAATTCGAAAATCAAATAGTGTTCCAAAGTTTACAGCTAACTTGTTATTTATTAGTTCCGGTACTAATGCCCTAAAATGTTCTTTAACATTTTTCCTAAATGATTGTATTTTTTTCAGGACCAGCCACAAACGAAGGTGTATGGTGGTGGGCATAAAGAGCAAGGGCTATATCTCTTTGACTATCGTTCTAGCTCTGAATTTAGTAGTGTTTTTTTTTTTTCCTAGTGTGAATAAAGAAGAACTCCGTAAGTGTGGCATTGTGGCTTTCACATCCCTCATTTCAGTTTTAAAAATGTTGTTACTGCTATCAGTTGTAGTTCATTGTCATCGCAGACATGTGGACTTTCGAAGCATCATAGGAGCATTTTTTTTTTTTCTAGAGATACTGAGCTGGAATTTTAGAAAGTATGTGGATGAGGATGACTAGAGTAATGCGTACTTTTTCATCAATTACTTCTCATTGTAATTTAGAAATCTTTGGTTCTTCTTTTTCTTCTCCTTCTAATTGGGAAATTCTTGTTTGTTTTCAATCTCCTTTTAAGTTACATATATTTTGGACGTGAGTTTCCAGCAAAATGAAGCCACGTGGGGCCCAACGTGATGTTCATATAAATTCTACTCCGTCCGTTAGTTTTAGAAGATCGTGTTAGAATGAGAAGCCACATACGAAAGAGATCCAAGATGCAAGTGAGCGACACCATATGAAAAAATGGGATGGAAACAGCCACACTATCGTGATGTTTATAAACCATCCGATCCATTCATAAGATGATTCCAACCAGGATGAAGGGAAAACACATATTTCAGCCTGATCCAATGATTCTGTGGGCTCCAATAGAGTCTCAATGGTGGGCGTTGAGTACCCACTGTTCACTGTGGTTTGAGTCTGGGAACTGGTTTATTTTTGTACTCTCAAAGTGACACGATTTGCTGAAAGTGGTGGACTGAGTAGATTTTTACACGGAAATGATCATTGGACCCCAACGGGCTTCATGTTGCAGGAACTCCCTGTTGATAAAGGATGGCAGGCAGCGGAAGCAAAGCCGAACACAAATAGCAAATTGAATCAAATAAGTCACACAATGCAATCACAATACATGCAATCACCCACACATAGACAATCCGAATTTAACGTGGAAAAACCCCTCACGGGTAAAAACCACGGCACAAAGCGACACCAATCCATTATAATATCAGAAGTTACAAGAGATGGAACCCAAAACCAAAAACCCAAGCCCATAAGAGAAATCTCAAACTTACCCAAGAAAAAAATCCTCTTCTTCAAGCTCTTTCTCTTACCTAGAAGCTCCCACAATCCCCTTTACAACCTTAGAAACCTCTAATCCCGTATTACCCCTTAAATAGTCAAGAAAAATGAATTTAGAAACCTCTTGTACCCAAACCGCACAAGAATTCATATTACATAAGGAAACTGCCGACCGGTCGGACACCCCTACCGGCCAGTCCGCCGACCGATCAGATGGCCTAAAAACAGTACAACAGCTTTCCTGCCTTGGTCCTCTGTGACCGACCGGTCAGCCAATCGGCCGGTGGCCCTGTGCAACTGATTTAAGGCATCTGTTTTCCAACAAACTCCACCATGACTTAAATCATCATGCACTACCTTGCCACGCACAACCTCCACCTCGACTTCGTCATCATTATAGTCCCGTTGCTTCTCATGCCCCCATCGACTTTATCCTTGCATCTTCACACGCCTTATTACTCTTCCTACGTGGCCCTTTTTCTCTTGCCACACATGAGCAACTGTGGATCTCACTGCCGATCCCGCAGCTCCATCATGAATTGTGCTCCCGATCACCTTGTACAGAGTATTGCACCTTCGTGCATTGATCATCACGTGTGCTTCCTTCACTACTTTACAATACCAATTACAGCCGATGAACCTGCACCATTTTGCCTCGAGTGCACTAAGAGATATTACATTCCTCTTCATCTCAGGGACATGCTTCACACTTTCAAGGATCCATTCGACTCCATCGAACATCCTAATGCACACCGAACCAATCCCTACCACATTGCGAGCGTAACCATCGCTCAAAAACACCGATCCACCATCATACTCCTTGTATGACATGAATGAACTTCGATCAGGACATACATGACATGATGCCCCTGAATCCAAGAGTCACTCTCCACCAAGAGGCTCTATGACGGATACAGTCAATACATCATAACCATCACCACCGTCCTCTACGGTATTGGTTCCTTACCTAGAAGAATCTCCGGATTTCTCTTGCCTTTTCCCGGGATTGGAATAATCCCTCTTCACATGCCCTTCTTCCCCACAATTCTAGCATCTCACCTTATGCCTCCACTTGCTCTTTGATTTAGATCTCAATGAAGGAGATCCCTCCACCCCGCTCAGAATCCCCCCCCCCCCCCCCCCCCCCCTCATAACCAATGCCTCATCAGTAGAGGGACCCACGGCGCGGCTTTTCCTTCTCATCGCCTTCGCGTGCCTGAAGGGCTGAGATAACGGTTTCTACGCCAATAGTCTCCCTTCCTGCGCACAAAGAGTCCTTGAGCAACTCATATGATTCTGGAAGAGAATTCAACAGAATAAACGCTTGATCCTCATCCTTCATCGGCTCATCTGCACCCATTAACTTATAAATAAACCTATTGAAATTGCTGATGTGGCTCTCAACATCGGCTCCCTCCGTCATCCTCAAATTGTACAAATGAAGCTTCAAATATATGTGATTTTCTAGAGATTTCTTCACGTAGATATTCGCCAACTTCGCCCATGTTTTAGCCGCAGTTTTCTCTTTCATGACGTTATACACGAACTCATCTGCCAGGCACAACTGGATTGAGACATTGACCCTTTCATCGATCTTCTTCCACTCTTCTTCTTTCATATCTTCTGGTCGCTCTCCAAGGAGCACAACTTGCAATCCTTGCTGAACTCGAAAGCCTTTCATCTTCACCTTCCAAAGCTCAAAATTATTTTCCCCGAATACTTCTCTATGTCGAACCTCACACCTGATGACATGCTATTCTCTCAGATTCGAATTTCTACTACACCCCAACGATCTCTCTGATACTAGTTGTTGGGATAGGACGGCCAGCAGCGGAAGCAAAGCCGAACACAAACAGCAAATTGAATCAAACAAGCCACATAATGCAATCACCCACACATAGACAATCCGAATTTAACGTGGAAAAACCCCTCACGGGTAAGAAACCACGGCACAAAGCGACACCAATCCACTATAATATCAGAAGTTACAAGAGATGGAACCCAAGACCAAAAATCCAAGCCCACAAGAGAAATCTCAAGCTTACCCAATAAGAAAACCCTCTTCTTCAAGCTCTTTCTCTCACCTAGAAGCTCCCACAATCCCCTTTGCAACCTTAGAAACCTCTAATCTTTACCCCTTAAATAGGCAAGAAAAATGGATTTAGAAACCTCTTGCGCGCAAACCGCGCAAGAATCCATGTTACACAAGGAAACTATCGACAAGTCGGATGGCCTAAAAACAGTACAGTAGCTTTGCTGCCTTGGTCCTCTGTGACCTACCGGTTGGTGGCCCTGTGCAACTGATTTGAGCATCCGTTTTCCAACAAACTTCACCACGACTTAAATCATCATGCACCACATTGCCACGCACAACCTCCACCTCTACTTCGTCATCATTATAGTCCCATCGCTTCTTGTGCCCCATCGATTTTATCCTTGCATCTTCACACGCCTAGTTGATCTTCCCATTTGGCCCTTTTTCTCTTGCCACACATGAGCAACCGTGGATTTCGCTGCCGATCCCGCAGCTCCACCATGAATTGTGCTCCCGATCACTTTGTAATGATTATCGCATCTCCATGCCTTGATCATCCCTCGTGCTCCCTTCACCACTTTACAATACCGATCGTAGCCGATGAACCTACACCTTTTGCCTCGAGTGCATTAAGAGATATCACTCTTCATCTCGGGGACATGCTTCACACTTTCAAGGATCTGTTCGACTCCATTGAACATCCTAATGCACACTGAACCAATCCATACCACATTACGAGCATAGCCATCGCCCACAAACACCGATCCACCATCATACTCCTTATATGACATGAATGAACTTCGATCAGGACATACATGACATGATGCCCCCGAATCCAAGAGCCACTCTCCACCAAGAGGCTCTATGCCGGATACAGTCAATACATCACAACTGTCACCACCGTCCTCTACGGTATTGGTTCCTTCCCTAAAAGAATCTCCAGATTTCTCCTGCCTTTTCTCAGGATTCGAACAATCCCTCTTCACATGCCCTTCTTCCCCACAATTCTAGCATCTCACATTGTGCCTCTACTTGCCCTTTGATTTTTTTCGATGAAGGAAATCATTCACCCCACTTAGAATCCCCCCCCCCTAACTAGTGCCTCATTAGTAGAGGAACTCACGCCGCCACTTTTTCTTCTCATCGCCTTCGCCTGAAGAGCTGAGATAACGATTTTTACGCCAATAGTCTCCCTACCTGCGCACAAAGAGTCCTTGAGCGACTCATATGATTCTGGAAGAGAATTCAATAGAATAAACGCTTGATTCTTGTCTTTCATCGGCTCATTTACATCCATCAACTTGCACATAAGCCTATTAAAATTGCTGATGTGACTCTCAACATCGGCCCCCTCCGTCATCCTCAAATTGTACAACTGAAGCTTCAAATATATGCAATTTTTCAGAGATTTTTTCACGTAGATATTCTCCAACCTCGCCCATGTTTTAGCCATAGTTTTCTCTTTCATGACGTTATACAGGACCTCATCTGCCAGGTACAACTGGATTGAGATATTGGCCTTTTTATCGATCTTCTTCCACTCTTCTTCTTTCATATCTTCTGGTCGCTCTCCAAGGAGCACAACTTGCAATCCTTGCTGAACTCGAAAGCCTTTCATCTTCACCTTCCAAAGCTCAAAATTATTTTCCCCGAATACTTCTCTATGTCGAACCTCACGCCTGATGACATGTTATTCTCTCAGATTCAAATTTCTACTACACCCCAACGATCTCTCTGATACCAGTTGTTGGGATAGGACGGCCAGCAGCAGAAGCAAAGCCGAACACAAACAGCAAATTGAATCAAATAAGCCACATAATGCAATCACCCACACATAGACAATCCGAATTTAACGTGGAAAAACCCCTCACGGGTAAGAAACCACGGCACAAAGCGACACCAATCCACTATAATATCAGAAGTTACAAGAGATGGAACCTAAGACCAAAAATCCAAGCCCACAAGAGAAATCACAAGCTTACCCAAGAAGAAAATCCTCTTCTTCAAGCTCTTTCTCTCACCTAGAAGCTCCCTCAATGCCCTTTGCAACCTTAGAAACTTCTAATCCCGTATTACCCCTTAAATAGGCAAAAGAAACGGATTTAGAAACCTCTTGCGGGCAAACCGCGCAAGAATCCGTGTTACACAAGGAAACTGCCGACCGGTCGTCCGACCAGTCGGACACTCCTACCAGCCGGTCGGCCGACTGGTCGGATGGCCTAAAAACAACACAGCAGCTTTGCTGCCTTGGTCCTCTGTGATCGACCGGACGGTGGCCCTATGCAACTGATTTGAGGCGTCCGTTTTCCAACACTCCCTATATCAGGAGGAAATTAATCTCTGCCATGCATTAAGAATTCCAAGGGAGTTGGATAGGGACATAGACACATGCAAATGGTGACAAAAACACAAAAGATCACCATTTAACTTTATGCACAGGAGAATCATCTACATGTTATGACTACTACTCGCAGAAGGAGTCATGATGATGTGGCCGATTCTCGCTAGAATTGATTATTTGGGCCCATCTTCATCCTGTGTAGTTCAACTGAAGGCTCTAATTAATTAAATGTTTAATTGCCTGATACTTTTTAACACATAGTCTAAATGTGAGTTTTATATGTAGTTAACATTTCAAACGGTTATAATATGGTACCCCTCTTGACTGGCTCCAACTATACCATATGGAAGGAGTCCATTGAGATTGTCTTGAGGTCATGAAGTTGGATGTTGCTCTAAAAGATTCGGAACCTCCTAAGCCTTCAACTGACAGCAATGATGAGAAAAAATTGGCTAAACAAGGAAATGCCCATAATATAAATTTTGTAACCCCAATGCAAGGGAGCAAAGAAAAATACGAGAAAATGAAATAGAATCTAAGAAAGAGTTCTTCGAGTCTTACGGGTGGCAATAAGCCACAATCTGAAGAAAAAGCCAAGAAAAAGAAGTGGGATCCTAATGATGGATGCTTCTTCTGTAAGAAGCTTGGACATCAGCAAAAGGACTGCGAAGGCTTCAAAGAGCGGGTGATAAAGAAAGATAATTATCTTATTCTTATCTGTTTTGAAAGCAATCTGACTGATGTATAGATAAATTGCTGGTTGGTAGACTCTGTCACTTCTATTCAAATATGCACTTCCATTGAGGATATGGTACAGAGCCGACAACTAACTGATATGGATCAATCCGTGTGCGTTGGCAATGACATAAAGGTTAACGTTATGGTAGTAGGACTTTATAGTTTTAGATTAGCATTTAATTATTTCTTAGATCTAGTAGATACTTTTTATGTACTTTCTATAAGGCAAAATTTAATTTCGGTCTCTCATTTAGTTAAAAGTGGATACACTTTTAAATTTAAGAATAAAGACTTTAGTATTTACTTAGATTTAAATGAAGTTAGCCGTGATGTTTTAGTAAATGATCTATATCAGTTAAACTTATATGCCAAAAACGTTCCGAACATAAACATGCAAGATAATAATGGGTCAGGAATAAAGAGAAGAAAGAGAAATAAAGTTTCCTCCATCCTATGGCACAAGCGATTAAGCCACATCTCTCACAAGAGAATGGAAAGACTTGTGTGGGATTGAATACTTCAATCTTTGAACTTCTCCGATTTTAAAGATTACACAGATTGCATTAAGGAAAAATAGACTAGAATAAAGGAAATGATGCACTCAGGAGCGTGGGACTACTAAAAGTGATACATACAAATATCTGCGATCCATTCCCTACATCTTCATGGAGTAGACATAAATATTTTATAATTTTTATGGATAACTACTCTCGCTACAGATACTTGTACCTAATAGATGAGAAATCAGATGTCATGGATGCCTTTAAAATCTATAAGGTAGAAGTCAAGAACCAACTCGACAGAAAGATTAAGGTCGTCAAATCTGACTGTAGTGGCGAGTACTACAGGAGATACGATGAATCGGGTAAGAATCGAAGACCATTTATCAGGTACTTGCAGGAATGTAGCATTATCACTCAGTACATTATGCATGAGACTCCAGAGTAAAATGATGTGGCTGAAAGGCGCATCCGAACCCTTATGGACTGGTGCAAAGTATGATAAGTAACTCGACACTGTCACTATCCTTATGGGGTGATGTAATTAAGACTGCAATCTACATCCTCAATAGGGTTCCTAACAAATCCATCCCGAAAGCCCCTTTTGAGTTGTGAAATGGGGAGAAAGTCTTGCCTTACCTATTTTCATATTCGAAATTGGCGTGCAGAAGCTAGACCTTATAACTCGTAGCAGAACACACTTGACCTGAGAACTGTAAGTTCTTTCTTTATAGGTTACATTGAAATGTCAAAAGGTTATAGATTCTATTGTCCTTCCCATTCTATGAAGATCATTGAGACTGACAACGCCAGATTTCATGAGGACGTTAGAGATAGTGGGAGCATTAACATTAGGGACATTGTATTCAAGGAAGAACGAGCCATCATTCCTATGAAAGTAATTCTTATAAATGAGGCATTAAGCCCTATAGTTGTTGTAGATCGCCACGAGGAACCTCAAATACAACCCACTGAGGAAGAAAATTAAAATCCGGACCCAATTAAAAAAACAAGCAACTAAGGAGATCCCAAAGAGAGAGGAGACTTACAATCTCTGATGACTACGTCGTCTATTTGCAGGAATGTGAGTTTGACATAAGGGTGAAAAAAGCACTGAATCCTTCACACAAGCTAAACAAAGCGTTAATTCCTCTCAATGGTACAATGCCATGAAAGACAAGTTGAAATCCATGCATGACAATGAAGTCTAGGACCTTGTTAAGTTACCCGAAAGAATTAAGCTAGTTGATTATAAATGGGTATTTAAAACCAAACGGGACTCCAAGGGAAACATTGAAAGGTATAAAGCCAGACTTGTTGCCAAAGGTTTCAACCAACGAGAAGGCTTTGACTATAAAGATACTTTCTCTTTAGTTTCAAAGAAAGAATCATTTTAAATAATTATAGCTCTTGTAGCTCACATGAATCTGGAACTACAACAAATAGACATTAAGATTACGTTTCTCAATGTGGATCTAAATGAGAACGTATATACGTTACAATCAGAGGGTTTTAAAGTTGAAAACTCAAAACAACTAGTTTGTAAACTTAAGAAGTCCATATACGAATTGAAACAGGCGTTACGTCAGTGATACGTTTCATAAGGTGATTTCCTATACAATTTTTGTAGAAAACATAGTGGATGAGTGTATCTACATTAAAATTAGGGGGAGTAATTTCATCATTTTGATTCTGTACATCGATGACATATTGTTAGCCAACAGTGACATTAAGATGTTGTGTGATACTAAGAAGTTTTTATTTCAAAAGTTTGAGACGAAAGACCTTGGTAATGCTTCTTTTGTCATAAGCATCGAGATCCATAGAGACATATCTCGTGGACTACTTGGTCTTTCACAAAGAGCTTACATTAATAGAATGCTCAAGCATTTCGGCATGCAAAATATTGCTCTTACTCAATCACCCATTTTAAAGGGTTCTAAATTCGAAAGTTTTCAGTGCCCCAAGATTAATGATTTAGAAAGGAATCAAATGAAAAAAATTATGTACATGCCAGCAATGGGGAGTATACTGTATGCTCAGGTCTATATGCGTCCGAATGTTGCCTTTATAGTTGGAATGTTGGGCAGGTACCTTTCTAATCTAGGGATTCAGCACTAGACCGCAGTGAGGAAAGTGTTGCATTACCTGTAACGAACAAAGGACTTCGCACTCACTTACAGAAGAACCGATCATCTGAATTTGGTCGAATATTTAGATGTGGATTATGCTGGTTGCATCGACACGAGAAAGTCCACGTACAGTTACATTTTTCTCATAAGTGAAGGAATTATGTCTTGGAAAAGTGTAAAGTAATCTAACACATCAGCATCCACTATGGAGGCAGAATTCATCACATGTCACAATGTTACAAATTAGGCGATGTGGCTACAGAGTTTTCTCACTGGCTATGAGTATTCGAGCATATTCTGAAACCTATGAGAATATTTTGTGATAGCTCATCTATGGTAAATTTCTCAAATAACTACAAGAAGTCATCAAGAATGAGGCATATTGACGTAAATTATCATGTTGTAAAGGATAGAGTGTGGTATCATCAAGTATTTATTTAGCTTATCAGTACTAAAGAGGTGATAGCAGATCCGCTCACCAAAGGGCTTCATGTGGCGCCATTTCAGGAGCATCCGTCTATAGGAGTCATTGACATCGTAGTTATATTTAGTTAGTGGGAGTTTTCATATTTAGTTTTGATCTATTTTGATCAAACATTAGCTGATATCTCACTTATATTGATGATTATCTTTTGATTTAAACTGTTTCTCTATTTTGGTATGCAAAAAGTATATGTTTTTGAGAAAGTATAATTGCAGCGTTGTCTCATTGGAGACATCTTAAGAAGCTCTAAGTACCTCTTGAAGGGAGGCACTTTAGATCAAACTTAAGTGTAACCTTCATACCACATGACCATGTTCATAATCTATGTCATTAAGTTTGGTGATATTAGTGACTGTGATTCATCTCACTTCGCCTTAATTAATGTTGTGTAGACTAACACGATCCAGTATTAGTGGTCTTGGTGGACTAAATTGAAAAACATGTTGTCCACAGAATCTGACATATTGGTTGACCACTTTAGTAGAATTAAAATCTGCGACATTGAACAATATGACCCAAATGGGAGAATGTTAAGTTTTCTATATAGTGGGCTCAGCTGATCAATAGCCTAGATTTAATATAGATGCCAGAATTCATGTGAACTAGACAGTGGATCCCACTACAGTCGTGATCTCTCAAGAAAAGAGGGGTAGTGCGTCTAAACTGCATTACTACAGTATTACAGGAGAACATGGACTTTATTTAAGTAATACGCACGTGTGGAGCAAGAGGGATTATAATGTTGTGACAGGTTTCAAATACTACAACACCCACCTACAAATTAATTCCTATAAAAGGAATGTTGGGTCTCCAATCTGGAACATCCCAAAAAATCTAATTCCCATCTTTAGATTTTCTCTGTAGCAGTTCTAGGAGAGGAAGATCCACTCAAGTGCATCAGTTACTAAATTATCAGATCTCCATACTCGATGCGTTGATCGGTCCTTCAATTCCACAATCAATATTTAACAATGTGGGCCCACAAAACTCTGGATGCATTACCATTTGTTCCAACCAATCTCATCACTCCCCATAAATTTATATGTTTTGTCATATTGCAAATAGTTATTACTGGTTCAATGTTAAAAGTATAATTATTAAATACAAAGTCAAACCAGCTTGACTAGATAAGGGTAAACAAGTGGGCCCATGGTTGGAGATATAAAGATTACAGACAAGTGATCACATGCATCCCACAGTAGTCCACGGAGAGCATCTTTTCAATACTAGAAAAATGTTATCTTCTATCTTTTCCTTTTTCCCTTTTTTGTAAGCCTACAATAAAAAGCTGCGAGTTATCCTCATGATGTTAAAGAACACATCTTTGATCAAACTAAGTAGTTTAAAGTGCAAAAGTTCCTTCCATCATTAAAATGGAAATACAATGTCTTTTCTTCCAAACAAACCTAAAACTTTATTGCAAAAAATTACAGGACATGATTCCGGAGGGCACCACGAAAAAATCGAACCTCACCTATCATATGAATATGAACAGAAAACCTAAGCCACTACTAGATCCTCCCCAAGAACAACACACCCCTAAATCGTGGATTGAGATACCTCCTCTAATGTAACCAACCCTTACATTGTCTAGGGCACCAAGCCCCCTGATGGGTCTAGGGAGGTCTGAGAGAGAGAAGTAGCTCGTGTCAGTCCATCCATCACTACCTAGCCTAACTAGCACGTCCACCACCGCAATGTCTTCCCGAAGATAATGGGAGACCAAGAAGCTAACATTGTCCTGAATGCATTGGATGGAGCCCATGACATACTAAATGCACCATGGGACCATTATCCATGGATTTGAGGCCTCAGCCATCACAATAGAGGACTCCGATTCAACTACCACATGGGAGAGACCTAGCTCTGAGGAGTTAAGGTCTCAGTTGGATGACCTTTTAGGGCAGGGATTCATAAGGCCAAGTGTGTCACCGTGGGGAGCTTCAGTTATTTTGGGATGAAAAAGGATGGATCAAAGCGGCTATGTATCAAATATAGACGGTTAAATAAACTAACGGTCAAGAACAAATACCCATTGCCTAGAATTGATTATTTGTTTGACCAACTTCAGGGTGCCAAGTTCTTTTCCAAAATAGACTTATAGTTAGGGTACCATCAGCTCCGTATTCGGCTAGTGGATGTTCGAAGATGGCGTTCAAATCCCGTTTTGGGCACTACAAGTTCCTCATTATGCCATTTGGACTCACGAACGTACCGGTTGTATTTATGGATCTTAGGAATAGGGTATTTAGACCATTCTTGTACTAGTTTTTGGTGGACTTTATCGACGATATTCTTATTTATTCTAAGACTCCAGAAGAACATGCCTAACACCTGCGAGCTGTGTTGGAAACGCTTGTAGAGCACAAATTGTACGCACAGTTTAAAAATGTGCCTTTTGGAAAGAAGAGGTAAAATTCCTCGGTCATGTCATATCGACGCAAGGCATTGCGGTGGACCTCACAAAGGTTGCAGCTGTGCAAGACTGGGACCAGCCCACCTTCGTTACTGAATTCCGAAGTTTTCTAGGGTTGGTCGGTTATTATTGGTGATTCATCAAGGACTTCTCTAAGATCACGAGGCCCCTCTCGCAACTTACTCGCAAGGATCTCAAGTTCGCATGGAATGACAAAGCTAAAGCAGTTTTTGAAGAATTGAAGGACAAGCTGACATTGGTTCCTATATTAATACTACCTGAACAAGGCATCAAGTATACCATCTATATGGCTGCATCGCACATTGAGATGGGTTACGTTCTAATGTAGAAGGATTGAGTGATTGCTTATGCCTCCTAACAGTTAAGGAAATACAAGGAAAACTACCCAACGCACAACTTGGAGTTAGCAGTCAGTAGTATTTGCACTTAAACTGTGGTGGCACTATTTATACGCGGAAGATTTTGATTTATTATGCGATTATAAGGGCCTGAAGTACATATTCACCCAGAAGGACCTAAATATGAGGCAACGCCTGGTGGATGTAGACGCTAAAAGACTTCAAATTCGTTGTCTAATACTATTCGGGGAAAGCGAACCTGGTGGCTGATGTATTGAGTCGTAAGAAGGGAAAACAAACCTGGTTGCTGATGTATTCAGTCGTAAGAAGGCTCATATGTCTACTGCCCTGCTAATGTTAAGAGAATGAAATATGCTAGAATTCATGCATGACTTCGATAGGGCAGCTCAGTATCACAAAGTTGAACGTCAGTATGGCACATACCCAGGTTTAGCTAGCCATTTATAGCCTAATCATCAAGGTACAAAACAAGACAGATGGTTGCTTAAGATTCGGGAGAAGGCTACCAAAGATGCTGAGTATGAAAGTGACTATTCGCCTTTATTTCATTCATCCAAAATTTAATGTGTGGTCAGCAATGTCACCCTTTTCTTCAAAGATAAAAAATGAGATGAGCTTCAAAATAATGGAGACGTTTCATTTCATGCAATGTTACCCGTTTTAACTAAATGGTATTAATGCATCTACTCTACACGAGGCATACGTACATGTCAATCCAGGACATCCCGTTGGAAAGGCCCTTTGTGGACAGAGCATAGCCTGAAAATCGCATTGACTTGATGACCCTCCGCCCATCCAATTGGTCGCTTTCAATTACATGGCTGAAAGAAAAATGTAAGCCAATTAAATACCAAGAGGTCCCAATCCAGTGGACCAAATCAGATGGCTAAGATCATCCAAACGGAGGGACATTTGGGCCATGCTACTTGTGCAGTGGGATACGCGATTTGATGTGAAAAATATGGTCCACCTCCATTAATGGTGAGTACTATCCGCATGCGAGTGCGAACGAGTATAGCCCAAAGACATTTTTATCAGGTAATCTAGCGGTTTTATCAGGTGTGTGTGTGTGTGTGTGTGTGTGTGTGTGTGTATATAAGACGATCAGGTAATCTAGCTTTTTTATAAATGAAAATTTGCTCAAAGGCCGACTCCTTTCAACCGTCTAACTAAAGGCCATTGATAGACTCTGCCGAGTTTCAACAAGGGGTCTCGGTCTCAAAACCCATTAGTGGTGAAAATTCACGCTGTTGACAGCACCAGTAGGTGCATTGCATAACTGACTGGGTGGGTGTGTTGTGCGACTGATTGGGTGGGTGCGTTGCATGACTGACCAAAATAAGAAAAGAAACTAAAGGCCATTGATGTTACAGTTGAGATCTTTTGACCCATGTGAATTTTAGGCTGTGTGGCATCAAAAGGGAGGCCCATGAGTTGGTCCATCTGCATCGTGCAGCCTACACTTGCATGTGTATAATCCTAAATATTCTTCCACAAGATAGTATATAAAATAATGAGAAATTTCCATCTGTGAACCTCAGTTTTGACTGGCCAGCTAAAATTACCTCCAAAAATTTTACTTTCAACTTCTAAACTTCAACTGTACAGGCATGTATTTTCGGACAGAAATACCTTTGGTGAATTAAATAGAATACCCCTTGAATATTTTCTGCACTCATTAAATTTCAACTAGAGACTACTAATTTTAACTGTAGGTATAGAATATTCAACGAGTTCTGAAAGTTGAACTACTTATTTAAATTTTAATGAGTACTCTATTGCTACGGTTAAGTTAAAACCCATAGCATTTTTATACTGTACCGTTGAATTACTCTTTAAATATTACATTTTTACAATGTAGCGTTGAAATTCAACTGGTACTCTTTAAATATTACCAAGAAATGGGTCTGGAGGGCATTTTCGTCCGGAAAATCACATCCGCACAGTTGAAGTTTAGAAATGGAAAGTAGAGTTTTAGAGGTATATTTTGGCTGGGCTGTCAAAACTGAGGTTTACATACCAAAAGTTCTCTAAAATAATCGAGTAGGTTGGTCGGCATACTGACGCCCTTAACGTGTTTCTTGGTTTAGTCACCTGAATGATCGAAATCATAGATCAGGATCGTCCATCAGATTTGGCCAACTTTTCATTTGCCATGAAGAAATATTCACATTGATCAGACGAAACCAGCCATCCGTGCCTTTGCAAACCGATTTATAAAATGACAAGCCAATGTTTGCAACGTTAGCAACCTCCACTCAATATCCCTTATTTTTTTTATAGTGGCCCATGAAAAGTAGGGAAAACCTAATGAATGGTCAGGATTGATAAATATTTGACGAAACTTTCACGTGTGCCCTTTGCACACTAAGAGCTTGAATGTGCCCTGGCACATCAGCGTTATCTTGCATAATTGAAGAAGAAAGATTGCTTTTCTTTGTAGTAGTTTCCAACCAGCTGTCAGGTACTTCAAAGCGCTGTCAAGTACTTTAAAGCGCTGTCCTCTGGTTTGTGCAGTGCTCACCCACACAACTAAAAATGGGGGCCCCTTTCCTTGAATAATGGAAGATATTTTCAGCGTTCTCTGCCAAGCGTTCTTACCTATGTCACTTTCACTAACTGAGCCCCACATGGTTAGAACTTTGGTGAGATCCACCCGTTCATCTGGGACGCAGCCTCTCTAGTGCACACTTCACTCTGACTACCAAAACTCATGACCATCTAAAACTACGGTAGGCTACACCATAGTAAAAGTTGGACTGAGAAGCCCACTATTAGTTTTATGAGAGGGTCCAGTAGTGTTTTATATGCCATCCAATTGTGAGTTATATATGCCTCAACAGGATTAAAGTACATAACATTTTCAGTAATTCAAAGCTTAGGTGGGCCATACCACATCAATTTAGATGTTTTCCGTATAATTTTATTGGGGGACCCACCTGAGTGTTGAATCAGCTAGGTTTTTGGGATTAAAACTACACAAAGGGTGATGCATCCTGATGACCAAGGCAAAAATTTGTTTGAACTATTGTAACCTCTGGTTGGGGGACACTTGTTTGTTGAAACAGAACTGTTGGATATTTTCAATTTTAACTGTCCACTAAATGTCCAGCAATTCGACACTTCAACAGTTAAATAATCTTAAATTTTGGTTTGTGATATATATATCTAAACAGAGACCCGTATTTTGAACAGTTTGAACAGTTTACTTTAAATTACTGGTATGGCATGTATACAATTTATGAGTAATCTCAAAGTGCCCTGCTGCATATTGTGATCCGACTCTATGTCAGATTATCAAAGCAAAATGTGTGCACTACACTAACGGGTGAGGCTGGGCTATTCATCATTGGTCGGGCTTGGGTAATGAGTCTAGGTTTAAGTCTGTGCTTGGCCCTTGGGTCAAGTTTTGGGGCCACGTCACCTAGCCGCCTAGTCTATTGCCACCCCTAGGCTTGGGGCGAGTAGGACTTGCAGCAGCCAGCCCATTTTATTGGCAGTGTAGTGCTTGGGATCAAGTCACTTTAGCCTGACCCGACTTCATGTGCAGTCTCGTCTCCTAAAAAATGGCATTCATCTAAGTGTCTATTTCCTTCTGTTTCTTTGAACAGGCAGCTCATGCATCTCCAATATAGAGCATAGATATCATTCATCGAAGGGTCTATTTCCTTCTGTTTCTTTGAGCATGTGTGACTTGATCAAGGGATATATCAGTAACGTTCAAGTAAGAAATAGGGATCTAAGTATGATAGTGCGTCCCCGAGCTTTTTGTGGGGTTCCCTCGAATGTCTGTACATCCATTTCTTTAATGAGAATTTTGCTTAAAATTAATAAATAAATAAATAAAGAAGCAAAAAGGCCCTGCACATTGCCATGCGTTACATCCAATTGCTAGTTAGCAGAACTTCCTTTTAACTCTGTATTTAAAAGGCATAAATCATAATCAAACAAATATTTGAAACTTCCTTTATTGAAGATGGCAGAAAAAGCTAGAATCGTCTGGCAAACTTGAACAATTTTTATTAAAAAGTGACTGTTGGGGACAATTTAAAATATAAAAATTTGTGGGAGCCAACTACCAAAAAATAGAAAGTAATTAATTTTAATAAATACAGATTAATTACATAAGGAATACTTTCTTTCTTTCATTTGAAAGATAATACTTTTATTGTCAAATCACCACTTGATCTAATAGCTCGAGCTGTTAGAGGATGGCATATCAATGTGTATCAAGGGACTAAGGGGTCATTTGGCATATCTACTGTAATTCAATAAGAGCTTTTTGAATAAGAGCTACTTCAATAAGTCCTTTCTGTTCTAGGTCTGTTTTAAATAAGCTTGTTTGGTAAAATCTCTAAAAAAAAAAAAAAGCTTTTATTTAAAATAAGCACGTTTGGTAAAACTTTTAAATAAGAGCTTTTTTAAGGGCAGTTGACGTCATTTTTAAAGATCACAACAGCTTTAATATAAGAGCAATCCAAATGATTGTTTTGGTAGACCGTCCATCACTGGGACCCAACATCATTCTTAATTTTTCTTTATGTGGGGCCCCTCAATGTCCACTTCCCATCACCCATCATGTGGATTCCACATTTGATGTGTCCATAGTGTGGGCCCTACCTTTGAAGTGGATTGTCCATCATGTGGGGGGCCACTATTGATATCCACCATTCATCATGTGGGTTGCACCTTCTATGTGGATCATCCATCATACGGCCCACTTTGAATATGGGTCATCCATCATGAGAGACCATGGATGTGGGCCATCCATTATGTGGGCCCACCTTGATGTGGACCATTCATTGTGTGGGGCCCCACCTTCATTATGTGTCGTTCATCATGTGGGCTCATCTTTGATATCAACTGACCATCATGTGAGCCCACTTTCAATGACCATCATTCATCACGTGGGTCCCACCTTTAATGTGGATTGTCCATCAAATGAGACCCACTTGATGTGCATGTTCCATCATGTTGGGCCACACTTCGATTCGGGTCATTTATCATGTGGGGCCCACCTTTGATGTGAATCTTTCATTACGTGGCCCCACCTTGATGTGGGCCCCACTTTAATATGAGTCATTCATTATGGGGGTGCCCATCTTTGATGTACACCATCCATCATGTGAGTCCCACCTTTGTTGTGGACCGCTATCATGTGGGGCCCGCTTGATGTGGTTAGTCCATCATGTGGGACCCACCTTTGATGTCCACCATCCATCATGTAGGTCCCACCTTGGCTGTGGACCGTCCAACATGTGAGGCTCAACCTTTAATATGGGTCATTCATCATGTAGGCCCACCTTTAATGTCAACCTTCCATCATGTGGTCTCACATTCAATGTCCACCATCCATCACGTGAGTCCTACCTTTGATGTGGAACATCCATCATGTGGGTCCCATATTTGTTGTGGACCATCTAATCATGTGGGGCCCACTTGATGTCGATAGTCCATCATGTGGGACCCACCTTTGATGTCGACCATCCATCGTGTGGGTCCCACCTTTGTTATGGACCGCCTATCATGTGGGGCTCAACCTTCAATATGGGTCATTCGTCAAGTGGGCCCACCTTTAATGTCAATCTTCCATCATGTGGTCCCACATTCAATGTCCACCATCCATTGTATGGGTCCAACCTTTGATGTGGACCACCATCAGGTAAGGCTTGCTTGATGTGGATCGTTCATCATACGAGGTCACACTTTAAAGCAGGCCATCCATCATGTGGGGCTCACCTTTGATGTGACTGAGCATTATATAGGCCCACCTTTGATGTGGGTCATTCATCATGTGGGGCCCACCTTCACTATCGGTTGTTCATCATGTGGACTTTTTTTGAAGAAATTGTAAAGAGAAGAGAAGAGGGTAAGATGTGAATTACTTGAAAAGTTTAAGGGTAAACTTGTCCAAAAATTACTCCTGAATGTGTACTCGCTTAAGCCAAATAAGCTCCATTTAAAAAAGTGACCCCTTCCCAACTTATAAATCGAAGCTTATTTGCTACTTTCTAAAAAAATAAGCACTTCATTAGACTTTTACTAAACCGTCTAAAAGCTTATTATTTTAGAAATAAGCCAATAAACTCTTATTTGACTTTTCTCAACTTATTAAATCGGAGCTTATTTACTACTTTCTAAAAAAAATAAGCACTTCATTATACTTTTACCAAACAGTCTAAAAGCTTATTTTTTTAGAAATAAGCCTAATAAGCTTTTATTTGTAGAGATGACAAACGCCCCCTAACATTTATTGCAAAGAGAGAGAGAGAGAGAGAGAGAGAGAGAGAGAGACTAACAACTGAAGGGAGGAAAGAAATAAAAAAAAAAAGAAGAAAAATTAATACAAATTCTAAGAGAAAAGGAGAAAACTAAGAAATAAAAACGCCAGCTCAAACAAGAAATAAAGAAAACGAAAAACTAAAAACAACTCTACCCCAAGCCACATGTACCACCTAAGAAATTAGGGAGCCCAATCTCTACGAAACATCAAAAGTCTAGAGAAAAAATAAAAAAAGAAAAAAAGAAAAAAAAATCGCAACCGACGAGGTGGAGGAAGGATTTGAGAGAGCCCAAAAAAACCCACCGTACCTTGTGATCCAACTGGTTAAAGTAGGGACAGATTTCTTGCGAAAGGCTTTGCCAGGAAGTTACTGAACGCTGAGAACCTAGGTGGGGCCCACCATGATATTTGTGAGAAATCCACTCCGTCCATCCGTTTTGTCAGCTCATTTTAGGACACTGTTCGCTTCCCCAAGTGTAGGGTTGCGATGTAGTAATAATTCGGTAGATACCGAGATCGTTCTCAGGGATTTGTTAGAATTCACAAAACTACTTCTAATATTCTCTAATTGAGATCAAACTAAATAGATTTTAGAATTTGAATGTATATGGTAATCTGAAATTAAAAGTGAATGTAATTAATATAAAAGAATACTAGGGGTTCAAGGATCCACTTGTAGCAATTCTTGATGCATAATTCACTGTAGTTCTCCAATTACACAACTAGACTCGAAATCAAATCCTGTCTAGCCGGATGATAGAGTGGTTAATTCAGCAAAAATAGTCTAATTCATATGTTGTTCATAAACATGATTCCCTCAATTCAAGTTAGGACTTGAGCACACTCAAGTCAATCAGCTAGTTCCAATAAGTTAAGATCACAATCATAATAATCATCAAACCTTGTCACAGGACTTAAGTACTATATCATGATTTGAACTTCATTTAAATCACATGCATAATCAACACCCAAATTAGACTTTAGAACAAAAGGCAGAACATTGGTTTGAAGTTTCCACATGAGAATCCGAGTCTAGAGCGTATTAAATCTGATTCTTTGGAGCGTACAGGCTCTAGATCCATGTAAAACAGCTAAGAACTAAAGAAATTCTTCCGTACATCCATGAGTCATCATAAGATTAAGAAAACCTACTTAGAACTTTTTTCAAACTTCTATAAACCATTGTTCTTCAATAAAAATTCAAACTTGGAACCAAATAAACAAATTAAATCATCTTAGATTCACTACAAGCTTCACCTCTTAGCCCTAGCTAAGAGGTTTAGCCGATTATGATCCAAGGAAACATGAAATCAACTAAAAACATGAAAACTAGAAAGCAAACTAGAGAAGGAAGTTGTAGGAACTCCAAAATTCATCCATCTTCGCCTGCCACTACAATAGATCTCTTCTAGGTTAGGTTAGGAAGGATGTAGAGGTCCCCTTTTATAGCATAAATCCACATATTGCTTGGAAACTTCTGGAATTGCGTAACTTTTTGCGCAGCTTATGCAGACAGGTCCGATTGATTGGAACTCCCTCTGGTTGATCGGAATGTAGCTTCCGATTGATCGGAGATCAGTCGATTGATCGTAAAACAGTCCAAAGAGTTACTATTTTCTGCCACTTATTCCAATTGATCGGAAGTGTGCCGATTGATCATAAATGTGTTGAGAGAAATCTGGTATTTTTGGTATGTCCGATGGGTGGTCCGATCGATCGGACACCTATCGGAAACTCATCCGATTGATCGGACACCTATTGACGATCCATCGAAATTACTGATTTCTTCTTTTTCTTCTACTTTCTCTTCCAATATTTTTTGCTTGATTTCTTTCTCTCATTCTTCATTTCCTTGACTCTTCAATGTCCCTTTGAAGTGTCCTTTAATGCCCAAATGGTGAGACTTCTCTCTTATTCCTACAATCACAAACAATACATTAGATAAGACTTTAAACGTATAAATCATGCGTAATTAGTGATGAAATAGAGGTTAGAATATATACATTTAAGAGCTCAACAGACATGCGACAAAAAATGTAGTGCTGGATCCAATACTCAAGAGGTCAAAAAGTGTGAGGATTGAACATCCAAAGTTGAAATATTCGTGGGGCCACATTAGTTTTGAATCAGGATAATATTTGTTTTTTCAGTTCATCCCAGTACGAATGACGTTATGAACGGTATGGATGGCATATAAACACCACTGTGGACCCAAAAGTTCCAATGGTAGGAATTTCCCTACCCATCTTTTCCTTAAGTGCAGCCCACTTGCCAGACGTGGAGAAAAACATCAGCTCAGAAATTCAAATGGATGTGGATTTCTTGTGAAACACTTTTGTAGGAAGTTCCTTCGTGTTGGGACCGGTGGGGCTATCCATGATATTTGTGAGAAATTCACTCCATCCATAGTTTTGTCAGCTCATTAAAAGGAGTCCGGATCTTCTATTGGCTGCCAAACAGGAAAACGCCTGTTTGGAGCCACGTCATCAATAGGCGTCTGCCAAACAGGAAAACGCCTGTTTGGAGCCACGTCATCAATAGGCGTGCAACGTGAACACACTTGCGTCATGCAGTGTGATGTGGACAGCATCATGCAGTGCTATGTGGACAAATGAAAAGGAACCTTTTTGGAGCCAACAGATGATCCTGACACCAACTAGAAATTGAAATGGAAAGAAGTAAGTTACGAGCGCCCAACTGCCGACAGGCGCATTAAAAGAGGGGTCCTATTTTGGTGGGAACCTAACGTGCAGTCGCTTCTTTAATTTCTTCATCTAGCCCCTTTAAATCCCACACCTGCCTCTCTCCTTCTCCGCTCCATCTCCAGCCACCGGAAAATGAATTCTCAGGCAGCCCTACTCCGTCTCTCCCTTCCAGTTCCTGCCTTTCGTAATGGAGCTCTCTATTTTGCAACGCCGGCCCAACGCCTAAAGCTCTTCTCCGGTACGTGTTTCGAGATCGACGGTGGTAGTTCTTTGGGAATTTTACAAAGGACGACCTCATTAATGTGGTCATTTACATGGATAGACTACCTTCCCTTAGATATTTTAATGCATGCCGCGCGAGCAAAGGCATAGGCAGTTGGGGTGGGCCCCATCCACGCTAACCATCCCCAATGCTAAGCTCTATACATGATTGGAGGTAGTGTCCAGGGCAACGTTCATCTTCCAAACTGTCTCTTGGTTTGATCCACAATGAATCATGAATGGAGTTGATTTTTTTATACCAGCCTAAATTTTGGTGTAGCATGGTTAGATTGAATTTCATATAATCATATCACCACCGTAGGCTTCTAAAAATCAAGGGTAGACATTAAGAGTCTCCAACTGTTACCTTTAGTGTGGTCCGCCTAAATCACATGTCAGCCTATTTTTTGGGGCATGGATTGGATACTTTTCCTGCCTATCCCGAGCTAGGGAAGGTTGGGGCTCTAAGGGGCCATTGTGATGTATGTATTTTATCACATGGTCCATCTATTTTTCCATGTCATTTTAGATTATGAGCCAAAAAAATGAGGCAAACCCAAGGTTCAAGTGGGCCACACCACATGAAGAAGCAGCGCTAACGATTCCCACCAATGAAACCTTTGTAGGCCCACCGTGATGTTTATTTACTGTCCAACCTATTCATAAGGTCAATTAAACTTGGATGAAGGAAGAAAACAAATATCCATAACTTGTATGGCCTTCATAAGTTTTTCAACGGTAAGAATTAATCTCCATTTTCTGGTCTACTTGAGTCTTAGATCTGTGTCATTTTTTGGCTCATAACTGAAAATGACATGGAAAGATGGAGGGATGGTGTGGATAAAACCCATACATCACATAGACCCTCAGAGGAATTACCCAATCTGCACCCATATTTTGGCCTTAGGCCTAGCATGGGAAAATAAGTCTAATGGTTAATGTGGAACTTCAAATACATCAGAGTGGGGATAAAAAAATCAAGGAGGTTGTCTAGTAAAATTCCCCTTTTAATATATCAACCAGATGAGAGAGGACACACGCCATATTTTCTTAGAGTTCCACCATAATGTGTATGTGAGATCCACTATAACCACTAAATGTGTAAATCCACATCAGGGTTAAGGACAAAAAATAAGCCTGACCCTTGATTTAGGAGAGCCACACCAAAGGAAATAATTGGGAGAGGAATGACCACCTTTGGAATTTACTGGGCCCACAGTGACGATTATATAAAATCCACTCCAACCATTATATGCCACACCAAAATTTTGGACCTAAAATTTAGGCCCATTTTTTATTCAGGTGGGCTACACCGAGGAAAAAATTTAGAGGGTGTGTGTTACACTCTATTATGTCTCCAATCGTCTGTTTCAGGTGGTGGTTCAGGTGGAGTTTACATAAGGCCCGCCCAATTGCTGATTCCCTGCACTTGGGGCCAACCTCACCTTCCGTTTAGATTTCAGTTAACAAATCTAAGAAGCTTCTCTAATGATAATTATTAAATTATTCAGTAGCTTATTGGAAACCTTAGTGTTGTGTAAAATTCCCTAATTCTTTTTGACTTTTCAAGATGGGGAGTTATTTGAAACTGGTACTGGGTGTGATGCTTCATATGCAGGTGCTTAAAATGAGACAAAGTAAACCGAAATTAAACATAGAAAATGGTAAATTCAACCATGGCTGAGCTGTAGTGTTTTTTCCTTTCTTTTGTTTTCTTTTCCGAACGGTGGGAAACGTTCAAAGGAACAGAGCCGCAACAAAGCAAATTATAGGAATACACAGTCCCAGCACAGAATCTCAACCCAAAAACAGGGCAATCTGAAAAATAGGGAGATGATAAAAGATACAATCAGAAAGCTGAGAGACTGCCTGCCACCAAAATAATGCAAGTAGGGCCATTGCAGCTGCTAAGAGATGACTTCACGAGCTCCCACAAGAAAACAAAGAACCAATTACCATTGCCGCACAAAGTATGCCAAGCAATCGACTCAGCCAAAGCTACAGCACCCTAATCATCCAACCTTCCTCAGTTAAAAAAAAACAGACAATCAGTAGCCACAAAACGTGAACCCAGACAACCATACTACTGCAGCAAAAACCCCACCCAATCAATTTGCTTCCAGCCATCCAGGTCGTCCCCGCATCATCACTACCAATAGGCAGATTCCTCTTGTTTAAAGAAACCGAAACTTTGATTGCAAAGAGGAGAAGAACTCAATAAGTTGAGCTGCAGCTGAAAATCAGATGGGTTGAGCAATCCTAACCTATGATCTGTGTGGACAATTGTTTTTTAAAATAATACTTGGACTTTTTTTTAATACTATTTACAGAAATCTAATATCTTTGATGTGCGTATTGGAAAAGTGATTCGTAGGCGACGATCCACCTATGGTGGGCACTGGAATCTCCAAGGGATTCGTATGCGAAGATCCACCAACGGAGAATCTCCACATTTCACTCCAGCCATACCCAAATTGGGGAGCGAATTAGCTGTTACCCTGGTAACACCTTAGTGGGTGTTACCCCTACCGTGTGGGGCCTACCTTGATGTATTTTTTGTATATCCATACAGTACATCTGTTGTTACGTCTAATTTTAGGATGCAATCCAAAATTGTAAGAAGATCCAAATCTCAAATGGACCATACCAATAAAAAGAGTGATGAAAAATCATTAAAAACATTTTGCCGGCCACAAAAGTTTTAAATCAAGCTGATCTCTAAAATTTCCCATCATAAAGACCTTCTTGAAAGTATCAAGAGCTTGGATTGCAAATAAACATTACCAAAACCTTACAATGGGCTCTTTAGAATTTTTAATGATAGACCGTGTATAATTTTTCCAACACCATCGTAGAATGAGATGGAGAAACGGAAGGATGGCGAGGAAATACAAAATACTATCCATGTGTAACACCCACTAGGCTATTCCCGGGGTAACACCTAAGTTGCTCCCCCCAAATTGATTGTGCCCCTCCAATAGAGGGAGCGGATTAGTTGTTACCCGAGCAACACCTTAGTGGGTGTTACCCTAACCATGTGGAGACCACGTTGATGTATTTCTTATATATCAACGCCGTCCATCTGTTTTTACATATCATTTTAGGTTGTGATCCCAAACCTTAAGAAGATCCAAATCTCAGGTGAGCCATACCACTAGAAATAGGGATGAATGACCATTAAAATCTTTACGTGGGCTACAAAAATTTTGGATGGATCTGATCTTTGTATTGCACCTTAATCTAAGCTCTTCTTGACATTATCAACAGGTTGGATGGCAAATCAAAATTACCAAAACCTTATGATGGGCCTTTGAAAATTTTAATAGTGGCACTCAATCATCATTGTTTCATGGGGTGGGGTCCATCTCTATTCCTCCGGGGTTTGTAGTTTTTCACAAAAAAGTTAAATACGGCATGACCAAGAGTTAATCCCCCTACCTTATCCTTTGACTAAGAGTGCCTCTACCAACATTATGAGTGCTTGCTTTTTGTTATTAATTATGAAATTAAAATTTTAAACTAGTTAATCTAGGGTTTTATGTATTTCAAAAAATCAAGGATGTCACACCACGTCCTAAAATGGTCTGGAGAGACAAATTGGCGGAATGGACATACAGCAATCATCGTCCCATAGTATATGTAAATGTAAGTGCTAATGACTTAAGCACACTTAAAGTTCGTCCAATTTCATAGAAAAAATAGGTAATTTCGGTTTAGTTTGATCTAGAATTTCAAGTCCAAGATTAAGGCACAACATCTCAAGACAAGAAGACTTGGCTAAGAATAGCTTCAAGTGAAAAATCCAATGTATGCCAACTTTCGGGTAAAAGAAAGACCTTAGGAGTGACCTACGTTGAATTGTGTCTTTTGAACTTAAAGTTAGTATTTTCAAAATGCTCTTTTACTTCAACCAATTGGCAATTCGGCCAGACTAAATCAGTGTCTGGTGAGCCTTATGAACTTTGGCTAAGTTTCAGCAATGACACATTTTATTTTGACAGGTGTTCGACCAGCCTAACCTATATTCAGCCAGCCCTATGGGCCTTCGGTTAAGTTTCCAAGCAACATCTTCTACTTGATGTTCTTAGGACTCGAGCTAGCCAAACCCTGTCTCGGGCTAGCCGAAGCTTCTTGGGTCAGCCAAACCCTGTGTCAGGGTCAACCTAAGCTTGAATCAAATTCTTATTCCATGAAATTTGATAGCTATTAGGATAAGATTGTTGAACTTCAACCAGTTGAAGTGATTCTTAGGCCAGCCAAAGATCTTAACTTTTTGCTATAAATAGGGCTTATTTCTCATTGTTTCAAAGCGTGAAAATATCCTTTTGAGAAAACCCTCCTATTATTTTTAGCTATAAGTGTTGTAGAGTTTACTCATTTATATAGCTTATTTAATTCTCTTCTCAAGTACTTGTTAAATAGATAATGAGTGTATAAACTCATCTTGGGAATAGAGAATTGAATTTGTAGCTTTTGAGATTTTCTTTTTGAAAAAATTTCTATTCCTAGATCCTTCTTCGTTGAGTATACACTGGTACATATACATCAAAGAGGAGAACGAATTGCTGCATCTATTGAAGCTTCTATTTGATCTGCTTCATCAATATCTTTGCTTTGACTTACGTCTTTGAAAAGAGATAGTAAAATCTGCTTTATTTCCTTTGGGTTTAATTGAGATTGCCCGTGAAAATATCTTTGGGTTGAGAAGTGATAGCTCGTAAAATCACTTAATGTTGGTTGTGATAAACCTGTGAAAATCACAAATTGTACAAGGTTATAAAGGTGAATCTATGAAAACCTATTGTTATAGTAGAAAGCTAAAATTACTTGGAGAAGTAGTAATTTTGGGAGTGGAGTATGTGTGTTTTTAAGCACTGAACCACTATAACTGCTTGTGTATTGTGGTGATTGTTTATTATTCTTTTGATTATTTCTTGTGCATTTTTCTAAAATAGTGATATTAGGAAAATTGTGAAATAAGGTTGTCTTGCTTAAGATTTTATGTGCAGGTTGTCCTACGATTAGAATGAGATCAATATTCTAGATTTGTTCTCTATTGATCTATGATTGGATTTTAGATATTGCATTGTTTATTCTTGTTAATCTTTTATCTCTGATCTAATTATTCATTGAGATTTCAAAAAATTTGTAAAGTCCTATTCGCCCTCCCCCCCTCGAATATCTGTAGCTCTACTTTCCAGTAACATCTTAGCCACTCCCTCCCACAGAAGTTCCTATATGCAAAAGCTAGGTGGCATTTACACTGCCATCAGTTTCTTCAAGCTCGCTTAAGGACACAAGTTCAAAAATGACAAAGATCTAAAACTCAAGTGGGCCACTAAAATAATGGGAATGGAAACTCCCATTATTAAAGCCTTTTTGGGGCCTGCTATGATGTTTATATGTAATCTTTGTGATGTGGGATGAGGATCAAGAACCCTTTTATCACATATGGATCGAAAATGACTAAAAAAAAAGTTGACAAAACTCAGCGTAGTTCGGTTGACCAACTGATCTAGTTGGTCGATCGAAAATGCGCCAAAAGGTCCAGATTGCTTGTTGTACACTTTTGGGCCATTTTAATCGATCAATCAGAATGATCGATCGACTGATCGATTGGCCGAAAGCTCGAATTAACCGATCGACAATGATTGACGAATGATGAAAATTTTGTGCATTGTTTAGATTTCTTTCCTATTTTATTTAGGACTCTTCTAATGCGTTTTAGGGTTTTATTTTAGGCTATATAAGAGATCTTAAACTCGTTGTTAGGATCAACTTTCATATTATCAATCAAAATTTCTGACTTTTGTCGCTCCTTCTCTCATGAATATGAGAAAGCTATTATGGATTCAAGAGAGCCTTATGGATTCAAGGTAGTTATCCCCTAATGAAGATGGTGATCAACCTCATCACATCAAGGATTTTTCCTTGGGACAGTGTATTTTAATGAAGATTTGGGTAACAATCCAATGGATGGTGCTCTAAGGATCTATCCTCTCACTGCGAAAACTTTGGAGGCAACGCTTGAGACTTTCCAACGGGAGAATCAATAAGCCATGCAAGGGCTACGAGATGCTTTCAACCATATAGCAGGGGTTTATTGCCTTCCCATGTTCATGGCGAAGATCTGCCTACGGTCAGTGGAATTCATAGTCGGGTGGATCAGACAAATCGAGCCTTCAAGGGGAAGGTTAATTTTTCTAACTTTATTAGCCAGATTCACATCGAGAATTGGTTTTTTGAAGTAAAACACTTCTTTGATATATATATATATATATATATATATATATATATATATATATATATATATATATATATATATATAATCCTTCATAAGAAGAATGTTAAGTTTGTAGTGTACAAGTGAAGGGCGATGCTTCAGCTTAGTGGGAATAACTTCGGCGCGAGTGGACGTGGCAAATAAATGCGCCAATTCGCATGTGGCATTGGATGAAATGATGGCTGCAGTAGGTACATTTTTTATACAACAACGACAATTAGGTACTATTCCAGCAATCCCAAAATTGTTGTAAGGAAAAGCCGATTGGTGAGGGGTTGTGCTGATGAATCCTATTGTTTGATGGCATGAGATGATCTGGTTGGGACAGAGCCACAACAGGTAGCAGGATTCAACAATGGTGTACATGTGGCCCTTGTGGAAACAAAGAACCAACCCAATACTTTTAGAATGGAGGGGTCGTCTTCTGTAACTGTCCAAGATCTCATCAAAAGAATTTGATTGGTCGGGAGAAGTCAATGCATTAAAAAAGATAAATGAGGTACAACCCACCACCATCTCAGAAATTGTTCAAAATTCTGAGAAGGTGGAGGAGATCAATACCTTATTTGTGAAGGACAACAAGAAAGAGGCTGTACACATCCCAGGAGCTGTGGAGCCATTTTTGCAGTAATCCGTGAACATTTCAGAAGATGTCAAGCCGACGCTATAAGAATTCGAGGAAATTGTGCTAGCAAAAATTCCCGACAACTTGCCCCCTATGTTGGATATTAATCTTTCTCAAGTTGAGCTCATTTTCAACAACATGAAGAATCTATTTTCTAACCAATCCTAATCTGAGATGAAATCAGAGAATTCTACTGTTGTGCAATAGAAAGAGACCAAGAATGCTTATTGTGAGGTAAGCCCGTTGAAGAACTCAAATGCGTATTGCGAAGTTAGTCTGTTGAAGAAGTTGAACGCAATTTGTAGGCCAAGTCCGAAGAGAAACTCAAGGATGAGTTTTTTCAAGTGTTGGGGTCTGATGTAGGACAAGGATCAATCACCTTTTTATCACATATGGATCAGAAAAGCCTAAAAGGAAGGTTGATAAAACTTAGCATAGTTGGGTTGACTGATCGATCTAGTCAGTTGATCGAAAATGCATCAGAAGGACTAGACTGATTGATCGATCGATCAATCGCTCGAAAGCTCGGGTCAATTGACCAACGACGATCGACAAATGACAAAAATTTTGTACGTTTTTTTATATTGCTTTCCTATTTTGTTTGGGACTCTTTTAATTTGTTATAGGGTTTTGTTTTAGGCTATATTATAAGCCCTCTTAAACTCATTGATAGGATCAACTTTCATATTATTAATAAAAAATTTCAACTTTTATTCTTCCTTCTCTCATGAAGTCAATTAGAAAGCTCTTGTGGATTTAAGAGAGTCTTTTGGATTCAAGGTAGTTAGCCCCCGAGGAAGATGGTGATCGACCTCATCACATCCTTCCCTACATTAGTTTGCCATTTACATAGTTTTCTTATTGGGATGAATTGAAACACAAATATCAGCCTAACCCAAAATTTGTGTGGCAACATGAAGAGATGCCCTAAATTAACATGGACGAATTGGTGGACATAATGGATATCAAATAGATATTGTAGTGGTCCCACATAGCTTCCCAATAGGAACTTCCTGTGAGTGGTGTAGAGTAAGGTTAGTTTTTTTTTTTTTTTCACTGGATCACATTAGTAACCCCTCCTTACATGTAATTCATGTCCTAGTTCAATGGCAAAATTAAGATTTTTTTTTTCACTAAGCAACAAAACTATTGCTATAATTTGAATGACTTTTTATTATTTTTTTTTTACTTAGGTGTTGTTTGGTAAATTAAAAATAAGGTCTAAAAATTATAATTGAAGTGTTGAAAACTTAAAGTGTCAAATTTAAGTACTTATAAGTACTGCAAAATTTATTTGGTAATTTGTAGGAAAAAAGTTCTGATATCTGAAAATAAATACTTTTTTTTAGAAAAACATGTTTGGTAAGCACAAACTACAAATGATCTAAAAATTGACAAATTTTTCATATTTTCTCATATTGGCTTAATTTCTTATCTTTTGTAGAGTATAAAATAAAATCCGTTGTTGCCATGCCTCCAAATTTACTATATTTCTTTTGATATAATAATCCTAGCTTTTCAAAAGGTGGATCATGCTTTGGCACACTAGCACAATATTGGGTCATTAATCTCTAGGCTCCTACCTATATCATGCTTTTGGCTCGATGACCTTTCATAAAAAAATGCTTTCACTTAAGAAAAAATTTTCTTCTCTGATCGAATAAGTGGGCCACACGTATACAAATTTTTATCTAATAGGTGTGTTATGCTACCAAATTTTTATTATCCTTTAAGAAAACATTGAATAAAAAAATGCTTTAGCTTAACTAAATATTCCTCTTTTGCATTCCAGCAAGAGAATGCCACTCAATTTATAAGTTTTAACCTCACTATTTTAGGAAGTTCAATAGTGAACTTTAGGTAAGAAGAGATTGAAGGTTAATTAGACACATGCATTGAATATCTTATGACCAGCTCAAATATATGGTAAGTGTGACATGCCAATCAAGACTATCAGATATTGGGCTTGGATATGGGTTGATTCTAATAGGTGATCCCTTGATCTCGTCATGTAACAATCCTAGAAGTTTGAAACTACATTTCCTTAATTGGACTGCCATTTGATTGTTTGAAACCATTAAATGTCTTCAGCAGTAGTCACTAGCTTAGAAAACGATTTTTAAGCCAATTTGACTTATACTAAATCAGATTTATTAAAAGTAAGACTGAACATGCATGATATTATCTAGCATGATCTTGTCAGGCATGATTTAATTCAACCAAATCATCTTGAAGAATACATCAATGTTGGGGCTCAAAATATCACCAATAATAAAAGAAGACGTGACGAATCGAATACAGCAAGTCAGCAATAGACCCAATGACAGTAAAAAAAGTGGCAGAATGCCGATGCGGTCCTAGCTCAGGCTACTCATGCAATCGCACCCATAACCTAAATCTATCATTCCGGAGCCAATCTGAACATGCACTTCACCTCCAAATGGTCCGAAAGACTAAAAAACCCCTAACTCCTAAATTTGGACATCGTGTGATGCATATTTCCGCCTGCACACCCTAAAATATGTTTTTCCCCTTCTAGGAGCCGATTGAAGGATCCGAATTGGGAAGGAACTACCCAAATTAAAAGTATTTGACCATTTTCCAGCTGACCCATTCATTCAGCAACATGATTAGAGGCCAAAAGTGTTCAGGCGACAGTGAGAATGATCCCCGAAAAGGTAGCTATACCTTGAGCATTGGCGTACATAGCTTGAATTTTTCTAAGTCTAAGAACATATATCAATGAAGATCTCATTTTTAGTCAGAGGATGATTGGGCAAGCAATGTACGTTCGAAGGAAATGATACATCATGAGAATTCTTACCAAGTTACGATTCTGACAAGTCTAAGATCATCTAATTCCGAGTTGAACGAAGAAGATATGAGTTGGTCACCGAAGACTGTACATTATTGATGGCATCGATTACTTGGGATCTACTTTTGAAGATAAAAAAGACTTTTAAAGGTGACTATGATAGTTTCATTACGTAGATTGTCGAAATAGCTTTCCGACAAGTATAAGAGCGTCCAAATCGGAGTTGTAACGAAGGAGTTATGGCCATTTTCGTGGAGACATGCTAGTGCAAAAATGACATGCGTCTGACCCCTTCATGTGCTAGTAAATGATATGCGCCTGACCCTTCATATGCCGGTAAATGCACATGGGCTTAGCTCCCGCGATCCTCGGGTATAAATAGCCCGAGCTCCATGACACAATGATGATGCAATCAAAGGGCGACGCGAGCATGACATAAGCGACATGCGCCTAACCCCAAAAGTGACATGCACTCACTCCAAAAATGACATGCGCTTAACCCCAAAACCCTTAGCCGGAGCACCAGAATCCCTCACCGGAAAATGATTTTCCCACCGGAATCCCCCGCTGGAAAGGATTCTTCCTGCGGGAGCGGAAGTGTAGAGAGAGGAAAAAAACTTCGAAAATCGACCAAGTACCAAGTTGTATGCGCTTAAGGGAGGGGCCAGGTGCATGCAACATCTTGTATGCGCCCAACCTACATGCCAGGTGCATGTAACAAGTTGTATGCACCCAGCTTATAGGTCGGGCGCATGTAACATCTTGCAAGCACCTGACCCCAAGTTGCATGCACTTACCCCTTCAAACCATCTCACATGCGCCTAACGCACCCTGAAACCATCTCACATGCGGCTGACCCACATCATGCATGTGCCTATCCCAAATACAAAGTGACATGCGCTTGCACTGCACTTACTCTACATTGCACTACAATTGCCTGCACTGCACCTGCACTACACACTGCACACCTTATTTACATAAAAACATTTATGTAAATGTCTACTTTAAGTTATTTATATAAATAAGGAAGTACCCCCCATTTGGATTCAATAAAATATACTAAAAATTAATTTTCAATAATAAAAATTTTGATTTTCTATTCGAAGTACAAATCCCAAACGGAGGGGTTTTCTTCGAATCTAAACCGTCTAAAAAATCTGAAATACCTTAATTATGCTAAAACACAAGAGCGGTAAAATACTCATGATATGTTATGGTTAATATGTAGATATATAAAAAATTTAGATTTTTATTTAGAATTTTCAAGCAGCGATATGACCAAAATATCGTTTTAGTGCAAATCCGTACAGAAATAGAGCTGTGATTAGATAAACATTGCTTGTTTCATCAATCAACATTTATCTTGCTTAATCTAGCATTCATCTATGTTTAATCTAACATTCATCTTCCTTAATCTAACACTCATCTTGACTTAATCTAGCATTTATCTTGTTTAATCTAGCATTCACTTTACTTAACTCGACATGTATTCAACCTCACATGGCATACATACTATTGTATTCTTATGTGCACTTTTTGAAAACTCATCTCATGTGATATGAGCCCCCAAATCTGAACCATCCACATGATGCAACACCCCAAGAAATATCTAGGGTTTAACTTTTTTCCCTGATCCAGAAATTTGGTGGGCCATGGCAAAAGGAAACAATTTCCTCCCTTGATTTGCCTCTCTCTTTGCAGAGATGGCCCACCAAAGTTCTTGATCAGGATAAAAGTTGGGATTTGGAGGTTTCTTGGAGTGCTGCATAACGTGGACATTCAGATTTGGGGCTCATATCACATGAAATGAGTTCTTAAAAAGTGGTCATGAGTTCTCGTGAGAACTAGCGCACATGTGATCATTTATCTCTCTCTCTCTCTCTTATATATATATATATATATATATATATATATATATATATTACAAAATCAACCATAAATAGTTATACTAGATTTTGCATTAAAGTTTTTTTTTTATCAGTATATGTGCCGAACATAATTTTGTATGTCTAAGACCTTAGTGCTCAGATCTCTATTTAAAACGTGCAACTACTTATTTGGAAGCTATAAATGAGTATTACAAAATATATGGTCTATATCTCAAAACGATACAAGAAACACCTCAGAAATTAGGTTATAAAGTCAAATCATTATTACCGCACATGTGCCCTAATGTGCAACCACACGCTAACTTTGATGTAAAGTTCTCAGTGTCTAATCTCCGTTTAAGAGGTATGACTACTTGTTTCGATTTTATCAATGAGTACTAAAGGATGTGTTGTCCACTTTACAAAAGAGTCTAGAAATACCTCAAAATCTAAGCTATAAAGTCAAATCTCTATTACCGCATATAAATGTGGCTCGAATGTGTAGTGACACACCAACTTTGACATAAAACATCTCAGTACTTTGATCTTCGTTCGAAATGTGCTATGACATCTTTCAAAGTCATCAATGAGTGCTATAAATGTGCAATCTACTTTGCTAAAGGAGTCAAGAAACATCTAAAAAAAATGGGCCACAATGTCAAATTGTTATTACGTACCACAAATGTGGTCCAGATGCAAAGCAACATACCAACTTCGATGTCTAAGATCTCTTAATGGGTTCTTTGAGATTAACGGTTTACATCCATAATTCGACTTCATAAAGTGGTTCAAAAAGTATTGTTATCTTAAGAAGAGAAAGGGTATTGTTGTCATTTTAAATTATTAATAGGTGTAAAATCATTTACCACATTCCGTCTAAGTAATAAATCAAGAGAGGGAAGCTGGAAAAACCCCCTTTTTTAGTGGAAACCAAAATTAAGCACCTAAGTATGTAGATTTAACAAGTACCATAAATAAAAATAATCATTAAAAATACTAAAATTTAGTGAGTGATCAATGCAAAATAAGTTTTTATCAAACATGCCCTTATCTTATATGCTACGCTTGTAGTTTCTGAATAATTTATAACCACTTTTCGATGTATAAATTTTTCTCATGTAAGCTATTAAAGTTAGAGTAGAAGTTCAATGGCATTGAAAATGATGGAGACAAATGATACACATGTATGGCGTACAAGCCTTTCAAATTATAGGCCAAATTATGGAGGAGCATGCATTGGGATAGGGATCAGAGCAATATTGAAATTAAAAGAAATTTATGTGAAATTAAAAATGATACAAACCATAACACAGAGAGTTATCTGATTTCCTTTAAGTACCTTCATGAATTTACACTAATCCACTATGCACAAATGCTAAAAAAATGAAGAAGCGGCCCTCAAATCCCTCTCTCTCTCTCTCTCTCTCTCTCTCTCAAACACACACATATGTCGAGAAGGGTGTGAGGAGGAAGATCATTGTCTATCTCAAGTATGGAAAACCTTGAATCCACAAAGAGATTCTTAAATCGACACGATAAAATGAGAAATTTAAAATTTTATTACTCAATAATGCTCAGACATCGCGATTATATCACTTATAATGAAAAGCAAAAACCAGAAATAGAAATTTTATTGAAAATAGAAAGTCCTAATTTAACTGTGCCAGATAATTCCTGACATGATTAGAAGCAATTATTAAGAAAACTGCATATACTAAAACTCTAAAATGAAGGAGATACGTCTAAACAAAAACTTGCTAAAATTAGTAAGTTTTTCCCAAAATTGCAATTTTGAATTAGAAGGAAGCGTTTTCTCAATGTGACCTGCATAAGTGGGTTTGTTGACCTCAGATGGCCTGTTAACTAAAAATTCATAGGCCGCGTGTTTCATAACGATGCCTTGATCAAAAGTTATTGCCGACTTACTGCTCACACTTCGAACAGCAATTTCTCCCTATCCAAAGTAAATTTCTTTAATCTAGACATGCCTAGGCCCAGTTATGTCATGCCTTATGTAGAACTGGACTAGATCTGACGGGCTATGTCCGCTTCCATTTGGGCCTCTTTCGGTCCAATTGTGTCCAGAATAGATACGTGGCCCGCTTCCCATCTCTATCTCTCTCCCTCTCTCTCTCTCTCACACACACACGCGCACACACACACACACAATTGACTACATATACTACTCATATGAATTAGGGTTTACATAAAATACCGTATGAAATTATGAAATGGCCCTTCGATGTCTGAGTGTTGGCTGAATGAATAGTACTTCTCTAATTATCGGTCTTCACAGAGCCTAACAGCATTGCTACAGACTTAAGCAATCATAATCGTTCAGTCGGTGGCCACCAAAATGGATAGTAGAACTAAAATGGTAAGTGCCCAGATTCAATAGGAAAAAAAAAAATCAGATTGTAACCACCGTCCGGAAGGTGTAATTTCTCAATAATGCTTCATCAAGAAATATCAAGTCAGCAATTTGAATGGTCGAGATTGCTTACAAATTGTGCCATGTGTAGTGAGCGTCACCGTTTCCAAAAAGGTAGTGATCTATCATTTGTCAAGAGGAAAATTGAAAGAAAGAGCAGGAGATCTTTCAATGAATTTTTTCTCCTAAACTACCCCTAATTATTATTCCAATAAGCCAATTCTCTTTAGCAGGTGTTTGCGCTTGTGGAGCTGCTAGAAGGAAACAACCAGACATCGAAGTCCCTTATTCGAGATCGAACACAATATCCAGACCTCGTGCCATGAAAGGTAATAAGAATACCATGCATGGATGTGGCACATGTACCTACACACAAATGGGAATATTAGGGCTATATGAAACCCTTTTTTATTCCTTGATAGCAACTCGCGACATTGTATTTTATATATAGCCTAAGATCTAATGTAATGCAATATAATTTTTGAGATACCCCAAAAGATGTTACATGTATTTCATTGACCATGGGGCCCACCTTCATGCATTTGTTGTATTTCCGGGACATCCATTAGTTTTTCCAAAACAATTTAGGGCATGGTTCCAAAAATGAAGTAGATCCAAATCTCAAGGGAACCACACCATTGGAAACAGTGTTGATTGACCATTGTAAACTCCTTGGGGGCACAAAAGTGTTGGATCAAGATATTTGTATTTTCCCTTTATCCAGGTCTCTCTGACCTTATCAATGGGTTAGATGGCAAAAAAATTACAATGGGCCCTGGGAAGTTTTTAATGGTAGGCGTTCAATGCCTAATGTTTCATATGATGTGGTCCACTTGAGATTTGGATCTTCTTCATTTGTTGGACCACCCACTAAAGTGATTTCTAAAAACTGATGGATGGCATGGATATACAGTGCATACATTAAGGTGGGCCCACGGTGAGGGAAGCACCCCACTCCTTTGTGAGGGAAGATCCACGGTGTTACCCGGGTAACACTGATCAACTTCCTACCTTGCCGGGAACGTCCCACGCTTCTGGGAGCCAAGGAGGGTTTCAACAGTGTGTCATTATCACTGCTACTCCCAATGGTGTGGTCTACTTAACCTTTATATTTGGCTATTTTTAGGCTTGTACCCTAAAATGATATGGCTAAATACATGGACAGTATGGATGAAACCCATACATTACGATGGCCTCTTAGAGCCCCTGCCCGTTCTTAGTCAGGGAAGGGTGGGTTAGCACCCAGCGTTCCGTGGCTGCGGTGGATGTATCGGTTTCCAGTAGTCCAAAGGTGTCTGCAGGTACTTCCTTCAACCGGAAACTAGGTGGGGCCTACCGTGTTGTTTGTGATAAATCCATCCTGTCCATCCGTTTTTTCAGTTCATGTTAGGAGTTGGGCCAAAAAATGAGGCAGATCCAAAACTCACGAGGGCCACAAAATTGGAAAATTTGGGTAGGGGAATTCCTATAGTTGAAACCTCCATTAGGTCCACCATGATGTTTATGTGCCATCCGTACCGTTCATAAGGTCATTCCTGCTACGATGAACAAAAAAATATAAACATATTAGCATGATCCAGAACTTCTACGGCCCACAAATGTTTCAACGGTAGAAGTTTAATCCTCACGTTTTCCTATTATGCAGCCCACTCGAGTTTTGGATCTATCTCATTGTTTGGCCCATGAGGTTTTCAATGACGGTTTGAATATAACACATACATTGCGAGGCTCACAGAACTTGGTGATCTAAACACACCACCAAGTTGTGCATCTAGCTCCCCCAGGCTATAGTTCCTAGGGAGCATTATATACAGTGAAATGCTCAGCTGGCAATAAGTTATCACCAAAACTCATGAGAACTTTTGGAGAACTAATCTCAAGTGATGTGTGTACAAAATTTGAACAATCCACTGATGCAGCACCCCACGAAACCCAAGGCCCAACTTTGCCTAGATACAAAACTTTAGTGGGCTATAGAAAAAGAAAACAGCTTCCTTCCTTGATTTGCCTCTCTCTATGCTATGGCCCACTAGAGTTTCCGATCACACGTTGAAAGTTCGGCCCAGGGGTTTCATGGGGTGCTACATCGCGTACAGTTCAGATTTTCTCCCCATGACACGTGCAAAGGTGCGCAAGTGAGTATATATATACACACACACTATGCGCACGGCCTCATGGGAAGTTTCCATGAGGTCGAGCTGTGTGGTCCCCATTATAATGTGTGATGGGCATCCACACCATCAGTCAGATGTACCATTCCGTGCTATGCCATGGGCCTAAAAATCAGGCTAATCCATGACTTGGGTGGGCCACACCATAGACAACAGGTAAGGATGGATATTCCCCCAATGAAACCTTTATGATTGTTTATAAGATCGACTGAGATGTGGTTGAGAAATCCAGCCCATCCATTGTGTGTGCCCCACTTAAAAAGAGGGCACACCAAGTTTCAACCATATCAAAAACTCAAGTGGGCCCCAACAAGTGCTTTTAGATGTTGTAGGTATGATTTTACACTCTTTTAGTTGGTATGGCCCACTTGAGTTCCAGATACAGCTGATTTTTTGTATGGCCCACTTGAGTTCCAGATACAGCTGATTTTTTGGATATCTCATAACCAATAGGGGACCCACTAAATGCATGGTGTGGATGCCCATCACACATCCCACTTATGTAGTGGGGGAGCTTTATTGCTATTTTTGCGTAGGTGGTAATTACCAGTTTTCTCTCGGGCTACCCATTTGGTGTTGTAAATGCTCTAGAGTCTTTAGGTTAAGCTGGGTTTCCTTTGGTTAGGGCTCTATTAGGGCTTTGTTTGGGTATATGATAGGTGGGCCTCATGGTTTTGGTGTGGGCCTGCCCGCAGGAGATTTGTTAAAAAAAAAAAAAAAGAAGATGATAAGCTAAGATTATATTAATTTACTTTGACAACATATACATACATAATTGCAAACATGCGCATTGAATCAGGTTTTTAATCTTTTGTTGATTCACACATGATCCACAGATATGCTTCAGAATGGCATATTGGAGACAAAACAGCCGGATACGCTCTCAGAAGGCTACAACGACAAATGCCAAGCTGTTGCAAAGGTTGAATATACTTCAATGTTGTTATAATTGAACTGTTTATATTATTGTAGAAAATTTTTTATATTGACGATTTTGTCATGGCATGAATTAAGGAACTGGAATCACAGCAAAAAATCGATGCTGTCAAAGCAATGTTACGGTCAATGGAGGATGGTGAAATAAGCGTGTCGGCATATGCCACCGCATGGGTTTCACTAGTCGATGACATATATGGCAGAAGTGGGCCCCAGTTTCCTACTAGCCTTCAATGGATTGCAGACAATCAGTTGTCTGATGGATCATGGGGAGATGACCGTGTATTTTCTGCTTATGATAGGATGATCAACACTTTGGCTTGTGTAATCGCCTTGAAGTATTGGAATATTTACCCTGAGAGCTGCAAGAAAGGTACCAAAAATCCTATCTATAGTTCTTTGTTTTCTGCGCTAGACGAATGCATTCGATGAGCTAAGTTCAGTCTGTTGTTGATAGGACTGTCCTTTCTTCGAGAGAATCTGAGGAAGCTCGAAGATGAAGATGCTGTGCACATGACCATAGGCTTCGAAGTCGCCTTTCCTTCACTGATAGAAATGGCTCGAAGCTTAGACTTGGAATTTCCTTACGATTCTTCCATTCTGCAAGACATTTATGCTAAGAGAAATCTCAAGCTCACTAGGTATGAAATTACAGTAAAAATAATTCTTCTTTTAGAAGAACCAATCCTTCTTTTTATAAGTTATACATTTAATTAACTAGGTATATAAAACGTCTCTCCAATCAGCGTGCATTTCCATTGATCAGGACAATTCACCTTCTGGCCAATCTCTTGAATGTGCCATCACCTATTGGAAACCCAAATCAGACATTGCTGACTGTCGGATTCATAGCTTACTCTTAGATGGTGAGAGAAGTAATGAGCAGTGATCCTCATATGGTTCGATCATAGAGACGAGCAAAATTTTCCAGTTGTGGACCACCCATGAGTGAACATCAATTGGATGGTTCAAATTTGTTGTGGGTGTGGCCAGTTGGACTACTGAATCTGCATATATTAAATTACTAATAAGGTAGTTAATATGATACTCGGGGCAGCGCATGATGCGTTTTTAACAGAAACCCATAATTGTATACGTGGCATGCATTAACTGACTAAATTTGTTTCAAATTTGTTTTTTGAAACAGGATCATTGGATATTTTACAATATTTAACTGTCCAATTAATGTCCACTAATCAGATAGTTTATTAAAATAAGCGTATTTTGGCTCATGGTACATCTAAACTGGCAACCACAATTCGGACAGTTTAATTTTGACTTGTATGTGAGCCACGGATGCAATTTCTAAGTGCATGCGTATCATCTATCACATCAACCAGAGTATCAAAGTTTGTCTCGTAATGCTCATAGGGCTGCAACTTGAGCTTGTGTAGGGTTGGGTTAGTTGAGTTCTGGTCTGTTGAGATTAGGGTTGAATATATATGTCAACAGCTGTGTCCCAATTTGACAACCTGTAGGTCTCAGCTTCGAGACACCATGACAACACCTCTGGTCGAAAAAAGAAAAAAAAAGGTTGATTTTATATATATATATATATATATATATATATATATATATATATATATATATATAATGGTACTATGCGCTCCTATTTGGTCGAGCTGTGTGGGCCCCACTGTGATGTTTGATGGGCATGGGCCCACCTGAGTTTTGGATACAGTTGAAAATTGGTGTGACCTTTTGTTTAAGTAGGCCACGCACAATCGATGGGCTAGATTTCATGGATTGATCTGAGTTTTTGGCCCATGAGCCACCATGAAATGTTGCATCTGATGACTAATGGTTTGGACGCCCATCATACATCACAGTGAGGCCGACACAGCTCGACCCCATGGGAATTTCCAATGAGATGAAGTGCATAATACCTTCTCTCTCTATTTTCACGTTGATGTAGGACGGGTCGCTGACTATTTCATGGCCCAGATGGAGCAAAAGAAGACCGGACGGGGCCGAAAGTGATCCGGACCGTCAGGACCGTGAATCGGTCGTATCTCACAATCCGGAATGAGTTGCGGGACGTATAATATATCAATTTGGGGTAGCTCGAGCTACTTTAGCCAACCAACCCGGGTTGCCCAATCCGGAATCGCGAGAATCGACCGTATCGACGGTCATTAGGCTAGTTTATTTTCAGTTTTACTATTTATAGTAAGTTTTAATTCGATCATAACTTTGCATCCGTATGGTTTTAGAGTTAGTGCCCAACATGAAAAGGGCTTAGAATATTTCATAGAACAGCGTGGTTGAGGCCGTTTGAAAACTTTCTATTTTTGGCCGAAAACCAAGAGTTCTAGTAGGATTGAACGACTTCTATAAATAGTAAGTTTACTATTTATAGTAAGTTGCGTTTTCTAAGAGTTTTAGTTGGAGTTGGATTTTGATACTTTACCTAGGGTTTAGTTTCCTATTTATATGCATTGTAATTCCGTTTTATTGATTCAATTATCAATAAATCAATTATTTGGAATTTATTTCTTCTTTTTATCTTTTATTTCTTCTCGTGGATTCGAGAACTATCGGTTAGGGAGACGGTGATCGACCTACCACGTCTTCCCTGCGTCACACGTGCACCATTGTGTAAATAAGAGAGAAACTCGCTCGAGAGAGACTTGCGCCGGGTGGAGAGATTTTAGGAGTTGAAAATAGCCACTACTCATGTCGTGATCTTGCTAGCTAGAGATGGATGGTCATATCAAGGGATCCGTGGACCTACCATGATATATATGTTTTATCCACACTGTTTATCCATTTTAGACAATCATTTTAGGGAGGCCGGAAAGGAGTCATATTAAAGGCTCAAGCCAACCACACCACAAGAAGCTGTGGATTGGAAGCTTTACCATTGAGAACTTCTTGGGGCCAGGATGCTTTTGATCAAGTTGATATTTATATAATCCTTTCGTATAGATCTATGTGACCTCATGAACACTTGGGATGGAAAATAAACATCACCGTGGGCCGAGAATGTTTTCAATGACAGGAATGCTCACTTGGGCACTTCTTCTGGTGAGAGACACTCGTAAGCACTTTTTCTTGGCTCATCGCACGTGATGTGAGCCCAAAATCTAAGCCGTCCATGTGATGCAGCACCCCAAAAAACCCCTAGGGCCCATCTTTCAACTTGTTCCAGAACTTTAGTGGGCCATGAAAGAAGGAAACAGTTTCACGTGCTTTGATTTGCCTCTTGCTTTCTGCTGCGGCCTACCAGACTTCTGGAATAGGTTGAAAGATGGGCCCTAGGGATTTTTTGGGGTGCTACATCACATGGACGGCTTAGATTTTGGGCTCACATCAAGTGCGATGACCCAAGAAAAAGTGCTCACGAGTGTCTCTCACGAGAAGTGCCCAGGTGAGCATTCCTCTCTCTCTCTCTCTCTCTCTCTCTCTCTGTGTGTGTGTGTGTGTGTGTGTGTGTGTGTGTGTGTGTGTGTGTGCACTTATTAAACATTGATGATTTGGTTTTCAATTGAACGCTAGTGTCATGTGCATTTAATTTAATCTACAAATTAGTTAGTTGATCATTAAAATGTGGGTCAACCAGACCCGACCCGACCCGGTTTAATTTGGGTTGGGTAAGGGTTAGGAAAATCCAACCCGAATTCAAGTTGGGTTGGGTTAGGGTTGAGGTGGAAATGAACTGACCCGAACTTGACCCAACCTGAACCCGACCCGACCCATTGCCACCTCTATGTGCATCTGATAAATCCTCTCTCTCTCTCTCTCTCTCTCTCTCTACACACACACACGTTAGGTCAGGTTGGTTTGAGCATGGACGAATTCGAGTCAAGCACCTTGGGTTGAATTCGGGTTTGCATGTTGGGTCTTATGGAGGTTAAGTTCTTGTTTGGATTGTACCTCAGCCCGACTGAACCTGCCGCCTGAGTTGCACCGCTACTAACGTCATGTATTGCCTTTATCTCTCCTTTTTCCTTTAATGTAAAATTACAAAAATGCTCTTGTTTGTGTGTGAATAGGATATCAAAGGAAATTATGCACAGCGTGCCCACAACGCTACTCTTTAGCTTGGAAGGAATGCCTGATTTGGATTGGGAAAAGCTTCTCAAGCTACAGAGTGCAGATGGATCGTTCTTATGTTCACCATCCTCAACGGCCTTTGCTCTCAAGCAGACTAAAGATGAGAAGTGCCTGCAGTATCTCAAAAAAATAGTTGAAAAATTCAATGGAGGAGGTAAAATACTTCACAATTTACTTCAACCATACTTCAATCATATCTTCTATCAGCACTGATTTTACATTTCTATTCTCTAGTACCCAATGTCTACCCCGTAGACTTGTTCGAGCACATCTGGGCTGTCGATCGCTTGGAACGCCTTGGGATTTGTAGATATTTTGAGAAGGAAATCAAAGATTGCATGGATTATGTATACAGGTATTGTCAAAATCTCATCAACTCTTAGAAATTGATCATGGAGGGCCTACCTGAACTAGTAGAGTCCAAAAGGTATATTTGGATAGAAAAATGTCATATTGGAGGAAAGCGAGTTTGAACGAATCCTAAATCAGTTGTTTGTTTTAACATGAATAATTTTCCTGGAATTGTTGGAAGGCTAATGGTTAAAGAGTGAGAACCGTCTCTTAAAAAGGTGGAAATCTCCATGTCTTATGTTGCCCTTTTTTAAGGGAAACCATGGAATATAGTGTGGGGCGGCATTTGGTATATATGTGTCGGGAGCCTTCAATTTGTGCAGAAACAAGAAACAGGGGTGATCAACCTGTTGACCAGCTTGGTTGACCAGTCGACCATGCCAGAATAATCCAGGTCTCTGGACAGTTTTGGAAAATTTCAACTTGTCCAAATTGAGGCTCGATGGATCGATGATATTCAGAATAGTGGAAAAACTCTTTGGATAGTTTTCGCTTGTTCAAGTAATCGAACATGACTATCAACCGATTGACAGATAAGTCGATCCTGCTCGGCCGGTCAACTCAATTAATCGATAGTTGCGTATAGTGTTGCGTAGCACGTCAACAACGCCGGTAAACCGATATCTAATCTCCGGTCTCACCCACAAATGATAAATAAGAAGAAATAATAACTAGAAGCGGAATTGAAACAAACCAACAATTCATAAGACAGAGTTTACATGGAAAAACCCTAACAAGGGTAAAAAACCATGGGTGCAAAGTTCCACTATGAAGAACACGAAGTTACAAAGAGTTTACTTACCTTCTCCTATGCTCCCATGCACAGAGATGACCCTTTTTACTAACCTCTTCTTCGTTTCTCACCTTGGACGTATAGAAACCCTAATCCCATACTCTAATCCCAAATAACACCCCTTTATATAGCATTAGACGGAAATAGGACTCAAAATAGAAAACACCACGAAACAGATCGTGTCCGGTCAGGCGCTCAGTTAGTCTTGGTTTGGCGCCCACCTAATGTTATAAACATCCAGCGAGCTCTAGGAAAATCTACTAGAATTTTAGGTGTCCGACCAACCATGGTCGGGAGTCCGCCCTGGGCATAGGGCGTCTGGTCCACTGACCATCGGGCGCCTGACTGCATCTGAAGCAGTCCAGAGACTTACGTCTCCCTGGGTGAATACTGAGCGTCCGGTCACTGACAGACCGGGCGCTCGACCACCCCTGGCTGACAAAACCGGTGTGATTGGCTCCACACCTCAACAATCTCCCACTTGGAGACACATCGCCATAGATCATTCGTCTTCTACATCCGGAGTGCACCACCTCCCTGTCTTCAAGCCAGAAGACTAATCAAAGTTGAACAGAGCTTCAGCTTCTCCCGTGTGACCGCCTTAGTCAACATATCCTCAGAGTTCTCACTTATATGGATCTTCTCTAGAGCAATCGATCTATCTTCCAATAACGAACGTATGAAGTGATATCTGATGTCAATATGCTTGGTCCTTGAATGAAAAACTGAATTCTTGACCAAGTGTATTGCACTCTGACTGTCACTGTACAGCTTGCAATCTGCTTGCTTCTTCCTCAACTCTTTCATAAAACTTTGCATCCACACCATCTCCTTGCATGTTTCTGTAGCTGCAACATACTCTGCTTTCTTTGTATTGATGGACACTATCTTCTGTAACTGAGAGACCCAACTAACTGCAGGACTTCCCAGAATAAAGACATACCCTGTAGTGCTCCATCTACTATCAATATCCCTTACCAAATTTGAATCGACGTAGCCTTGTAATTCGATTTTCGATCCTTCATAACACAGCCCTATATCCACAGTACCTACCAGGTATCTGAGGTTCCACTTCACAGCTTTCCAATATTCATTCCCGGGGTTGTTCATGAACCTGCTAACAACTCTCACTGCTTGAGCAATATCTGGCCTCGTGCTAACCATAGTATACATGAGGCTCCCTATAGCTGACACATATGAGATTTTAGACATGTAATCCCGTTCCTCCTGCGTCTTCGCACCTTGCTCCTTAGAAAGCTTGAAGTGATTAGCTAATGGAGTCCTAACCGGCTTATCACCTCCCATACTAAATTGATCAAGTACTTTGGCTATGTACTATGCCTGTGACAAAACTAGTTTCTTATTTTTCCTGTCACGCTTTATCCTCATGCCTATGATTTATTTTACAGCTCCTAAATCCTTCATGACAAATTTTGTAAACAACTGTCTTTTGAGATCAGATATGTCATTCATGCTTAATCTGGATACAAGCATATCATCAACATATAGAAGAAGGATGATGTACGACGTATCAAACTTCTTCAAGTAGTAACAGTGGTCTGCATGACATTTCCTAAACCCGTTTCCCAATATGAAACTATCGAACTTCTTGTACAACTGTCTCGAGGCCTGCTTCAGGCCATATAGATTCTTTTTCAGTCTACACACTTTATTCTCATTTTCTGGTGCCACGTATCCTGTCGGCTGATGCATATATATCTCTTCTTCAAGGTCTCCATGAAGAAAGGCTATCTTAACATCTAGCTGCTCTAGATGTAAGTCCTCTGTAGCTACTATACTCAAGACCATGCGAATCATAGATATCTTCACCACTGGTGAAAATATTTCAGTGAAATCAATACTTGCCTTTTGTTGGAACCCTTTCACAACCAATCTGGCCTTGTACTGTTTCAAACTATCATGCTCATCTTTTAGTCTGTAAACCCATTTGTTATGAAGAGCTTTCTTACCTTTAGGTAGAGTGACGAGGTCCCACGTACGATTAGACTCAAGGGAGTCCATCTCATCATCCATAGCCTGCTCCCACTTAACCCATGTATCTAACTGTAATGCTTCTTCAAAATACTCTGGTTCACCATTATCTATCAACAGTAAATAATGTAAGGAGGGTGAGTATTGGACCTTGGGTCTCCTCTCCTGAGTAGACCTCCTCACAACCGGTGTCTGCGGCTCTGCCTCATCATGCTCATGTGCATGCTCATCCTGTAACACTGTAACACCTGTGTCCGGTAACTCTCCCAACTCTACGAATTCTTTCTCATCGGCCTTATTCTGTTTTTGCTGTAAACTGTTCTTATGCATCACTTTCTCATTAAAAACTACGTCATTGCTTCTTATGATTTTTCGACTCTCTGAATCCCAAAACTGGTAGCCAAAATCATGCTGCCTATAGCCTATAAACGTGCACCTCCTGGACTTCGCATCCAGCTTATTTCTGTGCTTTGCATTAATATGAACATATGAAGTGCAACCGACCACTTTAAGATGTGTAAGGTTCACTTCTTTCCTAGTCCATGTTTCCTCTAGTAACCCAACATCCAATGGTGCTGAGGGACTTCTATCGATGAGATATACGGCAGTATTCATAGCATTTTTCCAAAACGTCTTGGACAAGCTTGCATGCAACCTCATGCTCGTGGGGCGCTCAAGAATAGTTCTGTTAATGCGCTCAGCCACACCTTATATTATGGTGTCTCTGGAATCGTTTTCTGATGTTTGATTCTATGTGCTGTACAATACTCCTCAAACCTCTTGTCATAGTATTCTCTTCCATTATTAGATTTGAGACACTTTACAATTTTACATGTCTCATTTTCTACCAGTACTTTCCACTTTTTAAATACATCAAATACCTCAAATTTATGTTTTAAGAAATAGATCCACAGTTTTCTACTGGCATCATCAATAAAAGAAACAAAATAACGTGATCCACCAAGAGATGATACCTGTGCCTGTCTCCACACATCAGTGTGTACAAGCTCAAATAAATGCATCTTTGGAGCTCGTCCTGTTTTCTTAAAGCTTACTGTTCGCTCGCCTCAAGTGCAAGGCTGCAATGTAGTAATAAATCTCCATAAGACCGAGGTCGATCCATAGGGAAAGAGGTAAACAATTCCAACTACTCTAATAACTTGAATCTAAGAAGTTTTTAGAAAAATAGTTTTTAAGAACTAAATAGGAAATCTAAGATTTGAGTAGAACTAAGCATCAAGGATCCACTTGTAGTAATTCAATACCAATCCATTCATCCAAGCACAACACAATTAGAATCAAAGTCTTATCTCTCATTTAATTGGATGATATAGCATTCAAGCACAAACAGTCCCACTTACATATGAAAATCAAATTTCTAGTTCTAATGAAGCACATAGAACTCAAACTTGTAGCCTTCGAAGTAACAATCATGCCAAGAGACTATGGCATGCTCTGCGGTTACTACAATTTGAATCTAAACAAACTCATCATGACAATCTTAGAGAATTGCAAGGAACTCAATTCATCTAAAAATCCAAACTTTATTCAAACTAGAAGTTCAAAATCTAAAATTAAGAAAAGGGTACTTGAAATAAAAGAATTAAAGCATTGAAACCAACTACAAATTTCGCCTCTAGCTCTAGTTAAGAGGTTAACTAAAAAAAAACATATTAAAACTAGAACTAGAACTAAGAAAAGGAAGAAAAATTAGCTGTAGGAGGATAGGTAGCCTCCTAGGACTTGAACTCCTTGCTTCCCACGTCCTTGACTGCCTTGGAATAGAAGAGAGCATCTCCTTTTATAATATAGCAAGAGTACCATAACATAACAGATTTTGTTTCACTTCGTACGGCTTAACTAATGGTCAGATTGCCTTCAAAATTGGTTTGTAGCTTCCTTGTAATGTGATCTTCTTCATAGATGATTTAGATTTCCAAGATTATCTTCTTAATGGGCCAACCAATCAGATAAGTGACTGCCTCTCAAAATTCAACAATTCGGGTACCTCCAGAACCAATCATCTTGCTTTCAACGCTACGGAATGTATAGAGGTCGGATTGATCTTAAAATTTGAACATTGGTAGAAACCTTCCTCCTCTAGATGATAGATGGATTAGATTTTACAAATCAACTCTAAAATTGGGTGCAAAAATTAGAACACTTAAGCCTTTTATAAAATCTGCGTAGTTAAATCTTTCTGGATGATCCATCTTTCTTCAACCGGTATGATCAAACCACACATTATTTTGATATGAAATTTTATGCTTATTCATATATGGATTTGGTATGGAAGATGGTCAAATTAAATTTTTCATATCATTAATGATGGGCCACCTGGACCATTCCAGTGTTGAACAGCGAAATCTAGAAACCTTCCGGACAGTTCGTATTGTTTTGGCTGCCACGGTTAATTCGTAGCTCCGATCGACATGAAACCACTTGGGTTATTTCGGCGTCGAGCTCCTCTTCAACATGGATGTGTTAGATTTTCAAATATCATCAAGATGGCCCCGAAAACTAGGCTGAAAAATAAAAAATGGGACTCAGTGTATTTGAAATCTACTTTAGAAAGTGCATGGCCGACTTGTCATCCGACCGGTCGGACCACAGGTTGGCCTTCATAAAATTAGTCAAGAGAGTTTGTTGTTTCTGGTGGGTTTGGCCGGCCGGCCAGTCAGGTTGTAAATTGTGACTTTTTCATACTTTTTTTCCTCCATTGCATTGCATCTTTCTTCCATTTCATTTCCTTTATTTCTTTGATCTTCAAGGCATACAAAGTGACTCTTTTAACCATGAATTGGTGAAGTCACCCTCTCATTCCTATAATCACAAAAACATGTATTAGATGAGTCTTTTAAACATGAAAACCATGCATATAAGGTGATGTAATGGGTTGGCAAATGTATAAATTGGAGGCTCAACACTTACTCTCTTCTGCTTCACATACACGCAATCCTCGCGGAATTCCAAGTCGATAGATTTCAAACCCGGTAGCCTCTCTTTTGACAATAGCACTTGCATCCCCTTCTTACTTATATGTCCCAACCTCTGATGCCATAACTGCTCATTCACTCCTGTTGATGCAATTGCAAGTGAACTATATGATCCGAAAGTCACGTACAAAGTACATTCCTTCTTGCCTCGAGATATTACTAAGGCACATTTTGTGACCTTCCATGAATCACTAGTGAACGTCATCACATATCCAGTATCGGTTAACTGCCCTACTGAGATCAAGTTCCTTCTTAGACTTGGTACATGTCTAATATCCTTCAACTTCAAGACCGTTCTGTCTTTTTAGCTTATCTGAACATCTCCCTTGCCAATGATACTACACGGCTCATCATCACCTAGGAAGACTCTCCCGAAGCTACCTGACATATAATCATGAAGAACTTCCTTTGACGAAGTGGCATAAAACAAACCACCCGAGTCTATAACCCAAGACTCATTCCACGTATCAAGAGACAAGATCAAGGCCTTTATGTCACTCTCCTCAGATAGATTCACTGAATCCTTCCCACCTTGAGAGCTTCCTTCTTGTTTTTTAAACACCTTGTAATCATGTTTCATGTGCCCATTCTTCCCGCAATGCCAACACCCGTCCTTGTCTTTCGGTCCATTGGACTTCTTCCTCGACTTAGAACGGCCGTGTTTATAGCGTCCTTTGTTTGACGATCTTCCTCCTCCTTCAACATTTAGAGCATTCCCAGAATCCCCTGAAATTTCCAATACCTTCTAGATTCTTCGCTGAGAATTAGACCCGTTACATCATCAAATTTCAACTTTGTTGTTCCTGAGGAATTGCCCATGACAATCACCAAACTATCCCAATTGTCTGGCAAACTGGACAAGATCAATAGTGCCTTGACCTCATCATAAAAAATGATGCCAACAGATTCCAATTAGCTCGTGATTGTATTAAACTCGTTTAGATATTCAGTCACGCCCCCACCATCTGACATCTTCATGTTGAGTAATTGTTTCATGAGATGAACCTTGTTGGACGCTGAGGGTTTCTCATACATCGTAACTAGAGCTTGCATCAATTCTTTTGTGGTCTTCACCTTGGATATATTGAAGGCGGTGCTCTTAGATAAAGAGAGTAGAATCGTTCCTAAAGCCTTTCGATCCACTAAAGACCATTCATCATGTGTCATCTTCTCTGACTTCTTCTATTTTCTTCTACAGAAATATAGAGGTCCTTTCGATACAGATAATCATCCATTTGCATCTTTTAGAAGGCAAAGTTTGAATGATCAAACTTTTCAATATGTGTCTTCCCGTCTTCCGTCATCGCTCCCACTTAAACTAAACCAATAGCTTTGATACCAGTTGTTGCACTGCACGCCAGTCTCACCCACAAACGATAAACAAAAAGAAATAATAACTAGAAGCAGAATTCAAACAAACCAACAATCCACAAGACATAATTTACATGGAAAATCCTTAACAAGGGGAAAAAACCATGGGTGCAAAGTTTCGCTATGAAGAACACGAAGTTACAAAGAGTTTACTCACCTTCTCCTATGCTTCCATGCACAGAGATGACCCTTTTCTCTAACCTCTTGTCCTTTTCTCACCTTGGATGTATAGAAACCCTAATCCTATACCCTAATCCCGAATAACACCCCTTTATATAACGTTAGATGGAAATAAGACTCAAAATAAGAAACCCCGCGAAACAAATCGCGTCCGGTCGGGTGCCCGGTCAATCTTAGTCGGTCACCCACCTAATGTCATAAACGTCTAGCAAGCTCCAGGAAAATCTGCCCAAATTTTGGGCGTCCGACCAACCATGGTCAGGCGCTCGCCCTTGGCACCAAGCGCCCGGTCCACTGACCATCGGGCGCCCGACTGCATCTGAAGCAATCCAGAGACTTATATCTCCCTGGCTGAATATCGAGCGTCCAATCATTGATCGACCGAATGCCCAACCACCCCTGGCTGGCAAAACTGGTGTGATTGGCTCCACACCTCAACATATAGGCTTGTACGGTTTTCCAGTTTTGTTTCTATTTTTGGTTTTATTGATATAAGTAGGGTGTAATCGAGATTAGGGTAATTCTAAGATGCAAATTAGGGTTTGAGAGGGTTTTGGTGAGAGAAAAGCTTAGGGCTTTGATTCGGGTAAGTTCTCTTATAATTCTATTTTTCATAATGCATTGATCGCTTTGTGCCGTTGTTTTTTCTGCAAGGGTTTTTCCATATAAATTTGAAGTGTCTCTTGTGTTAATTTGGTTGTGCGATTGTAAGTGCTTTTCTTTATGCTTCTCTATGCGTTTTTGCAAGTCTAAACAAGTGGTATCAGAGCTAACGTTGGGAAACAGATTAAATCTAAAAGTGAGGTATCAATGGCATTTAGTATGACGTTTAATGTAGAAAAATATTTTGAGAAAAACAACTTTGAACTTTGGAAGATGAAGAGCCTCCCAATTCTCCGAGGATTGGAAGCCACATTCCTTGGAAAGCGATTGAAATCTATGAAAGAAGAGGAGTGGAATAAGTTGAATCAAAATGACAATATCTTAATCCAATTATACCTAACAAATGAGGTCCTTTATAGCATTATGATGGCGGCTAACACATGGGCGAAATTAGAGAACATTTATACGAAGAAATATCTTAAAAATCATTTCTATTTAAAGCCACAATTATTCAATCTGAATATGGCAGAGGGGGTTGATGTGGAAAGCCATGTAAGTAACTTCAATAAGTATATTTACAAATTGTTGAACATGGATGAAGTGATCAAGCATGTATCTTGTTGAACTCTCTTCCAGGATTGTATGAGTCGTTCGAGGACTCTTTGTGCGTTGGTAGGTCGACTATTATCATTGAGACCATTATCTCAGCCATTTAGTCGAACGTGATGAGAAAGAAGAGCGATGATGTGGGTTCCTCTATAGATGCACTGATAATGATGGGGAGAAATTCTGAGCGAGATAGAGGATCTTCACGATCCAAATCCAAGGGTAAGGGCAAAGGAATGTTGAAGTGCTGGAGTTGTGGATAGACAGGGCACGTGAAGAGGGATTGTCAGAATCCCAAGTTAAAGAAAGAGAAATCAGAAGAATCTTCTAGGGAGGCTAATACCGCAGAATCTTTAGAGGACGTGACTGATGGTTGGAAGGTATTGACTGTATCCAAATGCAGGTGTCATAACAATGAGTGGCTCTTTGATTCAGGTACGTCATATCACATGTGTGCTAACCGAAGTTCATTCACCGCATACAGAGAGTATGATGGTGGTTCAATATTCATAGGAAATGACTATGCCTACAAGGTTGTGTGTATTAGTTCGGTACGCATCGGGATGTTTGATTGGATTGAACATATCTTGATAGATGTGAGGCATGTCCCTAGGCTAAAGAAGAATTTGATATCTCTTGGTGAACTTGAGGCAATGGGGTGCAAATTCACTAGGTTCGATCATGTCCTTAAAGTTTCTACAGGGAGACTCGTCATCATGAAAGCATAGAGGAATAAAAACATTTACAGGTTGATCGAGAGCACTTCATCAAGTGGAGCTGCAATGTCTGTAGTAGATTCTACGTTTGCACGTATGTGGCATGCTGCGCGCTTAGGCCACATGAGCGAGCGGGGCATGAATATACTCTATGATTGTTGTTTTCTTACTATATTTAAAAGTTTTTATTTTAGTATATGTGAGCGTTGTATGTACGGTAAACAATCTATACTGTCATTTAAATCGAGAAAAATTGGATGTAAAGGGGTTTTAGAGTATTCACATTCTGATGTATGGGGGTTTGAAAAAGGTGGAGCTATAAATGCCCTAGGGGGGGGTAAAATAGGACAACTCAATTCAATTCAGCTTCTTGCAATCTAAAAATAAATCAGAGTATTAATCACAAGATTAGCAAGAATCAATATGCAACTAACCAATCTGAAAGCAAATAAGCAAAGAGAGAGCAATTTGAAACCTTGGGTTAAATCGTAGGATAACCTTGCACTTAGAAAACTAAGTAGGATAACCTTATGTTACGATTTAAGATTTCAAAAATATCAAACATATAAACAATCACCACAACATAGAGAGTTATAGTGGTTCGGTGCTTAAACAACTTGCACCTACTCCACTCCCAAAATTACCGCTCCTTGTAATTTTGGCTTTCCACTTTATAAAGGTTTTCACAGGTCACCTTTAAAACCTGATACAGAGATTGTGATTTTCACAAGCTTATCACAAACCTTAAGTGATTTTCACAGGCTAATCACTAACCTCAAGTGATTTTCACAGGCTAATCACTAACCTCAAGTGATTTTCACAAGCTAATCACTAACAACATGTTTTAACATTTTCACGAGTTATCTCAAACAAAACCCAAAGTATAAAATGGAAAGATATTACCGTTCTTCTTGTAGAAGATGATGAAGTTTAATAGAGATGAAGCTTCAATGGTGTAGCGATACGATCTTTGAAGAAGATAAACCAATATAGGTCGAACAAGATGGATCTAGGGATTTCTGCTACAATCCGAAGATTGCACACTCAAGTGCAGGTAGCGAAGTAGTAAAATACTCGGTAACACCGAGGTTGATCCACAGGGATTGGGGTTAAGAACACTTAGAGGAATTAGTTTAGGTGTGAGAGATGAAATCTGAATTATCCACGAGAGTGGAGCAAGTTGTGTGTGATGAAAGACAAAATAGAAAAAGGAGCTAAGGCATTAGGGATCCACCTTTGATTTATCCACAAGGTTTGATTCATTGGTCCAACTATAAATCAACTGGAATCGAATAAAGATTCTTTCCAATCGGAAGATAAAACGGTTAAATTACTTGCATATTTAATAAAAGATGGTGATTTAAATCGATTGATTTGACCACAAAGCACTCGTTAGTTGATCACAGGGAATTCCAAGCATCCACTGTGCCCGGAGTCGACAATGGATCAAGGAATTGTACAGATCAACAACTTTGCCAACAAGTTAACCGATAAGATCACAATTCATACGATCAAATGCATACTTACAAGATAGGAGGCTTTGGTTGACCGATCCAACCGTTAAGATCTCGTCTATCGATCGTAGGGAATCCAAAGCATCCAATGTGCTCGGAGTCTACAATGGATCAAGGGATTTTACAGATCAATGACTTTACCTGCACTAGCTCGATGACCATAGGGAATCCAAAGCATCCATCGTGCTCGGAGTCGACGATGGATCAAGGGACTTTATCGATCATGAACTAGCTAATTTGTGTGCAAGGGATCCCAAGCATCCAACGTGCCCGGAGTCGACGATGGATCAAGGGGCTTACACTACAATAGCGTCAGCCGAGGTGGATAACCGAACCAATCAACCAAAGAGAACTCCAACATTTACACCACACAATGTTGAACCAAAAGAACTAAAGCTTACAAATTTCTTTAAAGGCTTCACCCTTAGCCTTAGCTAGAGGTTTAGCCAACTATGCTACAATGGAAGACTAAAACTTCTACAAAGGAAAAAACTACACTACTTTACTTCTACGAAGGAAAAGAAGAGAAGAAGAGAAGACATGGATTTTGAGGGATGATGGGATGATGGAAATGAGAGGGAGAGGAGCTCCTTTTATAGCCTCATGAGAAGCTCCAAGCCTAGGTGGCACTCCAAGCAAATCTCCTCTAGGTTTGGGCTTGGAGTTAAGCTCGGATGATGAGGTGGCACTTTCAAGCCAATAGTTTTGCTTTTCTAGGTTCGAGTTAGGAGTTAGGCTTGGAATGCCCAAAGCAAACTTTACTTTTTGGTTTGGAGCTCATGGATGGAAGAGGATGGAGAGAGCATTTGCTTGGCCCAAGGATGGAAGGTAACTAGGTGAGTTAACTGGGTCCATATGAGTTGGAGTTGACTGGGTCCACATGTTAGACATTGAGAATCTGGACAATCTGGACCGTCCATTGTTGTTGTACGTTGAAGGCACATGCAAAGAGGAGAGAGCTTTTCATTTGCTGGATGAGATGGGCTCCACTGGCTAATCCAAAATAAACGGTGGGTGGTTGATCTTGTTTGAACGTGCAATCTGATGTTGGTGATCTGTTGGCCTCATGGATGTCTTGCTGATCTGGGCTGTTGGACTGACGGTTGATGGAAGAGGAGCTGATCTTCTTGCTAGCAATTGAAATGGATGGACGACTGATGTTGAATGTCCAAGAGCTGGACTTGGACGGTCACCATTTTTTGGTGTTGGATGGATGCACACGTGTGGATGTTGCTGACGTTGAAGGGTGGAACTGATGGACGGCTGGATGTGGAAGATGGGTTGGACGCTGGAGCTGGACGGTCCACTTGATGCTGGCTGTCCATTACTGTGGATTGTTCCACACGTGCTGGAGATGGACGGTCCACTTGATGAATGGATGGACGGCTGGAGTATGGACGGTGGTGAAGTTGGACGGTCTTGCTTGATGGTGATGATGGGCCGAACCTCAGCAGCTTGATGCCGCTGTTGATCTTGCTGCAGTGGCCTCCCTGATGAGTTGAATGGATGGTTGGTGGTGCAGCTTCCTTGGATGGCTGAGATGAAATGGACATCCATGTGATGGCTGGATGGACGATCAGGATGTGCAGGGATGCAGGGTGGATGATTGAGATTTCAGCCTACCTTGGACGCTGATGTTGTTGCTGACGTCCAGCCCTAGACGGTGGAGATTTGAACCCATCTTGCTGGACGGCTGAAGATGCATCTGTGTGGACGGCTGAAAATTCCTGAGTGGGGCCCACTTGCTGGACGGTGATGAAGGCTCCACACGTTGCACACGTGCTGGAGATGCTCCAGTTGCAGAAGACGCTGGTGCTTGGATGTGAGTTGCTGCACGTGTGAGTTTGCAGATTGGATGGACGGTGCTGGATGCTTGGACGGTTGGAAATGAAGGTGGGTCCACCTGCTGTTGTAGCTTGGCACATGAGGAAGGTGGGGACCACCTTGCTGGATTGATGGACGGCTAAGGATTGTTGGACGGTCCAATGGCTGGACTGCTGGCCAGCTCTTCATTTTGATGGGCCTTAGCTTTGAAGGGCTGGATGGATAGATAGACTGCAGTTGAGATGGTGATGATTGTGTGGTCCACAGTGCCAGATGATCAAGGCCATCCATTTGATACTCATGAAAGTATGGCCCGCCTTGATTCACAGTTGATCCCTCAATCTTGACTGTCCAATCCTATGTGATTGCCCAATCTCAATCATGCATAACCTGAATTTCTAAATGAGTGGTTGTGGCGCAGTCCACCATAGAATATGATCCATCATTTGATCTTTACCGCCTGATTTTCTTCATGATCGCCACATGCTTTATCTTGATCACTTTAGGGCCTTTAATTGCCCTAATTGGCTCAGATCTTGTCCAACATCTCCTGATCACCTGAAGACAGAAAATTCACCTAATGAGGGATAATTAACTGGAAAAATAATGATAATGCCCTTAACAACCAGGGTTAATTATACAAAATTAAGCACTTATCAATTTCTAAAAAGGTTTCCCTGAAAGCTGTAATTTCAGTTCTCTTATCTCAAGTATGAGAATGATCTTCTTTTTACACAAGCATATTAAAGGAGAAGATAATTGAGATAGCTATATTAATAACTAAGAGTTATATGCAGATAGCTAGGACTATAATGGAGGGCTTTTTCACCAGAGAGATAGAGTATTTTCATGCTTTTCCTTGATGTAAAAAATAGAGAGAAGAAAGCCTTATTTATAGTAAAAAAGTTAGGTCTTCAATTAACCTAAGTTTTCCTTTGGCTGACCTAAGTTTCAACCGTTTTATCCCAACAGCTATCAGATTTCATGGGATAAGAATTAGTTCGACCTTCGGCTGACCCGAGTGTCGGTTCGGCTGACCCAAGAGCCCTTCGGCTGACTCGAGACAAGGTCAGGCTAACCCGAGTTCAGTTTCAGAAAATAGTTTCAAATCTGAAAACTTGACCGAACATTCTTGGGCTGACCGAAGCCTGTTCGGCTTGCCGAACACAAGGTTAGGCTGGCCGAACATCCTCTGAATTTTTCAATTATCCTTGTTAGAAACTTGACCGAAGTTTCTAAGCTGGCCGAAGATTATTGGGTTAACCGAATATAGGGTTAAGCTAGCCGAATTTCTTTGAACTATGACTTTAAAAGAGATTAGAGAGATTAAGTTAAAAGTCATATGAATTTTCCTAACCTAGGGTCATCCCTATAGTCAATATTACCTTTGGCATATATGGTTTATCTTTGAAGCTTTACCACAACTTCTGTTGTAGAGTCGATAGTCATAATATTGATATATTTGTTGAAGTTGACTCTCATTTTTTCAAAGAACTTGGCTTACTCACACAACCTTATGCACTATACTATTGTTTACGAAATTTGATAACTACATTATGCTTAGCACTCACATTTTTTGCTTAGCACTTACAATCTCCCCATTTGTTAATTTTGTGACAAAACACAACATATTCCATTACAAGCGACTCTCAACATCCATAAAAATGATTTTTTATATAACTAATCACTGAAAAAAGAAAAAGAACTTGTTTGCTTGTATGCTTCCCCTAAAAGTAGCTGCTCCCCCTGCACATATGCTAAGAAAAGAAATTTTGCATTTACAAGCAAACACATTCATTCATAGCACACTCATAACATCTCTCCCCCTTTTTGTTACAAGTTGACAAAGGAAGAAGTGCAGATATAATGAGTTCATAACATTAAAAATATAATAGCATACTGAACCAGAGTCTAATTGAGTCTATTAGAAAAGTACTCATAAATACTATTGTCTACAAAATTTAACAACTACATTGTGCTTAGCACTCACATTTTGTGCTTAGCACTTACAGGGTTGTCGCCTGTAGTTTCTGGTGAACGATCATCATGGTTTGTTCCATTCATTGACGACTATTCAAAAAAGGTATTGGTCTATTTTTTGAAAAATAAATTCAATGTTTTCACCACCTCCAAGCATTGGAAGGCGATGGTGGAAAAACAGTCAGGGTAGAAAGTGAAAGTGTTAAGGACCGATAATGGTTGATAATTTACTTATGAAGAATTCAGTCGGTTTTATAAAGATGAAGGGATCATGAGGCACAACATAGTGGGCCATATACCAGTGCAGAACGGTGTGGTGCCTAAGCAGATGAATTAGACTCTTTTGTAAAGGGCCTAATTCATATAAGTAATACTTGGTTGAGCAAGAAGATGTAGATTGAAGCTGTTAACATGACTTGTTACTTAGTTAATTAATCCTTTTCAACGGCTATTGCTTGCAAGATTCCCAAAGAAAGTGTAGAGTGGTCAGCAAGTAGACTACTCGGGGCTGCGAGTATTTGGTTGCGAGGGTTACTCTTATATATCGTTAGTTGAGAGAGATAAGTTAAACCAAAGGGCAAGAATGTATATCTTTGTGGACTATGACAATGGTATGAAGGGAGACAGACTGCATGACCTTGGCACATGAAAGATCGCATTGAGCCGAGATGTCAGGTTTGATGAAGGATCCTTGTTCCATGAAGATGAAGCCAAGGAAATAGAAAAATAAGAGGTGATTGATGCTCGGATAGATAGAGATGAAACACAGGCTGAGACTGAGACGTAGACATATGTACATGATCAGGTGGAGAAACCACCTGTGAGAAGGAATCCACAGAGGGATCGTAGGTTATCGGCTCGGTACAGCGATGACTTGAATGTTACATTCACCATTATTACGGATGGGGTGATCCATCTACTTTTCATGAGGCTCTTGATGATGTAGATGCAAAAAAGTGGAAGGCGGCGATGCATGATGAGATTGACTCCTTGTATAAGAATAAGACGTGGGAGGTGGTGGAGCTTCCCACTGGCCGTAAAGTGATCGGGTGTAAGTGGATCTTCAAGAAGAAACATGACAGATACAAGGCAAGGTTGGTGGCAAAAGGATATTATAATGCTCCAGTTTTCATTACTCGGGTGTTGAGTGCGAGTTCTGAAAACCCGAGTGTAAACACTTAAAGATCCACTTTACAGTATAGTTTTTTTTATTTAAATCGCAATGGAAGCAGATCAAGACATGCAATGTCCAACATATATTAAACCGTACAAGTGGCGCCCATAGGACTTATACAAATCAAATGTCTCCAAAACTAAATTACAATACATAAATGAGTTACAACTCTGAATGGTCTTGGACTTGTAAAATTCATCCAGCTCCCCATCCAGAGACACTTGTATCAACTGATATGGTTTGATAGAGTTAAAACGCTATCATAGTGAGATAAACCCTTCAAGATTACCAAGCATGATAACAGTTAGGCAATGATTAATTAAAGATAACAGATTACGATTTATTCAAGTTCTAAAATTCTAGAAAATAATATACAGCATGGTCAAATGTAAAATTACAAGTAACATTAACTAAAGGTAACAACTACAATTAGATAAAGAGACAATAAAGATAATAAATCATATAATGACAAATTTAAAATTCTAAAATGCATTTAATATAATCAAATATAATATTCCATCCACATCACAAACAACACCGCATTCACCCAATTCATTTCACACATATTAACATTGATCTTTTAAATATATGGATGTATGCATATGTTCATCAGCTTGGGGATACACATCCAGCTGGCGAATTTCAAACCGATAGTAACATGGCTCGTTACCAATGTTACTCGCAATGCAATGCATATCAAACCGACAGTAGTGCGGCTCGTCACCAATATTACCTGCAAATGCCATGTATGTATGATTAGCCAACCTTTATTAGTTCGATTAACAAATCAATAATTAAAAGCTCATGGTCACTATGGGGGAGCGCGCAACGCAGCATAGATCGACGGCTCGGGCATAGTATCCCATAACACCATCCCCGACCCATGAGACGTCCAACAGAATATACTATAGTACAACACAACCAATTATGTTTTTATGATTCTCTACAATTAGACTATTAATATTACTATCTTGTATGTGTTCCAAAGTTTCCAACAAAAGAATATTCTTGATCTTCAACCAAACCATTTGGACAATAAGTCCATTGATGGACACCAACAAAGAGGGATCTTCCCAAACAAAGCCACATGGACATCAATTCCATTTAAGAACACCAACAAAATGGGCTCAACTAAAATCTCCAAATTGTAATCCAAGTCACATATGTAAATAAAGCAATTATTGTAAAATATATAAACAAAAGAAATGAAAATAAATAGTGAGATAGACAACTATTATCATAAGACGTCAAAAACAATTATCATAAACAATAAGAAAAGTAGAGAAATATGTAAAAAAAAAAAAAGAATGGAAAGCTTGAAGGGGAAGAACCTTACTAAAGCCACGTTGATAATCAAGTATAAATCTCAAACAAGTAAAATACTTTGGAAATCAACCAAAGAAGCACCACTAAATTATTAAACAAACACTTAATATAATTTTAAAAAAAAATCTTAAAGGGAGAAAACCTCACATTCTAAGGAGTCGACTGCTTCAAGAGATGCTAAAATTAGATATACACTCTCTAAGATCGAATCTCACTACTTCCCTCTCTCTGACTTCTTCTTCTCATCAAACAACAAATTCCGGACTAAACAAAGCTTCTGATCTAACTGGAAGAGATGGCCACAGAGATAAAATCAACCTCAGATTTACCTAAACTCCAACTTGAACCCAAAACTGAGTCAGCAGCCTCATGCATAAATAGGTTGCAACTAAAGGGGAGGCAGCATCTCGGACCAAGCTAGGCTCGGCTCTACATGGACTGAGTCAACTCGACTCCCAACTCAACTTCTTCTTCTTTCTTCTTCTCTCCTCTCTTTCTTCTCTCTTTGATCTTCTTCTGCTGGAAGTCCAAAACATTCTGGACCACCAGATCCGACCTATACTCGAACCAAACCACCACCAGCACAACTCAGAGAGTCACAGCGACTCAGTAATCACCCAAACCAATAGAGCGATGGACTGAGCTCCCTCTCTCTCTTTCTGATCTTAATGAAGATAGTAGAGGTTAAACACTCCTCAAAGGGTTATCAGATGGACGAACGAGATCTGAAATCAGTGGGTACAAGAATGTCAGCATTTGAGGCGATTTGCTGGGGAAGACATCCAAGCACTCATGGCGGATCTGAACAGAGATGGGATTGCTTCAATCCGAGGCTAGGGACAAATTTGGAAGGCTGTAGGAGAGCCAAAGGAGGAAGGAGATGAGAGTTTCTTCCCAGGTTTTCTGTTGATGAGAGATTGGGAAGGAGAGCTCGGCCGATTTCGACAAAACTCCGGTGGATGAGAAGACCAGCTCGATCTGATGGGGGGATGGCTTTCTGATCTTCAGTGATGGACGGAGAGATGACCTAGAGAGCTTGGATTAAATAGGTTTAGGGTTCGGATTGGAAGGAGTGCAAGACAAAAGAATGAAAGGAAAACCTTAGTTTCTTTAAATACCATAACACTAATCCATGTGAGGGAGGAATAAATGGTTGGGATTAATCCAAACTAAGTCATTTTAAGTTACAAAGAAGGAACCAGATTGATTCAGACCAAGAAGATGAGGATTGCCAGCTTGGCAGTTTCGTTTTTGGAAACTCAAGGTGAACAACTGGACTTTGGATGAAGATTTATTTGCAATCAATGGTCCCCATCAAATGAGGGTAACATGGTTTGATAGAGACCATAGCCCTCTACAAAGTAGACGGTTTTGATTGTCCAACGGTGGACCACAATGATCTAAATCTAGTGATTAAAGGGTTGCTGAAAACACAACTCTTTTTTGGACAGCCTAACTTCTTCTCTGAACTACGCATGCTACAAGTTCTATAAGTGGAATCTACCACTTAAGGTTTGATATTGACCATGTCCTAAACAAGATGGACGGTTTGGATCATCCAATACCATGCCCACAAGTGGGCCATCGAACTTCAAACGGACGGTTGTCCGTCCGCTCAAATCGAGCGCTGGTGGGAAAGAAAGAAAGGAAGAAAGAGATTTCCTTCTTTTGGAAATCACGGTCAAAGCGGTTTTGACTAGCCTTTAGGTTTAGTGTATGGCAGGTCTACACATCTTTAGTGCACACACATCACAAGTGTGGGGTCCACGGTGATGTTTGGGAGAATCTACTCCGACCATATCTTTCTTATGTACATATAGATTCTAACATTCTTTTATTTTTTTTATTTTCTTTTTCTTTATTTTATTTTATTTATTTTACCTTATTTTATTTGTTTCATTTTATTTTATTTCATTATATTGTCACACTTTAGATTATGGCCATCCATCAGCTTTGTAACTTCATTGGATTCAATTCTAGGATAAATAACATGAATCTTTGGCCACAAAAATTGATCTAATTGAAAAACCTTTGTAGTTATTTATAATTTATTGAAATTCAAGCGTTCATTTAGTCTTAGGTTTGTTTATCAAGAGCCTTAGGATTCCAAGGATGGCCTAAATAAAATCTGACCACTGAATTTGAGATCAAGTAACATATTTAGGTGATTTAGTGAGAAACTACCCAACATGAGGTTTTATCATAATCTAATGTTTCAAAACAAGTTTCAAGTGCCAATTTTCAAATATTTACATGTGGCTTAATGTGCACAACACACATATATGTGATCAAATTACAATTTTCGCAGTAACACTCGATTACCCAAAAGTACTGGGTGTTACAGATATAATCAGAGAGAAGGTGTCAACTTCAGCTAGATATTCGCTCTAATGGTGAAGTATTTATCAAGTTCGTGTTGGTAATGCGGATAGTAAGAAATCGACTTTTGATTACTCGTTTATGCTAGCGGGTGGAGCGATCATTTGGATGTCGAAGGTTTAGTTTGTGGTGGCTCTTTCTACCACTGAAGCGGAGTATATGACAGTGACAGAAGCATTTAAGGAAGTAGTTTAGTCAAGGGGATGATAAATTAGTTGGGCTTTGGCAAGAGGTTGTGTCGGTTAATTGTGATAATGCAAGCGCTAACAATTTTGCGAAGAACTTGATATACCATTGTGGACCCTCGCCGATTTTTCCGCGCTCCCCCACGACGTTCTTCTCCCTTCCCCTTTCCTTTCGGAAAAGAAGGAGATGATGATGCGTGAGTGCGAAATCGCCGTTTGTGCCACTGGCTTGCCTCGTTCTCGAGGGCTTCGTTTGGTTGTCGTGTTAAGCTGGATATGTTTAAGTGAGTTTATATAAGACCAGAGTCGCCACTAGCCAGTTACTTCAAATCTACAGTCGGCTAGACCCCGTAGAAACGTTAGAGAAGGGAATCCGAAGATTCCTTCCTCTAAAATGACTCCTGTTGATCTGCGGCCAGAGATTCAAGGTAAGGGATCACGGTTACAGGGTGGGAAGAGGTTAAGCACCCCACACACTGCCCGTACCGAAGTACGGTCTCTACTTCACAGAATCGATCGGATACTTGAAAGTCTAGTTTAATCCTCGTATATTCTCATGGATGACATGATGCATGAATGCGGGTCTGAACAGTAAGAGTTTCTGATGGGCAGGTTCCAACAACGGGCAAGCCCAGAGCGTACGCTCGAATTGACAGGTGCTTTATGCGAGATGATGCATGCTGTGTGCTTGAATATTCAAAGTGCTTATAGTGATATGTACGTGAATGCAGGTCTGAACAGTAAGAGTTTCTGATGGGCAGGTTCCAACAACGGGCAAGCCCAGAGCATACGCTCGAACTGACAGGTGCTTTATGCGAGATGCATGCGGTGTGTTTGAATAATCAAAGTGCTTGTAGTAAAGCAGGGGGGTTGGAAGAAAAGTAAATGTTGCACTTATGCTAGATGCAAATGAGATGATGCTGGAAAAGAGTAGCTGGGTGGACGGAGGTGTCGCAAGGGTTGGCTTCGAGTGGTTGGATCAAGACTTGGATGGCTTGGGAGGCTTGGACCAGTGGTCAGGCTAGGCTGGACCAGGGTTAGACTCTCCTCACTCGGGCTCTCCTTGGTGGAAAAATGGGCTAAAGGGTGGAGAGATGGACTCAGAGCTCTCGGGCTGAAATGGACTCGAATGGCCTGTTGAAATGAGAAGGGGAGGGGGGTATTTATAGCAGCAGAGAGGGGCATTCTCATAATTTTTTCCGGGCGGCCTGCCATGGGCCGCCCGTACGGCCGCTCCTCGGTTTTCAGCGAGTACGGTCGCTCCCTCGGGGCTGCTGTTGGACTTGCTGGTCGACTCAGTGAGTTGACTCAGCTGGTCGACTCGGTGGTTTGACTCGACGGGTTGACTCGGTGTTTTGACTCGACGGGTTGACTCGACGGGTTGACTCAGCGGGTTAACTCAGCGAGTTGACTCAGTGAGTTTGAATTTTTTGGAATTTTTTGACTGGCCGTTTTTATGGGGGGTTTTTCAGGGTGGTGTTTAGGACTGGGTTGACTGGGTTCAGGCTTGAACTGGGCTATGGAATGGGGCTTACAAGGGTGAGTTTGGCTGAGTTTGGACTTGGGATTTGGGGGTATGGTCCTCCGTTCAACCAGCTATCTCTACCAACAGTGTAGCCGAAGGTGGGGTGTCTACAGATGCCCCTCTTTGGCAGAGGTTGCGTGCAACCGAATGCCAAAGCGAGTGGACACCCCACTTCTGACCCGGTCATTCATGGATCATGTTCTGAAATCTTTGCTTGCCTTTGCATCTGTGTCAGTTGATCGTTTGGAAACAGATCACTCGCACATACCGCGGGAGTTTGGAGAAAACGTTGCGATTGTCCCTGCAGTTTGCTGCAACCTGGGTACCCAATCGCAACCCTTCCATTCCCGACCGGTACTAACATCGGAAAGGTACAGCAGAGCCTCTGCGTCGACAGTCTTACGAGGTTACTGACCCTGTGATTGATTGTATGATATTTGATGTTTTCCCAGATCACTCTAGGAGTACTTGTTTCGCTTGACTGTCAAAGTGGTTAGACGCCCTGCGTCAGATAGTCTTACGGGATTCTACTACGCCGACTTGGACTCAGTCAAGGTACTTCAGGCATCCACGCCTAGGTATGTGCGGGTGAACTCTTTCCACCCAATCTGCTGATTTTGATACTTGGGTTACAATTCATCGTTTCCACCTGTTCAAATGGTTTCTTTGACCGAGCCTTTTGGCTTTTCATCTTTTCGTATCTTGGCATGTGGTACGACCGCACTGACACTGGAGTTCAGTTCGACCGTACTTTGAGTGCATTGGATCCGATGATCTCCGGGGAAACCGCGAGACATCGGATCTTATTTGATTTCTGCGTCGGCTCCTACCCAGAGATATGGAAGATCTCCTGGTGTTTGGGAGGCAAAACGCTCTACTGGAAAAATATTTTTGGATTTTTGAAAAGATACCCACTCTGGGGAGTGATACTCCGTGGGGTTTTTATTTGCAAACAGAAATATTTTTTTTTTTTGTCTTTTTGAAATGGAAATCTGGTTTGCATGTGCCTCCACTAGGGATGCCTGTGGGGTCTTTAGCTAACCGACTTTTATTTTGAAAGCAGGTAAACATGATGATTGATGCGATGGATGCTGATGCATGGAGATGCATGATGAATGCATGGCTTGGCTCATTCTCTTCTCGTTTGATGATTTTGCTTTTGCTGTGGGTGCAGAGAACTTTGAGCTTATTGCTTGCAGGGTTGTACTCCCTTGGGGATTTTTCTTTTTGATACGGAGGTTTGGACAGCGGGTTGGTTAAGATCCCGACCCGTGATCGATCAGGTCCATCGTCCCAAGATGCTGTTTCTTTGCTAATGAGAATGTACGAGGATATTATTCGACTTCAAGATGTTCTTCTGGGCATACGTGTGATTGAGATGGTGTTTGGTTGCCCGTTTTGGTCAAGATTCCAATTTGAGGGCGATTGGATCCGTCATCCCATACTGTGAAGTGAGCGGAGTTCAAGACTCCTGAATTGTAGTGCTGGGGATGCTAATTTTTGTGATTTTTTGTAAATATGTGGTCCGAGTCTTCAACTGAGTGGTCAGGATAGAGATCGATTTATTGAAAACACAGGAAATATTTTTTGTGATTTTCGAAATATTTTTGATGAAAGCAAGAGAAATATTTTTGTGATTTTTGACAATATTTTGATTTATTGAAAGCAAGGGAAATATTTTTGTGATTTTTTGACAATATTTTGCAATGTTTTGGTATTTTGTGATTTTTATGAAATGCAGGGAAAAGTGTGGAATTTTCATCCACTTCCAGCTTCTACTGCCGGTAAGGCACCCGATCCATTTTACGTCAGCGAGCAAGACGAGTCTCACACAGTTAAGTGCCGTAGTTTTACATCTTCGGATGAGGAGATTTTGAGGGTTTTCAGTCAACACACCCACAAAGTTGCCTGTTCCTCATGTGCAATGCACATAGACCACGTATCGTCCGACGGACTCCTTCGGCCACAAGATGAGCCACATCCTCACATTTCCCTTAGTCAATCCAGTTTGGGGCCTTACGTTGCTCACAATTCCGTGAGGGTGCGCTCCACCTCCCAACAGCCTTAATCCCCTTCATGAGTTCTAGGAACAGGGAACATCCGTCAGCTTCAACAGCGACTTCCAAATCAAGGTTGTCTATCACGGTGCGTTCAACACGAACAGGATTGCGGAGTTCTGCCCGCCTCAGCCCTTACTTGTTTAAAAGATTCCAGGCACCCGTACGATCAAGTGTCAGTCATGCCTGGAACAGGTTAGGAAAGAAAGCCCCCGAGAAGTTAATCCCAGTGTAGTTTTAGGTCTTCGGACCGCTGGGGATAAATTGGTGGGTTGAAACTGGTGGTGAAAACTTTTTTGTTTTATATTGTATATATATTTTTTGTTTTGAAAAGGTTCCAGATTTCAACTCGGGTGATCAAGATTGATACTGGTTTTTATGGAAAGCTTTAAAATATTTTTGGTATTTTTGAAATGATCCGGGTTATCGAACCATGATCCTAACGGTCGAGGCCGATGCCGGTTTTTAGTTGAAAGCGAGAAAGGTCCCCCGAGAAATTAATCCCAGTGTAGTTTAAGGTCTTCGGACCATGAAACTGTACAAAAGAGCGGCAAACATGTTTTTTTGTTTTTGGAAAAATGTCCGGTGTCAGCGGATGGACAATCCAGACTGATGCCGGTTTTTATTGAAAATCTCTCGGGATGTCGATCCCGACGTAGTTTAAGGTCTTCGGACCAAAAACTTTAAAAGAGGCAGATATATTTTTTTATTTTTCTGAAAATGTCCGAGATCGTTAGGTCTTGATTCGATCCAAACCGATGTCGGCTTTTATTGAAAATCCCTCGGGATTTTAATCCTGACGTAGTTTAAGGTCTTCGGACCAATGAATTTTAAAAGAGGGGCTGGTAGTATATATATATATATATATATATATATATATATATATATATATATATATATATATATATTTATATTTATTTATTTTTTGGGAAAATGTCCGGTGTCAGCGGATCTTGATTCAATCCAGGCTGATGCCGGTTTTTATTAAAAGGTCCCTCGGGATCTTGATCCCGACGTAGTTTAAGGTCTTCGGACCCGGACTTTGTAAAAAGGGGGGCAACCACATTTTTTTTTTCGAAATGATCCAGGTCATCAGATCTTGGCCTGAACGGCTGGGATCGATGCTGGCTTTTATTAAAATCCCTCGGGATGTTGATCCCGACGTAGTTTAAGGTCTTCGGACCAAAAACTATGTACAAAAGAGCAGCAATCCAGATTGGAGACTGTGGGAATTCTCTTTGGAATGGTTCGGATCATCAGGTCATACCTTTGGATGGTTGAGATCATTGTTTGACCAAGTCAAATTTTCCTTTCTTTTTCTTGGAAATTCCATGGAACTTTTCCACATCATCAACCCAATTTCTCACCCATTTCTCATGAGATGAGATTTTGGTGAGATTTCTTCCTTTTTCTCACCCTTCTCTTCCATCACTTCATTCTTACATGAAGGTACAAGATTCACTTGCAACCACCCTTCCCAAGGAGGAGTTCTTCCCAAGGAGAGGAGGTGAGAAGTCACCTCACTTAGGTGGAGGCTAGGACGGCCTCCCATGGGCCGCCCGACCGGTCTGTGCCTCCTGGTCTCTTTAGAGGGCTGGGTAAAAGGGTTCCCTTCCCTTTTCTATATAACATGGGGTACCCTCCCCCCCTCAAACGTGCAATCTCTCTCTTCTTTCTCTCATACTCTTTCTTTCTTCAAGTTTTCTCTCTCTTTCTTTGGTGGTCCTTTGCTCTTTTCAAGTGGTGGGCCTTAGAGAAGTCTTGGGACAGCAAGGTGGTCCTTCTTTGGTGGGTGGTGAAGGTATGGACCACTTCCTTTCTCTTTCTTGTCCTTTTCTATCTTCATTGTCTCTTCTCATGGTCCTTTTTCTTTTTCATGTAGCTATTCAAAGAGGTGTGAAGGTGGGCCCAAGTATTCTTGACCTTTTTCTAGATCTCAAGTCTCTTTCAAAGGTGGTGCATGGAGAAGGACATTGCAAGCTCTCCACTTCATCATTTTTTCCTTTTTCACACTCCCTCCATGTGCATGTAAAGAGTAATTTTGCCATGTCATCAAGTGTGCATGGCAAAATACTCTATCTTTTTCATGGGAGTTGGGCCTCTTTTCATGTGTATCAAATGGGCTCAAAGTGAAGTCATGGCCCTTGGTGTATTTGATGGGCCCAATGCTTCATTTTGGGCTCCCTCATGCTTTCTTGCCCTTGTCATTTTTCCTTAATGCTCTTCCTTTCTTTTCCATCTTTTTTTCAAGGTTTGGGCCCATGGGCATGGTAGGGCCCATCTCAAGTTTTGGGCTCATGGGGCTCACTTTAGGTGACCCCATCTTTTTTCATATATGTATGGACCAAGATGACTAGCCATTCTTCATTTTGGATCTCAAGTGGGCTAGTTTTCCTAGTTGGGCCTTTATGGACAAGTGGCCCAACTCTTCCATCATTTCTTAATTATGATGTACCTCCTTGTACAAAGTGTAGTGGGCTCCTTGAAGTTTTTCATGTGGATGGGCTTTTGGGCCTTCATTGAAACTTGGGCACTTCTTTGAACCATGTGTGCCCCACTACACTTTGTTCATGTGGGATTTTTCTTTTCATGCTTTTTCTTTTGATGGATGGAGGACTTGAGTTACTTGACCATCTACAAGTCCCATGAGTGAGTTGTTCCCACAATCTCACTAGTTTCAAATGGTTTTCCTTGTGGTAGGAATGTGGTTCTCAAGAGTTTCCCTCTAATGTTATCAATCTCGAATGGATGATCCTCAAGTGAGCTATCCATACAACCATAGCTCCTTGATCCTTCCTTTGGGGGCTTGGTGGGTCATCCACCATCCTTCTCAAGCATGAGTGATTTTCCTTTCAATTTGTGGGAAAGAATGATACCCATAGGTTGCCCATTTTTGTCCCACGCCTTGGGACATTTTGGATTTTGATCTTCAAGTGGGCTATGTGTATCATTCTTAGCCATTTTTATGATGGTTGGGTGACTCATCAAGCCATGCTCTTTTGTGCTCAAATGGTCTCCCTTTTTGGTGAAGATGTTGGTGCACATAAGTTGCCCAAACTTGCCTTTTCATGGGCATTTTCAACTTTGATTCTTCATGTGGGCTATGTGCATCAACTTTCTACCCCTTGCTTCTCTGATTCATATGTTTGTGGGTAGACCTCCTTGTTGTATTCTCATGGTCAAAACTTTCATCAAGATGAGGCACATAAGGTTGCCCATGGTTAACCCATGAATGGGTTTTCATATTCTCCAAAGTGGGCTATGTGCTTTCTCCAATCCATTGAGATGAGGCATTTGGGTTGCTCTTGGGGGCCCACTTCCTTTCTATTCCCCACTTGTCCATGCACATGTGTAAAAAGATGGAAACATCTTAAGTGAGAGCCATGGCCTTGGCATAAAAATGGATCAATCCTTGGCCACATATGGACTTTGAAAAGGGATTTCTCATGTGAAGTAGGATTCTTGTTCTTTGTTGATCTCATGGCACTTGAGTGCATTTGTTGTCCAAAATGTGTCCTTGGATGATGGACTTTTCTTACCTAAGGCATGCCATGCCACCTTCTTTAAGGTGGGCCTCACTTTTTCCAATGGGCCCAACACATCCTAAGTGACACATGGAGTTGGACTTTAGATTTTGCATTTGAATGTGAGTTCAATCCCATGGGTTTCTTGGATGATAATTTGGATTTTAATGGGTAAAGGATAGGTACTTACCTTGCCGAGCTTGTAGGATTCAATGGCGGATGGTACCAGAGGTCACCGAGTAATTGACGAAGATGACCCCGCCTTCATCGTCCGCCGAGGGGACCACATGTGTTCCTTAGCTATGGAGCATCAACCTCTTCCCGCTATCAAGGGTCGAGGTACCAGGGATCGCTGGGACAATTGGATGAAAGAGCCACAGCCCTTGCTTGAGCGAGTATTAGATGGTACTCCTTTTGCTGGCCTCCTCAGTACCCTATGCTTCCATAATAACGACGCCAACCGCATGATGCTTGCGGCCCTTTGTGAGAGGTGGCGGGATGAGACCCACACCTTTCAGCTCCCTTGTGGGGAGTGGGGAATAACCCCCTTGGATATTTATATACAGATAGGTTTCCCTTTTCATGGGGCAATTGTCCCTCAAGTTAGCTCTCTAGCTCCCCTCTCTTCCACCGATTGGTTGCGGCTTGTCGGTGACGTCCCTCCTGAGGGTGAATTCCAAGGCCATCAAGTGAAGATGAGATGGTTTTACAACAATTTTGCCTCCGTCATCCCCACCACCGAACGAGAGGCCCTCCACAAGGCGCGGGCCATGATCACTTATGCTTTTGGATCCTTTCTTTTTTGCCATGCGAATGAGAGAGTTGATCCTAAATTTCTTCGTTTAGTCGAGGATCTTCATCACCCCTATAACTGGAATGGGGCTATCCTGACCCGTCTCTTTCAAGGTCTGGACAAGACCTGTCGACATAGCCGGTCCTTCACAGGTTTCTGGCCTGTTGTTGAGGTATTTCTTCTTTCATCTTCCTTGGGGCCATCTGCCTTCTTTCTCTCTCTGATCATTAGATGTGCTTTTGTCCAGACCTGCTTTTATGACCATTTCCCCCATCTTGCACCGAGGATGCGGGATGATGTTGAGCCTTCTCAGTATCGCCACATGTACTGGCACCAACAGAACCGTCAGCGAAACTCCCGAGTTCCCGGGGACAATTGGTGTGCTGACATAGACGGGCTGACCGTTGAGGACGTAAGTATCTTGCTTGTCTTTGTCCTTGTGCTGTACTTGTAACTGATCGTGGTAACCTCTTCTGTTGTAGTTTGCCCGGATGCCGTACGCTAGTTTCCCTCTCTACTACACACCCCAGCGCGTGGAGGCATACGATGCTTCATGTCTCCGTATTATGCTTTCTGACGCTGAGTCCTTCCAATGGTATTTGGGGGAGAGATTGCTTCGGCAAGTCACTGGGGTGGCACGGGTCCCCTGTTATGCTCCTCCTCCAGCTGCTCGGATGCCAGTTGATGAGAGAGTTGAGGCTCTGGTGGGCCAGCCTGGCTTCCGTTTCACGATCCCGGATCGTGATTATGACGAGTGGTATCTGCTATTTGGCTAGGGGCCTCTGCTTCCTTCGCTTTATGTTCCAGGTGGCCGTCGCAGGTATGCTGGAGGTTCGGTGACTGATCCTTTGATGGATCTTTATCGTCGGGAGCGGGACGCGAGGAGGGACGATGATGATTATGTTGGCGACTTGTAGCTGGCTCTGCTTTGTATGGCCTTGTACTTTTGTTTTTGTCCCCTTTTGTATCAAGCTCTTTTGGATGAATATATAGGCTTTGATTTCTCCCAAATTCCTTGGTGATGTCTGGATGCTTTGACTATTGACTCATTCCTTCATGATTTGTGATTCCTCAACTGCGTGGACAATGACTTGAACGGTTCAGATCGCTTGTTTAGGCCCTGCGGGGCCCACTTGATGATTGGATCTTGGATTCTAGCCCTTCTTTTGATGATTGGACTTTTGATCTTGCCACTCCATGACTTGTGTAAGCTTTCCAATGGTTTGGATCTTGATGATTTGGCCCTTGAATGGTTCAGATTGATGGATTTGGCCCTGCGGGCCCACTCGAGACCTTAACTTTACTTTGGGGCACCTCTTTTGATGATTTGTGAGACTAAGAAGGCTTCTCATGGTGTGGATGCTGGCTTGAACGCCTCAGATCGCTTGATTTGGCTTTGTGGGCCCACTTGATGATTGGATCTTGGATTCTGGCCCTTCTTTTGATGATCAGCCCTTTGATCTTGTTGTTTGATGGCTCATGTAGGTCCTTCAATGGTTTAGATCATGACGATCTGATCTTTAAATGGCTTGGATTACTTGTGGCCCCCACTTGATCAACTTTCCTTCTCTTTGACTTGATCAGCCATGTTCTGGCCACATTGCTTCGTGATTGGGCCGGTGGGGCGCCTTTCATGTGATCTTGATCAACTTCAGTCGAAATCTGGAGTGGACCGGAGTCTTGGGCGGCCCACGGAGCGCCATCTGCTGACGTGGGCTATCAGCCTCACCTACCAAAAGCCCCGGAGCCAATCCCGCGGAGAGAGGGGATCTGCGTCCGTACGGGCGGCCCAGGGCAAGCCGCCCAGAGCTCGCCTCTTGAGCGGCCTGGGCTGGCTCTGGTTTGGACATCCTCTGCTGTCTGTTGCTGCTGTCCCCACATTCCTTGTACTGGACCGTTCGATTCCAGCCATGAATCTTCTTGTCCCCATGTCTTTTCTCTTCATCTTGTCTTCTTCTCATTTTGTCCTTTCTTGGGCAGCTTTGGATGATGACTTGTGGGCCATAGTGGGAGAGGTCGGTGGGTCCCACACTCCAGCACTTGGTGAGGGCTTTAATGATGGAGGGATTCCTCTAATGGAGGGTGTAGATGGTGCATTGAATGGAAGCATTGATGAGGGGTTAGGGAATCGAGTTGGTGGAGCTTTGAATAGCTCCATTAATGGTGGGATGGCTGGATTTTCAGATTTGAATGGGCCCCTCATTATGGGAGGAATGGATGGCATGGATGAGATGGGAGGATGGGATATAGGTGAAGCTATGCATCCCTTGAATGTGGGCCCCATGGATGATGTGATGGATGGTGATGATGGGACCGTGAGGGACATAGATGGGCTGATCTCATGTCTGGATGGGATAGATGGTTCCGATGGTATTTTTGACGGTCTGGACGAAGCTCGGGATGAGGAAGATGATGATCCGGCTCCCGAACTAGCGGATCTCCTCAAAAAGTTCGAATCTAAAGCCAATGTTGTAGCCGATGATTTCGAGATAGTAAACTTGGGGATGCCTGAGATCCCTAGGGAAGTACGCATTGGAAAATTGTTGCCACCTGAGATGAAACAGAAAATGATAGAATTCCTAGCTCCAAGATTGTCCAACTTTGCGTTCTCATATGAAGACATGCCGGGGCTCGATGAAGAGCTCGTTGTACACCATCTGCCAACCAAGGCAGATATGAGGCCAGTGAAGCAGAAACTTCGAAGAATGAAGCCAGAATGGGCTCTGAAAGTCCGAGATGAAGTCATCAAGTAGTACAACGCGGGATTCTTAGTAGTCTCCAACTACCCTGAATGGCTCGCCAACATCGTGCCAGTACCAAAGAAGGACGGCAATGTTCGAATGTGCATCGACTTCCGAGATCTCAACAAAGCCAGTCCAAAAGATGACTTCCCTTTGCCACATATCGACACTCTGGTCGACAACACTACTGGATACAAGATCTTCTCATTCATGGACGGGTTCTCAGGTTACAATCAGATTAAGATGGCCGTCGAAGATCGTGAGAAGACAGCATTTATCACTCCCTGGGGAACCTTCTGTTACAGGGTAATGCCGTTCGGTCTGAAGAACGCAGGAGCAACATATCAGCGAGCAATGACAGCACTATTCCACGACATGATGAACAAGGAGCTCGAAGTATATGTGGACGACATGATCGTCAAATCTCGCACAATTGAAGGACACTTTGAAGATCTGAAGAAGTTATTCAACAGATTAGAAAAGTACAAGCTCCGTCTCAACCCTCAGAAATGTGTCTTCGGTGCAATGGGAGGTAAGCTCCTCGGCTTTATGGTGAGCGAGGATGGCATCAGGGTCGACGAGACCAAAACCAGAGCAATCATCGAGATGCCCCCTCCTAGAACAGAGAAAGAAATTCGTGGCTTCCTCGGCAGAATTCAATACATCAGTCGCTTCATCGCACAGCTCACACCTATCTGTGAGCCCATATTCAAGCTCCTTCGGAAGAACGTCCCAAAAGAATGGAATGATGATTGCCAAGTCGCCTTCGACCGCATCAAGAAGTATCTCATGAATCCTCCAGTCCTAGTGCCGCCCACTCCTGGACGACCACTATTGTTATACATCTCGGTAGCAGCAGAAGCCATAGGCTGTGTCCTCGGTCAGCACGATGAGACCGGGAAGAAGGAACAAGCAATATACTATTTGAGTCGAAAGTTCACCAACTATGAGACCAGGTATTCCCCGATCGAGAAGACTTGCCTCGCCCTAGTCTGGGCAACTCAGCGACTCCGTCAATACATGATTGCATTCCCTATTCTCCTCCTCGCTCACATGGATCCGCTCAAGTACCTGTTCGAGAAGCCGGCACTCACTGGAAGGATAGCTAAATGGCAGCTACTCTTGTCTGAGTTTGACATCACCTATGTCACTCAAAAGGCAATCAAGGGACAGGCCCTCGCCGACCATCTTGCGGCTCACTCTCTCCTGGACTATCAGCCGCTCAAGACGTTCTTTCCTGATGAAGATCTCTTGCTCATTGAAGAGGATGAAAAGAAGAAGAAAGATGAATGGACATTATTCTTCGACGGCGCAGCAAACTCTAAAGGGAGTGGTATTGGAGCAATCCTCTACTCTCCAGACGATGTCCCTATTCCTATCTCGAGGTGCATCGCATTCGAGTGCACCAACAACATGGCAGAGTATGAAGCATGCATCGCTGGCTTAAGGGAAGCCATAATCTTGGGCGTCAAGAAGCTACGAGTGTTTGGAGACTCACAGCTTATCATCAATCAGACCAATGGCGAATGGAAGACCAAAGACGAGAAGTTGATACCATATCATGTGTATCTTGACAATCTGATCGAAGAATTCAAGGAAATCACCTTCTCATACATGCCCAGAGCCAAGAACCAGTTTGCAGATGCTCTCGCCACGCTCGCATCAATGCTCGAGATCCCAAAAGGAGCTTCAGAATGGGAGCTCACAGTCGAAATTCAAGAAGAACCTGCTTTTTCCCTACAAATAGAAGAAGTTGAAACTGTCCCTGACAAACCCTGGTATGCCGACATCAAGCAATATCTCGAAACCCAGGAGTATCCAGAATCAGCAACAGCAACAGATCGCCGAACCATCCAACGTTTGGCCAGCCAGTTCACCATCAGTGGCGAAGTTCTCTACAAGCGATCCTATAATCACATCCTCCTCCGATGCGTCGATGAAACAGAAGCTGCAAAGATCATGAAAGAAATACACGAAGGAATCTGTGGCCCACACATGAATGGGCACATGATGGCAAAGAAGATTCTATGACTCAGTTATTATTGGCTCACCATGGAGACAGACTGTTGCCAGCACGTCAGAAAATGCTTCAAGTGTCAGGAGCATGCAAATCAAATCTATGCCCCATCATCAGAGTTATACAACCTGACCACCCCCTGGCCCTTCTCCATGTGGGGACTCGACATCATCGGCAAGATCAGTCCCAAAGCATCAAATGGTCATGAGTACATACTTGTGGCAGTCGACTACTTCACCAAGTGGGTAGAGGCAGCCTCCTACACCACAATTGCAGCATCTCAGGTGATCAAATTCATGAAGAACAACATCATATGCCGGTATGGAATCCCTAATGCTATCATCACAGATAATGGAACCCCGTTTGTCAACAAGAAGATGGATGACTTCCTCAGCAAGTTCAAGATCCAACGTCATCGATCAAGCCCCTACCGTCCTCAGATGAATGGTGGGGTAGAAGCCGCAAACAAGACAATCGTCAGGATACTCGAGAAGATGGTCGTGACATATCGAGGTTGGTCAGATATGCTCCCATATGCACTTTGGGCCTATTGAACGTCTGTACGGTCTGCTACGGGCGTTACTCCTTTCGAGCTTACCTATGGAATGGAGGCAGTTTTGCCAGTGAGCTGGAAATACCATCACTACGAGTGTTACTCGAAAGCGGAATCGAAGAAGGAGAATGGCAACGGGCCAGCCAGTCCGGGTGAGGTCCGAGTCCTTCTCCACCCCTTAGCCCATTTTTCCACCAAGGAGAGCCCGAGTGAGGAGAGTCTAGCCCTGGTCCAGCCCAGCCTGACCACTGGTCCAAGCCTCTCAAGCCATCCAAATCTTGATCCAGCCACTCGAAGCCAACCCTTGTGACACCTCCGTCCACTCAGCTACTCTTTTCCAGCATCATCTCATTTGCATCTAGCATAAGTGCAACATTTACTTTTCTTCCAACCCCCCTGCTTCACTACAAGCACCTTGATTATTCAAACACACCGCATGCATCTCGCATAAAGCACCTGTCAGTTTGAGCGTATGCTCTGGGCTTGCCCGTTGTTGGAACCTGCCCATCAGAAACTCTTACTATTCAGACCTGCATTCACGTACATATCACTATAGACACTTTGAATATTCAAGCACACAGCATGCATCATCTCGCATAAAGCACCTGTCAGTTCGAGCGTACGCTCTGGGCTTGCCCGTTGTTGGAACCTGCCCATCAGAAACTCTTACTGTTCAGACCCGCATTCATGCATCATGTCATCCATGAGAATATACGAGGATTAAACTAGACTTTCAAGTATTCGATCGATTCTGTGAAGTAGAGACCGTACTTCTGTACGGGCAGTGTGTGGGGTGCCTAACCTCTTCCCACCCTGTAACCGTGATCTCTTACCTTGAATCTCTGGCCGCAGATCAACAGGAGTCATTTTAGAGGAAGGAATCTTCGGATTTCCTTCTCTAACGTTTCTACGGGGTCTAGCCGACTGTAGATTCGAAGTAACTGGCTAGTGGCGACTCTGGTCTTATATAAACTCATTTAAACATATCCAGCTTAACACGACAACCAAACGAAGCCCTCGAGAACGAGGCAAGCCAGTGCAACAAACGGCGATTTCGCACTCTCGCCATTCTGTGGACCCTCGCCGATTTTTCCGCACTCCCCCACGACGTTCTTCTCCCTTCCCCTTTCCTTTCGGAAAAGAAGGAGATGAGGATGCGTGAGTGCGAAATCGCCGTTTGTGCCACTGGCTTGCCTCGTTCTCGAGGGCTTCGTTTGGTTGTCGTGTTAAGCTGTATATGTTTAAGTGAGTTTATATAAGACCAGAGTCGCCACTAGCCAGTTACTTCGAATCTACAGTCGGCTAGACCCCGTAGAAACGTTAGAGAAGGGAATCCGAAGATTCCTTCCTCTAAAATGACTCCTGTTGATCTGCGGCCAGAGATTCAAGGTAAGGGATCACGGTTACAGGGTGAGAAGAGGTTAAGCACCCCACACACTGCCCGTACCGAAGTACGGTCTCTACTTCACAGAATCGATCGGATACTTGAAAGTCTAGTTTAATCCTCGTATATTCTCATGGATGACATGATGCATGAATGCGGGTCTGAACAGTAAGAGTTTCTGATGGGCAGGTTCCAACAACGGGCAAGCCCAGAGCGTACGCTCGAACTGACAGGTGCTTTATGCGAGATGATGCATGCTGTGTGCTTGAATATTTAAAGTGCTTATAGTGATATGTACGTGAATGCAGGTCTGAACAGTAAGAGTTTCTGATGGGCAGGTTCCAACAACGGGCAAGCCCAGAGCATACGCTCGAACTGACAGGTGCTTTATGCGAGATGCATGCGGTGTGTTTGAATAATCAAAGTGCTTGTAGTGAAGCAGGGGGGTTGGAAGAAAAGTAAATGTTGCACTTATGCTAGATGCAAATGAGATGATGCTGGAAAAGAGTAGCTGGGTGGACGGAGGTGTCGCAAGGGTTGGCTTCGAGTGGTTGGATCAAGACTTGGATGGCTTGGGAGGCTTGGACCAGTGGTCAGGCTGGGCTGGACCAGGGTTAGACTCTCCTCACTCGGGCTCTCCTTGGTGGAAAAATGGGCTAAAGGGTGGAGAGATGGACTCAGAGCTCTCGGGCTGAAATGGACTCGAATGTCCTGTTGAAATGAGAAGGGGAGGGGGGTATTTATAGTAGCAGAGAGGGGCATTCTCGTAATTTTTTCCGGGCGGCCTGCCATGGGCCGCCCGTACGGCCGCTCCTCGGTTTCCAGCGAGTACGGTCGCTCCCTCGGGGCTGCTGTTGGACTCGCTGGTCGACTCAGTGAGTTGACTCAGCGGGTCGACTCGGTGGTTTGACTCGACGGGTTGACTCGGTGTTTTGACTCGACGGGTTGACTCGACGGGTTGACTCAGCGGGTTAACTCGGCGAGTTGACTCAGTGAGTTTGACTTTTTTGGGATTTTTTGACTGGCTTTTTTTATGGGGGGTTTTTCAGGGTGGTGTTTAGGACTGGGTTGACTGGGTTCAGGCTTGAACTGGGCTATGGAATGGGGCTTACAAGGGTGAGTTTGGCTGAGTTTGGACTTGGGATTTGGGGGTATGGTCCTCCGTTCAACCAGCTATCTCTACCAACAGTGTAGCCGAAGGTGGGGTGTCTACAACCATTCTAGAACTAGACATATTGATGTTTGTCACCATTTTATTTGACGAGTGCTTGAGGAAGGAGGTGTGACTCTGAAGAAGATTCATACATGGGTGAATTCGATGGATATGCTTACTAAGGTGGTTTCTGTAAATAAGTTCAAAATTTGTGCAACTTCTTTAGGTCTGGTGAAGATGGAGTAAATACAGAATATACACAAGAACCAATGGTAAAGCTATGATGGAGACAAAGTAGAGAAGGAGGATGGAGCAAAGGCGAATGAAATTGTTAATTGAAGCCTTAATGAAGATTGTTGGTGAAGCCTTTAATCAATGTAGAAATAGAGGAGATCGACCTAGTCGATCATGCCCAGAATAGCACAGAAGGTCTCTGGACAGGTTTATGCAACTGTGGCCTGTCGAAATTGAGGCTCGACAGATCGATGATATTCAAAATAGTGGCAAAACTCTCTAGACAGTTTTTAACTTGTTCGACCGATCAAACATGGCCATCGACCGATCGACAGATGTATCGATCTTGTTCGACTAGTCGACTCGATAGATCGACATTTGCATAGGCTTGCACGATTTTGTAGTTTTTTTTTTTTTTCAATTTTCAGTTTTATTATTATATAAGCAGGTGTGAACGCTTCGAGAGATTGCGCGCCAAAGGGTGGCAAATCACAAGCTTCCACATAGTTCTACCTCGACTCGAAGGGTTTCTTCACTGGATTGAAATGGGGATTAAGATAATTGATTTGACTAGAGTTTCCATTAGCCAATTACTTCATCTCTACAGTTGGCTAAACCTTATAGAAACGTTAGAAAAGAGCATTCGAAGATACCCTCCTTTAAGATGACTCCTTGATATGTGATTAGAGATTCAAGGTAAGGGACCACAATTATAGAGAGGGAATGTGTTAGGCACCCACTTTGCCCCTACAGATGTACGGTCTCTACTTCATTGAATCTTACCAATTTATGAAGGTTAGGGTCAATTCTTACATATTCTCAAATAAAAGAAATAATATGTAGTAAATCGATTTATGTTGGTGGATATGTGGTTAGTCAGAGTTTTTGATGGGCGGGATCTGATCAAGTCAGCAAGTCGTAGAGCATGCGCTCGAACCAACCAAGTGTTATGAGTAATACTAGTGATGGATATGAGCAGTATTGTGCAATAGTGTGTTTCATTAGTCAGAGTTTTTTATGGGCAAGATACGATCGAATCGGCAGGCCACAAAGCATACGCTAAGACCAACCAAGTGTTACGCATGATGCTATGAGCTACTAATGTATGCAATGAGTAGGGGGGGTTGAAAGAATAATGAGTGTTGCACTATGATAGATATGGACTAAAAAGGAATAATATTAAACGGTCTGGTGGACGGTAGTGTCACGTAAGCTAGCTCGAGCGGCTTGTATTTAGAACTTGGATGACTTAAGGGGCTTGAACCTCGGCTAAACTGGACTAGATCAGGGCTCGACTCCTCTCACTCACTCGGGCTCTCCATCCTCGATGGAGAAATGGGTAGGAACTCAAGGGAGGGGAGCTCAGAACTTCTGTATTGGAAGGGACTAGATTCGATGCGGAAACTGATGGGGAGAAGAGGTATTTATAGCTACCCAGAGTGGCAGCTCTCGTAATTTAGGGTGGGCGACACCTAGGGTGGCGCTCGTCCTTTGCCACAACTCTAGCTTTGGATAGCTAGACATCTAAGCCTACAAGTTTTTCTCCCTAGGTTTGGTATTCTTCGAGATTTAGTTCTGATCTGAAGCTGAGGGTTGGACTCAGGTTCGGGTTCAGTTTTGCCTTTAACTAGGTGAGTTGATCCAGAGAGTTGACTAATTGAATTGATTTGCCGAGTTGACCTACCGGGGAGTTTTGACCTAGTTTTTCCTAAGGGTGATTTTTCAGGGTTATGATTCGGGATGAGTTAACTGGGTGAGGGTTAAAGTTTTGGACATGGGTTAGGGTTTTTGGTGAATAGATTGACTGGGTTTTGACCTAAGGTTTAGGATATGGACTAGGGTTTAAAAGGGTGAGTTGATCGGGTTTGGACTTATGGTTTGGGAGATGAATTAGGTTTTGAATGGGCGAGTTGATTAAGTTTGGTCCTAGGGTTTGTGGTATGGATTACCATCCATCTAGCCATTCAAATGTCCTTTTAGCCAGGGGTGGGGTGTCTACAGTAGGGTGTAATCGGGATTAGGGTAAATATAAGATGCAAATTATGGTTTGAGAGGGTTTTGGTAAGAGAAAAGCTTAGATTTTCTCTTGGGGCTTATATCCAAGTAAGTTCTTCTCTTGTAATTCTGGTTTTTCATAGTACATTGATCGCTTTGTGCCGTCCACAAGGATTTTTCCATGTAAATTCGAAGTATGATTCTCTTGTGTTGATTTGCTTGTGCCATTGTGGGTGCTTCGCTTTATGCGTGTTCCATGAGTCCCAACAGTATGTGTCCCCTCCTAGTATCCATGACAGCATCTTTTCTGGCATAAAATTACAGTTGGTGTGCTCCCACATTTCCACAAAAAAAAAATAATAATAATAAATGACAGGGAAACCATCCAAAGGAAAATCAATTTCCGAGCTGCTTTGCCCCTGCAAATGATAAAAAATGTTACATATGAGGAAATCAATTTTCTTTTTGTTCAAATCCTATTTTCTTCCGGTAAAATACAATCCCCAAATCTCTCCCAGCTTTTTTTTTTTTTTTATTTTTTTTTTAATATCAAACTGCAAGCATGTCTTAATAGATAATTTTGCTAAATTTCAGATACTGGACCAACGAGGGAATCTGTTGGGCTAGAAACTCAAGACTACCTGATGCGGACGACACGGCCATGGGCTTCAGGCTCCTGAAGGCTGCATGGGTATCCTGTCTCCGCTGGTAAATACAAAAATCCTACTCATTACAATACTTGTATTAACAAGTGGTATAGTGTACTTATGACTATACATGACAATCCCATCTTGCGAAACATTACAGACATATTCCGGCATTTCATGAATGGAGGTGAATTCTTTACTTGCGCCGGCCAATTGAACGAGTCCGTCACCACGGTATTCAACTTGAACAGGGCCTCTCAGATCTCATTTCCAGGAGAGGAGATTTTAGAACAAGCAAGATCCTTCTCATACAAGTTCCTTAGAGAGAAGCAAGCCTCTAAGCAGCTTCAAGATAAGTGGATCATAACCAAGGACCTGCCTGGTGAGGTAAAAAATAAAAATTAAAATAACAATGCAATGTTGGATGGATGGAATCTCATTCAATCGAAGAGGAAACCAAAATGTTTTCCCTTGATTTGACAAATTATGGGCATATGCGGATGCCAAAAAGAACCATGTATTCATGCCTGTTTGATAGCTAAGAAATGAAATGAAACTAAAAGAATAATGATGATTTTTACACCTTTTTTAAAGGGAGGGTGCGAAAATGATGTAAATTTAAATTTTTTTTCTAAAGCAAAACTCTATGATCCCCACTATGATTTATGTTTTATATCCACACCTCTCATTCAACATTTTAAATCATTTTAGGACATCAGTCCAAAAATGAGGCTGATCCAAAGATCAAGTGGACTACACCACAAATAACAGTAGGTTCAATGGTAGACATAATTTTTCTTATTGTGGGCCACGTGAGCTTTGGATCTGCCTCATTTTTTGGTTCATACCCTAAAATGATATTAAAAAATGAATAGACGGTGTGGATACAATATATACCTCATGGTGAGATCTACATGATTTTAATAAATATCACAGTACCCAATGTGAGGCTTTTCGGAGGGCGTGCATTTCTAAAGAAATATGAAGGTAAGTAATCTTTACTTATTTACATTCATTTCATTTCTTGTAATATCCGGAAGAGAGATCAAGGTAAGGAAATACATTTCTTGTAATCTCCTAATTTTGTAATATACATGATGTTAAAAGGCCTCGTTTACTCTTCATTCTACCGCTCCAACCCATGCCCTCATATCTCTCTCTCTCTCTCTCTCTCTCTCTCCAACTGGACCAACCCTCCCTCCTAATAAAGTGCGGGCTTGGGCATAATAACATGGGCTTGGCAAAGGTTCCAACTTACGATGAACAATGCGGGCTGGGCTTGGACTTGGCTTGGCCCAGCCCTAACCTGTCTGGTTGACACCCCTACAAAAATTCATTTTACTAAATCTATGCAGAACATTAGTGATATTTCATGCATTTTTTAAACTGACCATCTGAAAAATACAAAAAATAAAATAGGTGAGGTATGCACTGGACTTTCCGTGGTACGCTAGTCTTCCTCATGTAGAGACGAGATTCTACTTAGAGCAGTATGGTGGGGAAGATGACGTCTGGATTGGCAAAACGCTTTACAGGTGTGTTATTATTTCTTGGACTACCTTTTATCCTATGAAATATAAGTACATGAGCTTATCATGCACCCACACCCTGATCTTGCTCGCCTGGGTCTGGGGGCACTTATTCCTCTGGGGTTGCAAGTTCCACATATTAGATATACAAACGCATACACACGTTCAACTTCCAAAGTGGCTTACTCTCCATGTCACAGAAGTTGATAAGCAGATGGACCATCGTCTTAGACCAGGTAGCATATATAGCGGGGTCCATAGGTAGATGGCTTGGACCTCGCTTATATCTATGTGGTCGTTGTTGCTATTGGCAGCATGACAATTAATATATGCCCGTGTAGGACTAGCTAACACCTTATCCTCTATTTGTGGAAGAGGTTTGTTCGAATGCATCCCAAGGTATTGCAATAACATCGGTCGGGACTCTAGCTATTGGTTTATTTATTTTTATTTTTTGCTGTCTCCAGCTTAGCTTTTCCTCCGGTGGTGTCTGAAGAAATTCTAGAATTGAATACTTCTTCACTTTAATTATTTAAAGGTTATGGTGACAGTTTATGTTCAAGGCAAAGTAGTCAACTTATTGAATGGTTGAAATAATCCAACTAAGGTCTTTTGTTTGTGGACTTTCCACCATACAAAGTGCAATACATCATATAAATGGTTTGGATCATTGGAATGACCAAGATTCAAAAAAGTAAGGAAAAAAAAAATGGCCCTCATATCGTATTGCAATACTAAGTGTATCCGGGCAAACCACTTTGCGAAAAAAGAGTTTTTACTCTAGTATAGGTGGTAGGGCAAACCACGTTGTGAATGATCTAAATCATTTATAACGCGCTGTCATAGTTTGATGAGGAATTAAAAGAAAAAGAAAAAAAAAATTCTCATGTTCAAACCTCTGATCATTTAACTCTTTACAATAAATATGGACAGTTCTCTTTAACTATTGTTTATTGGCTACTTAAAAGGTCTTTCAATCTCAATTTTTTTTTTTTTTTTTTTTATCATTATCACTCATACACAAGAGGCCAACCATATTTTCCATTAGGATAATCAAACATGACCTCATAGCTCAAATCCAATGGCTATAGCCCGACGTAAGAAGTAACAGCGGGTCCTGCGAGAAGTACTGCAGCAAACCCTGGGATAAAAAAAAAAAAAACGATTTAATTAGAGAAACCTATCTGAAAATCTAACATCCACATTGCGGGCTTTGCAGGATGCATCATGTAAACAACAGTGTCTACCTCGAGCTTGCCAAGTTAGACTTTAACAGATGCCAAGGTTTGCACCAGCTCGAGTTGCTCAAGATTCAAAAGTAAGTATCTAGGGTCATGGATGGATGGAATCCAGGGCCTAACTGAAGACGTTAGTAATTATATGATCATCAGTTCCCTTGTCACTGCATAAAAATTGATTTCATTTTCTTGGTTCATGTTTGCTTAACAAGTGAAAATCTTAATTCCTGCAATAATAACTATATTTATTTTTTGAGAAATGTGTATTTAGATCAACATAAAATTGTTACCTTCTCTTTGTTTTTTTTTTTTCTTTTTTTTTTTTTTTTTTCGCATATAAACCCTCACACCAACACACACCACATACTTGAACCCATGACCTCAGTATTGAAACCCACCGGGTAAACCCCTGAAACCCATGACATACCAGCAGTTAAAAATCACTCAGAAATTACTTCCATGACATACCAATAATTCAAAGTAAACGGATGCATCATGAGCCAAAAGTTACACTCATATGGTTACAGAATTATTAGATTGTTGGATATTCTTTTTTAATTTTTTAACAATCTATATATATATATATATATATATATATATATATATATATATATATATATATATATATATATATATATATATAAAATAACGTCCTAAAACCATACGGACAACAAACCATTCAGACAGGGCCCCACAAAAAGACCAAACCCCACCTATCACATGCACTTGCACAAACCACCCCCTAGCACCCATAAAAGAGCAAAACAACAACAACAACAACAAAACATTGATGGGAGTGAATGGTCTTAATTCTATATCAAGTGTGCATGGAAGAATCGAAGGTTACAATTGTTCAACCAACTTGATTTTTACAATATAATTTAAAAATAGTCGGTTTTTACAATTTAATTATTTAATTTAGGTTAATGTCTGCTAGGACGATGCAAGCTCCTGACAGAGGCCTGATGAAAAGGCACGAGATTTGCCTTTAAGATGTGCACTGCAATGAAAAGGGCAAAATCCTTGGGTGAGACCCTGGGGCAGCGATGTGGGTGACCCTAACCTTAGGGCTCACCTGGATGTATTTGTTGTATGTCCATGCCGTCCAACTGTGTCTTCAGATTATTTTAGGATGCAGTCTTTAAAATGAAGCAGATGCAAATTTTAGGTGGACCACACCACAAGAAACAGTGGGCATTGAATGCCTATCATTAAAAACTTCCTAGAGTCCACCGTAACGTTTATTGACCATCCAATCTGTTGGTAAGGTCACATAGATAGGGAATAAAGGAAAATACAAATATTAGTTTGATAGAAAACTTTTGCGGCCCACAAAAGGTTTTTAATGGTCATTAACCAGTGTTTCTTATGGTGTGGTCCACCAAAAATTTGTATCTCCTACATTTTTGGTAACGTGGCATAAAATGAGCTGGAAAAGCAGATCAAAAGAATGGATATACAATTCCTAGATAGAGGTGGGCTCCTACGTTCAAGGTCCCACCCACATCGGCTGGTTCCTGGGTCTCACCCAAGCGCGCCCCTCATTTTCACTACAAGTCCTTATAATGCAAATGCTATTTTCATTGAGTCATATCAAGGTTTAAAAAAATCTTAATAAGCTGCTTTCATTGAAATGATGGAATTGACTTTACTGAGCTGTGTGGGCTCTTATATGTGCAGGTGGTGCTTCGAGAGCAATTTAATGGAGTTTGGACCGAGCCAAGAGATGATTGTGCGTGCTTATTTTTTGGCAGCTGCGAGCATATTCGAGCCTGAAAAGGCAACAGAGAGGCTGGCTTGGGCTATAACTGCAGTGCTAATCGAGGCTGTCTCCTCCTATTTTGGCGCTGACACGTGTACTGACGAGAAGAGGGCAGCCTTTCTCCGAGATTTTTGTGATCTAAGGTTTGTTGACTAAACCAGTTTTTATTTTGTTAGTAAACAGATCCCACTGATAGTACACACTCTCATGCTGTTAGCCACCCTGCATGTTAGCCACCCTGAAGTCGGGATTCGGTTGCACACATTACAATGTACTTGGAGAAATCCTATCATCAGTCACCATTCAAATCAGTATTCACCATTCATAAATTACTATTCACTATTCAACATTCACCCTCTACAAATCACTATTCACTGAGTAAAGTGATATTAAAAAAGAGCTCCGTCAAATTTCAATGTACTCAATAAAATTTACTAAGTTCTCAACGATTACATCCTTCTGGATGAAACCCTTACGAAAAAAGACATTCATTATATATTCATTCTTACTTGCCCACACCCACTATTATAACGAAACACAACTTCAAAAAGAAGAAGAAGAGCATGGTGACGTGAGACGCGATTTCAAATGAGAAAACCCTTGTAAACAAAACCCTCATAGACACAACTGATTTGAAGCAATGAAAAAATACCTACGAACGATTGGAAGGATGAATTGAAAATTTTAAGAAGATATACGAAGAAGAAGATGGGCTTTGGAGGGTATTTTTGTCAAAAAAAAGTCCATCAGCTTAGAAATGGAAACTAAAGATTTGAAGGTTTAATGAGGCTAATTGATTAAAAGTGAAGTCTACGGTCGAAAATTTCACTTTGATCTTTTTCCACTGGAAAACTTTGATACTCTGGCAACGTATGAGGAATGGTATTCATGTGCTTAGAGATTATTTAAAAATTATCCACATAGCATATAGTATTTGAAATTAAACAATCCAATTTATTTATACAACTTTAGATGTATAATGAACTAAAGGTTTCCACTTATATGGTTATCTTACTATCAGATTGGTCAACATTTATTGGAAGCTTAAAAACACAATTTAGCTGGTCTAATTTGAGTTAAAATATGCCACATATAATATTATGTAGCACGTGTGTATCAAGCATCATGCATAGCCCGAAGTATATCATTAACTTCCTTTTCCGTGGGACCAAAACAGGCTTGGCTGCCGTAAATACTTAAGAAGTAGACATTTTTTAGGTGAGATTTTTAGGGTCGTTACTCATGGCTTTTTTTTTTTTTTTTAATTATTTTTTTTAAGGTGAAACTATCCCACCTGGACTTTATTTCAGCAAAGGGATATACAAACATGAAACTCAGGTGGGCTCCAAAATAAAAGGGCCTCACCAAGCACAATCATGGGTTCAGTGGTAGACTCACAAGAGTTTTAACAGAGAGGTCATGGGTCCGAGTACCTATTGTGGAGTGTGTGGGTGTGGATTTAGACATTATTGGGAGGTGCTTTAAAAGGGAGAAAATTATACAAATGTCTTCAACTAAGTTTTGGTTTAAACATTAGTGAAAGTAGCTAGAGACTTATTGGAAGCACATAGTATGTGTATAACAAAGGCATCCAATATATGTAACTGTTTATGGTGTTTGCACGAACCAAGCGTCAGGCCAATCAAATCATCAACTGGTATACACATCAATTTAGATAATTTGAGTGGTGTATATTAATTTTATTGGATTGGCCCACCTTATGGTCAGATCTTCTTTTTTTTTTTCTTTTTTTTTGCCCAATAATTATGTTGGTGTACATTTGTTGGATGGGTTAGATATCAGATACATACCAAGTAAGTATGTTGGCGTGCATTTGTTGGACGGGTTACATACCAAGTAATTATGTTGGTGTACATTTGTTGGACGGGTTAGATACCAAGTAATTATGTTGGTGTGCATAATAGTGGCCTCCCTGTACATCAACATTAAAGTCCAGTCTATGTGCGTCCACCACAATTTCTGTGAGAAATCCATATGGCCAGTGTCCATCAATTTCACCGCCTCACGTTAGGACCTGAGAAAAGAAACTGGGCAAATTCAAGACTCACGTATGCCACATGATAAGTAACAGTGGAGATGAAAATGCACACGGTTGAAGCCCCTCAAGGGCCCACCATAATATTTATATATGATCCAGACCATTTATAAGGTATTCCCACTGCAATGTGCTAAACATACACATGTCACCCTAAACTAAAACATTTTGTGCCCACTGTAGTTAATTTTGAATCTGTCTCATTTTTTGACTGGTGCTCTAAAATGAGTCGATGAAACAGATGGATGGAGTGACTGTCAAACTGATGCTGGCACTATATAACTTCCTTCATTGGTCGGGTATGCTAGATTGGTAATAAGAACATGAATAAACTCTTGAAAGTGCTTATCACAGGTCGGATTTGAAAATTACAGGAAAGGGACTAGTTGGATCCTTAAATGAAACCCTGTGCCACCTCTCCCACGATACCCTCTTGGCGCATGGTAGCAATGTCCGCGGCCACTTACACTGCGCTGTAAGTTATCAATCCCCGGATTCAGTAATGCTTTGGAACCCAACAAAGTGATCGACCCCTACGAGTCTCTTCTCATGCAGTGGGAGGACTGGTTGCTGAAGTGGCAGCAGGGATATGGCGACAACGGCCTCTTCCTAGCTGGGGAGGCAGAGCTCCTCGTGCGCACGATCAACCTGTGCGCTGGCCGCATGGTCTCAGAAGAGCTCCTGGCACACCCTCAGTATGTGCACCTTGCCTGTCAAACGAATGGGATCTGTGATGGGCTTCGTCAAGTGCGGGAGCTCAAGGTAACACGCAGGATCACATGATTGCTCTTGTTTTTTTAGGAATTAAAAAAATAAAACTATTTAGTATAAAATTTACATTCCAATACATTTCTCAAAAAAGTTTTCAGTAAGCTACCTCATTGACCTAAGTAATTATTCTTAATTGTGACCATGCCAACAAACCGGTTTACAGCTTGGGCAGGCATGATGTTTTTGTGAAACCACCCCCACCGCCAGTACTTTACCCCATGTTAGGCCAGAGCCCAAAAATCAACTCCATCTGTGATTCTGGTGGACCACATAATTGTAAATAACATTACAGGGAAACACTCACCCTTAAGATTGTTTTGCTTGGTGTTGCCCGGTTGAATTATGAATGTAATTGATTTTTGGGACCTTTTAATAAACTTGGGGTGAAGTACCTGAAGGTTAGGATAGATTTTACATGAGCATTACGGTGGAATCAACGTGACCCACAACCCAGTTGGTCACGAAATCAGATTGCGAACGGAGTTACTCGGGACGCTCTTATCGTCCTGAGTAAACTCAGTTGGGCCCACTGTGAATGTATGTGGCTTATCTACACCGTCCATCCATTTTTCCAGTTCATATTAGCGGTTGAGCCCAAACTTGAAGCATATCCAAATCTCAAGTGGATCATACTATAGGAAACCGTGGGAATAATGATTTCCACTGTTGAAACCTTCATAGGGCCCACAGTGATGTTTATTTGTTATCCAACCTATTCATAAGATCAGAGAGACATGGATGAAGGGAAAAACACAAATATCATCTTGATCCAAAACTTTTGTGACCTCCAAGAACTTTTCAATGGTACAGCTTCAATTCACACTGTTTCCTGCGGTGTGGGCCACTTGAGCTTTGGATATGCTTAATTTTTTTATATCAAGCCCTAAAAATATATGTTAGAATGGATTGACGGAGGGGATAAAATACATAAATTATGATAGACCCCACAGTGTATTCAGTACTCTAAGCATCCTGAGTAACTCCGTTCGCAATCCGCTTCCTTTGGTCACACCCCTTAGAAAATCTAAGGAAGGTACTGGCATGATACTTAGATTTTGAGATAGTTGATTGAAAACCTTTTTCAAAATGGTACCAGATTGTAATGTCTATATTCATTAGGTATCTTTAGTAAATATTTCCTTTTTTCTCCTAACTATGGGTAAAAGACCACGTGGTGACCTTGCCACCATGGATATCTAAGGTAACCTGATGTTAGAAGATGTAACTCAGCCACATGCCATTATCAAAGATGGGCCCACACAAAGAATGTTTGAACGCACTCAATCACCCATCTTTTATAGCATGTTTGAAAGTTGTTAGGTCCTTACCTAGCTTGTCTAGGCCACATCTCTTATTAGAATCGGTCCTTTGTGTCAAGGGCCGTCTAAGGTGGCAGGGCTACCATATCCAAGACCCAATCTTTCTGGGGCCACCATGTTATAATTCTGACATCCACTACGTTCATTTTGTGCACTTCCTAATTTTCACCGTATTTCCTAAAAAAACCATCCCTATCCTTAAGTCAGGTGGGGCCAGGCTACAGGAAATAATCTAAAATCGCACTTAATATTTTTAAATCCATGTGCCGTGGTCCACTTGAATATTGTAGTGTCTGTTCATCCCTTTTGAGATGCACCTGATGAATGGTTTGGATGAAAAATAAAAAAAATATATATGGTAAGCCCTTAACACAACTAATGTGATTGGCACCCACTTTCTATTGTCCCCTGGTATAGCCAACTCGAGTTGTAGATCTGGCTGATTTTTGACCCACCTGATGGACGTACGTAGTGGATGTGTAACAAACAACGTAGTGGGCCTGTAGAGCTCTGAACTTGCCTCTATGGTGTGATGAGAGACACATGCAAATTTAATCTAACGCTCCATTTTAGGGGTGGCAGACTCTTTAATAGGACCATCTGTTGCCACTGCAATGCACTACCGTCAAGATGGTTCTTCCGGTGGCCTCAACTGTTGATGGACCAAGGCTTCAAAATCCATGGATGTGGCCGGCCAATAAATGCACCTGTGCCCATTGAACCTGCTTTTGTTCAAGCTATGAACTAATTAAATGATAGAATTACTTGATCTCGTACGAATTTTTTAGCGGTTGTCAATGCATTGTGGGCCCATCATATTAGTGGAGGGGATAGAATGTCAGCCCAAATACCCTATAATGTCTCAAACAACTTTTCAATTTTCTCATTTAAAGAGTCAGAGGTTTAATTGATCGATGCTTGGCAATTTTTGAAATGCGTATGGCCTGGCGCAGAGATCAAACAGCAATGGTGCAATCGCCGTCAGCAGGTTCATATCCAATCCAATAGAATCTGAAATGCAAAAGCTTGTGCAATGCTTGCTCGAGAGATCATCCGACAGCATCGACCATGACATCAAGCAAACGTTCCTTGCTGTTGCCAAGAGCTTCTACTATGCGGCCCACTGTCCGCCAGCCACCTTGGACTTTCACATGGCGAAGGTACTCTTTGAAAGAGCAGCTTGACCCAAAACTGTAATTTGAGCATTTGTGCATCTAGAATCTTCATTAACGATCAATCATATGTAGCTTATGGTGCGTTTGGCTGCACCAAATATCATGAAATTTTATGATAACTTGAGCCAATGAAATGGTATTATAACATTTCCAATCCCCATCTTTGGGATTAAGTGGGATGGAATTGCATTTGGTTCGTGCAAATTCCCTGGGATGTTTGGAGACACGGGGAGGAATGGGATTAGGTGGAACGGAATTGCATTTGGTCCCATAGAGGATTTCTGAAAATCCACTACATCATGTGGGCCTCACATTGATGCATGTATTTTATCCATGCAGTCCATCCTATGCATTCTTTACGCTGACATTTGAGTTATATACATGTGTGAGTGACTGACATCAGTTATGAATTTGGTTCGTTGATTACAAATCCATAGTCCACCAATCCCAAAGATGGGGATTGAATGGTCAAAATTCCATGGTATTATCATTGCGCAATATTAATGATGTTCATCCCATCTAATGCAATTCTATACCATTTAATCCGGTGGACCAACCAGGCCCTTATAGTGGACAGTAAAATCTATCCGAGCAAGGTAAAATCCAAATGCAAAGATAGAAACAAAAGATAAAGAGGCATGGAGGATTAAGGCGGTTCTATCTTGGGCTTTATTATTATTATTTTAGTTTGTTCATTCTTCCATGGTTTTTTCGTGGTTGCATCAATTGTGTGGAGGTATTTTTTTTTTCCCAAGATTATTGATATCAAAGCCAAAGGTTGAAAAGCCATTTAGCATGAGACCAGTATCATCAACATTCATGTTAGAATGTATAAGCCTTAGACAACTCTAGGCTTGGCCCATTGACAATCCTACTTCTATGCTGGGGCAACTTGGCAGCATGCATCCATAGATGATGTATGCTAATTGAGCAAGGCTAGAAGGGAAACCATATCAATTGATTCCTTTTCTTTTTCCGTAACATGCATCCATGAGAATTTTTTATCCACCAAGGGCAAGGCTGACAATATTACATCGGGGAGTGGGTTCGAGTCCTTGCATCGTTGGTAGACTCTCTGGAGGTTCAACAAAGAGGTCTAGTGTTTGAAACCCATAGGTGGTGAAAATCCAGTTAGGGAGTGAGTGTGGGGTTATGTGGGGTGCATGTGTAAAATAAATAAATTAAAAAAAAAAAAGAAAAAGGAAAAGAAGTCAGGTGAGAGTCATCCTCTGCTCGACCATTTGCTAAAAAGGTCAAGAAATCCTGCCCAACCTGTTACCCATTATCCTATGGCCCCACCTGGCTCACCAACTCCGACCCAACCCATATAATTGTTATCTAGTGTGGTTTAAACTGATTGGACTTGCCCATGTTTAAGAACTGAAGCGATTAATTATCTATGTAACTGCTCATGGTGCACCAGTTCTTAGGAGAACGTGTGAGTGCACTTTTTGAGAACTCATTTCACATTATATAAGCCCAAAATCTGAATTGTCCATGTGATGCACCACTTCAAGAAATTCACAGGGCCCAACTTACCTAGTTCCTGAACTTGGTGGGCTATCTCCATAAAGAGGCTGCTGGAAATCCGGTCAGCAAAAGCATCAAAGAAGATCAAACAATCACCACACAGCCACACACACAATCAACGCAAAAGCACACGAATTTTACGTGGAAAACCCTTGCGGGAAAAAAACTACGGCACAAAGCGACACCTCCACTAACATAAACAAATGATTACAGAGCTAGAACTACCCAAGTAGATCCTAAAGATGAACAACGCATTCAAAACCTCTCAATCCTCTTACCCAAAACCTTAATCTCGTATTAGGACTCCTTAATATTGCTTAGCATAACTCCAAACACGATTAGGAAGTCTATTTATAAGAGGAAGCCCGGAATTAGAAACATGTAGCGCGAAACCGAGCAAATATTCAAATCCCGCACTATGGCCGACCGGTCAGACGACTGGTTGTAAATGGTCCAGAGAGTTTAGCCAGCCTGCTGCCTCAACTCAGACCTGTTTGACAACCGGTCTGAGACTCCAGCGACCATTCTGACGACCGGTCTCAAAACAGCCAAAAACTTCTAGAGAGTTTTTGGCTTCAAACTGAACCAAGATGTCCACTAGCCGATCGATCGGTGGACTCTGTATTTGCACAGTTTTGAGGCCTTCACAACAAACTCCACCAAGGCATCAAAACCTCAAACCACCTTCTCTACTCTTCAAAATCAGCTCTTCATTAATTATAGTTGTCACTTCTAATGCATCACTGCGTCTTCGTTAAGCCTTCGCCAATCGCAGAAAAGTTACGCAGAACTTAAACTTCTTTGTTGGGACTACCTTGGTCAGCATATCCATCGAATTCACGCTAATGTGAATCTTGTCTAGAGTTACATCTCATTCCTCAAGCACATGTTGAATAAAATGGTGATGCACATCAATGTGTTTAGTACGTGAGTGATAAACAGAATTTTTAGCCAAATTTATAGCACTTGAGCTATCGCAATTAATCGGCACAGCTTCCTGTTGAAGTCCCAACTAATTTATCATCTCTTTCAACCAAACAGCTTCCTTGAAAGCTTTTGTCACTACCATATACTTAGCTTCAGTAGTGGAAAGAGCCACCACAAATTGAAGCTTAGACATCCAACTAATCACTCCACCCACTAATACAAACGAGTACCATAAAGTTGACCTCCTACTGTCCACACTACTTGTGTAATCAAAATCAACGTAATCAACTAACTTGTCCTTGGACTTTTCAAACGTCAGGACGTAGTCCTACGTACCCCGAATGTATCGAAGTAGCCATTTTACAGCTTCCCAATGTTGTTTGCCCAGGTTAGACATGAATCGGTTTACAACACCCATAGCCTGAGAAATATCTGGTCTTGTCTGTACTTGAATAGGGCATACATTAAACTACTCATAGCACTTGAATAGGGCACATGAGACATAACATGCTTTTTTCATTCGTTTTGGAACAATGTTCAGAAGAAAGCTTGAAGTGAGCCGCGTGGGGAATGATAACCGATTTGGACTTGTCCATCTCGTACTATTTCAATACCTTCACAAGATATTCTTCATGAGATAACCACAACCTGCTTCTCTTCCTGTCTCTATGAATATCTATGCCAAGAACCCTCTTTGCAGCCCTCAGATACTTCATCTCGAATGTTCCTGAAAGCTGAGTCTTTAACACATCGATGTTAAATATGCTATGACTAGCAATAAGCATGTCTTCGACATACAACAATAGTATAAGAAACTTCTCATCATTCAGTGTCTTGAAATAGACACAATGATCGTACTTGCTCCTGGTAAATTCCTGACTCATCATAAAGGAATTAAATTTCTTGTACCACTACCTAGGCGATTGTTTGAGATGGTACAATGATCTCCTTAACCTGCAAACCTTGTTCTCGGTCCCTTATACTGTATAACCTTCTGGTTGCACCATGTATATCTGCTCTTCCAATTCTCCATGCAGGAAAGCAGTTTTAACATCCATCTGTTCCAGCTCAAGGTCTTATTGGGCAACTAGCACCAACACGAACTTGATAGATATTTACTTCACAACTGGTGCAAAAATCTCACTGAAGTCCATGCCTTCACGCTGAGCATAACCTTTCACTACCAACCTTGCTTTATATCTATCATGTTTCTTTTGAAAAATTCACTTACACCCTATCACTTTTCAGCCCACTGGAAGCTCCACAAACTCTCAAGTCTCATTCTTGTACAATGAGTCTATCTCGTCTTGCATTGCCATTTTTCACTTCTCAGCATCTACATCCTGTAATGCTTCCTCAAAGTTAGATGGATCCTCCTCATTTGTAATGAGAGCGAATGTAATGTTCGAGTCATCATTGTACCTTGTTGGTAACCTGCGATCCCTAGGTGGATTTATTCGTATAGGTGGCGGTTCTACCTGATCCTATACCTTTGTCTGCGCCTCAATATCGGCTCGTGTCTCATCTCTGTCCTCATGAGTATCAACCTGTTCTGATGTTTCTGGTTCCTTTGTAGCATCCTTACGGAACAAAGAACCCTCATCAAACTTGACATCACGGCTCAGGGTGATCTTCCGTGTGATAGGGTCATATATTCGATATCCCTTCACACTATCACCATAGTTTATAAAGATCCCTTTTCTGGCCCTATGGTCTAGGTTATCTCTCTCAACTGATGGTACATGAGAGTAAGCCTTACAACCAAAGACCCGTAAACTTGAGTAGTCTAGCGTACGACCACTCCACACTTCCTCAGAAATTTTACATTCAATTGCCATAGAGGGTGACCGATTTATCAAGTAACAAGCTGTGTTAACGGCCTCAGTCTATAGCTCTTTGCCCAACCCAGCATTACTAATCATGGATCGAGCTCTCTCCAAGACAGTCCGATTCATCCGCTCTGCCACACCTTTCTACTCTGGCTTGTGGCGTACTGTGCTGTGCCTCACGATCCCCTCCTCTTTACAATACGTGTTAAATTCCCTAGAAATGAACTCACCTCCATTATCAATTCTCAAAATTTTCAATTTTTGCCCTGACTGATTCTCCACCATCGCCTTCCAATACTTGAAGGTCATGAAGACATCAAATTTATTTTTCAAAAAATAAACTCAAACCTTTCTGTTATAGTCATTGATAAACGACACGAACCACAATGACCCCCCAACAGAAATAACGGGCGACGGCCCTAATATATCGGAATGGACATAATCAAGCACCATTTTACATACATGTTTCCTCCTTTAAATGACAATCTAGACTGTTTCTCATACATGCAATGTTCATATATACTAAAGTCTACAGATTTAAAGGAAGGAATCAAAGATCGTTCAGAGAGTACCTTCATACCCCGCTCGCTCATGTGGCCTAAGCGTGCATGCCACATACGTATAGACGTGGAATCCGCTACAATTGTTGCAGTTCCACCTGCTAAAGTGCTTCCAATCAACCTGTAAATGTTACAATGCCTCTGTCCCTTCATAACTACAAGGGCCCCCCTTTAAAACTTTACAGAACAGGTCAAAACCGGTGAACTTGCACCCCAATGTTTCGAGTGGACCAAAGGAGATTAGATTCTTCCTTAACCTAGGAACGTGACTCACTTCTGTCAAGGTCCGTTTGATCCCATTGAACATCTTGATGCACACAGTACTAATCCCCACAACCTTGCAGGCATAATCATCGCATAGAAATACCGAGCCTCCCTCATACTCCCCGTAGGAAGTAAAGACTCTCCTATCTGGGCACATATGGTACGAAGCCCCGGAGTCCATGATCCACTCATTGCAGAGAGATCCAACCTTTGACACAGTCAAGACCTCGCACACATCACTACCACCTTCCTCAGCTTCAGCAGTATTGACTTCTCTAGAAGAATCACCTGACTTCTCCTTCTTATATTTTGGGACTCATGCAATCCTTCTTCATGTGCCCAACTTGGCCACATCCCCAACACTTCAACTTGCCTAGCCCTTGCCCTTTAATTTGGATCGAGAACGCGACGATCCTTCACCTCGCTCAGAATTCTTTCCTCTCATAAACAGTGCTTCAGAGGAAGAATTAGTATCACCGTTTTTCTGTCTCATGGCCTTCGATTGAAGGGCTGAGATAACGGTCTCGACACTAATAGTGTCCCTACCCGCGCACAACGAGTCCCTGAGTGACTCATATGAGCTAGGAAGCGAGTTCAAAAACATCAAGGCTTAATACTCATCCTTCATCTGCTCACCAAAATCGAGCAACTTGCAAGTCAGTTTATTGAATGTGCTAATGTGATTTTCCACATCTGTCCCCTCCACCATCTTTAAAGTGAAGAGTTGCATCATTAAATACATGCGATTTTCTAGAGACTTCTTCGCATAGATGTTCTCTAGCTTGGTCCATGTCTCTACAATGGTCTTTTCCTTCATAACGTTATAGAGGACGTCATCAACAAGGCACAATTGGATTGAGGCCATTACCTTCTCATCTATCTTCATACATACATCATCTTTCATCTCGGTAGGTCGCTTTCCAAGGGCGTTCACGACCCCTTACTGAGTTAGGATGGCACGCATCTTCACATTCCACAACTTAAAATTGTTTTTGCCCGAGAAATTCTCAACGTCGAAATTCGTTCTTGAAGCCATGAGATCATTTCAGAAAACTTCTTCTTTAACCCTCCAATGATATCTCTAATACCACTTGTTGGAAATCCGGTCAGTGGAAACAATGAAGAAGATCAAACAATCACCACACAGCCACACACGCAATCAACACAAAAACACACAAATTTTACGTGGAAAACCCTTGCGAAAAAACCACGGCACAAAGCGACACCTCCACTAAGATAAACAGATAATTACAGAGCTAAAACTACCCGAGTAGATCCCAAATATGAACAACGCACTCAAAACCTCTCAACCCTCTCACCCAAAACCCTAATCTCGTATTAGGACTCATTGGTATTGCTTAGCATAACTCTAAACACGATTAGGAAGTCTATTTATAAGAGGAAACCTGGAATTAAAAACATGTAGGGCGAAACCGCGCAAACATTCGAATCCCGCACTATGGCCGACGAATCGGACGACCAGTCGTGAATGGTCCAGAGAGTTTAGCCAGGCCGCTACCTCAACTCAGACCTGTATGACAACCGGTCTGAGCCTCCAGCGATCGGTCTAATGATCGGTGGACTTTATAATTGCACAGTTTTGAGGCCTTCACAATAAAGGCAAATCAAGGGAGGAAACTATTCCCTTTTTCCATGACCCACCAAAGTTCTAGATCAGGGAAAAGGTTGGGCGCTGGGAGTTTCTTAGTGTGCTACATCATGCGAATGATTTAGATTTTAGGATCATATCACATGAGACGAGTTCTCAAAAATCTCTCTCTCTCTCTCTCTCTCTCTCTCTCTCTCTATATATATATATATATATATATATATATATATATATATATATATATATATATATATATATATATCTGTGGACCCTACTTGTGATGTTTGTTGAGACATCTAAGCCGTCCACACAACATCTACACAAATAGAGTAATATCTACTATTGAAATCTTTTTTAGGCTTGGGCTCACGCAACGTCTAAACCCTACGTTTTTTTTAGGCTTGGGCTCAACTTGAGACTTGGGCTCAACTTGAGACTTGACTAGTAGATCCGAGCTTTCATGGCATTCCTCCATCCAGCTTGGGATCACACCAAGGCGGTTCTAAAACTTGGTGACTCAAACTCGAAACTAAGCTAAGTAAACATAATGCCATGACAAAACAATGGTTTGGAGATTTTTAATCTTGCACAAGGCTGCAGAAGTGAGGGCATGACTTTTTTCAAGGGATAGCTGGGATTAATGTAAGGGAATCGATGGCAGTGGTTGGAGAGCTATAATTGGCAGCAAGTGTGTAGAAGAAACTCTAAGCCCCCGGATTCGAGTTTCACAGTATTCATGGGAAACATTATTTTTGATACTTCATCAGATGACTTGCATATGATTTTTGGGAAGATCGACAAAGTTATGGATGTGTTCCTCCCACAATCCCCTAATTAGCTTAATCATAAGGGCTATGCTTTTGTTAGATTTCTGTATGAAGTTGATGCCTTTGCGGCCATCAGCACCTTCTATGGAAAGAAAATCGATGGCAAAGTAGTTACAGTAGCTCATGCTCAACCGAGGAAGAAGTTCGATGGAAAATCACTAGCCACGGGACTTCCCCCTCCACCCATTCAGATCCCCTCCAAAACACCCCTTCTTATGTCCGTACCCGCTACGTGTTGAGCGCTTAAATGTGTATATTCTAACCCCATTTCATCACTAACTATGCATGGTTTTCAAGTATAAAGACTATCCTAATGTATGGTTTTATGATTATAGGAATGAGAGGGACTCCGCCCAATTGATGATTAAAAAGATCTATTTAGGAGCCTTAGATGAAGACCCAAGGTGGGCCAAAGAAAGAAGAAAGCAGAGAGAGAAGAAGAGAGAAGAAAGAAAGAAGAAAAATGAAGGAAATCAAGTCCGACCAGTCATGACCGGTCGGCTAAGAGGGCCAAGACCGGTCGTGACCGGTCAGCCACCCCCTTCTACCTCTCTGGACATTAAACGCAAGAGGGCCGACCAATCTTGACCGGTCGGCCAAGGCCTGCCACTCCCATCCTTGCACACTGAGTTGTCCATAGACAAGGCTAAACCGGTCGTGACCAGTCGGCCAGTGTATTTCAGCAAGATTTCAGGAGCTTCCTCTTGAATTTCTGATTTTAAAGCGCAAGTGCATAAGTACTACGCAAATCTAGAAGATTCTGAGACGGTAGAGCCTCTCCACTATAAAAGGGGACCTAAGGATCGTAGCTAGGGTATCCTAGAGGAAATCTACGAAGGTGGGAGGCGACGGAAGTCGGATTTGGAGTTCCACAACTCCCTCTAGTTTGTGTTTTCTAGTTTTATGTTTTTAGTTGTTTTCGTGCTTCCTTGGATCATGAACGGCTAAACCTCTTAGCTAGGGTTAAGAGGTGAAGCTTGTAGTGAATCCGAGATGCTTTAATTCATTTTGTTTTGGTTTTAAGTTGGATTTATTGAAGAACAATGGTTTATAGAAGTTTGAATAAAGTTCTAAGTAGTTTTTCTTAATCTTATGATCGCTTATGGATTTTTGGAAGAATTGCTTTAGTTCTTAATTGTTTTGCATAGTTCTAGACCTATACGCTCCAAGGAATCGGATTCAATATGCTCTAGACTTGGAATTTCATATGGGAACTTCAACCAAAGTTCTACCTTTTTGTTCTAATTCTGAATTATGTGTTGATGGTATAGGTGATTTGAATGAAGTTCAAATCATGATCTAATTGTGCTTTGTGACAGCGTATAATGATGATTATGATTGTGATCTTAATCTATTGGAACTAGGATTGACCTATGCAATTGAGTGTGCTCAAGTCCTAACTTGAATTGAGGGAATCATGTGTACAATCACACATATGACAGATTGTGTATTATAACTGCTCTATCATCCGACTAGATAGGATTTGATTTCGATTCTAGTTGTGTAATTGGGAAACCACAATGAATTATGCATCAAGGATTGCTACAAGTGGATCCTTGAACCCCTAGTGCTCTTTTATATTGATTACATTCACTTTTAGTTTAAGAATCGTATATACATTCAATTCTAGAAATCTGTTTAGTTAGCTCTCAAGTAGAGAATATTAGAAGTAATTTTGTGAATTCCTAACAAGTCCCTGAGAACGATCTCGGTCTCTACCGAATTATTACTACATCGCAACCCTACACTTGGGGAAGCGAACAAGTTTTTGGTGCCGTTGCCGGGATTTTCAACGGTTTTTTACAAAATTTCTAAAAATAGCTTCTATTTGAGATTTTTAGGAGTCCTACTAACTTATTATTTTTTTTTGTTTTTATTTACGGGGATTCTAGGAGTCGAATGAGTCACTTCAATTAGGTTTTTCTAACCCTTTTTAATTTTTTTACTTTTTTGAGATTTGCATGCCACATTGGATTCGGGATTCTAACAACTGAATTATTAGTGAAGGGGGAATTGTTGAATGGATTGATAAGGACCCACGTGCTAAGAGACGTTTAGACTCTCCAATTTTGTCTGAAAGTATGGCTGAGAATCAACCCAACCCTATGACTAATTAAAATTTGGGCCAAACCGAAACGGGTGAGAATGAGGTTGAGAATGTTCTTCGACCTAGAACTTTACGTGATCACTTGCAACCTGCAAGAGCGAGTACTCCCTCATGCATAATTTTTTCAACCAATGCAGGGAATATTGATTTAAAACTGGGAGTAATCCAACTCCTTCCCAAGTTCCTTGGTTTAGACAGTGAGAGCACATATCAACATCTTAAGGAATTTGATGAGGTGATAGCTACGTTGCACTTTGCAAACGTATCTGATGATGTTGTGAGACTTAGGTTATTTCCTTTTTTCTCTTAAAGAGAAGGCTGAGGCTTGGCTTCATGCATTAAGGCCAAGATCAATCGGCACATGGACTGAGATAACTAGGGAATTCATTAAAAAGTCTTTCCTTACTCATAAAACAAACATGTTGAGGCGCCTAATCATGAATTTTTCCCAAAAAGAGGATGAGACCTTCTTCTAATTTTGGGAGAGGTTCAAAGACTTATTGAACACATGCCCACATCATGGCTACGAAATTTGGCGGGTAATAAGCTTTTTCTATGAATGACTGACTTCGCCCATGTGCCAATTCGTAGAGATGACGTGCAATGGAGAATTCATAAGGAAGCCGAGGAAGCATGGGACTACTTTGATATCTTAGCAGAGAATGCATAATCTTGGGCTATAACTAAACCAGCAAATCCTAAGATAAGCCAACAAAGAGAGAAGGGAAGAATCTATGTCCTCTCCGAAGAAGACAACATAAGTGCACGCGTAGCTAGCCTCACAAGAAAAGTTAAGGCCATGGAATTAGGGAAGGGAGAAAAGACTAAGGAAGTTGAGAATATTTGTGAAATTTGTTCCAGTAACCAACATGCAACACAGGATTGTCCTACAATCTCTGCATTCTAGGAAGTTCTATAAGAACAATCAAATGCCATAAATAATTATCAACGACCATTTAGCAATCCAAACTCGAACACGTATAATTCTGGTTGGAGGAACCATCCCAATTTCAGTTTGAGGAATGGGCCATCAGAGAAGGCAAATAATAACTCAAAAGCTACCCTTGAGGAAATAGTGGGTACATTCATCTCGGCCCAAGTTGAGTACAACAAGAATAATTCTCACAAAATCGATGGGTTCATACAAGAACAACTAAAATTCAACCAAAATTCATCTCAAGTCATCAATGATTTGAAAACTTCAATGGCGAGAGTTGAATCTCATCTTAGTGCGAGAGAGAAAGGCACACTTCTTGCCCAACCTCTCCCTAACCCAAGGACCCAATTTGAGATACAAGACTTCAGCCCATCCTCCCAAAATACGGAGCATGTTCAAGCTATCACCACCTTGAGGAGTGGCAAAACAATTGATAAATCCAATCCGGTGAAGACCCCAAGGCCTAGTGATCTAGAAATTGTCAATATGGATGATATCTTGAATTGTTGATGATGAAGTCCACGAAATAAATCTGATTGAATCATTCGTGGAAGACAAATCCCTCCTGACATTCTATTCCGATCCCTTAGAGGCATGCTTGACCCATTCTCATGAGATTAATGATGACATGATAAGAGAGATGAATTCCATTTTAGATTTTATGCCGATACTTGATAATAAACGATGGAAGGCTCCATTTGATCCTTTGCCCTTAAGCGAGAACAAGCCGCTTCCATCTAATATCAAGGCACCGAAGCTCGACCTAAAACCATTACCCACTTATTTGAAATATGTTTATTTAGGTCGAGATGAGACATATCCAGTGGTGATTTCTTCCCACTTAGATGAGGAACAAGAGAGTAGGCTGATAGCCACTCTAATAGAGTACAAAAGTGCCATTGATGGTTAATTGCGGATCTCAAAGGCATAGACCCCCTGATTTGTACTCATCGCATACACCTTGAGGAGAATGTGAAGACATCTAGGCAACCACAAAAATGCCTCAATCCAAACATGAAAAAGGTGGTTAAGGCCGAGGTGTTGAAACTATTGGATGTGGGTATCATTTACCCAATATCCGATAGTCAATGGGTGAATCCAACTCAAGTGGTGCCTAAGAAATCTGAAATAACCATCGTAGCCAATGCCAATGAACTCGTGCCAACCAGAGTCACTACCGGTTGGAGAATGTGCATTGACTACAGGAAGCTCAACACAGTTACAAGGAAAGACCACTTCCCGTTACCATTTGTTGATCAAATTTTAGAAAGGTTGGCGGGTCATTCCCACTTTTACTTCCTTGATGGGTATTCAGGGTATAACCAACTAGACATCACCCTAGAAGACCAAGAGAAGACAACATTGACTTGTCCATTCGGCACTTTTGCCTATCGAAGGATGCCATTTAGACTATGTAATGCCCCTGTCACTTTTCAGCGTTGTATGTTGAGTATTTTTTCTGATATGGTGGGGACGATTCTTGAAGTCTTCATGGACGATTTCTCTGTATTTGGTTGTAACTTTGATGAGTGCCTTGTGCACTTAAAAACTGTTTTAAAAAGATGTGAAGACAAGAACCTTGTGTTGAATTGGGAGAAATGTCATTTTATGGTTCAAAAAGGAATTGTCCTTGGTCACATCATCTCACAAAATGGAATCGAGTTGCACAAGGCTAAAATCGATCTTATCTCCAACCTTCCATCCCCCAAAAGCATACAAGATGTGCGGTCCGTTTTAGGACATGTCGGATTCTATAGACGGTTCATAAAGGACTTTAGTTCACTCTTTCGTCCTTTATATAACCTCCTTCAAAAGAAAAACTCATTCGAGTGGAATAAGGATTGTCAAAATGCCTTTGACAAACTTAAAGGCATGTTGACATGTGCTCCCATAATGCAACCACCTGATTGGAACCTTCCTTTTGAAATCATGTGTGATGCTAGTGACTACGCTATTGGGGTTGTGTTAGGCCAAAGAAAACAGAAGAAGTCTTGTGTCATCTACTATGTAAGTAGAACCTTAAACTTGGCTCAAGCAAACTACACTAATACAGAAAAAGAACTTTTGGCCGTAGTTTTTACTTTGGACAAGTTTCAGTCCTACTTGATCTGATCCAAGATCATCATATTCACCGACCATGTAGCGCTTAAGTACCTTCTCTCTAAGAAGGATGCTAAGCCACACTTGTTAAGATGGATCCTCATACTACAAGAATTTGACATAGAAATACATGATAAGAAAGGTGTAGAAAGCGTAGTTGCTGACCATCTTTCTTACTTGTTCTCACCGATTCCCCTAAGATGACCGCGATCAATGACATGTTTCCTGATGAACAACTTTTTAAAGTCTCCTAATTATCAGAGTATGCGGACATTGCTAACTATCTTGCTCCAGGTACAATTCTGATACATTAGAAAAAACAAGGTAAGGATAAGTTCTTCAACGAGGTGAGAAAATTCCTATGGGATGACCCGTACTTATTCAAATATTATCCCGATCAAATCATAAGGAGATGTGTGCCGGATGATGAACAACAAAGTATCATCTCCTTTTGTCATTCTTAGGCGTGTGGTGGCCACTTTTCGGCTAAGAAGACCACAGCCAAAATTCTGCAATGTGGGTTTTATTGGCCCACCATGTTCAAAAATACTCATGACTTTTGTAAAATATGTGAGCCTTGTCAGAAATTGGGAGGAATCTCCCATAGAAATATTATGCCACTCAATCCCATCTTACCAATCGAAATTTTTTATTGTTGGGGAATCGATTTCATGGGTCCATTCCCATCTTCTTTTGAAAATCTATATATCTTGCTTGCCGTCGACTATGTTTCAAAATGGGTTGAGACGATTCCATGCCGGAACAATGATCATAAATAGGGCTGCACATCGATTCGATCAATTCAATTTTGGATGAAATTGAAATTGAATTGATGTTAAATTTTCAAAATTGAAATTGAAATTGAATTGATCTTAATTTTGAAATTTCGAATTGAAATTGAATTGACCTAATTTTTTTGGAATTGAATTGAGATTTGAATTGATGAATTTTTCGATTCAATTCGATTCGATTTTTCACACATTGCAATTTGAAAACTTATAAGTTTTGTAAGTTTGGATTTTATAGTACCTCAAATAATAATATTAGTAGAAATACTTCTGAAAACATATGCATAATAACTAGTCCTTACATGAAAATTAGAAAGATTGTATTGATCCAAAGCTTATGAGGCTCGAAAAATGTTTTTAACGGTTATTCATCACTCTTTCTCTTGGTATGGTCCACCTGAGATTTGATCTTCTTATAATTTTGGATCATGTCCTAAAATAAGAAGTAAAATTAGATGGACGTAATGGATATATAAAAAATATATCAAGGTAGGCCCCACACGGTAGGGGTAACACTCACTAAGTTGTTACCAATATAACACTTAATTTACTCTTGGGCGAACTTCAAATTGCACGCTTTTATTGTACTGAGTAAACTTAGTTGGGCCTACTTTGAATGCATTTATTTTACCACCGTCCATTCGTTTTGCCTGCTCATTTTAGTCGTTGAGCCCAAAATGGAAGCATATCCGAAACTTGGGTGGACCATGCCACATGAAATAGTGGGAATGATGATTTCCACCGTTGAAACCTTCCTAGGGCACACAGTGACGTTTATTTGTCATCCAACCTGTTCGTAAGATCAGGTAGACATGTATGAATGAAAAACACAAATATCAGCTTGATTCAAAACTTTTGTAGCCTGCAATAATTTTTCAATGGTAGAGGTTCAATTCACACTGTTTCCTGTGGTGTGTGCCACTATACGCTTCAATTTTCGGCTCGAGCCATAAAATTATCTTTTAAAGTGGATGAACAGTGTGGATAAAATGAATAAATCACCATAGGCCCTATAGAGTTTACTCGGTAAGCCAAGCGCATTGAGTTACTAAGTACGCAATCCGATTCGTCTTGGACACGTGGGTGGGCGCGGATATGCAGAAGGGTGGTTTCAAAGCTCTGTGGGCTCCACCATGGTGTATGTGTTTTATCTAGGCCCTTCATCCATTTTCCATATGATTCCAAGACATTATCCCAAAAATGAGACATCCAAATCTCAAGTGGACCACACAACAAGAAAACAGTGGAGGATTGACGATTATTATTGAAAACTTTTTGGGGCCTTAGAAGTTTGATATCAAGTTGATATTTGTTTTTTACCTTCCTCAAGGTCTATATGACCTTATCAACAGGTTGGATGGCAAAGAAACATTACAATGGGCCATAGGAAGAATTTAATGGTGGACGTTCAATCTCCATTGTTTTGTTGTGGTGTGGTAATATGAGATATATATCTTACTAATTTTTGAAAAATTCCTTAAATTTAGATGTAAAAATAGATGGACGGCATAAATAAAACTTACTATGATGTATCTATTTCATCCATACCATTCATTAATATATATATATATATATATATATTCAATTCAATTTGATCAATCGATTCAATTCGATACAGATCAATTCGATTTTCGATTCGATTCGATCGATCGGAACTAAAAATTGAAATTGAATTTTTTCTTCTTTTAAAAATTGAATTAAATTGATCTTGGAAAACGATTCGATTCGATTCGATTTATTCAATTCGATTCAATCGATAAATTGATCATAAATTGAATTGTGTGCAGCCCTAATCATAAAACAGTTATTCATTTCTTAAAAGAAAATATCCTTTCCCGATTTGGAACACCTCGAGTCATTATAAGTGTTGGTGGATCCCTTTTTGTAACCGCCCGTTTGAAGCTTTAATGAAAATATATGGCATCAATCACAAGGTGAGCACTCCCTATCACCCACAAACAAGTGGACAAGCTGAGATATCCAATAGGGAAATTAAACATATTTTAGAGAAAACAGTGAACCCCGATCGTAAAGATTGGTCGCTTCGACTTGCCGATGCACTCTGGGCTTACCGTACAGCTTTCAAGACCCCCATTGGAATGTCTCTCTATAGACTTGTCTATGGAAAAGCTTGTCACTTACCCGTGGAGTTAGAACATAGGGCATATTGGGCGTTAAAGAAGATGAATTATGATTCTAACAAGGTAAGCTCGTTGCGCAAACTTCAATTGAATGAACTTGCGCAACTTCGGAACGAGGCTTATGAAAATGCGAGAATTTACAAGGATAAGACAAAGGTGTTCCATGATAGGAATATCCTTCATAAGACCTTCACGATCAATCAAAAGGTCCTTATGTGTAATTCTCGGTTACATTTATTTTCGGGAAAATTGAAGTCTCGATGGACCGGTCCTTTCATTGTGAAAACTGTTTATTCGTATGGGACCGTCTAGTTGTTGAATCGAAGGAACGGTAATATCTTTAAAGCAAATAGTCAACGCCTAAAGCCGTTTTTTGAGAATTTTTCTTCAAAAGGTATGTCCATACCTCTGACTGATCCTGTGTATCAGGATACTTGATCTCTAAGTCTGATGGAGGTATAGAGTAGTTAGGATTAGGATTTTATTGCTTTTGGTTTGCTTTTTCATAGGTTTGTTAGAAAGAGGTCAAATTCCAGTTTTTGTTCTCTCAGGTACTCTCATTCCTCACTTTACTTTATAATTGCTCTCATGTTTTGCTTATTGCATATCTTTTACATTGAGGACAATGCAAGATTTGGTTGGGGGTGTGGGATCACTAGGGTAAATCTACTATTTTGTAACATCTCGAGCAACATGAAGAAGATTTTTCAGATATTTTTTCTTCTAGAAATTTAAAACTCCATTGGACAACTTTATTTCTATGCATTCGGGATGGTGTAAGTACAAGAAAAAGAGAGGCGAAGTGAGTGATGATGAATATTTTGAACATTCTTTAAGGTACTAGTCTTGTATGTGAATTCCCTTATTTTTATGAATGATAGAATTTTTGAACACTTTTACACTTAGTTCACTTCACATGATTCTCATGTTTTGAAAAGATTATTAGATTTGTGGATTAGCTAAGTTTGGCTTCGAGGTGTTGAGAAACCAAGTCGGGGTACTTTGTCCATCCTTGTCTATGGGAAAATAATGAAAGATATGGATTTCTAAAAATCCTGTCTAATGAAAAAGAAAACGGGAAATGAAGGATGAAAATATGGGAATGATAGAGAATATTGTGGAAAATTTCGAAAAGGGCTACTTATTACCAACCGGGGGATAGTCTACCCATAACCAAAGCCGGAAATGGGAAGTAGTGTGAAAGCCGTCGGAAGGACGGTAAGGCAAATTCCTGTCAAAGGTTTATTGTTGATCAATGCACCTTGAATTCCATATCTTAGTTGATTTACGAAGAAGATAAGCCCGAATTTCCATGAGATGAACATTCACTGAGCACACTAGGTTAAATTGTTCAAAATTTTCTATTTATCTATCAATCAGCGGGAAGTCCATGTGAGTACTTGTTATGTTCATGAAAGTTTAATGTTTCAACCTCTATCACTTAGTTTTGGCTGATTTTTGTACTTGCATGTCTTAGAGTGTATAGAAGTATAGTTTTTTAAGGAGATTTGAGTTTTGGAGGAATGAATGGTTTCATGCATGTTTTGCTCGGGACTAGCAAAATGCTGGTTGGGGGTGTGATGAGCGCTTAAATGTGTATATTCTAACCCCATTTCATCACGAACTATCCATGGTTTTCAAGCTTAAAGACTATCCTAATGCATGGTTTTATGATTATAGGAATGAGAGGGACTCCGCCCAATTGATGACTAAAAAGATCTATTTAGGAGCCTTGGATGAAGACCCAAGGTGGGCCAAAGAAAGAAGAAAGCCGAGAGAGAAGAAAGAAAGAAGAAAAATGAAGGAAATCATGTCCAACAGGTCATGACCGGTCGGCCAAGAGGGCCAAGACCGGTCGTGACCGGTTGGCCACCCCCTTCTACCCCTCTGGACACTAAACGCAAGAGGGCCGACCGGTCTTGACCGGTCGGCCAAGGCCTCCCACCCCCATCCTTGCATGCTGGACTGTCCATAGACAAGGCTAGACCGGTCGTGACCGGTCGGCCAGTGTATTTCAGCGAGATTTCAGGAGCTTCCTCTTGAAGCTCCGATTTTTTAGCGCAAGTGCGTAAGTACTACGCAAATCTGGAAGATTCTGAGGCGGTAGAGCCTCTTCACTATAAAAGGGGACCTAGGGATCGTAGCTAGGGTATCTTAGAGGAGATATACGAAGGTGGCAGGCAGCGAAGTCTGATTCGGAGTTCCACAACTCCCTCTAGTTTGTGTTTTCTAGTTTTATGTTTTTAGTTGTTTTCATGCTTCCTTGGATCATGAACGGCTAAATCTCTTAGCTAGGGCTAAGAGGTAAAGCTTGTAGTGAATCTGAGATGCTTTAATTCGTTTTGTTATGGTTTCAAGTTGGATTTATTGAAGAACAATGGTTTATAGAAGTTTGAATAAAGTTCTAAGTAGTTTTTATTAATCTTATGATGGCTTATGGATCTTTGAAAGAATTGCTTTAGTTCTTAATTGTTTTGCATAGTTCTAGACCTGTACGCTCCAAGGAATCGAATTCAATATGCTCTAGACTTGGAATTTCATGTGCGAACTTCAACCAAAGTTCTACCTTTCTGTTCTAATTCTGAATTATGTGTTGATCGTATAGGTGATTTGAATGAGGTTTAAATCATGATCTAATTGTGCTTTGTGACAGCGTATAATGATGATTATGATTGTGATCTTAATCTATTGGAACTAGGATTGACCTATGCAATTGAGTGTACTCCAGTCCTAACTTGAATTAAGGGAATCATGTATATAATCACAAATATGACAGATTGTGTATTACAACCGCTCTATCATCCAACTAGATAGGAGTTGATTTCAATTCTAGTTATGTAATTGGGAAACCACAGCGAATATTACATCAAGGATTGCTACAAGTGGATCCTTGAACCCCTAGTGCTCTTTTATATTGATTACATTCACTTTTAGTTTAAGAATCATATCTACATTCAATTTTAGAAATCTGTTTAGTTAGCTCTCAAGTAGAGAATATTAGAAGTAATTTTTGAATTCCTAACAAGTCCCTAAGAATGATCTCGGTCTCTACCGAATTATTACTACATCGCAACCCTACACTTGGGGAAGCGAACACTACGCCTTCACTTCAGCGGCCTTTCTTGGAAGTCAGTAAAGGGATCCCTGACTATATAAGGAATAGGCCGCGTCAAGCACCATCAGACCCATTCGTGAGGCGCCAATTGTTCGCTTGCCTCAAGTGTAAGGCTGCGATGTAGTAATAAAACTAAGTAAGACCGAGGTCGATCCACATGGAATTAGAAACAACTTCCAAAGTATTCCAGCAACTCAGTTTGCAATAGATATGAAGATTCAATTGAGCAATTAAACTAAAACAGTAACTCAATGAAAACTAGTAATTTAAGGTACTAAGGCATTCAAGGATCCACTTGTAGCAATCCCATGTCAATCCAATCAATCCAAGTATAGAGCACAACTAGATTTGAAGTCCTATCTCTCATCTAGTTGGAAAATAAAGCATTCAAACATATTCAATTCCATTCAAGTTGAACTTCCAAGTTCTAGTCCCATTCAACACATGTAGATTTCAAAATCATAACCTTCGGAGTAACAGCCATGCCTATGGACTATGGCTTTCTCAAGGGTTACCATAATTCGAATCTAAACAAACACCATATGATAATCTCAGAGAATTGCAAGGAATTCATGTCCGGAGCACATGAACTCTCATAAAACATCTCAAACTATCAACTTAAGGGACTAAAAGATTAAAAACCCAAACTTGAATTGAAATTACTTGAATTAAACTGAATCAAACATGGAAATTAGCTACAAGCTTCACCTCTCAGCCTTAGCTGAGAGATTCTAGTCGAGCATTGTCATACTACAACTAGAACCCATAATAGAAAGCATAAAAACTAGAAAAATAAAAAATTGGAGGGTTGCTGATGCTCCACGATGACTTCTGTCCTCTCCCACGACCTTCCTTGGCTTCTATATTGACTTAGGAAGAGCCCCTAGGTGTCCTTTTATAGTGGGAAAGCTCCTTGCGTGGGAAACATCTAGAAATTGCGTAAGGTTATGCACTGCGCAGAAAATCTCGGAGCTTCACGGAGAAGCTTCGTTACGCAGACGACCGGTCTAAGATCCCTGATGACCGGTCGCACGACCGGTCGCAAATTGTAAAAACGGTCCAGTGAGTTTTGCCGAAAATCCATCTTTAAAATTTAATTGAAGGACCGGTCGCACGACCGGTCTGGGCATCGGACGACCGGTCGCACGACCGGTCGTGAATGGTCCAGTGACCTTCTGTGAAAAATCTTCTTCTGCAAACAATCGGACCGGTCGGAAGACCAGTCCTGGCGATGGACGACCGGTCGCACGACCGGTCTTGGCCTCTGTTTCCTGCTTTCTCCTTGGACTTCTTTCTTCCTTTCTTCTCCTCTCTTTCTACTTTCTTTAATCCTTCTTCAATCTTCATCCAATGGCTTTAATTGACTCTTTTTAGTCCCCAATTTGGTGAAGTCCGCTCTCATTCCTGAAATCACAAAACATGCATTAGATCGGCCTTTTAAGCATGAAAATCATGCATATAATGTAATGTACTGGGCAATGCAATGTATAATTTAGAGGTTCAACACACCCCCCAACCAGCCTTTTGCTAGTCCCGAGCAAAACATGCGCGAAACAATTTCAAACCTCCAAACCAAACCTCCATCAGAAACCATGTTTCTATCCATTCTAAGAGATACAAGTATAAAATTTGGAGAAATTAGGTGCTAGAAGCTGAAACCTTAAACTCTCAGAACATAATAAGTGTTTACATGAAATTCCCGCTGATTGATTGATAAATAGAAGAACTTGAACAGATTCAACCTAGTGTGCATAGTGAAAGTTCATCTCATGAGTTTCTGGGATTATCTTCTTCATAGATTAAGTAAACCAAGGATTTTAAGGTGCATAGAGCAACAACAAGCCTATGACAGGAATTTGCCTTACCGTCCTTCTGACGGCTTTCACACTACGTCCCATTTCCGGCTTTGGTTACTGCTCGACCAGCCCCCGACTGGTAATAGGTAGCCCTTTTCGGAATTTTCCACCATTTTTCCTTCATTCCCAATTTCATCATTTCTTTTCCTTTTTCTTTTAATTTAGATAGGATTTTTAAAAATCCATATCTTTCGTTATTTTCCCATGGACAAGGATGGACAAAATACACCGGCTTGGTTTCTCAACACTTTAAATCAAAGTCTAGCTAATCCACAAATCACATAATCCTTTCAACCCATGAAAATCGTGTAATGTGAACTAGGTGTAAAAAGTGTTCAAATTTTCTACTGATCACAACAATAGGGGAACTAACATATAAAACCATTATGTTGGGAGAAATTCAAGACTTACAACATCACACACTTCGTATCTCCTCTTCGTATACTCATATCATCTCAAATGCATGGAAATAAGGTTTTCTAAAAGAGGTTTTGAATTTTTAGAAAATTCAAAAAAAATTTCACATATGAGGCTCGAAATGTTGCATCATGCTAGATGAAGGATCTCATCTCACCCCCCAACCAAAACTTGCATTGTCCTCAATGTAAAAAGATATGTACTGAGCATGAACATGAGAGCAATGGTAAAATATGAAAGAGTGAGAACAATAGTACCTGAGAGAGCAATCATGGAAGTCTTCAACCCAACAACTAAAGCTACTAAAACAGTAAAACTGAATAAAACTAAACCTAATCTACGGAAAGCAATAAAGATAACTAACCCGTCCTTGTAAAAAGAGGATCTCCATCAGACTAGGAGATCGATTATCATTATAACATCCAAAAGGACAAAGTTGAGCAGGATCATCAAGTGGTGTAACAAATTTTTCAGTAGAACAATCCACCATCCTGCTTTGGAAAGTACATTAGTGACATCAATCATTCTAACCCATTGAAAATCCTGCTGAAAAATTTCAGCGGGTTCTTTAACAAAATTGTCACATGTACTAGGAAAGGAGAATTGCATTGGTTGGAAGTCATTAAATATGGATCTCCTTTCCTTCTTGTCTAGGCAAAAATTATTCAAGTATGGGTCATCCCAGAAGTGTTCTTCGGTTTGAACAAACCAAAGAGATGTGGAGACTTGTATTTCTTTTTCACAAGTCGATATGATCTCCACAAAATCAGATATCACTGGTGCTTCCACAATTGAATTTTCAGTTTGGTGTTCTGTGGAAGGAAACTTTTTAGGCATCGGGGAGGTCTCTCTCAAAGCATGTACAATGTCCTGAATTATGGGATCATCCCAATCCTCAAAGTACGTTAGGCACTCCTCAAGTGTATAAGAGACCTCATCGGAGGAAATTTTCAGATTTTGACCCTTAATGTCTTCCTCCTTCTCAGAATTTTTTGTAGGTTGGAGTGGGTCCTTAACCTCTACACTTTCAGAAATTGGCCTCTCTGTAGGCAAGTCAAGCACCAATTCTTCCAAATCCTGCACAACAAATTTGTGTAAATCAGAAATTGATGACTTGTCAACTAAATTTTCAGATATTGACACTTCCAAGGTTTTAATAAAATGAGAATTAGATTCATCCTTAGAATGTGTCAAATATGTCTCCAAACTTTCAGGTAGATCATGTTGGAAAAACCCCCCATTATCCATGGATTCTATCATGTTTACCCCATGGGGACCATCATTATCATCCCAATCCTCAAAGGGATCAAAGCTAACAACATCTAGAGGATCAAAATTATGCCTTAAAGCGAACTCCTCTTCCACGATTGAATCAATCAAATCAACCTCGCGGACATCATCATCATCCCTATGCCTTTTGCCTAAGTGGAACACATTCACCTCCAACGTCATGTTCCCAAAAGACATTTTCATCACTCCATTCCGGCAATTTATGATTGCGTTTGATGTAGCAAGGAATGGGCGGCCTAAGATCACCGGTATTTGAGTGCTAGCATCTAAAACCGGTTGTGTGTCCAAGACGATAAAATCTACCGGGTAGTAGAATTTGTCAACTTGGACTAGAACATCCTCAGCTATCCCCCTTGGTACACGGATAGATCTATCAGCGAGTTGCAATGTGGTGTTGGTGGGTTTTAATTCACCAAGACCCAATTGCTCATATACCGAGTATGGGATCAAGTTCACACTCGCCCCCAAATCTAGCAACGCACGCTCAATCCGGTAGTCTCCAATGATACATGAGACGGTGGGACTACCGGGATCTTTGAATTTTGGGGGGGTCTTTTGAGTGAGAATGGCACTCACTTGCTCATTTAAGAAGGCCTTTTGCTGCATATTATATTAGCGTTTTGTTGTGCATAGGTCCTTTAGAAACTTGGCATAAGAGGGGATTTGTTTGATGGCATCAAGCAAAGGGATGTTAATCTTGACTTGTCTAAAAATCTCTAGAATATCATGAGAGTTTGGAAGAGATTTTGGGGCAACCAATCTCGAAGGGAATGGTGTTATGGGCTTGTAAATGCGTTCCGGTTCTTATGGGGCTAAGTTAGATCCATCCTCATCCTCAGAGTTTACCGGCTCATTAGGCTTGTCGGCCTTCACTAGAATAGATTTGTCAATTTGTTTACCACTTCTAAGAGTGGTGATGGATTTGGCTTGCTCCATGTGTTGGTTGGAAGGATTAGGAATGCTCACTTCATGTACTTGCTTTGGATTGGGCTGAGGTTGGGCCGGAAAGGTCCCTTCCCTAGCATTCAAGCATCCCTTAATCTCATCAACCGAGACTTTAAGCTCTTGGAACATTTGCTGATTTGTTGATTGATTTGCGTTTGCCCTTGTATAAACGCTTTCAAGGTATCCTCCATTGAGAATTGAGGTGGGGCCATATTTTGCATGGGTGGCCCTCCTTGAGAGTTGGTAGGATTGCCCATAGGGACATTCTTCCAACTAAAATTTGGGTGGTTCTTCCAACTGTTATTGTACGTATTACCCACCGGTCCATTGAAAGGCCATTGATACCCATATGTGGCATTTGCATGTTCATGTAATACCTCTTGAAATGCAGGAATTGTGGGACAATCTTGCGTAGCGTGTAAATCGGTGTGACAAATCCCACATGTGGTCTCAATAGCTCCATTGGACTTTGGAACTCCACTTTTACTAAGTTTCATGGCCTCGACCTTCCTTGTGAGGTTGGCTATCCTTGCATTCGCGTCGTCTTCCTCCTTAAGGATATAGATTCCTCCTTTCTCTTGAATAGGCTTGGGGTTATTGGGTTTATCCGAGGTATCCCAAGATTGGGCATTTTCAGCCAACATGTCCAAGTAACTCCAAGCCTCATCTGGATTTTTGCTCATAAACTCGCCATTGCACATCATCTCTACAAATTTGCGCATATTGGAACTTAATCCATCATTGAAAAAATTTATAATTCGCCAACTCTCATAGCCATGATGTGGGCAAGCAAGTAGGAGGTCCTTAAATCTCTCCCAATATTGGAAGAAAGATTCACCCTCTTTAGCCAAGAAATTCATTATGGCTCTTCGAAGGGTGTTCGTTTTATGAGCCGGGAAGAACTTTTTCAAGAATTTCCGGGTCATCTCATTCCATGACCCAATCGAATGTGGTCTAAGAGAGTGAAGCCAATCTTTGGCTCTTTCTTTCAATGAAAAGGGAAAGAGTTTAAGCTTAATGGTATCTTCAGAAACATTGGTGTACTGTAAGGTAGCCACCACTTCTTCAAATTCTTTCAAGTGCAGATATGGGCAGTCAGAGTCTAGCCCATGGAACTTTAGTATAAGTTGAATTACACCTGGCTTTATATCAATGTTTCCCCCGTTTAGTGGTAGAACCACGCAAGAGGGTGCAATTGCACGGGCTGGTTGTAGGTAATCCTGCAGTGATCTCATTGGAGGAACGTTATATACCTCATTCTCTCCTATTCCCTCTTGATTTGCGTTTGTAGTTGGAGTAGGGGGGAGGATTCCTTAAAGGTGTTTGATCCATACTCCCCAAACTTTCACAATGCTCTTGGTAATTTCGGACTCGTCTATGGACTGACAATGGTCCAACTAAACCACCTTCAGATTGGAGACGATTTGAGTGGTTACGTTCCCAATGGGACATAAACCACTCAACTAAAAACTAAACTAGTCCTAAATCCTAGAAATCTGAAATTAATCTGAAAATAGAAAATCTGTAAAAGGCTAAGTTAGAAAGGTATTACCAAATGTGCTTAAACTAAAGAAGAAATCCTACAAAACAAAACAATTTGTTAGTTCTAAAAAAAATCAGAAAACCTATCTACTTCTACTTCTACAGCCACTAAAACAATTTGAAAACCGTTATCTAAATTCCCCGGCAATGGCGCCAAAAACTTGTTCGCTTGCCTCAAGTGTAAGGCTGTTAATAAAACTCGGTAAGACCGAGGTCGATCCACAGGGAATTAGAAACAACTTCCAAACTATTCCAGCAGCTCAGTTTGCAATAGATATGAGGATTCAATTGAGCAATTAAACTAAAACAGTAACTTGATGAAAACCAGTAATTTAAGGTACTAAGGCATTCAAGGATCCACTTGTAGCAATCCCATGTCAATCCAATCAATCCAAGTATAGAGCACAACTAGATTTGAAGTCCTATCTCTCATCTAGTTGGAAAATAAAGCATTCAAACATATTCAATTCCATTCAAGTTGAACTTCCAAGTTCTAGTCCCATTCAACACATGTACATTTCAAAATCATAGCCTTCAGAGTAACAGCCATGCCTATGGACTATGGCTTTCTCAAGGGTTACCATAATTCGAATCTAAACAAACACCATATGATAATCTCAGAGAATTGTAAGGAATTCATGTCCGGAGCACATGAACTCTCATAAAACATCTCAAACTATCAACTTAAGGGACTAAAAGATTAAAAACCCAAACTTGAATTGAAATTACTTTTATTAAACTGAATCAAACATGGAAATTAGCTACAAGCTTCACCTCTCAGCCTTAGCTGAGAGATTCTAGTCGAGCATTGTCATACTACAACTAGAACCCATAATAGAAAGCATAAAAACTAGAAAAATAAAAAATTGGAGGGTTGCTGACGCTCCACGATGACTTCTGTCCTCTCCCACGACCTTCCTTGGCTTCTATATTGACTTAGGAAGAGCCCCTAGGTGTCCTTTTATAGTGGGAAAGCCCCTTGCGTGGGAAACATCTAGAAATTGCGTAAGGTTATGCACTGCGCAGAAAATCTCGGAGCTTCACGGAGAAGCTTCGTTACGCAGACGACCGGTCGGACGACCGGTCTGAGATCCCTAACGACCGGTCGCACGACCGGTCGCAAATCGTCAAAAACGGTCCAGTGAGTTTTGCCGAAAATCCATCTTTAAAATTTAATTGAAGGACCGGTCGCACGACCGGTCGCAAATCGTCAAAAACGGTCCAGTGAGTTTTGCCGAAAATCCATCTTTAAAATTTAATTGAAGGACCGGTCGCACGACCGGTCTGGGCATCGGACGACCGGTCGCACGACCGGTCGTGAATGGTCCAGTGACCTTCTGTGAAAAATCTTCTTCTGCAAACAATCGGACCGGTCGGACGACCGGTCCTGGCGATGGACGACCGGTCGCACGACCGGTCTTGGCCTCTGTTTCCTGCTTTCTCCTTGGACTTCTTTCTTCCTTTCTTCTCCTCTCTTTCTACTTTCTTTAGTCCTTCTTCAATCTTCATCCAATGGCTTCAATTGACTCTTTTTAGTCCCCAATTTGGTGAAGTCCGCTCTCATTCCTGAAATCACAAAACATGCATTAGATCGGCCTTTTAAGCATGAAAATCGTGCATATAATGTGATGTACTGGGCAATGCAGTGTATAATTTGGAGGTTCAACACCAATCTCAGATCTTTTGGAGGATATATATATATATATATATATATATATATATATATATATATATATATATATATAAGAACCAATCCAGCTGAAGTGGATGTGAAAATCCAGGAATTGGGGTTAGCCCTTATGGGGGTAGCTGAAAATTAGGAAGTGCCCCTCATCCGTTTGATGAAATGCCTAAGAGGATCGAGGTTTCTGTCAGGTGCGGTGGACGTATGGAGAATAGCCATGGACCGTTTCTTACTTGTTTTCAAGACAGGCATGGAGATCACATCTTTCATCTCCGACTCTACACAGAGACATGGGTTTAATTAAAGTAGAGGCATGGACTCCAACATCCTTTTTAGAAGGAGATGGCACATGGATTTAGTTATGGGGGATTCCCTCTCATGCGTGGTTTAATTCTGTTTTCGTTGGATTGGGTTAGACTTTCGGGAGGGTGATAAAAGTGGACAGGTGTTCACTGCGTGGCCTGAATCAATTGTCTGTTAGGGTCAAGGTCTTCTTATGTCTGGGGGTTGATCTCTTCAAGGTCAGGAGGCTCCTCGTATTAGCTACAAGGAGTATGGTGGTGAATCGGTGTTTGTGGGCGATGGCTATGCTCATAACGTTGTGGGTATTGATACGGTGCGCATCAGGATGTTCGATGGGATCGAACGAGTCCTGAAAGATGTGAAACATGACCCCAAGATGAAGATGAATGTGATCTTTCTTGGTGCACTTAAGGCGAAAGGGTGCGTGTTCATCGGCTGCGAGCGTTGTTGTAAAGGGATGAAAGGGGCACTCGTGTGTATGAAGGCACGGAGGTGTGACCATCTTTACAAGTTGATCGAGAGCATAATTCATGGTGGATCTGCGAGATCGTCCGCGAGATCCATGGTTGCTCATATGTAGCAAGTGCCTAAGGGCCACATGAGAAGAGCGGAAAAGGGCATGAAAGTGCAATGTTAAGGTTGATGGTGGCACAAGAAGCGGTGGAGTTATGATGAAAATGAGATGACGAAGAAAGCGAAGATGTTCTGATTCGATGTTTGAAGCCTAGGTGGAGTTTGTTGGAAGAGCCTTCAAACTGATCCCTGGACTATGCATCGATCGGTCATGACCGGTCAGCTAGTGTAGAGGCAGCATGTTTCAGTGTGAATTAGCCCCTGGATTGTTTTTGAGTCGGTCCGATCGGTCGGCCATGGGGTCTGACTAGTCAAGACCGGTCGGCTAGTTACGTGTGACTTGCACAACAAGGTTTCTCTTGCGCAATTGTGCGGATTTGAGTAAGACGTTTCTAATTCGGGGTTGTTTGCTATATATATATGGCATGAATTTGGGATTAGGAGCAATCCCAAGGTGTCCAAGGTTTCCTAATTGCATTAGGAAGAGGGGAGAGTATTTTGAGAGGGAGAGAGCTTGGGTTTTCTCGGTTTTCCTTGCTTGTGGGCTGTCAATCTATATAATCTTCTGTTAATCATAGTAGATCGCTTTGTGCCATGGTTTTTTACTCGTTGAGGGGTTTTTCCACGTAAAATCAGATTCTCTCTTGTGGTTGAATGCTTGTGTGGTTTGATTTCATAGTGTTTCTCGTTTGATCTTGCATTACTCTGCGCATTCGGCTTCCACTTCCACTGCCGGTTTTCCCAATATAAAGTGCCCACATATGTTCTTTTGGCGTATTGGTAGGCAGAATGAGATCGATCACCTTCTCTTTCGTTTGATAACCGATCCGAATCCATGGACCTATTGAGAATCCTCAACCGATCTTCCTTGAATCCACAAAGGAACACTCGAATCCACGAGCAAACAGAATAAAAACCCAAAGTTTTATTGATAATAAACAAGATAACCTTAAAAATGAATTTTAACAAACTTATATAACTCTAAACAAATCTTAATTCGTACTTACTAAAAATAGTAATTTTCTTGAAATAGAAAGCAAAAAAATAGAAACTCCGAAATAAATAAAAACTCTAGAAAAAAGGAAACAAACTAAAAATAGCAGTTTTCCTTAAAATTTTATTTTTCTACTATAACAGCACATTTTCAGGCTAAACGGAAGGACATGACCCACATTCTTGTGGGTCAATTCACCCCAAAACAGGATTTTAGTAGAAATCCATATGTTGCCCATCCTATAAATACTCCCGGATCAAAATTTATGGCCGGTTTACAGTCAGCCTTCTTTTGGTCCGTCCATGTAAAAATTGTAGTTTTTGTCAACTTTTCCTTAATCGCCTTTCAGTCCATGTGTGATAGGAATGTGGGTGATCCTCACTCTTCATCGGGGCTCCTCTCCCTACATCATCTTTTTGCTAGCCTTCAAAGAAAGAACAATAAAATGAGATCCGGTTGGGAGTGAGCGGATTAGATGAGACACCAGCCTCACCCAAGACCTTGTCGTGGAGCCCACATGAATGTATGTATTCTATATCCACACTGTCCATCTATTTTTCAAGATCATTTAGGGAATTATTCCAAAAATGAAGTAGATCCAAAATCAAGTGGACCATAGCATAGAAAACATTGGTGATAGAATGCCCTAGCTACCATTAAAAACCTTTTAGGGTGCACCTTAATATTTTCCTTGTGTTTATTTTTCATCCAATCTGTTTATAAGGTCATATAATACTAGATGAAGGGAAAAGACAAATATCAGCTTGATCCAAAACTTTGGTGGCCCATTAATGGCCAATCACCATTGTTTCCTATGTTATGGTCCACCTGATAATTGGATCTACTTCATTTTTCCTATTTATGGTCCACCTGACAACGTGGATACAAAAAAAATTCATCAAGGTGGGCTGCTCGTAAGGGCTGCACAGTCTTAGGTGAGTCCAGGGTCTCACCTAATCCGCTCCCAGATTTAGTGAGCCCGTTCCAAAATTTAGAAGCATCAAGCCCCCAAGCATGGCTGATAGCCTTCTGGACAGGTTCTGCATTGATTTACTTATTCAAGGGAACATTACACAATCTTTCAAACATAAAGTCAGGAAATGTCATTTTCATACAAGTAGTCTTTTCATTTTTTGTAAATTTCCCAGAAATACCTCATTCAGTGGGTCAAATAAGATGGCTAAGATCATCCAAACCGAGGTTTGGGTCATGCTCTTTCCACAGGGGATACAGTATTTGATGTGATAGATATGGCCATACATATATCCCTGCATTTACGGTGAACTACCCCATGTAAATGAGCATAGCCCAAAGATCTTATTGATCAAATAATCCTAGCTGTCTGATCAAAGGAAACTTGTTCATAGACAGTTACTTCTTTCAACCGTCCAACTAAAGGCCATTGATCAAACAGTCGGGACCTTTTGAACAATGTGAATTTCAGGCTGTGTTGCATTGAAAGGGAAGCCCATGAATTGTCCGTCTGTGTTGTTCACATGTATTACACATGTACAGACAGATGCGTGTGTAAAATTCTAGAAGCTCTTCTAAATTACAGTAGATAAAATTATTCAGTAATCAGTAGGTTGAGGACAGATTGACTATCAAATTGATCAGACAAAACCATCCGTAGGTGGATTTGCAGACCAACGTATAAACTGAGAGGCCAAGGCTTTCAAGGTCAGCCAATATCGTTTTAATATTTAATATGGTCCATGAAAAGTATGTAAAACATAATGGATGATCAGGATTGATGAATTTTTTATAAGACTCATAACCTGGATGAAGGGAAAACACAAATATCAGCTTGATCCAAAACTTCCGCAGTCCCTAAGAAGTTTTCATCCGTAGGTTCAATCGTCACTGTTTCTTGTGGTGTGGTCCACTTGAGCTTTGGATATACTTTAATTTTGGGCACATGGCTTAAAATGAGCTGGAAAAACAAATGGATGACATGGATAAAACACATTCATCACAGTGGGCCACAAAGGTGGTGTCATGTTCACTGCCCAATCCACAGTCAAATAGGTGCCAATTGTCTTGCACCAGCTGTCATCGGCAGCAGACCAAGTGTTTCCCTGACCGTGGGGCGAACCTGTGTGTTGCATGGCCGTCAGTTTTCCTGCTTATTTTAGAATATGGTTCAAAAATTGAAGGTCTCAACGCACTACCACAGCGAATAATGATCACGTAATGCCCACCAATAAAAATTTCCTAGGGGCAACGTAATGTTTACTCCAATCCAGCCTTTGACCAGGTTATACGGACCTGAATGAAGGCTGCTTGAAAGAAAACATTTGTAGCCCCGCGGGGAGTTTTAATAATCAATGACCATTATGCCCTATAGTGTGGTACACTGCTTCATTTTTATGAGCATGACCTAAGATGAGCTGGAAAAATGGATGGGCAGCATGGAGAGAAAAGAAACACATAAAGGTGGCCCTACAGTCCGGGAAGCACCCACTACCTCTCATGGGTTATTAATTAAAATGGCCCTCAAGTATAAAATAATAATGATGTTAAAACTAGAATTTGAATATATTATTTTTTAGTACTTTGAGCACTTTTTGCCTTTTTCAGACAAAAATGTCCCTCTACTACCCCTCTTTTGGCATAGAGAGAGCTTGTCGCAAAAGTTGAATTGACATTTTCAAAAGGAGATTGTGGACTCTACTAAATCAAAGATTGGGGTCACTTCTCAGTCGATCTGATTCGTTCACTTTAATCAAGCATCCATGAACCACCAATGAGGTAATTTTAATTTCTTTTAGAGTTGTCTATGACCCACATTATATTAATGTTGTTCGTTAATTCTGAATTATTTCCTCCGGTGTAGTCCATTCATGATGAATGTTGTCTTCAAACGCAAAACTCATCACAGATGGAGCATACTGGTGGAAACCATCCGAAATTAATGCACAATGCTCGTATAGCTGTGGGCCATAGACGGTTTCAATTTTTTTTTTTTTTTTTTTTTGAAATGGCTCTATTATGCTTTCACAACTATCCAATTAAAGTGAGGGATCGGCTGATTTATTGAGGCCTACACCCCCCACTCCCAAAAGACCCTTTCCGCTCCCAAGATGAGGGATATTTTCATCCTTCAAAAAGTGACTAGAAGGCTAAAAAAATTGGGATTCAAAACTTGATGTGAGCACCTTTATTATCTTATACTTAAGGGCCGTTGTAATTACTGACCCCAATTATTGCAGCGGAGTTCCATGGCTTTCCGCGTCTGTAGCCTTCCTTGCTCTTCTGCAATTGCCCTAGTGAATGAAGGAGGGAGCGGAAGCATCAATACCTCACCCTAACGAATGAATTCAGCAGAGGTGGAAAGCTTGAAGACGACTTTAATAGCAGATAGCCAAGGTAAGTTTTTCTGGTTTTCCTTCTTTCATGATTCAACACTCAAGATCTTTAGATTGGATTCCATTGAATAACATCCATATAGGTGAAAAGTATTTTCCACAGTTATTCATGTCCATGATATACATTCCTCGTATCCATGGTATATATAGCCAGTGTGATAAGTGAACGTGTCTGTTTTTTGGCCTAGATGATCTTTCTCGTGTGGCTAACATTTTGCACGGCTCAACATAGCTCAACACAAGGGAAACATTGACAGCAAAGAAAGCATAGATGGGAGATAAACAAATATGTGAACTCCCCTTTCTCTAATGTGTTGCATCCATGCTTTCCCCACGCATTCAAACAAGAAACAATAAAATAAGACTCCATTGGGAGGGCCTGCTTTATAAGTTTTGGGAGTATCAAGTCCCAAAGCAAGGTCGATACCTTTCTAGACAGGTTTAGCCGTTGATTATTTCTTTTCAAAGGGCCGGCCTATTTGGATTTTTTGAAACATAAATTCAGAAATATGAAAATAGTTTTTTGGTTATTTGTTTTTGCAAGAATGAAAGCCCCAGTTCACTGGGCCAAATCAGATGGCTATCCAAACAAAGTGACGTTTGGGCCATGCTCCTTCCGCCGGGGCATACACAATATATTTGATGTGATAGATATGGCCACAAATCTCTTCCTGATCTACTGTTAACTCTCCCCGTGTGAATGAGTACACCACAAAGGCCTTATGTCTTTGATCAAATAATCATAGCTGTCTGATCTAGGAAAACTTGCTTATAGGGAGGCCATTGATTAAATGTACAGTTGAGATCTTTTGAACAATGTTCAAACTATTAGCCCAAATTCAAAAACTTCCTTTTTAGTTAGACGTTTTAAGACTAAATGGTGGCAAAAATTAGATACCAGTAAAGTAATTAGACCAGCCTTAGTAAACTATTTTTCCAAAAATCCCCAATTTTCTAAAAAACCAATAAATAACCCTGATCATGAATTTCTATTAAATAAATCTAGACTCCAATGTGAGATCGCAAGGACCAGGAGCAGAACAGCCTACAAGAAATCTCTTATGGATGCCCTTTCTCAAATAGCCTCGGATGATGATGATGATTTAGATACCGCACAAACTAATTATGCTCAAGATAAGACTAGGAACAATACTGATTTTCAAACTGCCCAGCTCCTTGTTACTGGTTTCACCGGACAGCTTAAAGGATGGTGGGATAATTACCTAAGTCAAGATGATCAAAATACTCTTTTAACTAGGTTAAAGGTATATCCAACAGGCACACCTATCTTAGAAAATGGACAACCTGTTCCAGATGCAGTTAATACAATTATATTTACTATCCTTAAACATTTCACAGGAGATCCAAATATCTTAGGCCCATGAATTGGTCTGTCTGCGTTGGGCACGTGTGTGTATACTATAGCCTACAAATGTATGTGTACAATTATTAATACCCATATAAATTACACTATAAAATTATTCGGTAGGTCCAGAGCACATTGAGGCACCTGATGCGTCTCATGGTCTAGACGTCTGAATAGTTAAAATCATCGTTCAGGATTGCCCATGAGATTTGACCAATTTTTTATCGGCAATGAAGAAATCCTCACAGTAATCAGGCAAAGCAGCCTATGAACCCATCCTCGTCTTTGCAAACTGATGTATAAAATGACAGGTCAATATTTGCAAGGTCAGCATCCTGCAAAAGGTTATAACAGGAAATTCGCATTGGGTCATAGTGGCTGCTTAGAATTTCTCATGTTGGTTTTGCGGATTTCAACTTTTTTTAAAGCGCAGGGATATATATATATATATATATATATATATATATATAGATGCTAACCTGCACACCTTACATGAGCACCTGTGCGCACTGTTGCACAGTGGTCGTGGGCCCAAAATCCGAGCAGTCTACTTATGCAGCACCCTTTGAAATCCTTGGAGCCCAACTTTAAGCCTGATAAAAAACTCTAGTGGGCCACAAAAGACGGAAATAGTTTCCTCCCTTGATTTGCCTCTGTCTTTGCTATAGTCCACCAAAGATTTTGATTTGGCCGAAATTTGGTCCCAGGGGGTTTCAAGGGGTGCTGCATTACATGGACTATTGTTCAAATTTTGTGCCCATGACACGTGCATTACTCACTTAGGAAAGTGTGCATAGGTGCTCACCCAAGAAGGTGTGGAGGTAAAACACTTGATATTATTAGAAATGCCAAGAAAATATCATATTCGTGGAGCAGAAACACACCAATACATATATTGCACTACGCCAAAATCGCATTTTTGCGACGGATTTTGCGACGGACATTGACCGTCGCAAAAATTGCTTGGTTTAACGACGAACCTAGTTCGTCGTATTTGAAAATATTCCGTCGCTTTTGCGAAATTAAGGCGGGATTTCGTCGTGGGAAATTTTAATTTCCGACGGACTTAGCCCGTCGCTATTTAACGACGAATTTGGCCCGTCGCTAATCCCAGCCCGAAAAGATGCCCCCCAAAGAAGGTCGGTCGGAAAATAAAATTTAAGAAAAATGCGATATTGAAAAAAACTGATATTTTTTAAAAATTAAAAAATTTGATATTTAAAATAGCAGATTTAGTAATTTGAAAGAAAATGTTAAGAGATTTTAAAAACAAAATTGAGAAATTTGAATAAAATTAATATGTTTGAAATTTCTTTTCAAATTTTCACAAAATTAAACATTTTGAAAAAAAAATTTGTGAAGTTAAAAAAGAAATTTGTGATTTTCAAACAAAAAAAGTTGAGAGGTTTGAAAATAAATTAACAATTTTTTAGTAAAATTGAGATTTAGAAAAATAATAAGATTCAAAAAATTGAGATTTAAAAAAAAAAATGACCATTTGAAAAAAGTTGAGAAGTTCGAATAAAATTGATAAGTTCGAAAAAAAAATTGAAATTTTTATAAAGAAATTAAGATTTTGTATTTCGAAAAAAATTAAGAAGTTTGATTAAAAAAATGATATTTTCAAAAGAAATAAAAGTTGAGATATTTGATAAAAAAAAAAAAAGAAGAGATTTTACCGGTTTTGAAAAAAAATGTTGGAAAAAAATTGTGGTTTAAATAAAAGCGAGAAATTTGAAATGAGTGGGCCAAATTTATTGGTGGACATTTATTGGATAGTTGAAAATGAAAAATTACACTCATTCAATTAACTAGTTATCAGATTGGTTTATGCATACATACATGTTCATTGGTGCAAAAAATGAAGGCCCTAATATAATGATGTTAATTAATTGCAAGAAAAATTTATAATGATGAGATTGATCAAATTCTATGATCAAGTCATCCTAAACTTGATCTGAATGGTCAGATATGTTTAGAACGTGGTAATTATTATTGAAAACAAAATTAAGCCCGAATCATATCTGTATAAAAGACTCTTTAAATGTGTACAATCAATTTGTCTAGAGCTAGACAAATTTTGGACAATCTGATTGGTCCAAATTGAAAAGTAAATGACTTTAGATGTTTAGATTAAATTTCACTCAAATCTAATGGTTAGGTTATAAGATATGGCCCATCATTGATCAATTTTATCTATTTAGTATCTTTCTCATCTTAAACTTGATCAGGGCAAGTGACCAGTCAAATCAAAGTTATTGATGAATATAATAGAGTGAATGGATTAGATTTCCAAATTAGGCCAAATTTTTAGGTTCAAATTGCGCTGTAACTTGTTGACCTCATGAAAACCTAATAAATGTATAGTCATTGGACCCCAAACTCTAATCTAGCCATTGAGAATTTGATCTTTTCTAATATTTTCTATTGCATCTTAAAATGATATAAAAGAACAGATGGATGGATTAGATATAAAAGAACAATGTGTGTGTTTTATCTAAGCCGTCCATCCATTTTGACAACTCATTTTAGGGCATAAGCCCAAAAAGGAGGTAGATCAAAGGCTCAAGTGGACCACACCGTAGGAAACAGTGGGGATAAGTTCCTACCATTGATGCTATGTTGTTCAATTGGGCGTTCGATCTGCCTCGTTTTTGGGGATTATGTCCTAAAAGTAGGTCGTAAGATGGATGGACGGCGTGGATAAAGCACATGCATCACGGTGGGCCCCACAGAGAGCCTGACAGGACCGCCCGTCTCTAGCGTCATCCAGCGAAAAAAAAGACCCCGCGCCCAAACAAAAGCTCCCGCCCCCGAAAACAGAATACCCTAAGTTTTTTTTTCTTTCCCGCACACTCGCAATCACACCCGACCTCTCTCTCTCTCTCGTCTCTTCACGGCCTCCACCCACCCCACCCGACCTCTCTCTCTCTCTCTCTGTCTCTCCCCCCGGCTGCCCTGCCATGCCACGCCAGTCCCCCCAAACTCTCTCTCCCCCCGGCTGCCCTGCTGCGCCGCGCCAGTCCCCCCAAACTGCCTCTCTCTCTCTCTCTCTCTCTCTCTCTCCTGTCAGGCCCATGCAATCCCCCCGCCGCCCGAATCACTCATCATCGTCCAAAACATCAACGAGGCATGGAAGGGGAAATCGCCAGTGTTGATGCCCGCAGATCCTTACGAGTGCGCGAATCTGAGGTTTTCGGTTGGTTCATTCATAGGTGTTTGACGAATTGCTTGGCCGATTTACGGTGTTGTGGGAATGAGTAGTAGTTGACATTTGCAGGAGTAGGCTGATTGTGAAATCTGTATCAGATTTTGCTCAGGTTGGTTAATTAATACGATGCACAGCAGCTGTTCGGCAAAATTCCTGAACTATGGGGTCTGTCTTAAATTGGGCACATGATGTGACGGTACATGATCCAAACCATTCATTCAGCACATACTATTACATTTTCTGCCCTAAATCAAGTAGGGCATCTGGTAATTGTTAGGAGTCTTGGCACTTATGAATATAGAAGGTTGTGCTTTTGTAGCATACAACACTAAGAAAATTGCTCTATTTGATTACAGGGTGTGATGGTACTGGTGAACCCAATGCAGAACTGCAAGTTAGATTGGGTTGTATTGCTTCAAATCATGCTTGGCTCAATTGCCTGTTGCACTATCTGTCCTATTTGTTTTTATTCCTGAACTGTATCATTGTTTTTGGAATGGGTTGATGAAGGAGCAAACTGTCCTTACCGTGAAGGCCTGGGCTATACCATCTGTGATGTATGTGAAGGTAAAGCGGCAATCCAGACATGCATAACTGTAAACCATACAAGACTGTAGACCTACATCTCTCTCATTATACATGATATATATTACAACATTTTTCCTCTGTAATATAAAGTTGTAAAATTTCAACAAGAGATAGAGGATTTTTTTTTCATGATAATGATGTTGATGAGGTATATGCCTATATATGAATCACTGGCAGATGCTAGTAGATGATGTAGATGGTTTTTTGGCTGAGGAATCCATCACTGTTGCCTAGTGTCAAGCAAACCTTTGAATGAGTTGAATGGAGCTATGTTTGTTGTGTGCAAGTGGGCTGATTCATTCTAGCACAATACATGTCTCTATTTTCCTAGTGAATATTTGTATCCTAAGGACAGAAACAATCCAAAGTGCAAACATGTCTTGGAGGGTGGTATTGCTTATAATTTGTTATGCTTTTAGTAACTAGTTTGGATTTTGGACCTCATGAATATGAGTGTTTTGTAAAGGTGATTGCTTTGTTGCATTTCAGTTTGGCTCAATGTCATGTCATAACTCATGAGTAATGACAAAAAAAAAAATGAGTTATGAATCTAATCTTGAATTACCCTTCTATTTTTTGTTTAGATTGAATTACCCAATGGTCCTACATCAACTATCTACACATGAAAAATTGCTTTCATCCATTCTCGAGTTTACCTGCTTTGGAAAGCTTTTCAAGGTTCTCTTGATTAATGCTCTCTTGAAGAAAATAAATGCATGTTGTTGATTTACATGTAGTAACTGTTGACCTTTGTGCCTCTTTGTTTTTCCGTCGGTGTTTTTACATTTATTTTCAGTCTTCAGCTCCAGTGGAGCTCACAGAAGCTGAAACTGAGTATGCAGTCAATGTTGTCAAGAAAATTTATGATGGACATGTTATGTTCTGGTACAACTGTACTAACACCATTTCTGAGCAACTACTGGAAAATGTAAGTGATTATTTTGGAAAGCAACTTTCCTTACTTTTTTTCCCCAGAAATTCATATTTATTACCTTTTCTTTTACATTTACATACTTCCAGGTTACTATTTTTGTGGATGCTTCTGAAGCAGAGGAATTTTCAGAAGTTGCTTGCAAGCCTTTGAGAAGTCTACCTTATGATTCACCTTGATAGATTTTTGTAGCTTTGGGAAAGCCAAAAGGTGTTCTTGCTATTGGAAAATTCTCAAACATGCTAAAGTTCATTGTAAAGGAGGTATCATTGCTCCACTTTGCTATTTGGGCATGCTTGTGCATCATGATTTGGAACTGTGATCCACTTTGTAAAGGAGGTAACTGTGCTTCACTTTGCAATCATGGGCATGTCTATGAGACTTGGGCCATTTATTGATTGGGCCTATGTGATTATGTCTTGGCCCAAAGTTCAAGCCTGTCCGCTCATCAGATACAAGTGGATGTTCTGAATTGTTGGGCTAAGGTGGCTGCCGCCTAATGGAGTGGCTTAAATCCCACACAAATGTTCAACGTTGGCATGTGTGCAGGGTATTTTCGAAGAATGTAACTGTTGGTACTAGATGATGCAGGGTATTTTTGTGAGTGGAGTTTCTTACTGGCTACATATACGGTGTATAGAGAAGAAAGGTCCAAGTCTTTGTGGTCGTGTTTTCACCACTCTGTGCCCATAACAGCTATACTCTCAGCCTCAAACAATGTATTTGAGATGAAAGCTCTATAGGGAATCAATTATAGACATAAAAATTTCTTAGGCAGGTGAATTTCAATTTGCAGAGGTGAGTGCTAAGGTACTTGCTTGCATTTTAAGGTGCTAGACTGTAGTCTAACTGGACAATTATTTTCAGAGGCATAAAAGGGCACCTACATGTTCAAACTGAAAACCTAAACATGCTGTACAATCCCTCAGCCCGAGAAATGCATAATCCCTCAATTATTTATTTGTTGTTGTACTCTCTTTCCACTGAACAAGCCTTTATTAAAGTAATGCATCTATCTTTCCATTGTTTGATTGAATAATTGATTTTGAGCTCTTGAGAGCACCATTTTCTATTGTTGCATGCATTTTATTCAGTTTGTTGTTGCAAAGATAAGCTCAGGACAAGAAACATCAACTCTTCTTGTTTTGTATGTTCTAAACAGCATTTTGAGGCACCAAAAGTTGGTATGCTAGCAAGGTGCTTTTGCATGCCCCTTGTATCAATTCGTGTCGGAAAATTTATCAAGCAAGGGAGACTCCACTCTTTTATGCCCAACAGCTACAAGGTAATGCAATAATTTGATTGCAAATTCTCTCCTAAATCTTGGGAATGATTGACACATGATTGATCATAAATATAAGTACTCTTGGATAGGATAAAGCTATAATATTGAAGATAACGTGAGGATTGATCACTTAGAGTTCCTTAAAGGCAATTGGAGTAAGCTGAAGCTACTTCATCTATCTTCCAGTCAGCTGTATGGAGGAATCCCAGTGTCTATTGGAAATATTACCTCACTTGTGGATATTGAATTGTTATTCAATAATAATAACAGGTAGCATTCCAAGAGCCATATTGACTAAGCTTATCAATTTAGAGAGGCTGGTAATGATCGGATACCATATGCATGCAGCCATTCCTGATTGGTTAGATGAGCTCAAAAATCTTAAACACCTTGCTCTGGACTATTGCGTGCTGATAGGCCCAATCCCTACAACTCTTGGAGGTTTTTCTTTCTTGGAAGAATTATTTCTCCGTGGGAATCAGTTGAATGGGAATATCCTTGCAGCTCTTGGAGGATTGTCTTTCTTAGAAGATTTAGATCTTAAGGGGAATCACTTGAATGGGACTATATAAATTGTCAAACTTTATGACTATAATTTTTCCTCAAATCAAATGGAGCTTAAGCCCTTTTTTAACTCCGCTAATGCATATCTCCTTGCATTGCAGGTCCCAAGTTCAGATAAAGGAGTAGGTAAAAGGGCGCCATGTATGGGTATAGTTGAATTTTTAATTAATTCTCAGTAATCTTTTATATTTTAACTTGAATTTTTTGTTAAGACACAATTTTGTGTATGTAGCAGGGAGTTTCCCTTTGATTGGCAATAGGAAGGGTAATATTGAGCTATCTGAAGCAAGCGTTCTTTATTGTGTTGCTCCTGCCATGGGTCATAATCAGGTACGATTTGAAGTCATCACCATTTTCAATTCTTCATTTGGGCCATTTGAGCAGATTTGGAATGCCAACAATGCAGGTGAATTCTGCCCAATCGCCATCTGATTTTGTTGGTGCTTTGTGGAAGAATTCCCAAATACCAGACGTTAGGCACTATCTATTGTCTTTGTATCTTTGTCATATTGATTCCACAGGACAAACATAAGCTAATGGAAGTTATTCAAATGTGTCCCCAACTGAAGGCACGTAAACTTTGTATGCAACGTGATGTGAACTCGTCCTCCACTTTTCCAGAATATTCTCACAAATTTGGTCCATGCATTTTGCACATCATCCTTCATGTCCTAATGTTGATGAGTGTAAGGAGGTTCAATCATCTTGAGTCAATTTACCGGTATCCCCTGCTCATCTCTGCTGCATTTGTTGCTTTGTACAATTTACTTGCTCTAAATGAGGATTTTACATGGGATGGTGACTTGATTGAATACAAACCAATATACAGTTATGTTTAAATCTGTGTTTATATTTCTCAATTCTATGTATGTAACTTGAGAAAATTGCATAGACATATGTGTTGGGTGTTACATATTGATAGCAGTTTGGGGCCACAAATCTGTCCAAAAGGATAGTGCATTTGTACCACAAAATCTATCCAAATATGGACAGCATTATGGACCACGGATCTGTCCAGTTTGGACAACATGAATGGCCCAAAATATCTAACCGTTTGATTACAGGAAATGGTGGCCCTCTAATCTATCCGTTTTGACAACAGATTGGACCCTAGGTTAGCCAAGTTGGATAGTGATTTGTGAGTCCCTAAGCTGCGTTGGTCACCGGAATTTGGATCACAAAAATCTGCCCTGTGGACATAATGTTTAGGACTCAAAATGGTCCCAAATCTGTCTAGTGTTTGGGGCCTAGACCTGTCCATGAATTGGACAACGTTTGGGGCCCAGACCTGTCCATGAATTGGACAACGTTTGGGGTCAAAATGATCCCCTTTTTGGGAACCCAAAGCTGTCCGAAAATGGACAGTGTGTGGGAACAAAAAAATGTGCAATATGTGGGTCTAATTCTGTCCAAATTTTGGACAGTGTGTGGGACTTAATTATGGCCACCGGTTGGGCCATCTTTGACCCTCAAATCAGCCTAGCTAGACCATGTTTTGGGCCCACAGAACTGTCTAAGTTGGGTCACGTTTTGAGCATGCCAATCTGCCTAAAAATCTGCCTGATTTAGACTTTTCATTGCCGCTGTTTTGTTTGGTGTAGCCCACTCCTGATTTTTAGAATCATGTCCAGTCTTTTAAAACAGATGGATAGAGTGGATTTATTAGGACGTCTCTGTGGCCCTACACAACCCCCAGCCAAATGCACATCTCTAGCTGACTGTGCCAGCTTCACAGGCAATTCAGCCCCCAGCCAAACGTTTGTGCGATCTAACCCGTTTTTAAGGTGGGCACCACGGTGAATGTACCCTCCCCGAAAATTAAGGCTGGTTTGCATTTCACGAAGCTCACATGTGCATAAACAACAAGGCAGTTGCAAGAGGAAACCCAATGGTCCAAATCCACAAAGGCTGGAGGTGATGTCTACAATCCAATGTAATTTCTTTTCCTATAAAATTCCATAACTACAATCCAATGTAATTTCTTTTCCTATAGCAATCATGTGTTAAAGACACTTGGTATGATAGATACCCACATTATGGGTTTGAGACTGCAATAACTTGCTGGTTTATGCTTCACATAGGTTGTGATTGAACCTGCAGCCTTTTCAATAATCCAAAGTTATTTGCAGGATGGACATGGAAGAGTCTGTTTGGATGCAAAAGTCACAGCTCGATTTCTTTTTGTGGACAAGATGTAAAAATTGTGCCAATGCATGTGGCCCCAGATGTCTTTCGAAGAGAACTTTGGAAGAGCAAGAGTCTGCAGCCAATCAGGGAATCCTGAATTAGTTCAACAGGCTATTGGCAGTTGGTAAGTTCAATAGTTTCCGTAGCAGTCATAATGAGGGTCTGAGCTCCAAATTATAATTATATTACTTGCAAGTTTAACATGATAGTTTTGGACGTTGCTAATTAGAAAATATTCAAATTTTATCTTGATTAGTTTTGGACATTGCTCTTTTTGGACATGCTGTAGGAAAAGCAAGTTGATGTGATTTCGAATAATGATGAAAGTTGTGATTCAATTCGCTTGTGATGTTTTGATGATGTCTAAGCTATCCATCATTTTACCTTTGGTAAGTTCATCTAGCCTGCCATTTTGTTTGTCAATTTATATGCTGCTTTTAGTTTGTTTCTATGGCTGAAGCTGGAATCCAATAAAAGATAAAGTTACAAGGTTGGGAGCCTGATGTTTGAGAATATTATACAAATCCATCTTTCTTCCCAAATTTGCACCAATTTATCAACCACTGTCTACTCATCATTATGTGAATGATCTTTGGTTCTTTGGTCAGATTCAAATTAGCATAGGAGTACTGGATTGAAGAAAAAAAATTTGCCACTCTCAGCCCATCTCTTTGTATAAGGTCCATTACTCTGAATTTCACATGGACTTTTGTTCAAAATTGATTGCAAGTCAAATGCTACTCTCATCCCATCTCTTTGTATGCTTAGGTCACCCACAGCTGAGATATACTTTTGGTCTGAGGCAGAACAGAAGTTGAAAAGAAGCACTTCTAGCATGAAGTACTGGTTTTCCATAGCTGTTTTGGTGGAGAGGCCTACATGAAAAACAACATGCATGAAGGACTAGTTTTCCATGGCTGTTTTGGTAGAGGCCTGTTTGGAGAAGTTGGATTGGTTTTTTTTTTTTTATTGAATAAATAGCAATGATATTTTTGGCCATTTTGCTGGAAACTTGCCTATTCAACTATCCACCTGCTCATATTTGCTCTGTAGCAATGAACTGGTTTTTACTCATGCTATACACTTCGTAGTCCACCTTGCCTATTCAACTATCCAGCTGGTCATATGACCTTTTCTTTTTATTAATGGCCTATCATGAATGCCATGGGAATCCCTACATTGAATCTGTAAGATCACTTGAAATGTCTACACAATTCAATATTGTTGTACTGCCATTCGCCATCTTTTTCAAGTAGTCTATTTAAACTTTCTATAAACTAAAACCAGATAGAGTTCCCAAACAGAAAGATGCATAGGATGGTAGATTCACATTGGTTAGGATGGTAGCTGTTTGGATGTTAGCATCTGATTTTTTATTTAATGAAAAGATTGCTACTCAAACCATAGCAGAAAATGCTATTTGTACCGTTGTGGATCAGGGTATGCAAAGAGCTAGCAAAAGTTACGGTAAAGGGTCCTGCTCTTGAAAGAGACGTAGCATTTCGAGCTATTCATAGAAGCCGTATACTATTAAGTTTCAGTTATAATTAATGATTTAATACAACTGAAGGCTTTAACCATCTACTTTCCTAGCAATTAGTCAGATGGCAAGGATCAATAGTTATAATGTCATGGGCCAAAATTTAGGCAGGCCCATACTTCAAGCGTTTCACTTAGTGAATGGCTCAGATCTCTCGAGTATGATTGCCTCTTATCTGGTAGAGGTATCTTCAGTGAAAAAAAAAAAAAGGAAACAAGATCAGCCCCGTTCAGTGGATGCCTATTATTAAGTTCATCTTATTTTAGTTAATAATAATCTTCTCTGGTATATAATTAGCGTTAACATGATCTAAGATTTCTAATTCAAAATTGTTGTTAACCTTTTTTTTTAATTATTATTTGTTAACTTGTTAATGGTTTTCATGGGAAATAAAATGTTAGGAACAAAATTCCAAGCAACCATAGAGAGAGGAATGTGTGGTTCAACTTTGGCAATCTGATGATCAAGGAAAAACTCCATTTGATTGCTGTCTACACCATCGGATTTGTGGATTTCAATTAATTCCTTCTAGAGAAGTGAACACCTATTGCGAGCTGCATTCTAACCTGTCATGTCATCTACTCTTTCCCATCGGGCTCTTCAGCAGAAGCATAACAAAATATGTCAGTTTAAAATTTTTAAGAATGAAATTTCTTCAAATACAAATTTATGATTATCTTTTTCACTACACGGAGATCAAGGAAAGCCCGATTAAGATTTTGATTCTTAATCACATATGTGAAGAAAACATTATGTATGTTTCATATAACTTTTGTTCTTACATTATAATACTAATACTCTTTATGTTTTATATTCTGGATTTTGCAGGTGGACCAGTTGATGGATTTGCTAACGTATGAGGTGGAAGTAGCTACAAAGGAAAGATTAGAAATGAAGGCTAGCTTCACGTATGGTCAAGAGATTGGTTTCAATATTGGGAACAAAATAAAGCCTAGTTGCTCATTCTATGGAGAATGGTTCACTTCAATGTGTAGATTTGTAACAAATATTAATATTATTTTTCACTAGAAATGTAAGGACTTTAAGTTTCATATATGATATAATTATGATTTGTTAGGCTTTAATTTTTTTTTTTTTTTAAATAATTTGGATGACTATCAGGTGCAATAGATTCAAAAATAAATTCAAACGTAATAGGTGTGCGTTCAGAAAATTTAGCGACGAGTTCGGACCAAACCCGTCGCTAAAATTCCTAAATAAATGTCGCCCATAAATTTAACGACGGACCAATTTACGTGGCAACAATTTTGTACGACGGACCGATGTCCGTCGCTAAGTCCGTCGCTTTACATAATTTAGCGACGGACGTAATCCGTCGTTTAAAAGCGACGGACATAATCCGTCGTTTAAAATTTGCCACATAGTAAACTGCGACGGCCCATGCGACGGACTAAGTCCGTCGCTAATAAGATTTGCGACGGACTTGGTTCGTCGCAAAAATGCGATTAGTGTTGGCACATGAAAAAGAGTGAAAACATAATGGATGGTCAGGATTGTTGAATATTTTACCGAACTGCCATGTGTGGTGGTGGCATACTAAGCACTTCATCAGCATTACCTTGAATAATTGAAGATGGTTTCCTTTGAAGCGATATAAAGTAGTCCCCTATCAAAGGTGGGAAGGCAGGTCAGCTTCCTACTCATGGCTCTATTGTAGACACTGTGTTTCATCTTAGATTCGAGTGCCCTTGTTTTTAAATTAAAAATTAAAAAAATAGATAAATAAACAAACGCAGCATGGTAGGTCCAATTAAAAAATAAATAAATAAAATTGAACCGTTAGACCAATTTCTCCTCCAATAAGCTGCCTATATGTAGACACAAAAGTTGTCTCCTCACACAGATTTGACGCAATGCCATTAAAATGGAGAGAGAAAGAAGGGTGAGAAGATCAACGGGAAATGAGCATATACAGCTACAAAGCCGAGAAATGGACCCAACTAGATGACTAACTGAGCAGCTGGACTAAAAAAACTCGACTCAAATTGAATAAGGTATTCAAATAGTAACATCTATTTAAATTGGTATGAATTTCAAAAATTGACATAGGCATATAAAATACAGGGAGATGATCTTCTTTATTGGTAAGGGTTCTAATCTCACCTCCTACCAAAATAGCACAACGCCTAAGACACCCAAGTTCTTCTATGATCACATGTTCTTGTAATCATCTCCCTCCATAAGGTGAGATCTCCAATTCTAGGATCTCTCGCATACACTACTCATGTGCCCCGTTGAAGGGAATGTACAAAAATCAGACTACTAAAAATATGGAAAGACGCAACGAATGAACTTAATGGTTTTAGGTGCAATTTTACATCTCTTCCATTGGTGTAGCCCATATGAGAGCTTAATCGGAAGCTGATATTTTGCATTTTCAGTGAAACTAATGGTTATCACATATAGACGGAGTGGTTGAATATACGACATGGGGCCTAGAGAGCCTGTGTTGTACCCACTGTATAAAGTAGTTTTTTTTTTAACATGGGGTTATTTATTGATGTGGTAAAGAAGTACGAAACATTCAGGCAGGTTTGCAAAAAAGACGAACAATGCCTATCATATAGGTTTCTGCTATACAAGAGACCCCCAAGACCAACCCCTTATATTAAGCCCGAGAGAAATGCCACCCAAGGCCAAAAGAGCTTAAAGCTCGGCTCTTATTTTCTTGGTTACCCCAATCAGCCTTGTGAGCATTCTTCGAAAGAACCTCCAGCTTGTTCTATCTCCATTGGTTGAACTTCTATCGAGACTTGATTGTCTGACGAACCTTGGGCATCTGACGAGCCGATGAACTCAACGATGAATTCGGCCACGTCCTGCCCTTTGATGGCACTACGTGGTCAGTATTAGATGTCGAACTTCCCGAGCTCGATAACCCATTTAGTGAGCCAACTTGACGTTTCTGGTCTCATCGACCGGTCAACACTCTTTTGCGATCGATCACGGTTGAGGTGCAACCGATATCAGCTAGCCATTGCTATCCGTTTTTTATCCGTTGGAGCTTTTTTAATAAAAAAAAAAAGGCTAGGCTTGGTTTGAAGAGAAATAGAGAAATTTTAATGTAATAGAAGCTACCCACATTGCCCACATCGTTAGGCTCTAATCATAACCATTTCAAGCCATCTTCCTTGTGTTTGGCCACAAGTTGGAGCATTCAAAAGCATAATTGAAGGTGGACTTGCTCTTTCTTGATCTCTAGATGTTTTAGGCACTTTAACCATAGGCAGATCATTTGTCTAAATCTCTCTAGAAATCCTTATAGGTAAATCTTTCTAGGCTTGCAACACACAACTGCCTGTTGAATATTCAACCTATCTCCTATCACCTTGGGCATCTCAAAAGAGCACCATATGTAAGGTGATTGATCGGTAGAGTTAAAGCATTGGTAATGCATCGGCAACATGATCGGAGGGAGCAAATGGGAGCTGATTAAAGCACGGGAGAGCGAAGATCAAGCAACCCAAGCGGTGCTACAAAAGGGGCTCAATCCGACAAGTAAGTGTCAAATTTTAAGAGTTTGGTTGCACTATTTCCTTGTATAGAAGATTGAGTGTAAGGGTTTGAAATCAAAATCAACAAAGTCTCTAAGGAGAGCATCCGACGGGAGTATACACTAGGTTCATGTGTAGAATTGAAGGGTTAAGAGGAATATTGTCAAACTCCTGGGTTGAATGTGGAACTCATAAAAATCTAGGTTAAGAGATTAACCTTAAAATCTCTGTCATAGGTTAGGAGGAACCTTATTAAGCTCTCCGGTAGGATAGAATCAATTTAAAACACATAGGATGGCCTATTTCAAAGTGTGGCCCCGCAAGATGAACGATCACATCAAGTAGGCCATACCTGATAGATGGTCCAAATCAAAGGTGGGACCCACATGATGGATGGTGGATATTGAATGTGGGACAACATGATGGAAAGTTGACATTAAAGGTGGGCCCACATGATGAATGACCCATACTGAAGGTTAGTTTCCACATGATGGACAATCCATAGCCAAGGTGGGACCTACATGATGGACGGTGGACATCAAAGGTGGGTCCAACATGATGTACTTACACATAAAGTGGGCCCCACTTGATAGTGGTCCACAGCAAAGGTGGGGCTCATATGATGGATGGTGAACATCAAAGATGATCTCATCATGATGAACAACTCATATTGAAGTGGGGCCCCACATGATAGATGGCCTGCAACAAAGTGTGGCCCAATATGACGAAAAATGTACATCAAGTGGGTCCCATTTGATGGGTAGTCCATGTCAAAGGTGGGACCCACATGATGGATGATGGTCATTGAAAGTGGGCCCACCTGATGAGTGACCCATAATGAAGGTGGGGCCCCACACAATGAATGGTCCACATCAAGGTGGGTCCACATAATGGATGGAGTGAACTTCACATAATGGATGACCTACATAAAAGTGTGGCCACCTCATAATGGACAGTTCACATCAAGTGGGCCTCGCCTAATAGAAAGTCCACATCCAAGGTTTCTCATGATAGATGACTAATATCTAAAGTGGGCCATATGATATATGATCCACATAGAAGGTGCACGCCACATGATGAATGGTGGATGTCAAAACTAGGTCTCACATGATGGACAATCCACTTCAAAGGTAGGGCCCACACTATGGACACATCAAATGTGGAGTCGTGATGGGTAGTGGATATTAAGGGGCCCCACATAAAAGACAATTGGGTCCCACATGATGGACAGTCCACCAAAACAACTAGTTGGATTGCTCTAATATTAAAGTTGTTGTAATCTTTAAAAATGCGTCCACTACCCTTAGAAAAAGCTCTTATTTGAAAGTTTTACTACCAAACATGCTTTAAATAAGAATTAGTTTTGAAAATTTTACCAAACAAGTTTATTTAAAACAAGAGCTAGAACAAAAAAGGCTTATTAAATTAGCTTTTATTGAAAAAGCTCTTACTAAATTAGAGTAGAGATGCCAAACGAGCCCCAATTGGTAGGTGGGTGCATCATGTGACTAATAGTGTGGGTGCACTGTGCGTTGCATGACTAAGAAAAAAAAATAATAAAGCAATACCACCTAATCCGTGGCAGATTTGCAACTAAGGCTTTGGTAGAAAGTTCCAGTGATGGGAACCTAGGTGGGCTCACCCTGATGTTTGTGAGAAATCATTCCGTCCATCAGTTTTGTGATATAATTTTAGGATACTTGACAAAAAATCAGCCTAATCCAAGACTTAAGTGGGCCATACCAGAGGAAACAGTGGGGATTAAGCCATATGAAAGGAAACAGTGAGGATTGAACATCCACTATTGAAACTTTTGAATGCCACAAAAAGTTTTGCATCAGGTAAGGATTTTGGGTTTTCAGTTTATCCCAATGAGAATGACCTTCTAAGACTGTTTGGATGTTATATAAATGTCAAGGTGGATATATATATATATATATATATATATATATATATATATATATATATATATATATATATATATATATATATAGGAAAGATCAGCTGCGCAACGTTGCGCAGCTAACTTCATGCGCAACTCAACGTCACGGCGTGCCTCCAAACTAGCTCCCGAGAGGGTTTGAGAGACTCTCTCTCTCAAACAATCACATTCCCGGATTTTCAGGGCTCTCCCTATCTAGATTTCCAAAGTGCGATTTAGGTGTTACCCCGGTAATAGCTTAGTGGGTGTTTCCCCTACCGTGAGGCCCACCTTGATGATTTTCTGTATATCTACACCGTTCATACGTTTCCACAGACCATTTTAGAATGGAGTACCAAACATTATGGAGATCTAAATCTTAGATGGACCACACCATAAGAAACAGTGGTGATTGAGCAACTCACCATTAAAAATTCCAAAGGTCCCATATTAAGGATTTATTAATGTTTATTTGAAATCCAACCTGTTTATGATGTCAAGAAGATCTGGATGAAGGTTCAATAAAAAGACCAGATTGATCCAAAAACATTTTGGCCCACAAAAAGTTATTAATGGTTATTCATCAATGTTTCTAGTGTTATGGTCCACCTAAGATTTGGATACTCTTAAGGCTTCGGATCCCATCCTAAAAGGAGATGGAAAAATATATGTATGCTGTGGATATACAAAATATAAATCACGGTGAGCCCAAACTGTTAGGGTAACACCCACTAAGCTGTCACCAGGCTAACAATTAAGTCGTTCGTCGCTTGCTTGTGTAGCTGATTGCATGGTGACGTCCATAGTAGGATGACATCACCAATAGCAGCTGGCCCCATCATGATGTACATGCTATATCTACATCATCCATCCATTTTACAAGATCATTCCAGTGTATTATCCCAAAAATGATGCGGATTCAAAGTTCAAGTGGACCACGACAAATAAAGCCATGGGGATTATACGTCTACCATTGAAACCTTGAGGGCCATAGAAGTTATGGATCAATTACAAATTTGTTTATTCCCTTCATCTAGGTCCGTGTGATCTAATGAACAGGTTGGATGATAAATAAACATCACGATGGGCCTTAAAAAGGTTTCAATGGTGAGAATCATTGTCCATACTGCTTTCTGTGGTGTGGTCCACTTGAGATTTGGATCTATCTAATTTTTGGGATACTGACTTAAAATAATATTTCCAAATGGATTAACGGTGTAGATAAAACACATACATCATGGTGGGCTCCACAAAACTTGGTGACGTCAACACACCACCGAAGTCGCACACCACACAGTCCGCTTTCTTTCAAACTCTCTCTCTCACTCTCTCCCCAACGCATCTCCATCTTCTCAACCATCTAGATCTCTTTCGCTCTCTCTCCTTATATTCTCCCTCCATCACTGCAGTTGTGGGAGCTCCTCAGATTTTTTGCGCAACCATCAACATCGACATTGACGGAACAAACCTCTAGGTATATCTCTCCATTGGCTTTTAATGGCGGCGTTAGGATTAATCTTATAGAATAGGATTTAAGAATTAGGAATTTTAGGTTTTACGGATTTAGGATTTCATTTTCTTAAATATGAAAAAAAAAAAAAGAATAAGGATGTTGATATTGGAACGAGATTGCGACGAGTGACGACTCACTCAACTCAGTGTGACTCGGCTGAGCCAACCTCTGTTCAACCGTCCATGCTGAAATGACTTGAGATGGGCCCCATATGTGGATGGGCATGGGCAAGTTATCAACCCATTTCGATGGTCCCACCTTGGGTTTTCAAGGAATTGAGGATTAACAAATCCCTAATCTTAATATGTTTAGGGATTTTAGTTTTTTCGATTTTGGGACTTCATTTTCTTAAATATGAAAAAAAAAGAAAAAAAAAAGGAAAGATAGAAGAAGAAAGATGTGTGCATTGGAACGAGATTGAGATGAGTGATGACCTACTCAACGCTGGGTGGCTCGGCCCAGCCAACCTCTATTCAGCCATCCATAATTGTGACGCTGAAACAAATTGATATGTGCCTCACGTGTGGATGGGCAAGTTATCAACCCATCTCGATGGATCCCACCTTGGGCTTTCAAGGAATTTGTGATTAACAAATTCCTAATCTTAATTTGATTAGGCATTTATTAATCTTAAATTTTAAAAAAAGAGATAAAAAGAAAAAAAGAAAACGAAAGAAATGAGGAACGAGGAAGGTTTTAAGGCCCGGCGACTGAGACCAACTTGATCGGTTTTGAGTTGATTGGGAATTAACAAATCCCTCATCTTAATTTTATTAGGGATTTGTTATCTTAAATTTGAAAAATACAAAAAAATGAAAGAAAATTGGCATGAGCAAGGTTTTAGGACTTGGCAATCGGACCAACTCGATTGGCTTTAAGTTGAGTAATGACTCACACAAATCAGTTTTGTGTCATCGAGTCAAGCTGAGTCGAACCCTATTTCTCAACCGAATTTTCTGATTTTGTGATTGCCACTGGCCTCAAAAGCCAAACAGCCCAAAATGGATTCTGAGATTTATTATTATTTTGTATGTGCACCATCCACTTAATATGAGCAACTCCCATTCAACTTGGACAATGCTTTAAGAAAGCTTCTTCTTTTTTTTGTCATAGGTTGTACTACTCATTAAAAAATGAATGAGTATGGAGAGGATCCTATTAAATCGCCTGAATCATGTGAAGGAACTGTTTCTAGAAGTGAATGGATCCCCGAAGTAGAAGAATCTAAAAAGCCAATTGTAGAGAAAACCACGTTCTCTTCTTTGGAAGAAGCCTATGAATTCTACAACAATTATGCAAGGTGCGCTGGTTTTAGTGTTAGGAGTAGCTCTTGTAAGTATGTTAGCAACAGTAAGACAGATGATAGCAATAGTGAAATGGATGATGAATCAAATTCGAAGAAAAATAAATTGATAGTTTGGAAAAAATTTGTATGTGCGAGAGAAGGAAAGACAGATCAGAAGGCACAAAAGAAAAATGGCCAAGTAAAAAGGAGAAGAGGTGAAACAAGAGATAATTGTCCTGCTAGCATGACTCTGGTGTTTCAAAAATTCAATTCTAGATACGTAGTTACAAAATTCATTGAGGTGCATAGCCATGATCTGGCCACACCTCGTAAGAGGCATCTATTGAACTCTCATCGTATGGTGACGAAAGTGCAGAAAAACTTACAAGACGATTTTCAAGCTTCCAACATAAAGACAACACGGACAATGGCTGTGCTTTCAGTACAGTTGGGCGGATACGAAAACGTAGGTTGCATCGAAAAGGATTTGGCAAATTATGAAAGGGATAAAAGGCAAAAATCCACGGGTCGTGATGCACAAATGTTATACGAACATTTTGAAGAAATGAAGCAGTTGCATCCAACGTTTGAATATGAAGTGAAGGTGGACGGAGAGAATAGCTTACTGCACTGTTTTTGGGCTGATCAGATTGCACGTCAGTCGTACCAATATTTTGGTGATGTCATAGTTTTCGACACTACTTATAACACAAATCGATATGGGTTGATATTTGCTCCATTTACAAGAGTAAATCATTATGGGCAGTCTATTACTCTTGGATGTGGTTTCATACATGATGAAACCACTGAGTCTTTTATTTGGCTGTTTGAGACATGGCGTAAAGCGATGCAAGGGGAGCCACCTAAAGCCATAATAACAGATCAAGATCCTGCAATGACGAAGGCCATATCTATTGTATTCCCGGATACATTCCATCGATATTGTATATGGCATATAATGCAAAAGGTGCCTGAAAAATTAGGAGCTATCGCACATAGGGATGAATTTATTCGGCCATTTAATGATTGTGTATGGAATTTGCAAACACCAGAAGATTTCGAAAAATCTTGGGAAAAGGTGATGATAGAGAATGATTTGAGAGATAATGCATGGTTGAACTCTATATATGCAGTTCGTCATAAATGGATACCTGCATTTGTACGGCATGTATTTTTTGCAGGTATGTCAAGTAGTCAGCGCAGTGAAAGTATGAATGCTTTCTTTCGCAGCTATGTCTCAAAGCGTAATTCATTTATGGATTTCATTATTCGGTTCGATAGAGCAGTTGCTCGTCAAAGGCATAACGAGCTTGCTACAGATCATAAAACGATAGGTAGTAAGCCAAAGCTGAAAACGTTGTGTGAAATGGAGAAAGTAATGGGTGAGACATACACGAGGAGGTTATTTTATAAATTTCAAGACGAACTATATGAAGGACTGGATTATGTTGCAGAAGGTGAAAGGGAAAACGATGATATTTATGTTTATAAGGTATTCAAAGTTGCAAGCTTAGAAGGAAACAACAACAACCGAGTAGTTAGATATGAAGTGAGTACAAAACGTGCTGTTTGTAGTCGTCAAAAATTTCAGTTCGAAGGTATACCATGTAGACATATATTATGTGTGCTTCGACATGTTCATATACCTTTATTGCCAGAATATTACATTTTGAAAAGATGGACACGGTATGCAAGAGCGGGTTCTGTTCACGACAACGACGGGGTATCTATTAAGGTTGATTGTGATGATTCCATCTCACTACGTCATAACGATTTATCTCAGATTTGTTGATTACTTGTTGATGAAGGGTCTTCCTCGAAACGAGGTTATCTCTTGGTTAAGGAAAAGTTGTATAACGTCTTAAGAGATGTACGAGCTATAGAGTCAGAACCATGTATTGAAATTGTAAGAAGACCAACAAGGAATGTAACTAGAAAGCAGAAAATGAAAATCAATGATCCTAAACCTGCCAAACTGAAAGGAACTGGAAAGAGAGTGATACCAGTGAGAGAAAAGAGATTTAAAAAAAAAGGATCAAAGAAAATGCAGTGGTTGTGGTAAACGTGGAAAGAAGCATGACAAAAGAAATTGTCCGGCACTACGTGATGCTCCTACTTCTGTGATAGAGCATGCAGCACATAGTATAATGTTTTTCCATTAGAGTTTTTTAATTTAGGATTACTTATTTCTAAATATGAAAAAAAAAATATATACACATATCTGAACTTATTTTAATCACAATTTTAACCAAAAAAAAAAATATACACAATCTAATCTTGCTTTATTTTCCAGGTTATAGTGAAGAAGCCGCATAGTGCAGTGATCGTGGATATTCTGACAAATTCTATTGCTATTTTTTTTTTAACATTGTTTCTAATTTAGAATCAATTGTGCATGACTCACTGAAACAAGGATTTCTTTTTTTGGAGAAAAAATTTGCCAAAGTGATTGATCATAGCTTAGTGGCCATTTCTATAATTTCATTCAATCCTAGATGTATAGTTGGGTTATGGTATTGAAAACTGTGGGCATGATATGATGAATTGTACAATCTTATCAACTATTGATGATTTTCAAATATATGCATTCTTTTCAATTTATTTTTGAATATATGCATTCTTTTCACTTTTCTATCTTAAGCTCCAAATAGTGGTTTAATGTGTGTACTCGGCTCTATGATGTGCAGGAAAGAGATGGTGAAGAGGGTGTGTTTATTCATCTCTGAAGTGTAGAAAAGAAGGAATTGAAATTAAAAGGAGCTTGCAGATTGTTCACCGATGTCATTTTATTTTTTAACTTTTCCATATTCAATATTCCTTAAAAAAAAATTTAAGGTGGTTGTGGGGGAGATTAGAGATATATAGCTTGATTTTGTTTATATTTCTTCAAAATTCAAAAATAGGCCCTCACTCATTTCAATCTAGATGGATAAGGATATAAATTTTTATTTGTTTCAGGTTTGGATGGTTTATAGTCATTGGACTCCCTCTTCCAATCTTGGTTACATATGGAAATGATATTTGCAAAGTCTTTCAACTGATTTTTTTTATAATTTATAATTTTTATTTTTTTTAACACAGTGTTATTCCTGATATGATTGCTACCTTGACTAACCAAAATGGGACTTCCTAGGGAAAATCTACTCCATGGATTGTAAACCTACACCAGCTACTGAAGATGCATAAATCCAGACCACATTGAGAATGCTTCTCACCTAAAACTTTGAAGGGCTGTTGAGACCCTTGGGGCGCACCTGGTCTTTGCAATCTTCTAATTTGGTTAATGTTCACTTATTGCATCCCTCATCTAGCCTTGTGGGTAGTGTTGCATGTCCCAATTGGAATGATGAGAGATTACCAAAGGAATGATCAGGCTCACATGAAGCACCACCAGATGAGCACCGATACCACCTCCACATGTGTGAGGCACACGACATTGCTAGCTCTAGTTCTTAAGGTGGTGATCTTTAATTCATTGAAAATACACCTCTTACTGAAAAGATTCTATTCGATGGTGATTTTAGATCCATTAATGGACATTAGTAATTTCGTTGGTGGGAAGAGTGAGGCGAAGGTGAAAGTGGGGGCCATGACTTCAAACGTGAATTTCTTGCAAAAGCCTTGTGCAGGAAGTTCCTGCGCTGGGAACCTAGGTGGGGCCCATCGTGATGTTTTCTAATAAATCCACCCTGTCCATCCGTTTTGGGAGCTCGTTTTAGGACATGAGAACAAAAATGAATTGGATCCAAGGCTCAAGTGGGCCTCACTAAAGGAAAAGGTGGGTAGGGAAATTAATACCGTTGAATCCTCCCTAGGTCCACAGTGATGTTTATATGACATCCACACCGTTCTTAACATCACTACTGGTGGGATGAACTGAAAACACAAATATTATCCTGATTCCAAACTCTTGTGGCCCCACAAATATTTCAAATGTGGATGTTCATTCCTCACGTTTGGAATTTGGAAGGTTTGCGTATTATTTCGCTTGACTGGAAACGCCTACTGTGTTGATGCATTCAACAACCCAAAAATCAACAATCTACTGTGTTGATGCATTCAACAACCCAAAAATCAATACCATCTGCCCATAACAACTACTCGTCACAATATGCATGGAATCTGAATTTCATGGTACTAGATGGATGGCCACTATATATCATCACATTTCTTGTGGCTGAATGTCGGTGGTATGCATGCTCTTTGTATCACCAAAAGCAGTACAAGTTAGCAGTACCATTTTTTTACCACTAATGAGACAATCCACCTAACACCCATGAGCTGAAATTATGGATTTGTAAAGCAAAACCTGCAGGATATGAATGGACAGTCTAGATAAAATTGCCAACGGTCCGGATTCAACAAGCGCGTTTGACTAGCTTGAGTAGTCGACTGGCCTGAGTTTTGCGTATGCTACTTTTCAATGTGTGGCCCGACCCACAATATCTATAACTGAGATGTTCGACACGCTTGCCGTGTGGCATATGTGTGGCGCTTGAAAATCCGCGTGGGGGCTAAAAGGAGGCCGTTGTACAAGGTTGATTGAAGAGTGCGGAAGCCAATTGCGTACTGAGTAATACTGCAAGCTATGAGTACACAACTCTGTGGAGCCCACCGTTATGTATGTGTCTTATCCACACCGTCCATCCGTTTTATCATCTCATTTTTGGGCATGACTAGAAAAATTAAGCATATCCAGAACTCAAGTGGACTACAACTTTCTAAACAACGAGGATAATGATCTCCACGGTTGAAACCTTTCCAAGGCCCACGGTGATGGTTATTTGTCATCCAAACTTATCATAAGGTCACAAAGACATGGATGAATGATGGGAAAAAAAAAAAAAAACAAATATCAGCTTCGTTTAAAACTCCTGTGGCCACCAACAAGTTTTCAACCATAGGCGTTCAATTAACACTGTTTCCTGTGTGGTAGGGTCCCGTTGAGCTTTGGATATGCTTCAACTTTCGGCTTATTACCTAAATTAAATTGTAAAAATGTATGAACGGCGTGGATAAGACATATACATCCACGGTGGACCCCATAAAGTTTCCTCATATTGAGTAACAGAAATCCAAATAGGGAGAGCCCTGAAAATCAGGGAATGTGATTGTTTGAGAGAGAGAGTCTCTCAAACCCTCTCGGGAGCTACTTTGGAGGCACGCCGTGACGTTGAGTTGCGCATGAAGTTAGCTGCGCAACGTTGCGCAGCTGATCTTTCCTCTCTCTCTCTCTCTCTCTCTCCTCTCTCTCTCTCTCTCTCTCTCTCTCTCTCTCTCTCTATATATATATATATATATATATATATATATATATATATATATATAAGGTGGAGTCCAGGAAGGTTTCAACAATGAAATCGGATTGCGTCCTGAGTAACTCAGGATGCTCTTATCGTACCGAGTAAACTCAGTTAGGCCCATTGTAAATGTATGTGATTTATCTACACTGTCCATCCGTTTTTCTAGCTCATTTAAGTGGTTGAAACCAAAATTGAAGCATATCCAAAGTTTAGGGGGACCATACCACAGGAAAGAGTAGGTATAATGATTTCCACCGTTGGAAACTTTATAGGGCCTGCAGTGATGTTTATTTTGTCATCCAACCTGTTCACAAGATCAGGCAGAAATTGATTAAGGGAAAAATAAATATCAGCTTTATCCAAAACTTGGTACATGTTTAATTCATGTTGTTTTCTGTGGTGTGGTCTACTTAAGCTTTCTATATGCTTCATTTTTTGTCTCTAGCCATAAAATTATCTGTTAAAATAGATGAACGGAGTGGATAAAACATATAAATCACAAAAAACCCCGCAGAGTTAGAGTTACTCAGTACACAATCAGCTTTCCTTCAACTTCTTCCCACGTTTTTTCCTCTCGTGTGGCCCACTTGAGTCTTCGATTTTGGATCAGTTTTGTTAAACGTGCTAAAATGAGCTCTGAAAACGGTTGGACGCAGTGGATTTCTTACAAACATAAAAAGTGGGCCCCACCAAAGTTCACAGTGCAGGAAAAGTTCCTGTAAAGTCCGCGTCTTCCGGGATTTTTACTGAAACAGCCCTGAGGTGTGGCTATGTTTACTAAAAGTCTAATTTCTCATCTCAGTGTGGCTATGTTTACTAAAAGTCTAATTTCTCGTCTAGTTCATCTTTTTTAGCCTTTTGATGAGAAATAAAAAATTTATTGTCGAAATGCCCCTCCGACTGATTCCCTGCGTTCAAAGGGGCATTCTAGAGTGTGAAAATTTCAATTTCTCGTCAAAAGGCCAAAAGGGATAAGTGAGACGAGAAATTGGCTTTTAGTAAAAATAACCACAACTCAAGGCTATGGCAGTAAAAATCACGCGTCTTTCCCCGCTGTCTGTCACGGACTTAAAAGTTCCGTCCAATGGTTGGTGCAGCGTCAATACGGATTGTGCAATGAGTCACTCACCACTCTTTATCGTGACATGGAGACTTTGTGGAGGTAAACATAATGCATTTGCTTTATCCATGCCCTCCACCCATTCTTTCATATCATTTTATACAATGAGATCCAAATTGAAGTATATCCAAAGCTTAAGCGGACCACACTACATAAAATTGTGGGAATTGAATGCCTATTGTTGAAAAGCTATTAAGAACACACAAGTTTAGAACTAAGCTTATATTTTATATTTCGCTTCATTGACTTATTTTTTACCTTGTAAACAGGTTGGATGGAAAAATAAACATCACGGTAGGGCCCTAGAATGGTTTCAACGGTGCACGTCATTATCCCACTTGAAATTTTGTCTCATGCCGAAAACGAGATCGAAAAACAGATGGACGGCACGGATATATAGAATATAGACAAAGGTGAGCACAGTCTCCGCACGACGGTAAAGGGTGGTGAGCGACTCACTACACAAACCGCGCCCGTAGTATTGTTTAAACCGCAGATAATATTGCCATAACATCTTGCAGTTTATTTTTCGCGATATTATCGCGAAATATTTAGAATATGAGAAATTTATCGTCCTGGTTATAAGAGAGCAGGGACCGGGGCAGGAAAGAAAGAAGAAAACACAAGTTTGAGAGAGAGGAAGAAATGGCGGAGAGTGCTGTAAGCTTCTTAATACAAAATTTGGGGACGTTGCTGGAGGGAGCCCAGTCGTTGAAGGGGGTCGATGGAGAAGTCCGGGAACTCAAAGATGAGTTAGAGATGATCAGATCCTTCTTAAGGGATGCTGATGCAAGACAAGACCACAACGAAAGCATCAAGACATGGGTGAAACAACTAAGAGAAGCAGCTTATGATGCCGAGGATGTTCTCGATAACTTCATGCTTGGCCTAGCACAAGAGCAGCTTGATGTTCCGGGGTTCGGCGATTCTCTCCGTAGACCCATCAAGCGGTTGAAGTTACACCATCAGATTGCATCCTCGCTACGAGATGTCAAAACCCGAATCCGTAAGATTACGGAGAGAAAAGATGCTTATGGTCTCAATAGGATTGGGGAAAGTTCAAGCTCCCACAACTCGATTGATCCAAGGTATGATCGTGGACTGGATGCTCTTTTCATTGAGGAAGCTGATCTTGTGGGCATGGACGTGCCAAGGAGCCAATTGATCGGATGGTTAATGAATGAAGATGCAAGACTCTCGACGATTTCAGTGGTCGGGATGGGTGGCCTTGGCAAGACCACTCTCGTAAAGAAAGTCTATGATAGTCAACAGGTGAAGACATGTTTTGAAACATATGCTTGGATCACTGTGTCGCAATCCTTCAGACCGGAGGATCTACTCAGAAGCATGATAAAGCAATTCTTCGAGGCAAAGAAAGATCCACCTCCCCATGGAGTAGATGCGATGACACAGGCCGATCTAATCAAAGTGCTGCGGAGCTACTTGCAGAACAAAAGGTACCTACTTGTTCTTGATGATGTTTGGAAAGCACATGTATGGGGTTTCGTAAGAAATGCATTGCCCACCAACAAATATGGTAGCTGGGTAATGATCACCACACGCATACGTGATGTTGCACCATTTTCTTGCATCAAACCCTCCGATCACATCTTTTACCTTCCACCTCTGCATCCACAAGAGGCGTGGTCCCTCTTTTGCAAGAAGGCATTCCCATGGAATGAGGAGAATAGTTGCCCTCGAGAATTGGAGATGCTTTCTCGAAGTTTCGTCAAGAAATGCCGGGGATTACCTCTTGCAATTATTGCATTAGGTAGTCTTTTATCAATCAAAGAGAAGACGTATGCTGAGTGGGAGATGGTTCATCGTAGCCTTGGATCAGAGCTTGAAAGCAATGACAGTCTTAAAAGCTTGATGAAAATATTATTGCTCAGTTTCAATGATTTGCCCTACTACCTGAAATCATGCTTCTCGTATTTGAGCATTTTCCCGGAAGACTATGCCTTTAAGAGTATGAAACTAATTCGGCTATGGATAGCCGAGGGATTTGCAGAAAGAAATGAAGGCAAGTCAATGGAAGAGGTTGCTAAAGGTTATCTCAATGAGCTCATCACTAGAAATCTCGTTCTAGTGGCAAAACGGAAATCTTATGGAAAGGTGATCACTTGTCGCATCCATGATCTCGTGCGGGAATTCATTATTTCAAAATCCAGAGAGGAGCATTTCTTTTCATCTTCTCTTGAACAGAGCACGACTCTGTGTGACAGAATCCTGCGTCTGTCCATTTGCAAAGACGGTGAAAATTTACCGAAATTTGATGCCTTCTCCCGTCTTCGCTCTTTCTTCATTTTTGAGGTGAACGGACTATGTAACACCCCTGCAATCACATCGTTTGCCAGCGCAAGGTTGTTGAAGGTGGTTGATCTTGAAAATGTGTCCATGGAAATCTTTCCTGATGATCTAACAAGCTTGTTGCATTTGAGATACCTAAGCTTGGAGAATACAAAGATCAAGAAGCTTCCTAATTCGTTGGGGAAGCTAAAGAACTTAGAAACATTGAATCTTAAGGGCACCTTTGTATGTGAATTACCAGTTGAGATTCTCAAGCTCGAGCGCCTACGCCACCTCCTGGTTTATCGCTATGACTACCAGAAATTTTACATTACATTTAATTATGTGGATGGTATTAAGGTGCCTGCTGGAATGGGGAGTCTAAGATCCCTACAGAAGTTGGCACATATAGAGGCAGAGAGCGGCATCATTAGAGAGCTGGGGAATCTCACCCAACTGAGGAAGTTAGGCATTATCAAGCTAAGAAGGGAAGATGGGAACGATTTGTGCACTTCCGTTGAGAAGATGAAACGCCTTCACTCCCTTGATGTGAAATCAATGGATGAGGAGGAGGTTCTCGACCTGCATTTTATATCAGATCCTTCACTGTCTCTTCAACGTCTGTACTTGAATGGGCGTTTGGAGAAGATACCCGAATGGATTGCCTTGCTTCATAATCTGGTCAAAGTTGATCTCACATGGTCTAGATTGAGGGATGATCCACTCAAAGCCCTTCAATCCCTGCCCAATTTGGCAGTATTCTATCTCAGGAGAGCCTATGATGGAGAAGAGTTATGTTGCGAGGGCAGAGGATATCCAAAACTGAAGGAATTATGGCTCATTGAGTTGAGGGGATTGAAGAAGGTGAGGGTGGAGAAGGGAGCAATGTCTAGCGTTGAATTGCTATACATTATGCATTGCCAAGAATTATTGGAGGCGCCGTTGGGGATCGAACACCTCACTAACCTCAAACAAGTTAACCTGTTTGACATGTCGGAGGCTTTCTTGAAGGGGCTTCGAAAGGATGGAGGTGAAGAGTTAGTGGATTCTATTCAGCACATCCCACTCATATTCCATTGTGACACTCAAACAGAGACTACTCGGGTGTTCTCATCGGACGCGGATTAGCTACTGAACACGACAGTAGCCTACTCAAGTGACGTCACATTATTCTGTGGGCCCCACCTTATTGTATGTGTTGTATCGACACCATCCATCCAGTTGGAGAGATCATTTTAGGCCATGATTCAAAGAATGAGACAGATCCAAAGCTCAAGTAGACCCCACATAGAAAACAGTAGGGATTGAACGCCCATGGTTAAAAACTTATTGAGGCCACAGAAATTTTGGATCAAGATGATATTTGTGTTTTCCCTTCTTCCATGTCTGTTTTAAGTTATGAACAAGTTGGACCTCAAATAAAAATCATGGTGCGCCCTAGTAAGATTTTAACGGTTGATGCCATTTTCCACACTGTTTTCTGTGGTAGGGTCCACTTAAGCTTTGCATCTGCATCGTTCTTTTGATCGTGGCCTAAAATGATCTCTCCAAATGGATGGACGGTGTGGATACAACACATACCATGGTGGGGCGCACAGAACCAGGTGACGTCACTTCAGTAGCTGGACTCGTGATGCTGTGGTGTTCAGTAGCTAATATTGTCAGGTGAATGTTTTATATTACACCTTTTCCTATTCACAGTTTATTATATTTTGTTCTCTCTCTGTATTATTTATTTATTTGTTTTTAAGAAATTTTACATAATAATACCTAATTAAGAGAGTATTTACATTCGGTACCTTTTAAAGGGATTTTGACCGTACCGGCATGTCTTTGGTTGAAACTATTTCTCCGACTAGCCCCCTAAATTTTTTAAACTTTGTTGTAGACAAAAATACCCTTACTTTGAATTCTGCACTTGTATGGAATTTGAGTGAAGAAGAAGCCATGTAGCCACCAATCTCGAGGCAATGATGTGGATGCGAGTTGTCAGTAGGTCCACTTTAAAGTAGATCAAATCCGTTCATTTTCTTTGTAGCCCCTTTTTTATATAGAAAGGTGGTAACATGACATTGACCTGATCTATGTGTAGCCCACAATACATGAAAAATGGTAACGGTGATCGTTCCATACTAAATGTTTTCATGTATTGTGGTTTGTATGAGTGGCGGATGTTGATCTTTTTTCTATCAATGGCCTAAAATGAATTTTCGAGGATAATTGATGGATTGGATTCCACTCAAAAGTGATGGTGGGCCCCACAAATGGTGTGGATGGCTATCCCGACCCTTATTACATGATAACCACGATCCTTTGTGGATGGCTATCACGACCTTGAACTGTATTGTGTTTGGACTGTCTATCTCGACCCTTACTACATGACAATCACGACCCTTACTACATGACAATCACGACCATTTTTGGATGACTATCATGATCTCGACCCTTACTACATGACAATCATGACCATCTGTGGATGGCTATCACGACCTTGAACTGTATTGTGGTTGGACTGTCGATCTCAATCCTTACTACATAACAATCACGACCCCTTATAGATGGCTATCACGATCACGACCCTTACTACATGACAATCAAAACTTTTTGTGGATGATTATCATGACCCCGAACTGTTTTGTGTTTGGAATGTTTATCCAAACCCTTACTACATGACAATCACGACCCTTTGTGAATAACTATCACGACCCTTTGTGGATGAATATCACGACCTTGAACTGTATTGTGTTTGGACTGTCTATCCCGACCCTTACTATATAACAATCATAACTCATTGTGGATGGCAATCACGACCCTGAACTATAAAAGAGATACCAGTATTATTATGTTAATTTAGACCGTCTATCCCAACCCTTTATATATGTCAACCATAACTCTTTGTATATGTCATTCTCAATCCTTAGCGTATGACAACCATAATGCTTAGTGCATGCCAGTCTTAACACCGTACCACATCTTGACATCTTTAAAATCACAATCTCGACCATCCACAGACACATCAACACAAATCTATAAGAAAACACGACTACAACCATTCACAGACCCACATTAATACAAATCTGGAGAAAAAAATATCGACTAACATGGAGGCACCATAAAAAATATCGACTAACATGGAGGCACCATGTCTTTCGATTTCGGTAGTACAAGAAGAAGACTGGAGTTGGAGAAGATTAAACTAGAGAAAATCATACCAAAGGAGGTGGTGGTGTGTCCAGGAGAAGAAAGAGAAGGAAATGGGGTTTTTGTTAGATCCAACCATATCTTCAGCTTTTTGTTAGATCCAATCCGTTCATTCTCTTAAGAATTTGGAGGAATGTAATTATCCACATGATGACCAAAAGATTCTAATCAGGTTATCCACAACACAATAAAGAAGAACATATTATTTTAGAAACCATTTACCCTTTTCCATTATTGTGGACGACCAATAACTTGAAAAATCATTAATCCAACACTAATTCGTCATAAACCCGGGCCACGGACATTATGAACGAATTGGATCTACCATTAGATGGTCCACTAAATCAAATGGATATAAAAATCGAATCGGAAAATGTAATAGCCATAACTTCTGATGAAAAGATTTCTTTTTTGGTCCATACTAAGGACGAACTATAACGGTATATGCTACATTCTATGGGGCCCACAGTGATGTTTATATGTCATTTAACCCGTTTACAGTAACAAAGATACATGGGTAAAAGAAAAAAAAAGTCAATATTATATTTATCCAAATGGTTTGGGGCCACCAATAACATTTCAATGGTCTCATATAAATCACCCTATTTCTTGTGTTGTGATCTACTTACTTGACCTGATTTTTGCCAATATATATTATAATTAGCTCTTAAAATGAAAGGAAGGTGTGGATTGACATCGTGCCTCACAATGGGCCCCACTTTAACTTTCTTACTATCTAGATCAATTCACCTCCACACATTAATAATTGTCAAGTGCAGCGCAGGGCTCAATACGTAAGGGTATTTTCATCCACAGCAAAGTTTAAAAAGTGTAAGGTGGCTAGTTAGGGAAAATAGTTTCAACCAGAAATAAGCGAGAAATTTCGCCATGCAAGAGGGCTTGTACAGTCAAAATCCCCTTTTTAAATTACAGTTTTACAAAGTTACATCAATAATGAAGTTATTCTCAAATGGGTACCTGTAGACACCCTCACCTTCAAGAGTTGCGATCCACCTGTTAACTTTGACTTGGCAGGAACCAAGCTTAATGTACAGTTGAAAGTGGACCACCAAGGCGATGGACGGAGCAGATTAGTCGATAGACTCGACATACAGTTGTGGGAGTGTGTGCAGCACACACACAAATCGTGCACCCAAAACTATGAAAAAGCCACAAAAGACAAAAAAAAAAAAAAAAAGAAAGAAAAGAAAAGGAAGAAGCATCACCACGGCCACCAAGTGACCATGGGCATGACCACGGTCACATGACCATGGATGGGTCGTCCACCATCCACCTCCCGTGTGTGCACCCACCTAGCCGCTTCGCATTGACCATGGCTGGGCCGTCCACCATGCATCTCCGTGTGAATGGCCCACCTGTCACACTCCCGCTCGCTCATCCGTTGACGACATTCCCTGGGCAGGCGATTAATCAGCACAATGCCCCGTGTCCAATTTGGACAGGCAAAATCGCCACACGGCAGACCTGGATTCGTAAGTGGCCACTGACCATCCGTTTATCGCCTCGATCCAAAACTCGCCAATGCCTTCACACATTTATTTAACAGGGGCCCAGCGAATGGATAGAAGGATCCAATGGACCAGAGGGCGGACAAAGGAAAATTTTGAGAAAGTGAGATAAAGCGACAGAGAGAGGTGATCCAGCGAAGCTCTGTCGAATCCCTGTTGTCCAGGGGTCGGAAGATCTGAGGCCTTCAAAGCCCTGCCCCACTAATAAACTGTCTGACATTGGCAGGGCAGCCCCTTACTTCTGCAACTGTATAGCAGTGAACAAATCTTTCCGTCTTTGTCTCTTTGTTTATTGAGAAGTCAAAAGCAACATCGAATAGGGTGGGAATCTGGGACGTTCGACCATCCTCTGTCTTTTCTATAAGAAATGAGTGTTCGATTTCCCCTTTTCCTTACTCATATCTCGAAGTGCTCACTCTCCATCAATCACTATCAAAGTCAAAGTCAACGAGTAGGATCGAAATCTAGAACACCCGATCATCCCTCGTCTTTCCCATGAGAAAGGGTGTCTGACTTCCCTTTTTTCCTCTCACATCTCGAAATCAAACCATATTTCACTCCACTCATTTCATATACACTCCACCCTCCCACACACTCACGATTTACTTTTATTGTTGTTCTTTTCTGTTTTTACCAACCTGGGCCCTAAAAAGTCTGCGTAATTAGGCCTAACCCTATTATCTGGTTATTATGTTTCTGTTATTTTGCCTACTCGGGCTCTAAAAAGTTCGTGAAGTATGGCGTAATCTTGCAGGTTCAAAAGCTCTTCAGAATCCCCTTATAATCATTTAGCGTCGCAAAGTAGAGACCGTGCGATGTAAGGGCGATAAGGGGGTGCCTAACACCTTTTCCTTTTATAACTGTGTCTTTATGAAGGGCAAATTTGGTCGCCCTTCGGCAAAGGAGGGACGAAATATTGTCGACATGCATTAAGCGATGGAGGGCCATGGTCGCACGCATGAAAACACCAATCGATGATGAGGAACAAATTTTCATGATCGTGCGTTCAGCCAACCCCAAAATATCAGGATATCTTATACCTTTCCCTTACATCAACTTTGCCCAATTGATTCGTGTAGGGGAACAGGTAGAGGCAGGTATCAAAGATGGTACAATTACACCATGGCCCCACCAGTCCCCCTCTACACAAAAGACTAGGATCGAAGAGAAAGTGAGCAGATACATCCCCAAGAACAAGGATACGCTTGCCCTCACCCGATAGAAACCAATCTCTTCGCTTTAGCACAAGGCGGATCGGCCATCCCTCTGATAGAGCGGCAGCCGTAACTGTAATCACAGCCGCAACAACCTAGGTGGAACCCATGGTACTCCAATCAAGGCAGGAAGGCGGGTCCAACTCAGTCGCTTAGGCAATTTACTCCATTGGCTTAGTCATACACTGATATTCTGGCCATATTGATTCAAAGGAAACTGCTTGCAGCCTAGGCCGCCGCTAAACCCCCTGCCACCTAACTACAATGAAAATGAGTATTACAATCCACCAGGGAAGGGGTCACACTACTACGGAACACTACTTCTCACTAAAATATGCAGTCTAAGACCTGATCGATTGTTATAGGCAAAATGGCTCGCGAATCTAGTTTTCCGTATTTGACCATCCATGACTCCTGACCAGGTGAGCTCGATAGTCAAATGGACGTTCCACACTTATCCAATATTCGACTCTCGATCAGATGATCTCGAGAGTCGAATGGGCGTCCCGCACTTGTCCAATATTCGACTCTCGATCAGATGATCTCGAGAGTCGAATGGGCGTCCCGCACTTGTCCAATATTCGACTCTCGATCAGATGATCTCGAGAGTCGAATGGGCGTCCCACACTTGTCCAATATTCGACTCTCGATCATATGATCTCGAGAGTTGAATGGACGTTTCCACGTGAAATCTTATCTCCACCATTTTGCCTATAACAGATGCCCCCGAAGTCCTTGCCGCCAAGAATCCTTAAGGAAAGGACTTAACTTGCTGTCATGCGCGGCTGCCTCTTGCTTTCACTGAGAAACCGTACATGATTAGGCTGGAATTAATGAGCGCCAGCCTTTCCGCAGTCAGGAAATGAAGGGGCGCTCGCCACGTGTCCGAGTATTTAATGGGCGTGCCTGCTTGAGTGCTGTGCCGAACGAAAGATCGCCACGTGCTACCATATACGGCGGAATGATTGCCTATAAATATACGGAGTCCACCATATCTTCTGATTTTCACAGAAGTTTCAGAATCCTCCTTTGCTTTTTCCATCATCTTCCTCCGGAGCTCCTTGGTGTCTTCCTCGATCCCCTTTGGTGCTCTTTCTTTCCTTTTCCATTGTTCTATTTCTTCTTTCTTTTTTTAAATATCCCATGGCTTCTGAGGAGAGTACCGTTCCTTTAGGAGATGCTACCCCGGAATCCTCTGCTTCTAGTAACGCAAGGGTTCCGGCAGGTCAGTATACAGCGGCCGGATATCCTTCCATTCTATCGGAGAACCGGCTGCTGGAGTTACGGGAGAGATTTTCGATCCCTGACTCAGTCGATCTCCGGTTACCCAGAGACGGAGAGACGCCAGACTCCCCTCCCCCAGGGTGTGTGGCCTTCTATGAGTATCAACTCATTCTGGGGGTTCGCCTTCCCCTCCATCCCTTCATCCGGGATGTACTTCGGTGTTATAAAATTGCCCCCGGGCAACTTATTGTGAATGGATGGAGGGTGGTCCTAAGCTCATTCGTCCTTTGGGCTCAGGCCGGGAACGGGGAGCTTACAGCTGATGAGTTCCTCCGCATGTTCCGCTTGAAGAAGGCACCCTCCAGCGAAGGCTGGTACTATCTATGTTATTGGCACCGGGATAACTTTGTGCTGGGGAAGCCCATATCGAATTATCCCGGCTGGAGGAAGCGTTGGTTTTACGCATCTGGAAATTGGGAATTTGCTTCTTCCAGGGGCCCAAGAGTAAATCGTTTTTTCTGTGAAGGTAGGCAGTCCCGCATTGTGATCCGTTTCTTCAATAAAACGTTTTTAGGGTTTCTCCATCTGACCCCTGTTTGTGCTCGCAAGTATCCCGGCCTTGAGAAAACCGAACTTAAAAGGGGGGATCAACGAAAAAATCGTAAAGGTGTACAAGGTGCCTATTGGTGATAGGCACGTCGAGACTTGCTTGTCTCCATCTCGTCTTGCAGCAGCGGGCTTAATACCTGTAAGAGAAGTTGAGATGACGCAAGTTGGAGAAAAAAGAGGTCTGCTGCCCCGGCTGAAGGGCACGAGCTCTAAGAGGCAGAAGAAAACATCTGCTGGTCCATCTCACCCATCCACCGAGAAGGGTAGCGATCAGCCTGCTCCTCTCACGAGCAAGGTGGGGGGGGCTCCAGCAGGGCCCGCTAATCCTTCACTGGTGGTCGCGCCCGGGCCGCCAGTAATCAATATCGCTGACAACTCCCCGGATGGGGTAGGGTCCAGCTGTCCCCCAGCTAAGGAGGCTCGTGAGCACACGGAGCCTCGAGAGATGGCTCCTGCCCGCGAGATGGTTCCTGCTACCGAGCAGGGACCTGCTCGTGAGGCGACGGCTCCTCCTCGCGAGCCGTCTGGGCTGATCGTTGCCCAACCTTCCGGTGGTGGAACATATTCTGTTCCTCGCCATCTCCACCCCATCTGTAAATTCTTATTCGAGAATGTCCCGCCTCAATCCTTCGGCTCTCTTCCCGAGCCAGGCCCCGAGAGCCTCTTCCTTGAGGCAGGGATGAGGATGGCTCAGGTAGAACCTCCTAACCCAAAACTTTATTATTTTGGGGTTCCTTAAGTATTTCTTCTCATCCATCTTTTTGTTTGCAGGGACTAGACCTCATCTTGCGGACGAAGCGAGACATCGTCGCCGCTCGCCGCGTAATAGACGAGGCGGATGAAAAAAGGATTGCTTTGGAGAAGGCGGTCCTGGGACGAGATCAACTCCTCAAATCCCGTGAGGCCGTGATTTTCAAGAAAGATGAGGAGATAAAAATCCTCATAGAAAAAGTCCAGGTGCTGACCGAAAGGTACCAAGCTTTGGACAATAAGTTCGCGAAACTCGCTGACTTGAAGGAGAAGGCGGAGAGAGAGAAGGAGATCTTTCGCCAAGACAAGATCTCCCTGGAGGAGCGACTTGCGGAGGCTAGGTCGCAGCTCAAGGAGGCCTACGACAACCTAACCAAGGAGTGCAACGCTCTCGCGCAACTTAAGGACGACTCGATCCACTAGGACGAGGAGAGAGTCGCCCTTGCGAAAATGCTCTCGGAAGAAGGTCCTCGGGCAGTTTCCGAGTTCCGTTCTTCGCAGCAATATGACGACGAAAGGTACGAGTCGTATGATGCTGGTCGCGACTTTGCGCTAAGAGTAGTGCAACGAATGATCCCATCCTTTGATATGGGGGAGTTCGGTCGAGTCGCGACCACCATTGCTGCCGAAGAGCAGGCTGCTGCTGAGAACGAGGTGACTGAAGCCACTCAGGTTGAAGGAGCTCCAGAAATGGGCCCTGAAATTGAGAGCGCAACTCCTCCAAGGGATTGATTTTCTTTGTTTTCCTCTCTTGTATTCGTGAATGGATATTGTAAACATTTATCATTAATGAAAGAAAAGAAAAAATATTTTTGGAAGTATTGTCCTCGTTGCCTTTTCCTTTTCACGCAATGAATGCCTTCTCGTTTTTGCTTACTTTCTTTTCCTTGTACTGAATGCCTTGTTGCAACGAGAATGTGCTCAATCTGGGGGTTCGTTGCGACCAAACGATTGAGACCCCCAAGTTGGCTTCATATTGAGTCATCAGTGAATGCGAACCCTTAATCCGAGCACGAGTTACGCTGCTCGCAATTTAGGGTGTATGGCGAACTGTGGTGCTCGCGATTAAGGTGTATGGCTGATTCGGGCTCGAGCTACGGTGCTCGCATTCCGGAGTGTGATCCTTCCTTACACCAGTCGTGAGCAACTAACTCATGAAAAATGAATTAGACTCAATCCGGGGGTCGTACGACCATGTCCGCGTTGAGATAGACTGATCTATCGATTGAGATTTTAGTTCTACCAAGGGCAGAAGGTTGGTCAAGAGATGGTATTCATTCTCTTCGAGGCTGTTCAGGTCCATGTAAATGGAAAAGCAACCAACTAGTAATGATTTCAGTCCTACCAAAGGTAGGTAATTGGCCAAGAGGATGTGTAAGCACTCTCTTCAGGGCTATTCAGGTCCATATAAATGGAAGTAGCGGCCAAAAGATATCTTTTACTTTATTCATAAAATGCTATAATAAACTACATCGAATCTAAGGGTAGTATCGTAGCAAATGCTCCACGTGCCAAGGGCGACGTACGGGCTTCCCTTGCATGTCTTCAAGATAATAAGTACCGGGTCGCACAACCCTAATAACCCGATACGGGCCTTCCCAATTCGGATCCAATGAACGAACAGGAACTCCAAGATTTTGCCTTAGGACCAAATCTCCGAACTGGAAGGATCTAGGTCGAACCTTCGCATTCCGATAACGAGCAATACGTTGTTGATATGCCGCCACTCGTACTTGGGAAGCATTTCTTCGCTCTTCCAAGAGATCGAGATGAAGCCGGAGGTTCTCCTGATTGCTCGCGGGGTCATACTGTTCGATCCGATATGAGGGCACTTGAATTTCCACTGGTACTACTGCGTCAACACCAAATGCTAAGGAGAAAGGAGTCTCACCTGTCGATGTACAAGCCGTGGTTCTATAGGCCCATAACACCTCTGGTAGAAGTTCTGGCCACACCCCTTTACATTCACCTAGCCTGGTCTTTAAATGATGCTTTATGATTTTATTCACTGCCTCGACCTGCCCATTCGCCTGAGGATGATATGGAGAAGTGCGAAGATTACGTATCTTCCATTTGTCGCAAAATTCATCAAAGGCGGCGTTGTCGAACTGCGTTCCGTTATCGGTAATTATAGTATGAGGAAGTCCGAAGCGACATATGATATTTCTCCACATAAACTTAGTAGTTTGTTTTTCAGTAATTTTGGCTAATGGTTCTGCTTCGGCCCATTTGGTGAAATAATCAACCGCCACGATCGCGAACCTATTCTGTCCCTTTCCCATAGGTAAGGGCCCGATGATATCGATCCCCCACTGAGCAAAAGGCCAAGGGCTGTCGACTGGGGTCATCCGCTCAGACGGTACACGAGGTATAGGTTGATATCGTTGACACTTGTCGCATTTTTTAGAAAATTCGATGGCGTCTGCTTTCATAGTAGGCCAATAATATCCTTGCCTCATCGCTTTATATGCTAGAGATCGCCCCCTGGGATGATTACCACATGCCCCCTGGTGTACTTCATCTAGAACACGATGTGCTTCTTCTGGATGAAGACACCTTAAATAAGGCAAGGAGAAGCTTTTTCGCAACAAGATTCCATCTTGTAAGGTGTACCTGGCAGCTCGAAGCCGAATTTGTCTTGCAGCTTTCTTGTCTTCTGGTAGGTACCCATCTCTGAGATAAATGATGATAGGATCCATCCAGCATGGAGACGATTGTACCGATATAACTTTCTCGAGAGTCACTTGGTCGATACTCAAATGTTGACGGTGCTCGATGGGGATCGAATGTGATAGCTCCGATTCCGGTGCAGAAGCGAGTTTTGCCAAGGAATCGGCAAGTTGGTTCTGCTCGCGAGGGATATGAAATATTTTATAAGTCTTCAATTTGGCGAGCAGGATGAGGACACGAGACTTATATAAGGCCATTCTTTCTTATTTGGTTTCGAATTCGCCAAGAACTTGGTTGACAATGAGCTGGGAGTCGCTATGAATTATCAAATTCTGGACTGCGAGGACAACGGCTAGCTCGAGGCCAACGATCAGGGCCTCATATTCTGTTTCATTATTGGAGATACGTGATTCGAAATGCAGAGCATATTGAAAATGCGACCCGTCGGGGGCCACTAAAATCAGGCCCGCTCCACTACCGGTGGCCCGCGACGACCCGTCCACGAAAAGAGACCAGGGAGGCTAGTCGCCAGTCATGACATTATCTTCAGAAGAATACGTAAATTCAGCGATGAAGTCAGCCACGGCCTGGCCCTTAACTGCTGTCCTAGGACAGAATGAGATATCATGCTCACTGATCTCGACCGCCCATTTAGTCAAGCGTCCTGAAGCCTCAGGTTTTTGAAGGATTTGGCGTAGCGGATGATTTGTTGGTACTAAAATAGCATGGGCTTGAAAGTGTGGTCGCAGTTTTCGAGCCGCAGTGACTAAGGCTAGGGCCAGTTTCTCCATATCAGAATACCTAGTTTCTGCATCGACCATTGCTCTACTGACATAATAAACGGGCCTTTGCACCCCGGAATCTTCTCTTATTAGAGCGGCACTAACGGCCGTGGGAGACACAGATAAATAAAGAATGAGTTGCTCATGTGCTACAGGCTTAGATAAGATGGGGGGAGCGCTCATGTATTGCTTCAATTGTTGAAAAGCTTCTTCACACTGAGATGTCCACTTCCAATCAGACTTGGCCGTTGCACGAAGGAGTTTGAAGAAGGGCAAACACTTGTTCGATGCTCGCGAGATGAACCTGTTCAATGATGCGATGCGACCTGCTAGACGCTGGACGTCTTTCAGAGTAACAGGGGATTTCATCTCTATCAAAATCCCGTTGATGTCGCAATGCGATATCGAAATCCCGTTGATGTCGCATACGATACTGAGAATTCGCTGATTTCGTGGGATAAGATCCTATCTTTTGAGTCAGCATCCAACCCAATGACTTATTTCAACAATCACACCCCTTGATAGCAATCCCTTGAAATCCGGCTGGAAGCCGTAGTTGGAATCATAACCTCCAAAAAGGAAGGAGACGCCCGAAAAGGAAGGAGACTCCACCGCCGAAACATCTAGCTATACCCTACCATGGGAAGGAGACATCAACGGGATTTCGATATCGCATTGCGACATCAACGGGATTTTGATAGAGATGAAATCCCCTGTTACTCTGAAAGACGTCCAGCGTCTAGCAGGTCGCATCGCATCATTGAACAGGTTCATCTCGCGAGCATCGAACAAGTGTTTGCCCTTCTTCAAACTCCTTCGTGCAACGGCCAAGTCTGATTGGAAGTGGACATCTTTCGTTCGGCACAGCACTCAAGCAGGCACGCCCATTAAATACTTGGACACGTGGCGAGCGCCTCTTCATTTCCTGACTGCGGAAAGGCTGGCGCTCATTAATTCCAGCCTAATCATGTACGGTTTCTCAGTGAAAGCAAGAGGCAGCCGCGCATGACAGCAAGTTAAGTCCTTTCCTTAAGGATTCTTGGCGGCAAGGACTTCGGGGGCATCTGTTATAAGCAAAATGGTGGAGATAAGATTTCACGTGGAAACGTTCATTCGACTCTCGAGATCATCTGATCGAGAGTCGAATATTGGACAAGTGTGGGACGCCCATTCGACTCTCGAGATCATCTGATCGAGAGTCGAATATTGGACAAGTGCGGGACGCCCATTCGACTCTCGAGATCATCTGATCGAGAGTCGAATATTGGACAAGTGCGGGACGCCCATTCGACTCTCGAGATCATCTGATCGAGAGTCGAATATTGGATAAGTGTGGAACGTCCATTTGACTATCGAGCTCACCTGGTCAGGAGTCATGGATGGTCAAATACGGAAAACTAGATTCGCGAGCAGAACCTCTCACAAGTCGTTGAAAGACGTTACATCTAAGTGCGTGCTTGGGCTCGCGACCACTTTTTAAATATGCGAGCAGCTTTTCTGTGGAAATCTCTTAGCCTTCAGTACAAGCACCCGATTCTCGTCGAACAGTTTGTCCAATCCCTCTGCGACACTAAACAGGGCCATATCCAGTTCGGTGGTCCCCAGCTACGGGCGTCTCCTTCCTTTTCGGAGGTTATGACTCCAGCTACGGGCGTCTCCTTCCTTTTCGGGCGTCTCCTTCCTTTTCGGAGGTTATGATTCCAACTACGGCTTCCAGCCGGATTTCAAGGGATTGCTATCAAGGGGCGTGATTGTTGAAATAAGTCATTGGGTTGGATGCTGACTCAAAAGATAGGATCTTATCCCACGAAATCAGCGAATTCTCAGTATCGTATGCGACATCAACGGGATTTCGATATCCCACGTAACAAATTGGATTGCCTCAGATCTATATAAAGGGGTGGCTCCATTAAGAGCAGGTACGCACACATTATTCAAGCTTGGTCCCGTTTTGCTTGGCTTCTCTTCTTGCTGTGGCCTAGCTTAAGCATCGGAGGGCTAACGGCTGGTCTCCAGCCACCCTTATTTGTTGTCTTGCTTCAGGTCTGGCGGTAAAAATCCCGATTGGAGTGAAGGAGAAAAGCCGAAGGATCTCGTTACAAAAACTGACATTAACATCGATCAAAATAAGATTTTGGTTGCAGTGCCCGACGCCACTGCCACCAACAACATACTCCAAAATCCCCTGTTAGCCCATGAAGTAGGTCTCAGTGCAGCGAAAACTCTGACGGTCAACGACATTCAAGGGGATCATCCACCCCATGTCTTCCACACAAACTCAGCCCTGAGCTATTTTTAAGAATTCCTACCCCTCGTCCTGCAAGGGGCATCGCCCTCACGTCAGAAGGGTGCCGAGTCAACTTACTTTTCATCACCCATCACTCACCAGCCATTGATTCTCCAAGGACGGGCCCCAACAGCCAACTTAGCCACCCAACACAACCAATCCTGGGATCACTCGCCAGTGGTTCTCATGGGGAAAGCTTCCGCACATCGCCCACCTACCACCCGCCATCCCACATCCATCAAGCTCCACCAATAAATCAGTACCCAGTGGTGCTTTTAGGAAAGGCACCATCCTCACCTCCCGAAGTCAGTCATCCAACGGTAGCCTTGTAAGGGACAGATCCGTCACCATTCCCGCTGCCACATGAGCTGGCCATGTTGGCTCAAGACGCATCAACACCACCATCGACGCAGCCTTTAGTCCTACTAGGGGCAAGTCCCGCACCTCATCTAGATCATCAAGGACCTATCTCCGTCCCTTCGACGCCCTCTCAATCTCCCTTGATACTTCAAGGAAGGGTAGTTCCAGTCTTCGATAACAAAGCAATTCTGTGGCACTATCTAAAATGCTCGGAAGTGGGAAACATGAACTCGAATGGGTGGTGCTCTCGAAGCGATGTAGCCAAAGGAGATCCCAAGGGACATTTAGCAGGAACATCTAAGGCTGAAACTGCATACTACGTTGCGGCCTAGCTAAAAAACATCACTGCCCAAATATCCATTTGGGAACTCCTTTGCACATCACAAACCCATCAAGAAATATTTGTCAATACATTAAATGACGCACAAATCTCTCAAGAGGCATCGCCAGAGATGGTCGCGCACATGATAGGCAAACTCCTTGCCCCGAGAGCCATCACATTTTTAGACAACGAGTTGCCACCAGAAAGGTGTGACCATGTGCGCCAATTGAACATAACTGTTGGTCACAAGGATTGCAGTGTCTCACTAGTACTCATCGACAACGGTTCAAGCTTGAACGTCTGCCCATTACGGATTGCAACGTATTTAGGCCTGGAACTGTCTGTGTTCAGCCGCAACAACTTGAATGTTAGGGCATTTGATAATTCCCGAAGACAAGCTCAAGGAGAAATCGACCTAGAACTGAAAATTGGTCTGAATGTGTTAACAATCACATTTCGGGTCCTAGACATTCCACCATCGTTCAATTTCCTTCTCGGCTGCCCCTGGTTTCACCAAGTAGGGGCAGTGCCCTTGACTCTACACCAAAGAGTCAAATACGCCCTTGGGAATAAAGTGCTCACGATTTTAGCTAACTCTAAACAACTCCTCCCTGTAGAAGCAACCCTCCCTGGAGAACCTAATGTCCTAGTAGTTAACATTTGGGATACAGACATGCCTTATCAAAGCTACCAGTTTGAAGAAGTCAACCATGTGCCATCAGCTCATGCTCTCAACCCAGACAATATCTTTTCACAAGCTGAATGGCAAGTCTTAAACTACCGAATCGAACACCAACATACCATAAAGGTAATTGAGGTTCGAGAAAGTGTAGGCAAGACCGGACTGAGATATGAGTTTCTCTTAGAAAATGAAATGAAAGAAGTTGGGGCAGATAGGGGAGGAAGTTGTCTGGAGACGAGTCACTTTTTGCCTTTCCCGTCTGTCCATTTTTTCAACATAGGAATCATCCATCCAGGTGAAAGCCCAAATCCTGTCAATCCAAACCACCAACCATGCATCACCTTCATAGAGTTGCCCCAAGAACCTGGGGGCAAGGGGCATGAGTTGCCCCATCTTGATTGGACATCAGTCACCATCCCACCAGAATTGCAGCGACCTCAAGAATGTCATGACCTCGGAGATGTAGAAGATGTGACCATGTTCATCCTGATGATTGGGCATGGCAAGCCAAATGAATCCACTGCCCACACATGCCTTGTCTCTCGAGGGGAGGGAGCATAGGGCGTAAATTGGTTCTTAACCCCCATGACAGTTGAATTAGCCAGCCAAATGTCTAACTATGCCGGCCCGAAAAAAAAGTCCATGTAAATAGTCATCGGCATCCTGAGCCGAACCAGGTTAGCCCCTAGTTCAAAATGATGTCATGCTCGAGAATTGTAAATTTTAAAAACCCAAAAAAATCAGAAAATATACAAAAAAAAAATCAGAAAAATGTGAAAAAGTCAAAAAATCAGAAAATCCTAAAAGACCATGTACATACCCAAGCAATAAAGGTACAAACCTAGTTCCAGGACAACATGAGATCAAAGTCAACGACTACGATTTCAGCATAGAATTAGACTTTGAACTCATGGGTTTGGAAGAGGTCAAAGAAGAGGGAAGTAGTGACTCAGCCAGCAAACTCGAGGATCTCCTCGAAAAGTTTGATCCCAAAGCCAACGTCATGCCCATCAAATTTGAGGTCGTTAATCTCTAAACCTTTGAGAATCCTCGAGAGGTATGCCTTAGAAAGAATATGTCCCCTGAAAATTGACAGAAAATGATCGAGTTCCTGAAACCACTATTATCAAAGTTTGCTTTCTCGTACGAAAATATACCGGGGCTCAACGAAGACCTGGTTGTACATCATCTACCCACGAAGCCAGAAATTAAGCCAGTCAAGTAAAAGCTAAGAAGAATGCGACCAGAATGGATCCTGAAAATCAAAGAGGAAATCATCAAGCAGTACAATGCGAGCTTCCTGTTGGTTTCTAATTACCCAGAATGGCTCGCCAACATCATCCCCGTCCCAAAGAAAGATGGTAAGGTCCCGATGTGCATCGACTTCCAGGACCTTAACAAGGCCAGCCTGAAGGATGACTTTCTGTTTCCTCACATAGATACCCTGGTTGACAACACAACAGGGCACTAAATATTCTCCTTCATAGATGGATTTTCTAGTTATAATCAAATTAAGATGGTTGCAGAAGACCGCCAGAAGACGTCATTCATTACGCCATAGGGAACCTTCTGCTATCATGTCATGCCCTTCAGACTAAAAAATGCTGGGGCAACATACCAAACGAACCATGACTGCAGTCTTCCATGACATGATGAATAAAGAGCTCAAAGTCTATGTGGACGATATGATTGTCAAGTCTCGAAGCATTAAAGGGCATTTTAAAGATCTGGAAAAACTCTTCGACTGGTTGGCAAAATTCAAGCTCCGACTCAACTTGCAAAAATGTGTCTTTGGGGCAACAAGAGGCAACTTACTCAGATTCATCGTCAGCAAAGATAGCATCCGAGTAGACGAGTCGAAAGCTAAGGCGATCATCAAAATGCCAGCCCCGAGAACTGAGAAAGAGATCCGAGGTTTCCTCGAAAGAATCCAATATATTAGTCGCTTCATCACCCATCTCACCCTTGTATGTGAACCCATATTCAAGCTGCTTCGGAAAAATGCACCAAAAGAATGGAACGAGGATTGTCAGAGTGTCTTCGACAGAATCAAGGAATACCTGAAAGATCCACCAATGTTGGTCCCGCCAGTACCAAGAAGGCCACTGTTACTCTACATCTCAGTAGTCGCCGACGCAATCGGGTGCATCCTCGGTCAACATGACAACACGGACGTAAAGAGCAAGCTGTTTATTATCTTAGCTGTCGATTCACAGACTACGAGTCAAGATACTCCCCAATTGAGAAAACATGCCTCGCCCTTATATGTGCCACTCAATGTTTGCGCCAGTACATGATTGCATATCTGATCCTCTTGCTTGCTCGTATGGATCCCCTGAAATATCTATTCGAGAAACTAGCACTGACAGGCAGAATAGCGAAATGACAATTGTTACTTTTTGAGTTTGACATCACGTATGTGTCACGCCCCGAAAATCAAGTGTCGGGCAGTCCGCGGCTCCCGACTCTTCCGGACGAACTGTATTTTGCGGAAGTATAGTTTAATGGCACAAATCGATGGCATCAACTCATAAATAGAGATTTAAGCTAAACAGTGTATAATTCAGTTTGAATTTAAAGTGTAAATACATACAATTATCTACATAATCAAGGAGTCCACTCAGCTGGGGCTCAATTTTATACATGCTCAAAAATGAATACAATACAAGTCCAAAGCCACTCCGATAGGCAAGCCAGCAAATCTTACGTCTCACTCATCAAGTAGTAGAAACTCCTGCATCAAAGATAACTGGTTGGTGTTTTAAAACACCCCCCCAGGTGGGAGTGAGTAATCATACTCAGTGTTACCATTTCCTAAGTTAAACATATCATCAACACAATCAAGTACAAGTAGTGAAGCATAACAAATGGTGGGGCTCTCACACCTACCACCCCAGCATCAACAGATAGCATAACCTTACAATCAAGTTCTTATTCTAGTTGAATAATGCATGCAGTCATGATATGCAAATGTTATGTTCCGGAGAAATAAACGGTGGGGTTACCACCCAGCAGCAGCATCGGACCAATGCAAGTGAAAATGTGATGCATGCATGTTTGCCAAGTATTTATTTAATTCCGTATTCAATCAGCAGTATTGGCGAAGCCAGAATACCTCAATCTTATCAAAAGTCTATTAAACAGGAACATGACCGACAGGAACGTAGCCGAACACTGGACAGCGAGGAAAACCGGACACTGGACAGTGGCCTTACCGAACACTGGACAATGCCAGGTCGGGGTACCCTCTACCAGGCCGGGGCTCACCGCCAGGCCAGGGCGTCCTATGCTCGGCTCCTGGAATCCTAATTTAGGTCCGTCACCCAACATAACTGAATAATGAATCAAATGGTAAGGGTCTCGATGCCCTAGAATGTCATATGCATGGTAATGGGTCGTCACCCAAGATCAATGATGGTAGGCTCGTCACCTAGCATCGGTGCTCAAGACTCTCGATAAGACCATCAGGATCAATACCGGTCAAAGACAGCACAAGCACAGTTACCCATATACCATGCCTGGCCCATGAGCTTCAGTATGTAGGATTCAATGCTCAAGGCTATTGGAGGGCTCATCACCCACACCAGCCTAAGACAGCACAAACACAGTTACCCATATTCCATGTCTGGCTTATGAGACTTGATACGTACAGTTATAAGTGACTGCGTAACAATGGTAATTGTGGTATTCGAGATTCTACAGAATATGTAACAATGATAAAACAAATATGATTAACCCTGAAATTTACTGATTTGGTAGGCCGAGCGAAACATCAACCAAACCGGCGTAGCTAGGGTCGGTCGATCGTGTTACTCCCAAGTCGACCAAACAAGTTCGTGACGGCCAGACCCAAGTAGGCAGTCCATAAATTGTGATTTTCAGAGATTAATCCCAATCATGTCAATTAAATATTATACTAAGCATGTTGTGAGAATAATAGAACATCATAGCATTCATTGTCTCAATCAGGCATAAAACCAAACAGTTGATATGCGATATACTCCATTTCATATATGGACGTAAAATCAAACACTTGGCGTGCTATTGCAGGCCAACTCATCAAATTCATAATCAGGCACTAGCTTGGGTGGTGGTAATCCACTTACTCAAGCATATGTGAACTTCTGTTCACTCAGGAATTTCATCGAACACTTGATATGCACAACACATAAAATCTCATATTTTCATAAAATTGATTCAAATGGGCAATCAATCCACACATCAAAGTAAGCATGTAATGAATCAACACATACAGAACATCAATCATAAACATCAATCATTCGGCATTCAACTTTGAATGAAATTCAAGAAAAACCCAATTTTCACTATTTGGAACCCTCATGGGCTGATAATAGCCAACTTAGAAGATAGTCCTCACCTGTATTGGAGAATTTATGAGCTAGGAATGAATATTCCTCAAGGATTTGGAGAAAATCCAGCTAGAACACCTAAATTCGACAAAAACCCTAATTAATAATGAGAATCCCTAATGAAACTCCCTAATTTCTACAATAGGAGAGGTATCCTACCTCAAGGCACGGCCCGCCTACGATCGGTGGAAAGAATGACGACAGAGTAGAAGGGTTTGAGCAAACCCTAGAAGAAAACCCAAGCAAAAGCCCCAAATTCTATTTGAAATGGAATTCTCAAATGGGCTTGGTATTTATAGTTCCAGATGGTCCAAGGTTGAGGTGAGTCACACAACTCACCCTCTCTGGTCATGATCTATGTTGTGCGGTTCAGGATAGAGTGTTGGACATCTGGTGCAGGGGAAAGGTCAAGTCCAATAAGACGATCGATTTCGTGTAGATTCGTGATCAATGGCCCACTAACGAACGGTATATAGTTGTTCTAAGTTTTTAGGACACCATTTAAATGATTTAGAGAACAGAGTTTGATGAATCCTTTCACTAGGTTGTAGTGGGCATAACTAGGTATATGATGTGATATACGGGGTGCATTTATTTGCAAGTTAAGGGCGGTTAATCTCATTCGTATGGTTTTACATGTCAAAAGGGCGATTTTGTCAAATCGATTTCTAAACTCAAGATAATCGAGATTTGATTAATTGATTAGGGTAGTCTAAGGTGGATCTGCATTGTAAGTCGGTTATATAGGTTAATCCATTGTGATTTCAGTAAATCATAGATTGAGATTCATTAATTAACGGATCGGATGTAAGATTAGACAATTAAAAAGGAATCTGTAGCTATCCATGATATCTAACAAAGAATGTACGGTTAGATTGATGTGTCTAAATGTCTTATGAGGTTTCGATCAAATCGGATCGTCCAAACTAGGGTTTTCAATACAAATCTCCTAGAGTCTTAGTTCTAAATCGGGCGTCTACACTCTCAATTGATAATTAAATTAGAAAATTTTCTAGAGGTGCTCGAATACTCTTGAGGCTCGAGGATTGAAATTTCCAGGGCGTTACAGTATGTCACTTAGAAGGCAATCAAGGGGCAAGCGTTGGCCGATCACCTCGTGGTACACTCATTGCCAGGTTACCAGCCCTTGAAGACTTTCTTCCTGTTGAGCCTCCAATTTATACATTTGCCAACCCATTACATCACATTATATGCATGGTTTGCATGCTTAAAAGACCCTTCTAATTCATGTTTTGTGAATGTAGGATTGAGAGAGAGACTTCACTTCATTGATGCTTAAAAGACACATTTAAGAGCTTTTGATGAAGACCTTAGGTGGGCTAAAGAAAGAAGAAAGCAAGGAGAGGAGAGAGACGAAGAAAGAAAGAAAGAAATTGTGAAGAAACGAGGTCCGATCGGTCATGACCAGTAGGCCAAGGGAGCCACGATCGGTCTTGATCGGTCGGCCACCCTCCTACCCCTCTGTATAGGTCGCTGGACCAAGGACCAGTGTGGTCCGACCAGTCGGCCAACAAGTCGGTCCCCCTCTTGTGCTCTCTAAACTCCCCCTGGACAGGTCCGACCGGTCAAGACCGGTCGGCCAACAGGTCGGTAGTATATTTTTACTGATTTTCAATAGCTTCTTCAGCAAGCTTCGAAAATCCATGCGCTGTGCGTAAGTGTTGCACAATTTTAGAAGTTTCGGAGTTGGTGGGACTTTAAATCTATAAAAGAACACCTAGGGATCGAAGCTAAGGCATCATAGAAGATCAGAAACTTCGTAAGAGGTAGAGAGGATCATCATGGAGCGTCTACAACTCTCCCAAATCCGATTTTTTTTCTTTTAATTAGTTTTTCATTGTTTCTCGTTAAAGTATGATAATGCTCGGTTAGAACCACTTAGCCAAGGCTAAGAGGTGAAGCTTGTGCGTAGGTATCATGATGAATTCGTTTTAATTCAAGTACTTTAAGTTGGATTTTAAGTTTTAGTTTGAATAAAAATTGGTATTTTTGGATGTTTTATGAGAATTCATGTGCTTCGGACATAGGTTCCTTACAATTCTCTGAAATTATCATTTTTGGATTGTTTAGATTCCAATTGTAGTAACCCCTGAGCATACCATAGTCCATTGGCATGGTCATTACTTCGAAGGCTACATATTCGACTTCTACGTGCTTCATTAGAACTAGAATCTTATTCTTCAACTTGAGTGGCGATTGTTTGTGTTTGAATATTGAATCTTCCAACTAGAAGAGAGATAAAACTTCAATTCTAGCTGTGTTTATGCTTGGATGAATGAATTCACATGGGACTACTACAAGTGGATCCTTGAGGCCTTAGTTCCGTTTAAATTACATATTTTACAAGTTACTGTTTTAAGTTAGTTTATAAACTTAAATTCCTAAATTAATTGAATTTGAAGTTGCTGGAATAATTAGAATTGATTTACCTAATTCCCTGTGGATCGACCTCGGTCTTACCGAGATTTATTACTATATCGCAGCCTTGCACTTGAGGCATGCAAACAAGTTTTTGACACCGCTGCCGGAGAATTTTAAATAAACGGTTCTAAATTATTTTAGTGGCTATAGAAGTAGAAGTAGATAGATTTTTCTGATTTTTTTTGGATTAGTCTCTGATTTTCTAGAACTAACAAATTATTTTGTTTTCTAGGAACTCTCCTAGTTCAAGCGAATCGGGTACTTTCGTTCTAACTTAGCACTTTTACAGATTTTTCAGATTTTAGATTTTTTTGATAATTTCTGTTTTAGGACTTATGATTAGTTTAGATTTTTTATTATGTGGTTTATGTCCCGTTGGGAACGTGACCACAATAATCATCTCTAATCCGAAAGTGGTCTAGTTGGACCATTATCAGTCCATAGATGAGTCCGAAAAATTGTAGAACATCGTGAAAACATGGGAAGTATGGATTAAACTCCATTAGGGAATCCTCCCTACCCTACTCCAACAACAAACGCTACTCAAGGAGTAGGAGAAAATGAGGTGCGCAATGCTCCTCCAATGAGAGCCTTATGAGATTACCTACAACCGGCTCGAACAACAATACCTTCATGTGTGATTCTCTCAACCACCGAGGGGAACATTGATATAAAGTCAGGTGTAATTCAACTTTTGCCAAAGTTCCATGGTTTAGATTCTGACAGCCCATATCTACACTTGAAGGAATTTGAAGAAGTGGCGGCAACTTTGCAATACGCTAATGTTTCTGAAGATGCCATTAAACTTAAACTTTTTCCCTTTTCATTAAAAGAAAAAGCCAAGGGTTGGATTTATTCTCGTATTAGACCACATTCAATAGGGACTTGGAATGAGATGACCTGGGAATTTTTGAAAAAGTTCTTCCCGGCTCATAAAACAAACACCATTCGAAGAGCCATAATGAACTTTTCGGTTAAAGAGAATTAATCATTCTTTCAAAGTTGGGAAAGGTTTAAGGACCTCTTACTTGCTTGCCCACATCAAGGCTACGAAAGCTAGCGAATCATAAACTTCTTCAATGATGGATTAAGTTCCAATATGCGCCAATTCGTAGAAATGATGTGCAACGGCGAGTTTATGAGTAAAAATCCAGATGAAGATTGGAGTTACTTGGACATGTTGGCCGAGAATGCCCAATCATGGGATCCTTCAGACAAATCTAGTAACCACAAGCCTCCTCAACAAAAGGACAAAGGCGGCATCTACATCCTTAAAGAGGAGGATGATGTTAATGCAAGGCTAGCCAACCTCACAAGGAAAGTTGAAGCCATGGAACTTAGTAAGAGTGAAGTTACAAAGCCCATTGAAGCTATTGAGAACATATGTGGAATTTGTACCACTAATATACACGTTACGCAAGATTGTCCCACAATTCCTGTATTTCAAGAAGTATTATAGGAACAAGTAAATGCCACATATGGTTATCAACAGCCTTTCAATGGACCGATAGGTAACATGTATAATACTACTTGGAAGAATCATCCTAACTTTAGTTAAAAAAATGGTCCTACGGCCAATCTACCAACTCTCAAGGAGGGCCACCCATGCAAAACATGGCCCCACCTTAATTCTCAATGGAGGATACCCTAAAGGCGTTTATGCAAGGGCAAACGCAAATCAATCAATCAAATCAACAAATGTTCCAAGAGCTTAAAGTCTCGGTTGATGAGATTAATGGACGCTTGAATACTAGGGAAGGGACCTTTCCGGCCCAACCTCAGCCCAATCCAAAGCAAGTACATGAAGTAAGCATCCCTAATCTCCCCAACCAACATGTGGAGCAAGCCAAATCCATCACCACTCTTAGATATGGTAAGAAAATTGACAAATCTATTCCGGTGAAAGCCGACAAGCCCAATGATCCGGTAAATTCTGAGAATGAGGACGGATCTAACTAAGCCCCACAAGAAATGGAACGCGTTTACAAGCCCGTAGTACCATTCCCTTCGAGATTGGTTGCTCCAAAATCTCTTATAAACTCTCATGATATTTTAGAGATTTTTAGACAAGTTAAGATCAACATTCCATTGCTTGATGCCATCAAACAAATCCCCTCTCATGCTAAGTTTCTAAAGAACCTATGCACAACCAAACGCAAATATAATGTGCAACAAAAGGCCTTTTTGAATGAGCGAGTGCCATTCTCACTCAAACAACCCCCCCCCCCCCCCCCCCCCCCCCCCAAAATTCAAGGATCTCGGTGGTCCCACAATTTCATACATCATTGGTGACTACCGGATTGAACGTGCATTGCTAGACTTGGGGGCAAGTGTAAATTTAATCCCATATTTGGTATATGAGCAATTAGGTCTTGGTGAATTAAAACCCACCAAAACCATGTTGCAACTCCCCGATAGATCCATCCGTGTACCGAGAGGGATTGTTGAGGATGTCTTGGTCCAAGTTGATAAATTCTACTATCCGGTAGATTTCATGGTCTTGGACACTAACTGGTATTGGATGCAAGCACACAAATACCGGTGATTCTAGGCCACTCATTCCTTGCTACATCAAATGCAATAATAAATTGCCAGAATGGGGTAATGCAATTATCTTTTGGAAACATGACATTAGAGGTGAATGCATTCCATTTGGGCAAAAGGCATAGGGATGTTGATGATGATGAGCTCTTCGAGGTAAACATGCTCGAATCTTTTGAAGAAGAAGAGCTCCTCCAACTTGAATAGCTAGAAAGCTTGGAAACATGGTTGGCACATTTCACGGATTCCAAAGACCCCATTATTAGTTAAATTGTGCAAGCATTGAATATTGAGAAACTGGTAGTTGGTACTAGCCGGTGGAGGCCCCATTTTGAAAGATTGCCACCAACCACATCAAAGCCTCTACCATCTAACATCAAACCACCAAAGCTTGACCTTAAAACATTGTCATCTGAGTTGAAATATGTATATTCGGGTCAAGAAGAAACATTCTCAGTTGTCATTGCCTCTCACCTAGGAAAAGATCAAGAGCTCAAGTTGATTGAGCTACTCAAAGAACATAGGGGAGCCATAGGTTGGACAATAGCGGACCTCAAGGGGATAAATTCTTCAGTTTGCACTCACTGTATACACCTCGAGGAAAATGCAAAAAGGACTAGATAACCTCAAAGAAAGCTAAATCCAAACATGATGGAGGTTGTCAAAGCCGAGGTGTTAAAACTACTAGATGTGGGTATCATCTACCCCATTTCGGATACCCAATGGGTGAGTTCTACCCAAGTTGTCCCTAAGAAGTCTGGTATTACCATCTTAGAAAATGCCAACAACAAGCTTATACCGACTAGAGTGACCACCGGTTGGCGTATGTGCATAGATTATCAGAAGCTAAACACAGTCACTAGGAAGGACCACTTCCCTCTCCCATTCATGAATTAAATTTTGGAGAGGTTAGCGGGTCACTCCTATTATTACTTCCTCGATAGCTATTCCCGTTACAACCAAATTGAGATAGCCCTAAAAGACTAAGAGAAGACCATCTTTACATGCCCGTTTGGAACCTTCGCATACCGAAGGATGCCATTTGGACTATGTAATGCACCCGCCACATTCCAACGTTGCATGCTGAGTATTTTCTCAGACATGGTGGGTGAATTTCTCGAAGTTTTCATAGATGATTTTTCTATTTTCGGTTGTACTTTTGAGGAGTGCCTTAATCACTTGAAGTTGGTCTTGACAAGGTGTGAGGAGAAGAACCTTGTTTTAAACTGAAAGAAGTGCCATTTTATGGTACAAAGAGGAATACTCCTTGGACATATCATCTCGTCCAATGGAATAGAGGTAGACCGGGCTAAAATTGATATTATTTCCAATCTACCACCACCCAAGAGCATACGCGATGTGCGGTCTTTCCTTGGACACGCTGAGTTTTATAGAAGGTTCAAAAAAGATTTCAGTCATATCTCTAGGCCCCTATACAACCTTTTCCAAAAGGAGAACCAATTTGAGTGGAGTGCCGATTGTCAATTAGCTTTTTTAAAGCTAAAATATATGTTGACAACTGCTCCTATCTTGTAACCACCAGATTGGTCCATTCCTTTTGGGTTGATGTGCGATGTGAGCGATTATGCTATTGGGGCGGTGTTAGGGCAAAGGAAGGACAAGAAGCCCCACGTTATCTACTATGCGAGTAGGACCTTGAGCCTCACCCAAGTCAATTACTCGACTATAGAGAGGGAACTCCTAGCCATTGTTTTTTCCTTGGACAAGTTCAGGGAGTACTTGATAGGATCCAAAGTCATAGTTTACACGGATCATGCGGCGCTGAAATACCTTCTTTCTAAGAAGGATGCTAAGCCCAATTTGCTTAGATGGATCTTACCCCTTCAAGAATTCAACTTAGAGATCAAGGATAAGAAAGGAGCAGAGAACGTGGTGACGGCCCATCTATCCCGCCTAGTTTTACTGAGTTCCATTGACAAGTCACCTATTGAGGACTCATTCCCTGATGAGCAACTCTTTGTTACTATACATCCACCGTGGTACGCTGATATTGCAAACTATCTTTTCATAGGTGCGATGCCAACTCATTAGACTGCACAGGATAAACGAAAATTTCTAAGGGAAGTGCGTAGATTTTTCTAGGATGAACCTTTACTTTTTAAATATTACCCAAATCAAATTATTATGAGATGTGTCCCTGATAATGAACATAATTCTATCATCTCTTTTTGCCACGATCAAGCATGTGGGGGTCATTTTTTCACCCAGAAAAACACTACAAAAATTCTGCAGTGTGGTTTTTATTGACCAACTCTATTTAAGGACACCAACGAGTTTTGCAAAGCATGCGAGCGCTGTAAAAAGCTTGGAGGATTGTCCCATCGGAATATGATGCCTCTTACCCCAATTCAACATCTTGAAGTCTTTGACTGTTGGGGCATCGATTTCGTGGGACCATTCCTCTCATCTTTTAGACATGTCTACATATTGCTCGCCATAGACTATGTGTCTAAATGGATAGAGGCTATTCCATGTAGAACCAACGATCATCGTACGGTTCTAAAGTTCCTTAAGGAAAACATATTATCTAGATTTGGAAGGCCTCGAGCCATCATTAGTGATGGTGGTTCTCACTTTTGCAATAGGCATTTCGAAGCCTTGATGAAGAAATATGGCATTAAACATAAAGTGAGTACCACATACCACTCACAGACAAGTGAGTAAGCTAAAATTTTCAATAGGGAAATTAAATAAAATTTGGAAAAGACGGTGAGGTCGGATCACAGAGATTGGTCGCTTAGATTAGTCGATGCTCTTTGAGCTCACCATACCACTTACAAGACTCCCCTTGGAATGTCTCCCTATAGACTTGTCTATGGGAAGGCTTGTCACTTGCCCATGAAAATTGAATACAAAGCCTATTAGGCAATTCGAGCATTGAATTTCGACATTGACAGGGCTAGCTCGCTTCGCACACTCCAATTGAATGAGCTTGACAAGATCCGACACGATGCTTATGAAAACTCGAGGATTTACAAGAGTAGGATGAAGGCCTTCCATGATAAGCACACCTTCAGAAAATCTTTCCACAAGGGTCAGAAAGTACTCTTGTACAATTCTTGACTTTATCTTTTTTCGAAAAAATTGAGATCTCGATGGACCGGCCCATATATTGTTAAAGAAGTTTTTCCTCATGGGGCTATTGAGGTAGAAAATGCGGCGAATGGTAACTGTTTTAAAGTGAACGAACAATGCCCCAAACCGTTCATTGAGAAATTTGATTCAGAGGACATGTCCATCACTTTGGATGATCTTGTATATCAGGATGATTAATCTCCTAGTCTGATGGAGGTATAGAGTAGATTAGTTTTAGTTATTTTTCTGTTTGTTTTAGTAGACTTTGATACTGGAGGTAGATTTACATGATCGACTCTCTCAGGTACTATCATTCTCACTTTCTTTTATTTTACCATTGCTCTCATATTCATGCTCATTGCATATCTTTTTACGTTAGGGACAATGCAAGATTTGGGTGGGGGGTGAGATGAGATTCCTCATCTAGCAATTTGTGGACATTTCGAGCATTATATGTTTCAAAATTTTCAAATTTTTCTGAAAATTCAAAACTCTTTTAGACAACCTTGTTTTTATGCATTCGGGATGATACAAGCATAAGAAAAGGAGATACGAAGTGAGTGATCTTGCAAGTCTTGAAGTACCCTTAATATAATGGTTTTATATGTGAATTCCCCTATTTATATGATCGTTAAAAAATTTAAACACTGTTACACCTACTTCACATTACACGATTTTCATGGTTTAAAAGGATTATGTCGATTTGTGGATTGGCTAGACTTAGATTTGAGGTGTTGAGAAACCAAGCCGGGGTACTTTGTCCATCCTTGTCCATGGGAAAATAACGGAAGATATAGATTTCTAAAAATCCTATTTAATGTGTATGAAAAGAAAAGAAGGAAAGAAAATATGGGTATAATTATGAATATGGTGGAAAATTTCGAAAAGGGCTACCTATTACCAACCGGGGGATGGTCTACTCGTAACCAAAGCCGGAAATGGGACGTAGTATGAAAGCCGTCGGAAGGACGGTAAGGTAAATTCCTGTCATTGGCATGTGGTTGATCTATACACTATCAGACCTATAGTTTAGTTGATCTATGAAGAAGATAATCCTGAAAATTCATGAGATGAACATTCACTATGCACACTAGATTAAAATTGTTCAAGTTCTTCTATTTATCAATCATTCAACGGGAATTTCATATGAACACTTATTATGTTTTGAGAGTTTAAGGTTTCAACTTCTATCACTTAATTTTTTTATTTTTACACTTATGCCTTGGAATGGATAGAAGCATAGTTTCTGAAGGAGAGTTGGATCTTGGAGAACTGAACTTGTTTCACGCCTGTTTTACTCGGGACTAGCAAAATGTTGGTTGGGGGGTGTGTTGAGCTTCCAATTTATACATTTGCCAACCTATTACATCACATTATATGCATAGTTTGCATGCTTAAAAGACCCTTCTAATGCATGTTTTGTGAATGTAGGATGAAGAGAGAGACTTCACTTCATTGATGCTTAAAAGACACATTTAGGAGCCTTTGATGAAAACCCAAGGTGGGCCAAAGAAAGAAGAAAGCAAGGAGAGGAGAGAGAGGAAGAAAGAAATAAATAAATTGTGAAGAAAGGAGGTCCAACCGGTCATGACCGGTCAGTTAAGGGAGCCACGACCGGTCTTGACCGGTCAACCACCCTCCTACCCCTTTGTATAGGTCGCTGGACCAAGGACCAGTGTGCTCGGACCGGTCAATCTTGTGCTCTCTGACTCCCCATGGACAGGTCCGATCAGTCAAGATCGGTCGGCCAGCAAGCTTGACCGGTCAAGACCGGTCGAACAATAGGTCGGCAGTGTATTATTACTGATTTTCAGCAACCTCCAAAAATCCATGCGTTGTACGTAAGTGTTGCGCAATTTTAAAAGTTTCAAAGTCGGTGGGACTCTAAATCTATAAAAGGACACCTATGGATCAAAGCTAAGGCATCATAGAAGATTAGGAACTTCATGGGAGGTGGAGAGGATCGTCGTGGAGCGTCTACAACTCTCCTAAATTTGATTTTTTGGCTTTTAGCTAGTTTTTCATTGTTTCTAGTTAAAGCATGATAATGCTCGGCTAGAACCTCTTAGCTAAGACTAAGAGGTAAAGCTTGTGGGTAGGTATCATGTTGAATTTGTTTTAATTCAAGTACTTTACTTTAAGTTGGATTTTAAGTTTTATGAGAATTCATGTGCTTCGGACATGGGTTCCTTGCAATTCTCTGAAATTATCATGTTTGGATTGTTTAAATTCGAATTGTAGTAACCCTTGAGCATACCATAATCCATTGGCATGTTCGTTACTTTGAAGGCTACATATTTGACTTCTACGTGCTTCATTAGAACTAAAATCTTATTCTTCAACTTAAGTGGAGATTGTTTGTGTTTGAATGTTGAATCTTCCAACGAGAAGAGAGATAGAACTTCAATTGTAGTTGTGTTTATGCTTGGATGAATGAATTCACATGGGACTACTACAAGTGGATCCTTGAGGCCTTAGTTCCGTTTAAATTATAGATTTTACAAGTTATTGTTTTAAGTTAGTTTATGAACTTAAATTCCTAAATTAATTGAATTTGAAGTTGTTGGAATAATTAGAATTGGTTTACCTAATTCCCTGTGGATCGACCTCGGTCTTACCGAGATTTATTACTACATCGTAGCCTTGCACTTGAGGCGAGCGAACACTTCCCTGATGAGGACATCCTATTCCTCGAAGGAGAAGAGGGACCAGAAGCAGACGATTGGACCTTGTATTTCGACGGTGCATCCAATAGAAAAGGAAGTGGAGTAGGGGCAATCCTCTATTCCCCTGATGACATCCTCGTGCTCATATCAGGAAGACTAGCGTTCACTTACATGAACAACATTGCAGAGTACGAGGCATGTATAGCAGGCCTCAACAAGGCAATCGTTCTGAGCATAAGGAAGCTAAGAGTTTTCGGTGACTTGCAACTCATTATTAATTAAATCGATGGTGACTAGAGAATGAAAGATGAGAAGCTGGTGCCATATCATGTCTACCTCAAAACCTCATCGAAGAATTTCACAAAGTCACGTTCACATACATGCCTCGCGCCAAGAATCAATTTGCCGACGCCCTAGCCACGTTGGCATCAATGCTAGAGATTCCCCATGGGGCAGCTCAATGGGAACTCACTGTAAAGCTTCAGGAAGAACTGGCCTTCTGCCTGCAAATAAAAGAAGCAGAAATGCTGTCCGATAAACAGCCATGGTACGCTGACATCAAAACATACCTAGAAAATCAAATTTATCCAGTCGATGCCATACCAACGAACCGTTGCACCATTCAGCATCTAGCCGCACAGTTCATGATCTACGGCGAATCTCTTTACAAATGGTTCTTCAATCAGATCCTGTTACGGTGTGTGCATAAGGCCGAAGCTGTGAAAATCATGTCCGAAATCCATGAAGGAACCAGCAGTCCACACATGAATGGCCACATGATGGCCAAAAAGATTCTTCGACAAGGGTACTACTGGATGACCATGGAAACTGTTGCTGCCAGCATGTCAAAACACAATTCAAATGTCAAGATCATGCCAATCGAATCCACGCCTCGCCATTTGAGCTATACAACATGACAACACATTGGCCCTTCTCTATGTGGGGCATCCACATCATCGGCAAAATCAGTTCCAAAGCATCAAACGGCCACGAATACATCCTGGTGGTAGTCGATTACTTCACCAAATGGGTGGAGGCAGCATCCTACACCACCATAGCGGCCTCACATGTGGTGCGATTCTTAAAGAACAATATTATCATCCGTTATGGGCTACCACAGACCATCATTATCGACAACAGGACGCCCTTTGTGAATCGAAAAGTTGAACACATCCTCGAACAGTTCAAAATCAAAGGGCACCGATCTAGTCCCTCTCAGCCATATATGAACGGAGGTGTGGAAGCTGCCAATAAGACTCTCGTGGGCATCGTCGAGAAAATGGTGAAGACGTATCACGACTGAGCTGACCAACTACCATATGCATTATGGGCATACAGAACATCTATACGTACTGCGACCAGCGCTACTTCATACGAGCTTACATATGAATGTAAGCCGTTCTACCCGTTGTTCGCTTCCCCTAGTGTAGGGTTACGATGTAGTAATAATCTCGATAAGACCAAGGTCGATCCACAAGGACTAACTCAGGAATTCACAGAATTACTTCCAATAGTCTCTAATTGAAATAAAAACTAAATAATCTTAAAAATTGAATGTAGATATGTAATCTGTAACTAGAAGTGAATGTAATCAATATAAAAGAAGCACTAGGGTGCCAATGATCTACTTGTAACTATCCTTGATGCATAATTCGATGTGGTTTCTCAATTACACAACTAGAATCAAAATCAACTCCTATTTCGTCGGATTATAGAGCGGTTATATTATTAAAGCACTCTATCATATGTGTTGTTCATCAATATGACTCCCTCAATTCAAGTTAGGACTTGAGCACACTCAATTGCATAGGTCAATCCTAATTCCAATAGATTAAGATCACAACTATTATAAACATCAAACCTTGTCACTAGATTTAACTAATATCATAATTTGAACTTGATTCAAATCATATAAACAAATAACACATAATTCAGAATTTTGAGAAAAAGATAGAACTTTGGTTTGAAGTTCCTACATGAAGAACCAAGTTCTTGAGCGTATTGAATCTGATTCCTCGAAGCGTACAGGTCTAGATCTTAGCAAAACAATTAAAAATTAAGATAATTCTTTCAAACATCCATGAGTCATCATAAGATTAAGAAAAACTAACTTAAGCTTCATTCAAACTTAAACAAACCATTGTTCAACATTAAAAATCAATCCATGAAACCATAAAACGAATTAAATTATCTAAGATAAACTACAAGCTTAATTCACCTCTTAGCCCTAGCTAAGAGGTTTAGCCTACCATGCTAAAAAAAACATGAAAGCTAATAAAAACATGAAAACTAGAAAGAAAACTAGAAAGAGGGAGTTGTAGAACTTCAAATTCATCCTTCTTTGCCTCCCACTGCAATAGATCTCTTCTAGGATGATCTAGGAATGTAGTAGAGGTGCCCTTTTATAGCAAAAGACGGCCACCGACTCAGAATCTTCTGAAATTGCATAACTCCTTACGTAGTTCCGCAAACAGGTCCGATTGATCGAAAATACCTTCGATTGATTGGACGATGAACTTCAATTGATCAGAAGTCGGACGATTGATTGTAAAAAAGTCCAGAGAGTTGATATTTTCCACCGCTAAGCGAACTTCAAATTCGTCCTTCTTCGCCTCCCATTGCAATAGATCTCTTCTAGAATGATCTAGGAACGTAGTAGAGGTGCCCTTTTATAGCAAAAGACAGCCATCGATTTGAAATCTTCTGAAATTACATAACTCCTTACGTAGTTCCGCAAACAGGTCCGATTGATCAGACACGCCTCTGATTGATCGGACACCACTAATTGATTGATCAGACATGCCTCCGATTGATCAGACACCCCTAATCGATTGATTAGAGATTGGTCGATTGATCAAAAATACGTCTAGAGAGTTTATTCAAAATTCGGTTTTTCAGGTTAGTTCGATGGATGGTCCGATCTATCGGACACCCATCGGAACCTCCCCCGATTAATCGCTGACCCATCGACAATCCATTGGAATTGCTTGTTTCTCTATTTTCTTTTGCTTTCTCTTTGGACTTCCTTCACTTGATTTATTTCTCCCCTTCTTCCTTTCCTTGACTCTTTAATGACTCTTTGAAGTTCCTTTAATGTCCAAATAGTGAGATCTCTCTCCCATTACTACAATCACAAAACCATGCATTAGGTAAGTCTTTAAACGTATAAATCATGCATAGTTAGTGATGAAATAGGGTTAGAATAAACATACTTAAGAGCTTAACACCCGTAGAAGTAGAAATCCCCTCATTGCGCATATTGCTCGAAAGTGAAGTTGAAGAGGGAGAATGGCTACAGGCTCGCTACAATCAATTACACAAAGCAGACGAAAAGCGCATACGAGCCCTATGCCATATCTAAACGTACCAGAAAAGGATCGTACGAGCATACAACAAATGGGTACATGCAAGAGTATTCAATGTGGGAGATATGGTTATGAAAAAAATCTTGCCTCCACATTTGCCTGATCTAAGGGGCAAATTCAAGCCCACCTACGAAGGTATAATACCCCAAAAAATGAGTATTTGAGTACACCTGATTTGATGAGTGTTACTTAATAAAATGCTTGTTTAGGAATGCCACACGTGAGAAAAGCACCTACTGTGTCCTCAATCAGTTTTACATTCATTTCATACTCAGATAATCAGAGTAGCGCATTTCAACTAGTGGATTAAAGCAAGGCGGAGATAACTAAATCTAGAAATATGGGGCTATTACCTAACAAGTATAATTCAAAAACAGTGTAACCCATATGAGAATTATACGAATCATAATAATAACAAAATGAAGGAAAATTTTAACTACCATTGGGATGATGCTACAGATCTACTGGGCGCCCCGAGCGTAACACCATCTGATACCATTCTTGATACATCTGCATATGTCAAATGGAAGGAGTCAAAATGCCAACATAGTGAAGAAATATCCCCAAGATTATATGGGATATTTTAGATATGAGCATGTTAACAATAAATACACACACACACACACACACACACACACACACACACACACACACACACACACACACACACACACACACACTACTCCTAAGCAAGTTATTTCTAACGCACAAATACTAAGCAAATTACACATGTTATGTGATGAGTACCTAATATTGTATAATTAACCCTGGTTGTTAAGGGCATTATCATTATTTTTCTGGTTAATTATCCCTCATTAGGTGAATTTTCTATCTTCAGGTGTTCAAGAGAGGATGGACAGGATCTGAGCCAATCAGGGCGTTTAAAGGCCCAGAACAGAGCAAGATCAACCATCGGGGCAGCCCTGAAGGAAACCAGACCGTAAAGGTTTGGACTGTGAAGATTGGATGTCCACATGAGGGGCAAGCCTGCATCAAACGCCAAGTGGAGATCATCTCCACTATCCAAAGAATTACAACTCGAGTCAGCTTCACCCTCTCATGTGTGTTCAGCTGGATCATGTGGACCGTCCACACCACTCTTGCAATCAGCCAAGGAAGGGGGACCATCTGGTCATCCAATCCTCCCTATCCAAGCATCAAGAAGCAACATGGAAGAAGACTCCATTACATCCGCCAGATCCATGGTCATCTCCAAGATAATCATGGGCCATCTCCAATCAAGCAATGGAGGATATTCGTCCATCCAACGCTCAGCAACAGAGGATGTCCCACAGCCATCCATGCGTGTGCATCTGGTTGGTGTCCAAGTGCCTCACATGAGCAGCTCACCATTGTCCACCGTCCAACAGCAACAGCTGCTCTCCCCCACCAACATGATGATTCAACCGTCCATCAGTGCAGCAGATCAGCGGTGTAGCACCATGCCACACGCCCAATAGCTGGACATCTTTCATCTCAACCGTCCATTTCACGTCCAGATGTGGTGGATCACATCATCACCATCCAATTCAGCAAGGTGGGCCATCACATGCACGATCATCCAGCAGCACCATCAGCTGTCTTCTCTACCATCATCAGAATCCCAGGCTCACATCCAACGGCCAGGAGCTAACAACTTTCACACGTGCAAGACCTCACGACCATTCATCCATCATCACACGTGTTCAACATCTCATTCTCCTGCCTTCAGCTCCAGCTTCAACGGTCAACAAGTGGACCCCACCAATCTGCTTCACCACCGTCCAACAGCAGCCCACCATCCACATGTGCAGCCTGATCCAATCTCAGCCATCCATTAAGGTGAACCCCACCTGTTGAGAACGTCCATTTCATCTCAAGTCGTCTAATAAGGTGGACGTCTTCCAGCTCAGCACACGTGCTGATCATGGACTGTCCACTCCCTCCAACAATCAAGTGGACCGTCCATCACGTCCAGCAGTAGGCGTCCGTCCAAGCAGCAGCAAAAACCTCAGCCGTCCTTCAACCAGTGGACCCACATCTCCAGCAGCAGCATCCAGATCCAAATTCACAGCAGTCGTCCATCAAGATGGGCCCCATTCCAATCATCCAACGGTTCAGCCAGCAGCCCCACTGATCACACACCCATCATCCAGCAACAGTTCTTCCATGCCAGCTCCAACACGTGCCAACTCATCCTGCAGAGGACGTCTCCAACAGCAGCAATGGAGGAGATCTTCCACCATCCATGAACAACAGCGATGGAGATGATCTCTCCAACGTCTAAAGCAGGTCGACCATCACCATGATCTTCACCGTCCAAGGCCACCCAACCTTCATCCGTGTCTAGCTGGAAGGTGGGCCACATATCAGACAGCTCCATCATGTCCAGCAACAGCAGCAGCTGCCAAAACAGCAACCGTCCATCAAGTGGCCCACCATCAACACCCATCCATGGATCCCAGCTGATGAAAGACGCCGCCATCATCATCACGTTTAACCACCATCAGGTGATCACCACAGCAGGAAATCTCAGCCGTTGATCAGCTTCAACATCAGCCGTCCATGGTGTCTGGCATCCAGCAAGATCAGCAGGCCCCACCTTGCACGTGCAGCTGAACTAGCTCACCCATCCATCAAGATAGGCCACAATCCACCCGTCTAGCATGTAGCAGTTGACGTTACAGCAAACAATTACCTGATCTCTAGCTGTCCATCATTGCTGCCCTCATCTGCCTCACCAAGCTCTCCAGCCATCCATCAACATGTCTAGCAGTGGACGTCCAACCAGCTGTCCAGTGAGCACCAGCGTCCACTCCTCACACGTGCTGCAAGCACATCTTAGCTGCACCAGTTGGAGACGTCATCTCCACCATCCGTGTCCTGCAAGGAGGGCCACACATCAATCCATTCAATGGCTAGCAACAATCCCAAACAGTGGACGTGCCTCATCTCCACCATGGCTGCAAGAGAGGAACTCTCTCTCTCTCTCTAGCTCTCTCTCTCTCTCTCCTTCTCTCATCCCAAGACATGTCCTTCTCTCTCTCTCTTGCTCTCATCCCAACACATGAAGTGCCACCTAGGCTTGGGTGCCACCTAGGCTTGGGTGCCACCTAGAATTGGGAGGAGGCTTGGGAGCCTCTCAAAAATCTATAAAAGGAGGCCTCTCCTCCTCATTTGAATCATCCCTCAAAATCCCATCTCATCCCATTCTCTACAACTCCTCCCTTCTCTTCTTTAGTTTTCTTTCTTTCTTTTGTAGTGTAGAGTAGTTTTCTCCTTTGTAGAGAATTTAGTCTTCCATTGTAGCATGGTTGGCTAAACCTCTAGCTAAGGCTAGGGGTGAAGCCTTTGAAGAAATTTGCAAGCCTTGGTTCTTTTGGTTCAACATTGTGTGGTGTAAATGTTGGAGTTCTCTTTGGTTGATTGGTTCAGTTATCCACCTCGGCAGATGCTATTGTTGTGCAAGACCCTTGATCCATCGTCGACTCCAGGCACGTTGGATGCTTGGGATCCCTTGCACACCAATTAGCTAGTTCATGATCGATAAAGTCCTTTGATCCATCATCGACTCCGGGCACGTTGGATGCTTTGGATTCCCTACGGTCATCGAGCTAGTGCAGGTAAAGTCATCGATCTGTAAAATCCCTTGATCCATTGTAGACTCTGGGCACATTGGATTCTTTGAATTCCCTGCGATCGATAGACGAGATCTTAACGGTTGGATCGGTCAATCAAAGCCTCCTATCTTGTAAGTATGCATTTGATCGTGTGATTTGTGATCTTATCGGTTGACTTGTTGGCAAAGTTGTTGATCTGTACAATTCTTTGATCCATTGTCGACTCCGGGCACAGTGGATGCTTGGAATTCCCTGCGATCAACTAACGAGTGCTTCATGGTCAAATCAATCGGTTCAGATCACCATCTTTTATGAAATATGCAAATGGTTTAACTGTTTTATCTTCCGGTTAGAATGAATCTTTATTCGATTCCAGTTGAGTTACAGTTGGACCAATGAATCAAATCTTGTGAATGAATCAAAGATGGATCCCTGATGCCTTAGCCCCTTTTCTATTTTTGTCTTTCACCACACACAACTTGCTCCACTCTCGTGGATAAACCAGATTTCATCTCACTCACTTAAACTAATTCCTCTAAGTGTTCTTAACCCCAATCCCTGTGGATCGACCTCGGTCTTACCGAGTATTTTACTACTTCGCTACCTGCACTTGGGTGTGCAATCTTCGAATTGTAGCAAGTTTTTGGCGCCGCTGCCGGGGGATTGGCATCGGTTTAAGAATATTTTTGGAATTGGTTTATGTATATATATTGTCAATAGTATACTAACTTCTTTTATTTTGTTGCTCTCAAGAATCGTTCATAGCCAAGTGTTCTTCTTTCCGGGTAACCTCTTTCCTTATCTCCTTGTTTAGTGTTTATGCGTAAGTGGACTCGTGATCACACAAGACGTCTTCTAAGCGACGGAATTTTGGTTGAAGGTCTATCTAATCACTGTGTTAGAAAACTTCCTGATACTTGTGAATTAACCATAAACATGGCCGAGAATGAAAATGAATATGATCAAGATGAGAATGAAGTACACAATGAGCCACCATTTAGGAGTTTACGTGATTACTTGCAACCTGCAAGAACGAGTACTCCTTCTTGTATGGTTTTTCCGGTGAATGCGGGCAACATTGATTTTAAACCTGGAGTGATACAGTTACTTCCTAAATTTCATGGACTCGACACTGAAAGTCCCTATTTACATTTGAGGGAATTCGATGAAGTAATCGCTACTTTGCATTACGACAACGTTTCTGATGACGTGGTTAGGTTAAAACTATTTCCTTTTTCCTTGAAGGAGAAGGCCAAGTCTTGGTTGCACTCCTTAAGGCCCAGAACCATAGGGACATGGCAAGAGATGACTAAGGAATTTCTTAAAAAGTTTTTCCCTATTCATAAGACCAACACCCTGAAACGAGATATAATGAATTTTTCCCAAAAGGAGAATGAAACTTTTTTTCAGTGTTGGGAACATTTCAAGGAACTCTTACTTGCCTGCCCACATCATGGCTACGAAACATGGCGCTTGATTAGCTTCTTCTATAATGGATTGAGCCCAGTCATGCGCCAATTCGTAGAAATGATGTGTAATGGGGAGTTTATGAGCAAAGGTTCTGATGAGGCTATGGAATACTTTGACTTCTTAGCAGAAAACTCCCAATCTTGGGACACATCTGACAAACCCGCTAAGACCAAGCCTGGGCCCAATGAAAAAAGAGATGTTTATCTTTTAACCGAGGATGACGATGTCAATGCAAAGATAGCAGGGCTCACACGTAAAATAGAAGCCATGGAATTAAGGAAGGTCAACGCTATTAAAACCAGGGAAACTGAAAGTGTTTGTGACATTTGTAAGAGCGATGCACACTTTACCAAGGGTTGTCCTACAATCACATCTTTTCAAGAATTATTGCACGATCAAGCCAATGTCATGAATACTTATCAAAGGCCTTTCAATGCCCCAGTGTCAAACACGTATAATCCTAATTGGCGGAACCATCCAAACTTCAGTTGGAGAAACGGACAAACTGCTAATGTAGGCAATAATCCTCAAGTGCCTTCCATTGGCACACCGTATGTGCCCCCACCAAGGAAGACCCTAGAGGATACTTTGCATACATTCATGGAGGGACAAGCTCAAATCAATCAGAGACAAGATCAGAACATCACGCACATCATGCAAACCCTCCAAGAGCTCAAAACTTCCGTTGAAAGAATCGAATCACGACAGAATGTTAAGGAGAAAGGGACCTTTCCGGCCCAACCTCAACCTAACCCGAAGGGACAGTATGAGGTGAATGATTCAGGTTCTTCCAACCCTCATGTTGAGCACGCTAAATCTGTCACCACCCTAAGAAGTGGTAAGGTGATTGAAAAAGATATTCCTAGGAAAGTTGATAAACCTAAGGAATCATCTAAATCGAAGAGTGATGACAGATCTAGTGATGATCAACCTGAGAAGGAGACAGAGCATGTTTTCGAGCCAGTGGTCCCGTTTCCCCAACGCCTACTCTCATCCAAAGCAATGGTTAAAGCTCAAGATGTCTTGGAAGTTTTTAAACAAGTGAAAATCAACATACCCTTGTTGGATGCAATCAAGCAGATACCTTCATATGCCAAGTTTCTGAAAGATCTTTATACTATTAAGCGCAAGCTCAATGTACAAAAGAAAGCCTTTTTTACTGAACAGGTTAGTGCTATCATTAACCAAAACTCTCTCCCAAAATACAAAGATCCAGGAAGTCCTACTATTACTTGCATAATAGGGAACTTCCGGTTCGAACAAGCACTTCTTGACTTAGGGGCGAGTGTCAATCTTATGCCCTTCTCGGTGTACGAACAACTGGGACTCGGTGAATTGAAACCCACCAGAACCACCTTGCAACTTGCCGATCGATCTGTACGGATACCGAGAGGAGTAGTGGAAGATGTGTTGGTACAAGTCGACAAATTCTACTTCCCAGTAGACTTCATCGTCTTGGATACCCAACCTGTAGCAAATGTTAGCACCCAGATACCTATTATTCTTGGCCGACCATTCCTGGCAACTTCCAATGCTATGATCAACTGCAGGAATGGGGTCGTGAAGTTTTCATTTGGCAATATGAAGTTAGAGCTAAATGTTTTCAACATGTGTAAACAACAAGGGAATGATGATGAGATCCATGAGGCCAACCTGATCGATACCCTCATGGAAGAAGAATTCCTTCTAACCTCTCTGTCCGAACCCTTAGAAGCATGTCTAGCCCACTTTGCTAATTCTGATGATGAGATAATTTTGGAAGTGGTGAATGGATTGTTAGAATCCACCCTTGTGCATGATACAAACCAGTGGAGGCCCCATTTTGAAAAACTCTCTCTAAATGATTCACGACCTCTACCATCAAGAATTGAAGCACCAAAGCTTGACCTGAAGCCATTACCTTTGGAACTGAAATATACATACTTGGGTCAAGGCAACACTTTTCATGTGGTTATTTCATCTCACCTTGATAAAGACCAAGAGGACAAATTGATCAATGTTCTCAAAGAACACAAGGATGCCATAGGTTGGACAATTGCTGACATCAAGGGAATTGATCCCCTGATTTGTACCCATAGGATACACCTCGAGGAGAATGCTAAACCCTCTAGACAACCACAAAGGAGATTGAATCCAAACATGACTGAAGTGGTTAAAGCCGAGGTCCTCAAGCTATTGGATGTGGGTATCATCTACCCTATTTCAGATAGCCAATGGGTAAGTCCAACCCAAGTGGTACCCAAAAAATCTGGAGTTACCATAGTTGCAAATGCAGACAATGAGTTGGTGCCAACTAGAGTCACTACTGGTTGGAGAATGTGTATCGACTATAGGAAACTGAATACTGTTACTAAGAAGGACCACTTTCCTTTACCATTCATTGATCAAATGTTAGAGAGGTTAGCTGGTCACTCCTATTACTGTTTCCTAGATGGGTACTCTGGATACAACCAAATAGAGATTGCCCTAGAAGATTAAGAGAAAACCACATTCACTTGTCCATTTGGCACCTTTGCGTACAAGAGGATGCCTTTCGGACTGTGTAATGCTCCTGCCACTTTTCAGAGATGCATGCTCAGCATTTTCTCTGACATGGTTGGACATTTCTTGGAAGTCTTCATGGATGACTTCTCGGTATTTGGTTGTTCCTTTGATGAATGTTTGAACCATTTACAATTGGTCTTGACAAGGTGTGAAGAAAAGAATCTTGTTTTGAATTGGGAAAAGTGTCATTTTATGGTTCAAAAGGGAATTGTTCTTGGACATAATATTTTGTCCAACGGAATAGAAGTAGACAAGGCAAAGATCGACTTAATTGCCAACCTACCAGCCCCCATAAGTGTACGAAACATTCGTTCTTTCTTGGGTCATGCAGGATTCTATAGGAGATTTATAAAGGACTTCAGTCATATCTCTCGTCCATTATGCAATCTCCTGCAAAAGGATGCTCCATTCGAGTGGACCAATGACTGCCAAGAAGCTTTCACCAAGCTTAAAGGCATGTTGACCAGCGCACCGATAATGCAACCACCCGATTGGACTATACCTTTTGAAATCATGTGTGACGCAAGTGACTACGCTGTTGGGGCAGTTTTAGGGCAAAGAAAAGACAAGAAGCCCTATGTTATATACTACGCAAGTAGAACCTTGAACAGTGCGCAAGTAAACTACTCTACTACGGAAAAGGAACTCCTTGCCGTAGTCTTTGCACTTGACAAGTTCAGATCCTACTTGATTGGGTCCAAAATTGTGATTTTTACTGATCATGCGGCTCTCAAGTGTCTTCTTTCTAAGAAAGATGCTAAGCCTCGCTTGCTCAGGTGGATCCTTTTGCTCCAAGAATTCGACCTTGAGATTCGAGACAAAAAGGGAGTAGAAAACGTAGTGGCTGATCACTTGTCTCGCCTAGTACTCTCTGATTCCGTAGAGACAACACCGATAAAGGACACTTTCCCTGATGAACAGTTGTTTAAAGTCTCTTGCCAACCTTGGTTTGCTGACATTGTTAACTATCTTGCTGCAGGAAGAATTCCGAGTCATTGGACCCCACAAGATAAAAGGAAATTTTTCATAGAGGTACGCAACTTTTTTTGGGATGATCCGTATTTGTTCAAATACTGCCCAGATCAAATCATAAGGAGGTGTGTTCCAGATAATGAACAAACCAGTGTCATCTCCTTTTGCCATTCTTATGCATGTGGTGGTCATTTCTCTTCTAAGAAAACCGCTGCCAAGATTCTCCAGTGCGGTTTCTACTGGCCTTTAATATTCAAGGACACCCATGTTTTTTGCAAAGCATGTGACCGTTGTCAGAAGTTGGGAGGAATCTCGCGTAGAAATATGATGCCTTTAAATCCGATATTGATCATCGAAGTTTTCGACTGTTGGGGTATCGATTTCATGGGACCATTCCCTTCCTCATTTGGATATCTGTATATCCTATTGGCTGTCGATTATGTCTCCAAATGGGTTGAGGCAATCCCGTGTAGAACCAATGATCACAAAACGGTTCTACGATTTCTAAAAGAAAATATTCTATCAAGATTTGGGACACCTCGAGCCATTATCAGTGATGGGGGTACACACTTCTGTAACAGACCTTTCGAGGCTTTGATGAAGAGATATGGTATCACACACAAGGTGAGTACGCCCTATCACCCACAAACAAGTGGTCAAGCAGAAGTTTCCAACAGGAAAATCAAACACATCTTGGAAAAAACTGTAAATCCAGATCGCAAGGATTGGTCTCTAAGACTAACCGATGCGTTGTGGGCTTACCGTACAGCGTACAAAACCCCGATTGGAATGTCTCCCTATAAACTTGTCTATGGGAAAGCTTGCCATCTGCCTGTGGAGTTGGAACATAAAGCTTATTGGGCTATAAAGAAATTCAATTTCAATCTTGACAAGGCCAGTTCGCTTCGCAAACTCCAGCTGAACGAGTTGGAGGAAATCCGGAATGAGGCTTATGATAATGCCAGAATATACAAGGAACGAACGAAGGTATTCCATGACAGGAATATCCTTCGAAGATCTTTCGAACCATCTCAGAAAGTTCTCTTGTACAATTCTAGGCTACATCTGTTTCCAAGAAAGCTGAAATCTCGATGGACCGGCCCTTTTATAGTCAAAACTGTTTACCCTCATGGGGCTATCGAGATTGAGAACCCCAAAAATGGAAATGTATTTAAAGTGAACGGGCAGCGTTTGAAGCCCTTTCTTGAGGGATTTGCCCCAGAGGAGGAATCCACCCCTCTGGAAGATCCTGTTTATCAGGATTAATCTCCTAGTCTGATGGAGATCCCCTTTTGTATACTAGTAGGTTAGTTTGTTTCTTGTATTTTGTTTTGCCAACTCGAAAAATTCCAGCGCTTACAAGTATTCATCCTCTCAGGTACTCTTTACCCTCTATTCTTTACCATTTTGCTCTCATGTTGCAATTATCTATGCATTCATTTTTCAACATTGAGGACAATGTTACATTTAGGTTGGGGGTGTGGAATTTCTGTGAAAAATCTTTCCAGTTGTCTATCTCTTTGCTATTTTAGGTATAAAAAAAAATTGTTTTATTGGAAACATCCTGTTCGTGTTGAACGCACCGTGATAGAGGACCTTAGTTGGAAATCGCTGTTGAAACCGACAGATATTCCCTGTTCCCAGAAATCATGAAGGGGATTAAGGCAGCTGGAAGGTGAAGCACACTCTCATGGTATTATGAGCAGCGTAAGACCCCAAACTGAATTGATCATGGAAAATGTGAGGATGTGGCTCATCTTGTGGCCGAAGGAGTCTGTCGGATGATACGTGGTCTATGTGCATTGCACAAAAGGAACAAGAAATTTTGTGGTTGTATTGTCTGTAAATTATTATTTCTTTAACCTTAAAAAAAAATCTAGGGATTTATGTGATTTATGTGATTTCGAAATAATTTGAATAGTAGAATGAAAAGGCATTTGGTTATGACAATGTTAAAGCTTAGAGTTTAGTTGCTTCAGTAAATTTTAAAATTGAGTTCTTTCCATTAATTTTCTATTAGAAAATGATAAACATTGATTGAGTCATGAATTTTCACAAGTTCACATCTAACTTGCATTGCCAGGATTTGAGTTTGGTACTATAATGTTGACTTGATGATTGTTAGAGTGATAGACACCTAGCCTGGAGATCCTTGTTTACTTGGTTCACATAAAAAAAAAAAAAAAAAGAGTGAAAAAAAGGAATATTCACAGTAATTTGGGGCAAGGATTTTCATCCATTATCGTTACCATTACAAAACATTACCATAGTACGAAGTGAGCCTTTTGGAGTCTTCGGCTATCGGTTATTGATTGAAAAAAAAAAATCAAAAGCTGGAAAATGTTGAAAAAAAAAAAATAGTAGCAAGGTTCAGAATCAATGACTTGGTTGATCTGACCATTCTCTTCAATCATTAGTGTTAACATGAAAGTAGAAGACTGAACCCCTAGTTGTGTCAAGGCTAGACTTCACAGTGCACCATGGAACTCAATGTTTAGAATGCTTCTATTGAATGACTAATGCTTTGAACTCAATTAAGTTGTTTACTAAGTGACTAGAATCCATATTCTCAAAACTGTATGCCTTGGAAACTCTACTGTTTAGATAACTTGAAGGATCACATAAATACATTGAACCTTTTCTTCTCTCTATCTTTGTTTCATTAGGAAATAAGAGAAGTCTTGAGATGATTTCGATGGATGAAAACTGTCAAGGATAAGATTGATTGCAGTATTTTGAAAAATCCTTAGATGATTTTCACATGTTTTGCTCGAGACTAGCAAAATGCTGGTTGGGGGGTGTGATGAGTACCTAATATTGTATAATTAACCCTGGTTGTTAAGGGCATTATCATTATTTTTCTAGTTAATTATCCCTCATTAGGTGAATTTTCTATCTTCAGGTGTTCAAGAGAGGATGGACAGGATCTGAGCCAATCAGGGCGTTTAAAGGCCCAGAACAGAGCAAGATCAACCATCGGGGCAGCCCTGAAGGAAACCAGACCGTAAAGGTTTGGACTGTGAAGATTGGATGTCCACATGAGGGGCAAGCCTGCATCAAACGCCAAGTGGAGATCATCTCCACTATCCAAAGAATTACAACTCGAGTCAGCTTCACCCTCTCATGTGTGTTCAGCTGGATCATGTGGACCGTCCACACCACTCTTGCAATCAGCCAAGGAAGGGGGACCATCTGGTCATCCAATCCTCCCTATCCAAGCATCAAGAAGCAACATGGAAGAAGACTCCATTACATCCGCCAGATCCATGGTCATCTCCAAGATAATCATGGGCCATCTCCAATCAAGTAATGGAGGATATTCGTCCATCCAACGCTCAGCAACAGAGGATGTCCCACAGCCATCCATCCGTGTGCATCTGGTTGGTGTTCAAGTGCCTCACACGAGCAGCTCACCATTGTCCACCGTCCAACAGCAACTGCTGCTCTCCCCCACCAACGTGATGATTCAACCGTCCATCAGTGCAGCAGATCAGCGGTGTAGCACCATGCCACACGCCCAATAGCTGGACATCTTTCATCTCAACCGTCCATTTCACGTCCAGATGTGGTGGATCACATCATCACCATCCAATTCAGCAAGGTGGGCCATCACATGCACGATCATCCAGCAGCACCATCAGCTGTCTTCTCTACCATCATCAGAATCCCAGGCTCACATCCAACGGCCAGGAGCTAACAACTTTCACACGTGCAAGACCTCATGACCATTCATCCATCATCACACGTGTTCAACATCTCATTCTCCTGCCTTCAGCTCCAGCTTCAACGGTCAGCAAGTGGACCCCACCAATCTGCTTCACCACCGTCCAACAGCAGCCCACCATCCACACGTGCAGCCTGATCCAATCTCAGCCATCCATTAAGGTGAACCCCACCTGTTGAGAACGTCCATTTCATCTCAAGCCGTCTAATAAGGTGGACGTCTTCCAGCTCAGCACACGTGCTGATCATGGACCGTCCACTCCCTCCAACAATCAAGTGGACCGTCCATCACGTCCAGCAGTAGGCGTCCGTCCAAGCAACAGCAAAAACCTCAGCCGTCCTTCAACCAGTGGACCCACATCTCCAGCAGCAGCATCCAGATCCAAATTCACAGCAGTCGTCCATCAAGATGGGCCCCATTCCAATCATCCAACGGTTCAGCCAGCAACCCCACTGATCGCACACCCATCATCCAGCAACAGTTCTTCCATGCCAGCTCCAACACGTGCCAACTCATCCTGCAGAGGACGTCTCCAACAGCAGCAATGGAGGAGATCTTCCACCATCCATGAACAGCAACGATGGAGATGATCTCTCCAACGTCCAAAGCAGGTCGACCATCACCATGATCTTCACCGTCCAAGGCCACCCAACCTTCATCCGTGTCTTGCTGGAAGGTGGGCCACATATCAGACAGCTCCATCACGTCCAGCAACAGCAGCAGCTGCCAAAACAGCAACCGTCCATCAAGTGGCCCACCATCAACATCCATCCATGGATCCCAGCTGATGAAAGACGCCGCCATCATCATCACGTTTAACCACCATTAGGTGATCACCACAGCAGGAAATCTCAGCCATTGATCAGCTTCAACATTAGCCGTCCATGGTGTCTGGCATCCAGCAAGATCAGCAGACCCCACCTTGCACGTGCAGCTGAACCAGCTCACCCATCCATCAAGATAGGCCACAATCCAACCGTCCAGCATGTAGCAGTTGACGTTACAGCAAACAATTACCTGATCTCCAGCCGTCCATCATTGCTGCCCTCATCTGCCTCACCAAGCTCTCCAGCCATCCATCAACATGTCCAGCAGTGGACGTCCAACCAGTTGTCCAGTGAGCACGAGCGTCCACTCCTCACACGTGCTGCAAGCACATCTTAGTTGCACCAGTTGGAGACGTCATCTCCACCATCCGTGTCCTGCAAGGAGGGCCACACATCAATCCATTCAATGGCTAGCAACAATCCCAAACAGTGGACGTGCCTCATCTCCACCATGGCTGCAAGAGAGGAACTCTCTCTCTCTCTCTCTAGCTCTCTCTCTCTCTCTCCTTCTCTCATCCCAAGACATGTCCTTCTCTCTCTCTCTTGCTCTCATCCCAACACATGAAGTGCCACCTAGGCTTGGGTGCCACCTAGGATTGGGAGGAGGCTTGGGAGCCTCTCAAAAATCTATAAAAGGAGGCCTCTCCTCCTCATTTAAATCATCCCTCAAAATCCCATCTCATCCCATTCTCTACAACTCCTCCCTTCTCTTCTTTAGTTTTCTTTTTTTCTTTTGTAGTGTAGAGTAGTTTTCTCCTTTGTAGAGAATTTAGTCTTCCATTGTAGCATGGTTGGCTAAACCTCTAGTTAAGGCTAGGGGTGAAGCCTTTGAAGAAATTTGCAAGCCTTGGTTCTTTTGGTTCAACATTGTGTGGTGTAAATGTTGGAGTTCTCTTTGGTTGATTGGTTCGGTTATCCACCTCGGCAGACGCTATTGTTGTGCAAGACCCTTGATCCATCGTCGACTCCGGGCACGTTGGATGCTTGGGATCCCTTGCACACCAATTAGCTAGTTCATGATCGATAAAGTCCTTTGATCCATCGTCGACTCCAGGCACGTTGGATGCTTTGGATTCCCTACGGTCATCGAGCTAGTGCAGGTAAAGTCATCGATCTGTAAAATCCCTTGATCCATTGTAGACTCTGGGCACATTGGATGCTTTGGATTCCCTGCGATTGATAGACGAGATCTTAACGGTTGGATCGGTCAATCAAAGCCTCCTATCTTGTAAGTATGCATTTGATCGTGTGATTTGTGATCTTATCGGTTGACTTATTGGCAAAGTTGTTGATCTGTACAATTCTTTGATCCATTGTCGACTCCGGGCACAGTGGATGCTTGGAATTCCCTACGATCAACTAACGAGTGCTTCATGGTCAAATCAATCGGTTCAGATCACCATCTTTTATGAAATATGCAAATGGTTTAACTGTTTTATCTTCCGGTTGGAATGAATCTTTATTCAATTCCAGTTGAGTTACAGTTGGACCAATGAATCAAATCTTGTGAATGAATCAAAGGTGGATCCCTGATGCCTTAGCCCCTTTTCTATTTTTGTCTTTCACCACACACAACTTGCTCCACTCTCGTGGATAAACCAGCTTTCACCTCACTCAACTAAACTAATTCCTCTAAGTGTTCTTAACCCCAATCCCTGTGGATCGACCTCGGTCTTACCGAGTATTTTACTACTTCACTACCTGCACTTGGGTGTGCAATCTTCGGATTGTAGCATTATGCACACAAGCAGGCGCAGATAATGAAGACGCACAAAATAATACATTTCCTAAACAAGTTGATTAAATACACAGATGCATATCCTAGGGATCACATGAGGACACAAAAGGTAGCGTTGGTGCCACATCAAGCAACTAGGCACCCACACATCCTCCACAAGTGATTGTCATGATATGCATGGATAACCAAGTATTTATTAGTCCAATTCGCACAACAAATTGGTGAAGCTAGAATACCTTCATTATATAACAAGTCTAGCTGGGACTATCTGGCTCCTTGCGATGGGTCGCCAATGATCACCGGTAACCCCTCATTCCGAAGTTGAGTTATCCTCCCTTTTTTTGTTAAGAAAGAAAAAGATTTATTCACAAATGGCCACAGCCAGGAGCAGCCACACACACACACACATTCGGGGGACCTCAAACAAAAAGACTCTGACGCCGCCTATTGTATGACACCACCCTCCCTTCCTGAAAGTGAAAGGGGCTGCATAAAGACTCTGCAGCCGCCTCTCGAGTAACTAGATTTTCTAGACCCACTTTGTCGAGAAAGATGAGACCGTGAATTTCCTACAGTAATTCAACCAACAGGAAGAAATTCCTCTTTAATTGAGCACCACTTCCTATACGAGCCAACCCATTGACCACCATATTCCCTTCCCTCGCTACGTGAGTGAGGGTGAACTCACTTGTGTTAACGAGCTTGATTATCCTCTCCTTCCAATACCACCATTTCTAGCTTTTGTTGTCACAATCTATCAGCGTATCAATCACCATTTGAGTTATCCTCCCATAAAAGCATGGTCTGGCAGTGACTCGTCAGCCACTTCCAAATCAAAGCAGAATGGCTCGTCAGCCACATATCAAATACAATTAATCAATTCAGAGGTGCGGGCTAATCAATCAAAACTAAACTAATACATACCCGAGTTGTTTGAACGGTACACAGGCATGCTAACATTGGCCAGGGTCACATTTGTCACAAGGGTCATTCGAACAACGATCTGTCACCTCTGTCAATGCTCACTGGTTACTACGGGAAGGCTCATCACCCCAACGTAGGCTGACAACTCAGACACAAAGTCTCATACTACAATCCTTGGCTCATGAGACTTGGGATCATATCACAATACAATTTTAAATGGACTATACATTGGTAATGTCGGATTCTAGATTCAATAGAGTGTGATTCAACCAATCAAACATAAGAATGATTAACTTTGTATGGAACCTATTCGGTTGACCCAAGTGGACCGCAATAAACCGATAGTGGTACCTATCAGTCGACCGTGTTCCGTCTAGTTGATCAAATAAGTTCATAACTGTCAATCGAATAATATGTAATACATTAGTCAAACGGTTGTCAGAGCTTAATCCAAACAGTTATAAATCTATTACAACAGGGCACATCAATGACACAATTATCGAAAACATTATCACCCAATTTATTAAAGCACCTGGCCCAACCGACTAGCCCGACTGATCCAAAGGACTAGGATGACATAGCTTGGGTGACACAGGGCATCACAAACCAACAAAAGCACGAATGAAATATAATATCATGTTTCTCATATCACTCAAGCAATTCATCGAGCATGTTTTCACCCAACTGCAACTGAGGCATTTCATCAAATATGTTATACGCACATCATTAATTTACAAATAAATTATATTATTAAAATAATTTCTAACATTTATAAAATAAAATAAATAAAATTCAACACAGTTAAACAATCATTAACTAGTAATTACCAGAAACAAGCTTGGGGGTAGATCTTCACCTTATAGTCGAAATTCCGCGATTCGAAGCGGCTCAAGTGTCGGAATTCAAGAAAAACCTCACCTATCTACAATTAATTATAAATCTAGGGTTAATCAATTGGGATTTACTCTAATTAAACATCTAATTAGGGTTTAGAGTTTAGGTATACCTTGGACTAGGAAAATCCCCAAATCGACTCAACGAATCAGGGCCTGAGATTTGCGTGCAACGGAATTTACACGGGGCCGAGCTCGATTACGGCTCCACAATATCATGAGCCGCTCCTAAATCCTAGCATGAACAAGCCCTAAGGTTAGGGTTTTCTAAGTTTCAGAAAAAATGAAATGGTTCCAACCTTAATGTTAAAAAATAAGAAACGGAAGAAGGAGGCAAGATCATAAAGGCCAGGGCTTTGGGACTTTGGGTTTTGGTGAGAAATCAAAGGGTTAAGTGAGATTTTGTTACCTCAAATCGTAAAGCAAGGGAAAATCGACGAAGTATTCAGTAGCTATGGTGTTCATCGAAGAGAATCCACTGACCACAACTCCAAGACCTTCTCTCCCTCACCATTTTCTTCCTCTTTCTATCTTTCTCTCCTCCTCTTTATCTCCTTTATTAGGAAATCGGATTTGGGGGAGAGCCCCAAAGGGACTCTATTTATAGTCTCAAATTTAGCCCAAATGGTCCTAAGAGCTTGGTCTTTGGTAATATAGCCCTATGGGTGGTCATTTCCCACTATTGGGGCCCACCAGAAGGTGCACGGACTGATCTAGGCCTTGGGATATGTGAACTAGTGGTGATCTGCCTATGGACACGATTATTTGCATTTCGAATGTGGCGATCAATGGTTACGACACACTGTTCGTTTAACGGTCACCGACCATCGATCGGGGTCACGACTTTAGGGTTAGTTGCAAGGAAATGTTTAAGACTAGAATCCTTAATTTCATTGGAATCTAGCGGCTCGAAAGCCATAACTTCACGTAAGTCGGAGTGAAAAAAATTAACTTAAATTTTAGAAACTTTAGCGCAGAAGTACACATTATATGGGCAATGTTTTTGGAACTTTATAACTAATTAATTATTTTTATAATTTTTATATTATTTCTTATCAAGTCTAATTTCATCTTACAAAATTTTAGCTCATTCCGATGTTTAGAAAAGTTACTAAAATTCAACAAGTATATGCTGCTAGAAACTAATAATTTTCTAGATAGTTTCTAAATATTTCTAAAATAAACCTAATTATATTATTTATTTTATTTTTTATTATATTTTTATATAAAACTAGACTCATCAAGATTTAATTTGGATTTTGAATCACATCAATCGGAGTTATAACGAAGTAGATATGATTTTTTAAAGTTGACTAAAAATGTAGGATCAGAAACGCGAAATCCGATCAACCGGCTTGGGGAATCTGGTCAACCGGCCGGAGGCATCCGGTTGACCAATTACTACTATCCTATTTTCTTCCAAAAACCTCAAAAGTTCTCATTTCACATCATTTCTTCCTTTTTGCTTTACTTCATTTACCAAATCGATCATTCTACCTTGTCTTTGAACAATCCACGACCCATAAGGACCCAACCTTCTCGATTGGAGCATCCAAACATCAAATTTACTACTTTCAGAGTCGCGAATCCTCAACTCCTTCATCTTTTAAACTTTCATTCATCTACTTTACTTTCCATTTCTTCATTCCACCTACCAAAGTACTCTAACCTGACGTATCCAAACGTCCATAGACTCGAGTCTTCTCACCAATGCGCCTAAAGTTTAAGTTGTTGCGTTCAAAATCAAGTAGAATTAAGGAGTTTGATCCTAAGGTTCCCATTTCTAAACTTAAGGCCTCTCCTTTTGGTCCCAACATGTGCACGGACATGTATTCAAATCGAGAAATCAAAGGTAATGCCCAAGGACATCTAATTTCCAAGTTGGAGAAAACTCGGGGCATATATTACAGAAGGTTCGCTCATCGTGCGAAAGGTGCTTCTAGGAGGCGCACTCTGCCTCACAAATATGGACGGAGAAGATCTTCCTGAGCTAATCAACGCCGATCACGACATAATTCACCACGGCTAGCACGAAGGTCGCTAAACGTCATATAAGGTCAAAACTAACCCCCCATCCACCCAATTGTTCGCTCGCCTCAAGTGTAAGGCTGCGATGTAGTAATAATTCTCGGTAAGATCGAGGTCGATCCACAGGGAAAGAGGTAAACAATTCCAACTAATCTAATAACTAGAATCTAAGAAGTTTAGGAAAATAGTTTTTCACATAAAATAGGAAAATCTAAAATTAAGAAGAACTAGAGTATCGAGGATCCACTTGTAGTAGTCCAATGTCAATCCATTCATCCAAGCACAACACAATTAGAATCAAAGTCCTATCTCTCATCTAATTGGAGGATATAACATTCAAGCACAACAATCCCACTTAAATCTGGAAATCAGATTTCTAGTTCTAATGAAACACATACAACTTGAACTTGTAGCCTTCGGAGTAACAGCCATGCCAAGAGACTATGGCATGCTCAAGGGTTACTACAATTCGAATTTAAACAACCCAATTATAGTAATCTCAAAGAATTGCAAAGAACTCATGTCCGGAGCACACAAACTCTCACAAAACTTCTAAAAAACCAAACTTTATTCAAACTAGAACTTGAAAATCCAAAATTAAAGTAAAGGGTACTTGAAGAAACGAATTAAAGCATTTAAACAAACTACAAACTTCACCTCTTAGCTCTAGCTAAGAGGTTAACCAAGAAAAAACATTAAAACTAGAACTAGAACTAAGAAAAGGAAGAAAAACTAGCTGTAGGAGGCTAGGTAGCCTACTAGGACTTGAACTCCTTGCTTCCCACGTCCTTGACTGATTTGGAATAGAAGAGAGCACCTCCTTTTATAATACAGCAAGAGTACCGCAACATAACAGATTTTGCTTTGCTTCATACGGCTTAACCAATGGTCGGATTGCCTTTAAATTTGATTTATAGCTTCCTTGTAATGTGATCTTCCTCATAGATGATTTAGATTTTCAAGATTATCTTCTAAATGGGCCCACCAATCATATCAGCGACCGCCTCTCAAAATCGCGCAATTCGGGTACCTTCAGAACTAGTCATCTTGCTTTCAACGCTTCGGAGTGTACAGAGGTCGGATTGATCTCAAATTTTGAACAGTGGTAGAAATCTTCCTCCTCTACATAATAGACGGATTAGATTGTCCAAAACAATTCCAGAATTAGGTGCAAAAATTAGAACACTCAGGCCTTTTATAAAATATGCGCAGTTGGATTTTTCTAAATGGTCCATCTTTCCTCAACCGGTACGATCAAACCACACATCCTTTTGATCTGAAACTTTGTGGTTATTCATATATAGATGTGGTTTAGAAGATGGTCAAAGTATATTCTTCGTCTCATCAATGATGGGCCACTTGGACCGGCCCAGAGTTGAGTAGGCGGAATCTAGAATTTTCTGGATAGTTCGTATTGTTTTGGCCACCACGGTCAATCCGTAGCTCCGATTGACATGAAACCACTTGGGTTATTTCGGCGTCGAGCTCCTCTTCGACAAGGATATGTTGGATTTACAAATATCATCAAGATGGCCCTCGAAAACTGTGCCAAAAATTCAAAAAGGGGAATAGCCTGCTGTTTGAAATCTGAAAGTCTGAAATTGCATGGCCGACCGGTCTTGACCAATCGGACAGGGCTGGCCGACCGGTATTGACCGGTCTAGCCTGTCTGTTGGGTGTCTAGGGAGTGCAGCAGACCGTTCTTAACCGGTCGGACCCATTTTCTGCATTCTTTCTTCTTTCATTTCTTCTCTCATTCCTCTCTCTTTGCTTTCTTCTTTCTTTGGCCCACCTTGGGTCTTCATTCAAGGCTCCTAAATGTCTCCTTTTGGTCTCCGATTAGGTGAAGTCTGCTCTCATTCCTACAATCACAAAACATGCATTAGATGAACCTTTTAAACATGCAAACCATGCATATAATGTGATGGAATGGCCTATATAATGTATAAATTGGAGGTTCAACACGCCCCCCAACCAGCTTTTTGCTAGTCTTGAGCAAAACATGCGTGAAATAATTTAAAACCTCCAAACCAACTCTCCTTAAAAAATCATGTTTCTATCCATTCCAAGACATACAAGTATAAAATTTCGAGAAATTAGGTGATGAAAGTTGAAACCTTAAACTCTCAAAGCATAATAAATGTCTACATGAAATTCCCGCTGATTGATTGATAAATAGAAGAACTCAAATAACTTCAACCTAGTGTGCATAGTGAAAGTTCATCTCATGAGTTTCTGGGATTATCTTCTTCATAGATCAACTAAACTATAAATCTCAAGGTCTACAGAGCAACAACAAGCTTATGACAGGAATTTGTCTTACCGTCCTTCCGACGGCTTTCATACTACGTCCCATTTTCGGCTTTGGTTACGGGTAGACCATCTCCCGGTTGGTAATAGGTAGCCCTTATCGAAATTTTCCACCATTTTTCCATCATTCCCAATTTCATCCTTCCTTTTCCTTTTTCTTTTAAATTAGATACGATTTTTAGAAATCCATATCTTTCGTTATTTTTCCATGGACAAGGATGGACAAATTACCCCGGCTTAGTTTCTCAACACCTGAAATCAAAGTCTAGCTAATCCACAAATCACATAATCCTTTCAACCCATGAAAATCGTGTAATGTGAACTAGGTGTAAAAGTGTTCAAATTTTCTATCAATCATATAAATAGGGGAATTCACATATAAAACCATTATATTAAGAGAAGTTCAAAGCTTGCAACATCACTCACTTCGTATCTCCTCTTCTTATACTTGTATCATCTCGAATGCATAGAAACAAAGTTTTCCAAAAGAGTTTTGAATTTTAGAAAAATAAAAAATTTTCTACAGAATTGCCTCGAAATGTCACAAAAGCTAGTAGATTCATCTAAGGAATGTCACCCCCCAACCAAAATCTTACATTGTCCTCAATGTAATAAGACATGCAATAAGCATGACATGAGAGTAATGAAATAAAACAAAGGAGAGTGAGAACGAGAGTACCTGGGGTATCAAGTTGATTAATTAGCATCTTCCATTGTATCTTGATGGGACTTATTCAATCCTAATTGCCAAAAATTAAATCCTAACCTACCTACGTACCTTTGATTAGTCTGATCGACTACATGATCAAATTGGAGCAGGATCTTCATGAATTTCAATAAATTTTTCATGAGGACCATCCAAAGTCCTGCTTGACAGTAGACATGGGTGCTTGTCTTCATTAAAGTCCAATATTTATGTGCACCATATGCATGATAGAAGGAGATAAGAGCGGCAAAAAGATATCTCCTCAAATTCTAATTTGGGTTATGATTGATTAAAAATGGGTCCTCTTAGTCAGAATTTTCAATGGGCTGAAGGACCCATGATGGTGGAGAGACATTCATCAAGTTTTCATTGGTTAAAGATGTCTCCTCCACAAATTTAGAATTGTACGGTGCTTCCACAAACAATGGTAGAGAGTGTAAATCAGTGGAATGGTGTTCTTCAGAAACCGACACCGTGTCTAACAAAATATCCAACTCCTTAATCATCTTATCATCAAGATTATAAGAGTGGGCTAAGCATTCCTCTAGGAAATTGAGATAGTCGGATGAAGGGTCCTCATCCTCCCTTAATGATTGAAGAAATTCTGTTTCAATGGTAAGGAATTCCTCCTCCATAGAGAGGAGGTCTTCTAAAGAAAATTCTTTAGATTTAGTAGTAAGCACATCATCTAACATTGGTTGATCTTTTAAAATTTCAGATTGTGCCACCTCATCATCCAAAGGAACAGAATTTTCAATCAAGGGGAGGTCTACCACAATAGAATTTGGCATGTGTTGTTGGTGGAAGGACTCAAAAAGATCGACTTCGGCTATCTCTCTAGCATGCATATCCTCTAGAGACTCATAATCATTATGCCATTGGAAAAAAGAAACCATAGGTTCATAAGCATTCACCACACCCTCATTGTAGGCAACCCCACCACCGCTTTCAAATTTTATGGATTCCTCGGGTTCGTCAACCGTCATTGAAATCTCTTCATCATTAAGTTCAAAGCATCCAAAAGAGATAGTGGACTCACCATAATTGATGATGACATTGGGATCATCAAAATCAATCTCCTCTAAAAGTCTATTCATTAAATCCAAAGAAGGTGGGACTTGGGTAGCCCCATCCTCCTCATGAAAGGGGATTGATTCGATGCCCCAATTTCGGGCTCAACGTCTTCACAAGATGACGAGTAAGCTTGATTTGATTGTTCCTCTACATACTCTTTCCATATTTCCTCAAGTATTTGTGTATACATGTCATCACAAGAGGAAGACGTTTTAGGGTGATTGTTAATAACCATGGTTGGTTCTTCCCTTGAACAAGGAGAATGGTGGTTTTTCCAATTAAGACCGTACACATTGTAGGATGAAGAGTTATATGATGGTTGATAGGCATATCCGTACAAGTGATCAAGCATTGTCTTAACTGGTTGGCCACTATGCACCCGTTCCTTTTGTTGTTGCACACCTCCTACTATAACCGGTGGAACACTCATGTTTTTTTCAATCCAGTAATCACGTAATGTTTTTTTCGAATGATTATTCGATTTTGCTTCGTTCCAGTATTCCCCCATGGTCTTACGTTGTGTCTCAATATGTATATTACTTTCGTTAATGTAATCACGCATCGTCTTACGTAGGGGGGGGGGGGGGGGGGGGGTAGTGGAGGTTCTTTGAATGTCAGAAAAATACTCATGCTTGGAAGGATCCCGATCACAATGAGTTTGGGTCTCCCAATCCGACATCTCATCCTCCAAAAGGTAATTATACGCACTATTCGTGCAATCATACATGATGAAATTTTAAAGAATTGGAAACTACCCTAATCTAGAAAAAAGAACAAAAAGAAGGGAGATGGGGAGATGTTACCCAATAGAGTGAGATCTATGTCAGCAACAATGCCCTACAATATCAAACAAATATTGTTAGTAATCTAGAAAAAAAAAAATCAGAAAATCTACTTCTATAAAAACTGAAAATCCTAACTAAAACTACTCTATAGCTACTAGATATAACAATTTGAACCGTTTAACCTTTTCTCCGGCAACGACGCCAAAAACTTATTCACTCGCCTCAAGTGTAAGGCCGCGATGTAGTAATAAGTCTCGGTAAGACCGAGGTCGATCCATAGGGAAAGAGGTAAACAATTCCAACTAATCTAATAACTAGAATCTAAGAAGTTTAGGAAAATAATTTTTCACATAAAATAGGAAAATCTGAAATTAAGAAGAACTAGAGCATCAACGATCCACTTGTAGTAGTCCAATGCCAATCCATTCATCCAAGCACAACACAATTAGAATCAAAGTCCTATCTCTCATCAAATTGGAGGATATAACATTCAAGCACAACAATCCCACTTAAATCTGGAAATCAGATTTCTAGTTTTAATGAAACACATATAATTTGAACTTGTAGCATTCGGAGTAACAGCCATGCCAAGAGACTATGGCATGCTCAAGGGTTACTATAATTCGAATTCAAACAACCTAATTATAGTAATATCAAAGAATTGCAAAGAACTCATGTCCGGAGCACACAAACTCTCACAAAACTTCTAAAAAATCAAACTTTATTCAAACTAGAACTTGAAATCCAAAATTAAAGTAAAGGGTACTTGAAGAAACGAATTAAAGTATTGAAACAAATTACAAACTTCACCTCTTAGCTCTAGCTAAGAGGTTAACTAAGAAAAAACATTAAAACTAGAATTAGAACTAAGAAAAGGAAGAAAAACTAGCTATAGGAGGCTAGGTAGCCTCTTATGACTTGAACTCTTTGCTTCCCACGTCCTTGACTGATTTGGAATAGAAGAGAGTACCTCCTTTTACAATACAGCAAGAGTACCGCAACATAACAGATTTTGTTTTGCTTCATACGGCTTAACCAATGGTCAGATTGCCTTTAAATTTGATTTATAGCTTCCTTGTAATGTGATATTCCTCATAGATGATTTAGATTTCCAAGATTATCTTCTAAATGGGCCCACCAATCATATCAGCGACCGCCTCTCAAAATTGCGCAATTCGGGTACCTTCAGAACTAGTCATCTTTCTTTCAACGCTCCGGAGTGTACAGAGGTCGGATTGATCTCAAATTTTGAACATTGGTAGAAAACTTCCTCCTCTACATGATAGACGGATTAGATTGTCCAAAAAAATTCCAGAATTAGGTACGATAATTAGAACACTCAGGCCTTTTATAAAATCTGCGCAGTTGGATCTTTCTAGATGGTCCATCTTTCCTCAACCGGTACGATCAAACCACACATCCTTTTGATCTGAAACTTTGTGGTTATTCATATATAGATGTGGTTTAGAAGATGGTCAAAGTATATTCTTCATATCATCAATGATGGGCCACCTGGACCGGCCCAGAGTTGAGTAGGCGGAATCTGGAACTTTCGGGACAGTTAGTATTGTTTTGGCCACCACGGTCAATCCGTAGCTCCGATCGACACGAAACCACTTGGGTTATTTCGGCGTCGAGCTCCTCTTCGACATAGATGTGTTGGATTTCCAAAATCATCAATATGGCCCCCTGAAAACTGAGCTAAAAATCCAAAAATGGGAATAGCCTGTTGTTTGAAATCTGAAAGTCTGAAATTGCATGGCCAACCGGTCTTGACCGGTCTAGCCTGTCTGTTGGGTGTCCAGGGAGTGCAGCCGACCGGTCATGACCGGTCGGGCCTTCTTGGCCGACCGGTCTTGACCGGTCGGACCCATTTTCTGCATTCTTTCTTCTTTCTTTTCTTCTCTCCTTCCTCTATCTTTGCTTTCTTCTTTCTTTGGCTCACCTTGGGTCTTCATTCAAGGCTCCTAAATGTCTCTTTTTGGTCTCCGATTAGGTGAAGTCTGCTCTCATTCCTACAATCACAAAACCTGCATTAGATGGACCTTTTAAACATGCAAACCATGCATATAATGTGATGGAATGGCCTATACAATGTATAAATTGGAGGTTCAACACCAATATGCCATCAAGAGAGAAAATGTGTGTACAAAAAAACTCAAAAAAGAAAAAAAAAAGTGTGTGTACAGAGAAAATCCAAAAAAAGAGAAAAATGTGTGCATATAGAAAGAAATTTTTTTTAAAAAAAATAGCCTCAACATCCTAGGAATCAATAAGGGTTTGAGTGACAAGAAATAGAGAGCCAAAGAGAGAAAGGGAAAGGAAAGAAAATAAGAAATCAAGGGCCAAAACCAACCTCCCCCCCCCCCCCCCCCCCCCCTAAGAATTCTGACATTAGAAGACATTTCGAAATCTTCGTGCTATCCAGGGCATTCATCGGATGACAATGATGGAAAACTCCAGCAAACGGTACCTCAAAAGAAAAAGAAAAAAGTAAAAAAAGGAAACTGTTTTCCAAAGTAGATTAGGCGAGGCGAAAACCTACAAGGGCACCTTGAGTAAAAACAGCGGATGTGCAACAGACCTAGTGAAAACTCGAAAGGGCACTAGGTGTAAAAAAGACAAAGCTGCTAAGGGGCAAACAAGATCAAATACTCGGAACGTGGTGAAAACCCAAAAGGGCGCCACGAGTAAAAATGACAGGCAATCCAGACATGGTGAAAACTTGAAAGGGCGCTACGGGTAAAAATGGAAGCGATGAAAAAAGAAAAAATACAAAAAAGAAGAAAAATGGCCAAACCAGGTAATGACTCGATCCCGGCTGAGAAACATGACATGAATACAAAGTAGGAAAACCGTGATGTTCAGGAACTCTCAAAATCGGATGAAGCTCAGAACATAACTACCAACGTGTACCCTCACAAGTCCCCCTTAGGAACCGGTTCGATCTCACAAAAGATGGACGACAAGGCTATCAATCAACCCCTCTATGAAGACCTTAGGTACAAATCATTCAGAAGTTAAGTCTGATACTACAAAAAAACTCTTCTCTTTAAAAAAAATCATCCAATAAATCCATCTCTTGGCCTACTAGATGCGATCAGACCGTTCAGATCTAGGGATGATGGAATGGATCATAAAAAAAATCATGCAATAAATCCATCTCTTAACCAATCTAGGTCCAATCAGACTGTCCAGGCTAGGGCCAATGAACTAGATCATATGGGACCAAATGCAACAATCCAAGTCATACTCAATGGTCTGAAGACCTTAAAGTACACTGAGATTAATTTCTTGGGGGCTTTCTAAAACCTCTTCAGGGTATGACTGATATTTGATTATATGGGTGCCCGGAGCTTATTGACAGTCAAATCAAGAGCGGATGGAAGTTCCGCAATCCTGTTCGTGTTGAACTCACCGTGATAGATGACCTTAATCGAAAATCGCTGTTGAAGCCGACGGATGTTCTCTGTTCCCAGAGTAATGAAGGGGATTAAGGCAACTGGGAGGTGAAGCTCACCCTCATGGTATTATGAGCAGTATAAGACCCCAAACTGAATTGATTATGAAAAATGTGAGGATGTGGTCCATCTTGTGGCCGAAGGAGTCTGTCTGATGATATGTGATCTATGTGCATTACAAAAAATGAACAGGCAACTTTGTGGGTGTGTTGACTGTAAACCCTCGATCAGATTCATCCAAAGACGTAAAACTACGACACTTAACTGTGTGTACTTGACTTGCTCGGTGACGTAAAGTGGATCGGGTGCCTTATGAGCAGTAGAATCTGAGAGTGGATGGAAATTCCACGTTTTCCCCAAAAGTCGTCCGAAGACATAAAACTACGGCACTTAACCGTGTGTGCTTGTCTTGTTCGCTGACGTAAAATGGATCGGGTACCTTATCAACAGTAGAAGTTGAGAGTTGATGAAAATTCCACACTTCCCCAACAGAGAACCCTAGGATGGGACGATAGAATGAACATTTTTAACAACCATGCAATGCAATGAGTCCAAATCTTGACCATTTAGACTCGATCAGGACCATCTAAATCGGGAAGGGCAAATCTGATTACAAAAAAAAAAAAGAGAAAAAATATAATGTGTAATGTAAACCGATTCACACTACCCGATCTCAACCATGACCATCTGGCCAGGGGACGACAGATTGAAACAAGTGCATCCCCGAGTGGAGATGTCTTTTCCCCATATCAGACTTGACGCATCCTCAGGCGAAATCGTGTTCCCCATTGTCCACCAAAAATTTATACATATGCTTATTTCTCTTGCAATAAAATAACTCGCGCCACTCGATCTTGACCATGACCATTTGGTCAGGGGAAGATAGATCAGAATAAGCGTATCCCCAAGCGTAGTCGTATTTCCCTTTACAAAAAAAAAAAAAAAAAAAAACACAAAAAGAGGCCAAATAAAACCCGTTTGACGACACCGACCCCCAAGATCGGGCAGATATTTTCAAAATAAAGGCTCGAAAAAACTTTTTAAAAATATTTGCAATAAAACCCCCATGGAACCATGTTCTATAGGTGGGGATCATTTAAAAAAATCCAAAAAAATTCAAAAAATTCAAAAGTTTTCAAAAATACTACGCGCACGGCATCCGAGGCACTAGACAGTCTTCCATACTCCTCGGTGGGTGTCAACGCAACATCAATAATTGATTTTGGTTTTCACCGACTCATCGTTTTTCTTTAAGATCATATGCGAAACATGGGACGGCCGACCTGAATTCTCAGTGTCAGCTTGATCGTTTCGGAATACAGAATGATTACTCCTGGATTAGCGCAACCGTACTTCAACTTACGAAAAACTCTGTTACGAACCAAGGTGACCAAGTCGAAAAAGTTTGAATGACATAAAGAATAATCTGGATGGCTCTAGACCGGGACACTTGTAAGCCTAACGTACTATAACGTGGGAGATCCGTAAAGTCACAAAATGCGGAGGCAACTACCCGTTACAACGACCTGTCCTGCAAGCGAGCCTAGGGACATGGAAGTCTTCTAATCCATCTCTCCAGTTAAAATCAATACTCAGTTCATAGTGTGTTATCCTCGTAAGGCCGCAATATGCGTAGGGGCTCTAACCACTCTCAATTCAAACACACAGACTCAATTACCACCTTTTGTTACTCTCATGAGGCATTCGGATTAATCTTTGGATCACACGAATCTATCGACAAACGTCACTACGGCGAAATAGCAAAGTTAATCGCCATTATGTCTAATCCAGGAGTGGGGTGTCCATTGCTTTGGCATTTGGTTGTCTCTAACCTCTACCAAAGAGGGGCATCTGTAGACACTCCCACCTTCAAGAGCTACGAATCACCTGTTGTCTTTGACTTGGCAGGAACCGAGCTTAAAGGATGGTTGAAAGTGGGCCACCAAGGCGATGGACAGAGCAGATCAATTGATAGACTCGACATACAGCTGTGGGAGTGTGTGCGGCACACACACAAATTGTGCACCCAAAACCATGACAAAGCCATAAAAGACAAAAAAGAAAAGAAAAGGAAGAAGCATCACCACTGCCACCAGGTGATTGTGGGCATGAACAGGGTCACATGGTGACCATGGATGGGTCGTTCACCATTCACCTCCCGTGTGCGTGCCCACCTGGCTGCCTCGCATTGACCGTGGGCGGGCTGTCCACCATGCATCTCCGTGTGACCCGCCCACCTGTCGCACTCCCGCTCACTCGCCCGTTACCGACATTTGCTGGGCAGGCGATTAATCAACACAACGCCCTGTATCCGATTCAGACGGGCAAAATTGCCACACGACAGACCTGGATTCGTAAGTGGCCACCGACCATCCGTTTATCACCCCGATCCAAAACTCGCCAATGCATTCGCCCGTCTATTTAAGCAGGGGCCTAGCGAACGGACAGAAGGATCCAACGGACCAGAGGGCGGACGAGGGAGAGTTTTTAGAAAGCGAGATAAAGCGACATGGAGAGGTGATCTAGTGAAGCTTTGTTGAATCCCTGTTGTCCAGGGGTTGGAAGATCTGAGGCCTTCGAATCCCTACCCCACTAATAAACTGTCTGACATTGGAAGGGTAGGCCCCTTGCTTCTGCAACCATATAGCGGTGACCGAATCTCTCTGTCTGTGTCTCTTTCTTTATTGAGAAGTCAAAAGCAACATCCTGTAAGGTGAGAATCTGGAACGTTTGACTATCCTCTGTCTTTTCTATAAGATAGGGGTGTATGATTTCCCCTTTTTCCTTACTCATATCTCGAAGTGCTCACTCTCCATCAATCACTCTCAAAGTTAAAGTCAACGAGTAGGGTTAGAATCTTGGACGTCTGATCATCCCTTATCTTTCCCATGAGAAAGGGTGTCTGACTCTCCATTTTTCCTCTCATATCTTGAAATCAAACCATATTACACTTCTCACATTCCATATACACTCCATCCTCCCACACATTCACGATTTACTTTTACTGTTGTTCTTTTCTGTTTTTACCAACCTGGGCCCTACAAAGCCTGCGTAGTTGGGCTTAACCCTATTATCTGGTTATTGTGTTTCTGTTATTTTGCCTACCCGGGCCCTAAAAAGTCCGTGAAGTATGGCCTAATCTTGCAGGTTCAAAAGCTCTTTAGAATCCCCTTAAAATCGTTTAGCCCCGCATAGTAGAGACTGTGCGATGCACGGACGATAAGGGGGTGCCTAACACCTTCCCCTTTCGTAACCACGGCCCTTACCTGAATCCACGGCGCAGACCAACTTATCCGAATGGAAGTCATTTAAAAGACTAAAGATTCTTCCGAATATGCTAGTCATTTCGGCGTTTTCACGGGTCCTGGCTAACCGTGAATTCTGAGGCCTTTTTCAGCTAATGGCAACTCCATTAAATATACGAGTTTGAGAACATCATTATGTTGTCATTAGAAAGGTTTTGCATAACAAAGTAAACTTAAAGTCAAGTGAACAAATCATTGCAACTGCCCACCCAGATGAAAAAAAAAAAAAAGATGAAAAAAAAAAACAGTAGACACACAACACTTGCACGTGCTTCAAGCCCATGACTGCGCCCACAGTACCATCCGTCAGTTTTCTTTAACTTCAATCCCGTTACAGCGTGTTTTTTTCTTGGAAGGACAAAAAATGCCAGCTAATAATGAGTTTGCTTAAGAACCACTAAAAAGGAACGGAGATGCTATTGGACGGTGCTGTGTGGGCCATCATGATTTATGTGCTTTATCCATGCGGTCCATACATTTTTTCATGTTATCTGATGGCATGAGCCCAAATTGAGTCAGATAAAAAAACCTCAGGTGGGCCACACCACAAGAAACGGTGGTCATTAAGTGCCCACCATTAAAACTTACTAGAAACCAGAAAAGTTTTGGATCGATTTAATATTTATGTTTTTCCTTCGTCAAATTCTATGTGACCTGATCAATGGATTAGATGGCAAATAAACATTTTACTTAGGAAGTTTTTAATGATGAGCGTTCAATTACCATTGTTTTCCTATGGCGTGGTCTACCTGAGAATTGGACCTGGCTTATTTTTGGGCTTATAACATAAAATTATCTGAACAAATGGATAAACGGTGTGGATAAAATAAATAACTCATGGTGGAGCATACAGAGCCCCACTAGTAGCCACCTCGCTACTGGCACCGTCAGCTAATTAATTCCTAAAAAAAGAAAAAAAAATCTAACAGATATCTCCCTTCCGAATTGCACTGAGACATAGCTACCGGTTGGTTTTCTGTGGGGCCACCATAATGCATCTGTTTTATCCCCACCGTCCATCCATTTTTCAGGCTCCTCCTAGGACATGAAACCCAAAACTTAAGCAGATCCAAATCTCATTGAACCATGCTAGAAAAAGAAAAGACAAGAAAATATAATAAAACTTTTGTGTACAAAAATCCAAAGTGCACAGCTGTTACAAATCACAACTATAACATCACACTTACAACTCAAACATCTTAAGTACAAGATTCAAGTAAGAATCAAACTGAACACTACAAGAATGCACCACACAACTACAACACTAAAGACCAAACTCCACTCGTTGCTCACGGCTATAAGAGCGCCCACACTCCTCACCAACTCCACTCCTCAACTATAAGAGCGCTCACACCTCGTTGCTTGGCTCGTCTACCGCTTTACGCTCACGCCACAACTTCTCATATCTCCTATTTATACCTTCACTAGGTTAGGTCGGTTAAAAGCATCGTGGTAACAAAGAGTTGTATGTGGCCACTTTCGTTTTCACACACAAGTAGGTGATTGTAAAAGGCGGTGTGGTAAAGTGGGTGTTGACCATGTAACAGGAAATGGTGCACATTCAGAGCCTAAAAAAAAAAAAAAAAACACAAAACAAAAAAAACAAAAATCAAATATCAACTTATACAAAACTTTTGTAGCCCACAAGAGGATTTTAATGGTGGACATTCAATCACCACTATTTTCTGCTGTATGGCCCACCGAAGGTTTATATTTACATCATTTTTGGGTTCATGCCCTAAAATGATCTGTAAAATTGTATGGACAGCATGGATATACAATACATGCATTAAGGTGGAGCCCACGGTAAGGGCGCACCATGTTGGGTTAGATCGGGCTTGCACCTAATCCGGAAGAAAGCTGATACCGTACTGAGTAAACTCTTTGGGGGCCATTGTAATGTATGTCTCTTATCCACACCGTCCATACAATTTGGTAGATCATTTTATGGCATTGACTCAAAATAAAAGTATATCCAAAGCTCAAGTGGACCACACCACAGGAATCAGTGTGAATTGAATGCTTACTAATGAAAACTTCTTGAGTGGCACATAAGTTTTGGATCAAGCTGATATTTGTGTTTTTCTTTCATCTATGTCTGTGTGACCTTATGAATAAGTTGGATGACAAATAAACATCACTGTGGGCCGTAGGAAGGTTTGAATGGTGGACGTCATTATCCATACTGCTTCCTTTCGTGTGGTTATGTTAAGCTTTGGATATGCTTCAATTCTGGGCTCAGACCCTAAATTTTTTCTAGAAAAAATAGATGGATGGCATGGATAAGATACTTACATCTATGGTGGGCCCCAAAAAATTTACTACTGAATTAGTCACCGTGAATCGGCTTTCAATCTGAAAGCGTTTTGCAGCTAAAGCCTTTTTACCTGGCGCGAACTGCACTGGACGCGGATTAGCTACTGTGAGGTTGAGTAGCTATCTCGCTACTGAAGTGACGCCACAAATTTCTATGGGTCCCACCGTGATGTATGTATTGTATCCACACCGTCCATACATTTTGAGAGATCATTTTAGGTCACGAGTCAAAGAATGAGACAGATCCAAATCTCAGGTAGACCTCACCAAAGAAAACAGTGGGGATTGATCTCCTACTGTTGAAAACTTCTTAGGGCTGTCCCTTCTTTCATATCTGTGTTCTTCTTTCATCTCTGTGTTAGCTTCTTTCATAAGAAAACAGTGGGGATTGATCTCCTACTGTTCAAAACTTCTTAGGGCTGTCCGTTCTTTCATATCGGTGTTAACTCCTACTGTTGACAACTTCTTTCATAAGTTCTCGATCAAGCTGATATTAATGCTGTCCCTTCTTTCATATCTGTGTTAACTTAAATAGGTTGATCTCAAATAAACATAATGGTGGGACATAGGAAGGTTGCAACGGTCATGTCAATGTCCCCACTGTTTTCTTTGGTGGGGTCCACTTGAGCTTTGGATCTGCCTAATTTTTTAGCTCATGCCCTAAAATTTTCTCTCCAAATGGATGGACGGTGTGGATACAACACATACATCACGGTGGGGTCTACAGAAGTTTATGACGTTACTTCCGTAGCCAGATAGCTACTCAACCTTTCAGTAGCCAATCGGCGTCCGACTGCACTATGCTATGTGGCCCCCAACCATAATGTATGTGTTTTATCCACACAGTCCATCCATTTGTGATAATCTTATTAGATGAGCCCAAAAATGAAACAGATCCAAATCTCAGGTGGATCACACCATAAGAAATAATGGTGATTGAACGCTCACCATTAAAAACTTCCTGGGGCCATGAAAGTTTTGCATGAAGCTGATATCTGTGTTTTCCCTTCATTCAGGATTCGTGTGACCTAATCAACCGGTTGGATGCAAAATAAACATTCTGGTAGGCTTTAAGGTGGCCCTAGAAAGTTTTTAGTTGTGGGTGTTTAATCACCACTATTTTCTATGTTGTAGGATTTAGATCTGTTTCATTTTCAAGCTCATGTCCTAAAATGATCTGGAAAAATAGATGGATGTGTGGATAAAATAGATACATTATGGTGGGACCCACATATCACTGAATCGTAGCCATCTCTATGCAATTGACGTTAGAGAAAATTTTTGGATTTTTTCGTTTTTAGAATTTTTTACCTCATTAAATGATGTTTATCTTAATCAATCTCATTAATTGTAAGGCATTTTGTCATTTTAGGGAAAAATATACTTTAACTGGAAGGCACACTTTTGACAATAACTTAATTAATGAGGTAATTTAATGAAAATATTATTTAAAAAGATACTTAGGATGTCAATACAATATTAATAGGGTACTATTTTGTAAAATTCACTATTTTTTTTTGTTTTTTTAATGACAGTTTTACTGTCGATTGGGGATAGTCTGTGTTGAAGACACAAGAAATTCTGGCGCCATTGCTTCTCATTAGTCCAAGTCATTCTCGATGATTCCATCTACCAAGAAATGCCCTATTTTTCTCTCCACATATATTTCTAACTACACAACCGTCTTTTAATGTGTGAAACTTTTTCTGAGTCCCACTATGATTTTTTTGTTAAATCTATACCATCCATCAATTTTTTCGGATAATTTTAGAGCACAATCCCAAAAAACAAGGTACATCCAAACATAAAGTGGATGACACACATAAAGCAGTGGGGATTGAACAAACTTCGGTTGAAACTTTCCTAACTTTTTCATAAGATCACACATGTCTAGATGAAGTTAAAATAAAAATATCAGCTTCATAAGAGTATTTTGTGGCCCCAAGAGGTTTTCAATGGTAGCATCAATTCCTACTGTCCTCAATGACGTGATCCACTTTAATTTTGAATCTGCATTGTTTTTGGGTTCATAGCCTATAATAATCTGAAAAAATGAATTGATGGTATGGATCTAACAAATACATCATCTTGGAGCCCACGTAAATTTCACACCTCGGTGCTCACTATATGATGCAGGGGAGAGGGTTAGGTGAGACCGGCCATCACCCAGGACGGTGCAACCCTTACCGTGGGGAACACCTTGATTTGTTTATTTTATATCCACTCAGTCCATCCGAATTTTCAGATCAATTTAGAGCATTCTACCAAAATTAATGAATATCCAATTATCAGGTGGACCGTACTCTAGGAAAAAGTGGTGATTGAACACTACTATTGAAAACTTCTTATGCATCACCTTAATGTTTCTATTGTTTTTTTGACATCCAATCTATTGGTAAGTTCACATAAGCCTGGATGAAGAGGAAAAACATATATCAGCTTGATATGAAACTTTTGTGGCCTGTTATTGGTAAGTCACCACTGTTTCTTATGTCATAGGTAATGGTAAGCCACCACTATTTCATTTTTTCGATAATTCTTTAAAATGATCCCGAAAAATGGATGGACGAAAATAAAATACACATGTCAAGGTGGGCACCACTGTCAGGGCCGCACAGTCTTGGGTGAGGCCGGGGTCTCACCGAATATGCTACCGTGGTTCAGCACATTCCCGTGAGAGAAGAAAAATGAAAGTATTTACACATGAAACTTCAGTGGGCCCTATTATGATGTATTTATCAGATCTACACCGTCCAGCCATTTTTTCATACTATTTTATGGAACTAAACAAAAAATGAGGCAGAACCAAGCTCAACCGAGCCATATTACAGAAACAGTCTGAATTGAACACCTACTATTGAAAACTTCTTGGGGCCATAGGAGGCTCTGATCAAGCTTATATTTATGTTTTCACTTCATGAAGGTATGTGTAAGATTATTAAGAGGTTAGATATGAAATAAACATAAGACTAGACGTTAGAAAGGTGTCAAGGGTTTCCATTCAATATCTGCTACTTTCTTTAACGTGGTTTACTTGAGCTTTGGATATGCCTTAGTTTTGGGCTCCTGCATTAGAATCATCTGTAAAAAGTTCCATCTTGATATGAAACATAAATCATTGTGGGACCCAAAGAAGTTCCACACGTTAAAAATGATGTTGTGTAGCGCGCCATGTATTTGGGAGAGAAAAATCCCACGTATCTCGTCAGCCAGAGTCCTCTGAGATGACGTGGACGAATGAGAAGCAATGGTGCTGGAATTTCTTGGAAGCGGATTGCGTAGGTGCTGCGTAAATTCTGTAGGGCCCACCGTGATTTACATATTTTATCCACTCCGTCCATCCATCTTAACAAATAATTTTAGATATGGTGTCAAAAAATGAAATATATAAAATCTAAAGTGGACCACACCATATGAAAAGTGTGAACTGAATGTCTACCATTGAAAAATTATCTGAGGACAGAAGTTTTGGATCAAGCTGATATTTGTTTTTTCCCTTCATCCATGTCCATGTGATCTTATGAACAGGTTGGATGACAAATAAACATCACTGTCGGGCCTGGGAAGGTTTCAACGGTGGAAATCATTATTTCCACTGTTTCCTGTGGCATGGTCCACTTGAGATTTAGATATGCTTGGGCTCAAACCTTAAAATGAGCTGGAAAAACATATGGACGGAATAGATAAAGCACATACATTCTAGGTGTGCCCAATAGAGTTTACTCTGCATGATAGGAGAGTGCAGAGTAACTCCGCAGGCAATCCGACTTCGAATTTGTTTCAAGAGGTGAAACAGGAGCCCAATTATGGAGTAAGCTTATTCCAGGTGCGCGGCTCCCGTGAATCCCTGAACGTGGGGCCCACCATGATGCATGTGCCTTACATCCACTACTTTCATCATTTTTGACAACTCGTTTTAGGGCATGATCCCTGGAACAAATATAATTTCAGGCAGAGCATACCATAGGAAACAGCTGCGACCATTAAAGACTTCTCCTCCAGGCCACAAAAGTTTTGGATCAAACTGATATTTGTGTCGTCCCCTTCATCCAGGTCTATGTGACCTTATCAATAGGTTGGATGGCAAATAAACATTTCCGGTGGCACTCAAGAAGTTTTTAATGATAAATATTCAATCACTGTCGTTTCACATGGTGTGGTCCACCAAAGCTTCTGATTGATCTATTTCATTTTTTGAATCATGCCTTAAAATAAGCCAACAGAACAGATGGACACCACGGATGCAAGTCATATGCATCACCGTGGGTCCCACAGTTAGGGATCCGCCAAGCTGGCTCTCTTATTCCACAACAATCATGTGCTGGGCCCACCTTGGTTTGTACAACTCAGCATTAAAGTTGCATGTGAGAGCCAAGCAAATGCAACCATTATGTTAGCCACCGTATGAATTCGGAGGTTTGTGGGTAGCGGTCCATCAAGTGGCCCTCCAGGTATTTAGATGGGCATGATTTTGGGGGCATCCCATCCCATCACCGTGGGTTCTAACTTGATGCGTAGGTTAGATGGGATGCATATTCAACATGAAAGCGGGTGGTGCTGGGCGCTAGGGCCCCACTATGATGTATGTGCTTTATCCACACTGTTCATGTATTTTGCCGGCTCATTTTAAGGCCTGAGCCAAGAAAAAGAAATGGATCAAAAGCTCAAGTGGACCACGCCAAAAAAAAAAGTGGCGATTGAATGCCTGCTATTAAAAACTTTTTGTGTGCCGCAAAAGTTTTGGATCAAGCTGACCTTAGCAATAGGTTGGATGGTAAATAAACATTAAGCAGACCTTAGGAAAGTTTCAACGGCGGGTGTTCAATCATTTCCTATGGCCTATTGGTCGACTTGAGCTTTGGATCTACTTCAGTTTTAGGCTCATGCTCTACGAAGGGACGTGCACAAACACAATTCAGGAGTCCTCTGCAAAGCATATTACATGAAAAAGGTAAAACACCAAAATTCTGTAGATCGAGCCCACCACATCGTTCACGTGAGATCCACTTCATTAATCAGGTGCACCTTCTCATGTGCCCCTTCACCAGAAATGAGTTCAGTCCAAAGTTTTGGTGGGCCACACCACCTTTAAGTTCACGCAGTGTTAGTCTTTTATGTTTTGGATGAGGATTGCGTCCAACGCAGAGTTGGAGGATAGGTGGAATACACCATGGACGTCCCAGGCACGAACCCTTGATTAGTGTCTCCACCTTACTGCTGTTCCCTATGGCGTGGCCTACATGAAGCTAGTGTATTGTACCAACTGCGTGCAACAAGTATGGTAAAGGCCCCGGTCTGTTTTGGAGAGTGAGAAAAATGGACTCAGATTGAGTGCAGCCAGCCTGCAGCCCTAAGCTCTGTGGGCCCAACATATTATTTGTGTTATACCCATTCGGTCCATTCTCTTGTCTTCACACGTCTCCTAGCTTGTTCTCTATCCTTTTGTTCCAAAGTTTTCAGCAAACTTGTTATTTTTTAATTCACTTATTAATGTCTTAAAATGTTTTGTAAACCTTTCTTTCCCATATGATTGTGTTTGATGGTGGGCATCAGCAGCAAGGGTTCTCTTTCACTCTCATTCTCTCTCAAGTTGCTAGCTTTTTCAGTGTGCATAAAGAACTCCATAACTGGTATTGTCGCTTTGGCCATCCCTCATTTCAAGTTTTAAAAATGTGGTTACTTTTATTAGTTGTATTTCATTGTCATGTGATATTTGTGAGCTCTGGACGCATAACGGGAGTATTTTTATTTTTATTTTGTTCTAGAGATGAAACTGGAAGTCCATAGAATATGTGGATGAGGATAATTGGAGCAATGAGTACTTTTTTATCTCTTAATTTTGTTTTCCTTGTAATTGGGAAATCTTTGGTTATTTTACTAAGCTCGATGTTCTTCTTTTTCTTTTCCTTCTAAGTGGGAAATCCTTGTTTGCTTTCCTCGGCTTTGCTTTCCATCTCCTTAGTTGAGTTTCCTGCAACATGAAGCCTTGTGGGGCCCACCAATACTTATGTAAAATCTACTCCGTCGATTAGTTTCACTAGCCCATATTAGGATGATAGGCCAAAAACGAGTGGGATCTAAGACCTGAGTGGGCCACATGACAGGAAACAGTGGGGATGGAAACGCCTACACAATCATGATGTTTATAAGCCATCTAATCCGTTCATAAGATGATTCCATCCAGGATGAAGGGAAAACATGTTTATGAGCGTCATCCAAAAATTCCCTGGGCTCCAATAAAGTCTTAATTGTGGGCGTTCAGTACCCACTGTCACTGTTTCTTATGGTTTCAGTCTTGGAACTTGTTTATTTTTGTGCACTCACAGTAGTATGATTTTCTGGAAGTGATGGATAGAGTGGATTTTCAAATGGACCCACAGGGCTTCGTGTTGCAGGGACTCCCTATGTTAAGAATTCCACAATAGATGGAAGGGACCAAAATTCTTTGCAATAGCAAAACAGGTGAAATGACTTGTGGCCCCATCTTTTATACGTGTAATCCACTGCATCAAATGGGGGCGATCCTTGATTCTAAGATGCCAAATACAAAACTTAGGTGGGGTCAAACCAAAGTAAATGATGGGGAAGTTATGTCAATGGTAGATCTGGGCAGACGCTACCATCAGATTGTAGCGCACATACTGATATTTACTAAGGATTGCTGATATTTATTGGCTGCTGATATTAACAGTGGACTGCTGATATTTATCATGGACTACGAATATTTACTGGGGATTGCAAATATTCTCTGAGGACAGCGGATATTTACTGCAGACCGTGAATATTTATTGCAAATAACTGCTCATATGTTGCTAATATGATGGAGAGCTTTTTTTTTTTTTTTTTTTTGGTGTGGAAAATAGAGGCTATATATTGATTCAGCAAAAAGAATACACAGACATTCAGGTAGTGCCCACAAAAAAGTCGAGCCGCCACCTATCATGTGGGCCTATACATGGACCTACCCTATCCTAGCTCATGTCACATCCTGACAATGCCAATCCTCGCCTTGTCAAGCATGATTGCATCATCCTAGGTAGGTCTCTTTGGGAATTAAAAAACCTGTCTGGATGGCCAGCGCTAGCTAACTTTGCCAGCCCATCCGCTACCGAGTTCCCCTCGCGGTAGATGTGAGAGCATCTCAGGTTTAGTCAGTTACATTTATGTTGAATATTACCTAAGTAGTACCAAATGGACCAAGGACACGTGGCTCTTGGGTTTTGTCAAGTTGGCAATAGCATCCGCGACCACCTTCGAATCGGATTCCACCACGATGTTGGTTAGACCCATGTCTGCACAAATCTCCAAGCCATCTACAACGGCCTGAGCTTCAACCACATTGTCAGAGACCCGGCCGTAGGCCTTGTGGAAAGTAAAAATCACCTTCCCAGTGTGATCTCTACACATACCCCCACCTCCGGCATCTCCTGGATTTTCCCTCGACGACCCATCTACATTTAGCTTCAAACTCCCTATATTTGGCTTCCGCCATTTCACCTCTTGGAATATAATTTTCCTGGAATGGCTAGTGACATGAATGCCTAGGCCCTCCAACGAAGCCGCTTCTCGTCTCGAGCTTATACCACTCACCGGGATAGAAGGACTTAGCTCAGCTAGCCAAGAAGACACTTTGTAGATGATTTGGTTGACGGACATCTCTTAGCCCTCAAATCTCGACTTGTTGCGACTAAGCCAGATTTCCCAGCATTTATTTAAATTTAGAAGATCTCTTAGCCTTGTCAATCCAGTGAGAGATCCTCTGGTGGATGGAGTGGCTATGCACAAGACGTAAGCCAAACCACAAACCAAAATAAGACTAGACCTTCTTTGCAACTTCCCCGTGGCAGAACAATGGTCCATGTCCTCTTCTTTTCTGGCGCTTTGGATGGGCTGAACAGACTGAGACTGATGAACTTGTTGGATCCCTCTTCTACTATGCGAGCCGTCTGGGCTTGTACCTCGTTGATTGTCATCATGGAGCTTATCATAAGGCCTGTTGGTGTCCTCGCTGGTAGCAGCAACTGGCTGACTGAACCGTAGCTGTTGCACAGGTCTCCCAGTGAGCTCCATTTGCTCATCGACTGTTCTCCTCATCCCATCGGTAGTCGTGTTAGCTTCAACAGGAAAAGAATGTGCAAGAAATGGGTGAGCAGTCGTGTTGGCTTCAGCAGGGGGCGATTGAGCAGGAAAAGAGTGTGTAGGTTCAGCGGGGAGAGGTTGAGCAGTTTCATTGTTGCTGGAGTCCATGTGCATCATGACTTCAGTGTCAGTAATAGGTGTGCTGCTGACTTGGTTAATTTGTAGTTCCTAAAGCCGATCATCCATACGGTGGTTGTGTGGGGCAGCACTATTCGGATTTAGAGATGGACCAGTATTCAGGCTAGTAGTGTCAATACAACATTCACATTTAGACGGGAGAGGCACCCCAAATCTGTTGGAAGTAGCAAACCAAAAGGCAGCTTTTACAGAAACCTTTGGTTTCTCAACAGTTGCATCATCAATTTCCCATCAGTTTCAGCAAATTACAGCAAGCAATGGCCCAGCAGTTTTCAGCAACCTTTGATATTCTCAAGGGTCTTATTGAAAGAATTGTAACATGTGACCTTTAGGAGAATGAAGAGTCTTGTAACAGCCCATGAGTTATGTTTATCTAAGAGTCTATAAATAGGTGAAATGTGTAGTCATTTGAATAACTCAATCAAAAATTCAGCAATAGAGCAATAGAGTACTTTGTTTTTTTTTTTCTTTCTTCCTACCTATTTTAGAATTTCTCCCAAGGCTTTGTAAAGCCAACAAAGTGGTATCAGAGCCACCGGTCCTAGGTGCCAATTCCATAGTCTAGTGAAGATGGCCACCACTATTCAGCCCCAAATTCTGAGGTTGTCAAAAGACAACTATGAGAATTGGTGCATCTAGATGAAAGCACTGTTCGGGTCACAAGATCTATGGGAGATCGTTACCGATGGGTATGTAGAACCCACTATGGAGCAAGAAGCCATCTACACTGCTGATCAAAGGGCGGTCATCAAAGATCAAAGAAAGAAGGACAAGAAGGCTTTGTTTCTTGTCTATCAAGGGTTGGATGAGTCCACCTTTGAACGGATCGCTGAAGCGACGACATGCAAGCAAGCATGGGAGATTCTTAGCACCATCTTCAAAGGAGTTGATCGTGTGAAGAAGGTTCGTCTCCAAACCTTTAGGGCCGAGTTCGAGACCTCTCACATGAAGGAAGGTGAGTCCATTTCAGATTATTTTTCAAAGTTGCTTGTCATTGTTAATAACTTGAAAAGAAATGGCGAAAAGATTGAGGATGTAAGGGTGGTCGAAAAAATACTGCGATCCCTTACACCCAAATTTGAGCATGTGGTTGTGGCCATAGAAGAATCAAAGGACTTGGAAAAACTATCCATTAAAGAACTGATGGGATTGTTGCAAGTGCATGAGCAACGAATGCAAAAAAAATGTTGGACCGATGCTTGAACATGCCCTGGAGTCCAAGTTGACTATAAATGAACAAAAGAATGGCCATACACAAAGAGGGGGCCGTGGCACTAGCAATCGTGCAAGAGGCAGAGGGCGTGGATATCATCCAAGCCATCAACAAAATCAACAGAAGTTTACCAATTTCCGTGGAAGAGGAAATGGTAGAGGCCGATCCATGCGTGGTCGTGGAAATATAAAAAATATTCAATGTTACAACTGCAACAAGTTCGGCCATTATGCTTCAGACTGCTGGAGCAAACCAGTAGATCAAGATGAGCATTCTAATTATGCAGAAGCATCAAATCATGAAAAGGAAGACTCCATACTTCTTCTTGCACAAGAAGACACATGTGATCAACATGACGTGTGGTATCTCGACTCTGGTGCAAGTAACCACATGTGTGGAAAGAAAGAGTTGTTCGTGGAACTGACAGAAGATGCTCGTGGCAACGTGAGTCTAGGAGACTCATCAAAAGTTTTCGTGAAAGGTAAAGGAAAAGTTAAAATCTATCAGAAGAATGGTGTGCCAAATTTTATCTCCAATGTGTATTATGTACCAAACATGAAAAGTAATATCCTCAGTATTGGCCAACTCCTTGAGAAGGGGTATGTCATACACATGGAAAACTATTCTCTCTCTATAAGAGATGCACATGGGAGACTTGTGGATTAAGTCCAAATGGCGAAGAATTGCACGTTTCCACTCCAAATCAACACAAAAATCGAGAAGTGTCTCTATGGAACCGTGAAAAATGATTCATGGAGATAGCATCTTCGCTTTCGGCATCTCCATTTTAGCGGCTTAAAGCTATTGTCTTCATCAAGCATGGTACAGGGCTTGCCCGCTATTGAAGCTCCAGAACATGTGTGTGAGGCGTGCACACTCGGCAAGCAACAAAGGAACTCCTTTCCAAGTGGAGTGTCCAGAAGAGCAAAGGAACCACTTCAATTGGTTCATACTGATATTTGTGGACCACTTGAAACACGCTCTCTTGGAGGTAATAAATACTTTATTACCTTCATTGATGATTTCAGCAGAAGACTTTGGGTGTATTGCATCAAAGAAAAATCTTCCGCTTTCTCTATCTTTAAAATTTTCAAAGCTCGTGTTGAAGTTGAAAATGGTTACAAAATTAAAGTACTAAGATTTGATAGAGGTGGAGAGTACACCTCAAATGCATTTCGAGATTATTGTAGGGAACAAGGCATCAAGCAGCAGCTCACTGCAGCCTACACGCCACAGCAGAATGGCATTGCGGAACGAAAGAACCGCACCATCCTCGACATGACGAGAATGATGCTAAAAGAGAAAGGCCTACCTAAGAGCTTCTGGGTAGAGGCAGTTGCATGTACTGCCTACTTGCTCAATCGGTGTCCAACTAAGAGCGTCAAAAACATGACACCACAGGAGGCATGGAGTGGCTACAAACCAAGCGTGGCGCACCTAAGAATCTTTGGGTGTATCGCCTATGCTCAAGTTCCAGAGGCAAGAAGAAGGAAACTTGATGATCGTGGTGAGAAGTGCATCTTCATCGGCTATCGTGAAGAATCTAAAGCCTACAAGCTCTACAATCCACTAACCAATAAAGTAGTGGTGAGTAGAGATGTGGTCTTTAATGAGGAAGAAGCCTGAAAAATGGAACGATGAAGAATCAACCAAAGATATTCAAGTCGAAACAGAAGAACAGGAAGAAAGGCATGACCGTCAAGAGCAAACGCCCACAACACCTTCTTCGGTTGCATCATCAGTTCACAGAAGCCCTGAAAGTACTCCATCAAATCAAAATTCGGCCAGCTCTACCTCACCCATGGCACCCATCAAAATGAGAAGCTTAAGCAACATCTATGAGCAAACTGAAGAAGTTAATCTTTTCTGCCTGTATGCAGATTATGAGCCTCTGACGTTCCAGGAGGCCATAAAAGAAGAATGTTGGAGAATAGCTATGAAAGAAGAAATTCATGCCATTGAAAAGAATGATACATGGGAGCTGACTATGCTTCCCAATGGCCAGAAAGCTATCGGCGTCAAATGGGTATACAAGATGAAGCGAAATGCTGATGGTGAGATCGATCGCTATAAGGCAAGGCTCGTAGCAAAAGGATACAAACAGAAGTACGGGGTAGACTATGAAGAAGTCTTCGCTCCTGTTGCTCGCCTTGACACTGTGAGGATGATTATCTCCCTTGCAGCAGATCACAGTTGGATGATCTACCAACTTGATGTGAAATCTGCATTCCTGAATGGAATTCTGGAAGAAGAGGTCTATGTTGACCAACCTGAAGGGTTTGTTATGCAAGGGGAGGAACACAAGGTGTATCGGCTGAAGAAAGCCCTCTATGGGTTGAAGTAAGCTCCACGTGCTTGGAATGCACGTATCGACAACTATCTTCAAGAGAATGGCTTCGCCCAATGTCCATATGAGCATGCAGTTTACATCAAGAAAAATGCTCATGGCAATATGCTCATAGCATGCTTGTATGTTGATGATTTGCTGTTTATAGGGAACAGCCAGCCAATGTTTGATGAATTCAAAAAGGCCATGTTTAAGGAGTTCGAGATGAACGACGGAGGTCTGATGTCTTTCTTTCTAGGCATCGAAGTGAAGCAACAACATGGTGGCATCTATATATCTCAGAAAAAGTATGCCAAGGAATTACTTGAAAAGTTCAAGATGGCCAATTGCAATGCCGTGAACACACCTATAGCAACAAGCCTGAAGCTGACAAAAGAAGGAGAAGGAAGAAGCGTGGACTCGACTCTATTCAAGAGTCTGATTGGAAGGTATCTCACAATCACAAGGCCGGATATCGTCTACAGTGTTGGGCTTCTAAGCAGATACGTGGAAGTGCCAAAAGAATCACATTGGCTAGCTGCAAAAAGAATCCTCAGGTACATCAAAAGAACAATGGAATTCGGTCTTTTCTATCCATACGATGATGAAGCGATGCTGTATGGATACTCAGATAGTGATTGGGGAGGTGACCAAGATGAAAGAAAGAGCACCACTGGATATGTATTCTATCTCGGAATGACTGCCTTCACATGGAACTCAAAGAAGCAAAGTGTGGTCGCTTTGTCCACATGTGAAGCAGAGTACGTGGCAGCATCATCTACAGTCTGTGAAGCGATTTGGTTGAGAAATCTGCTAAAGGAACTGAAGCATCCGCAAGAAGGATCCACAGTCATATATGTGGATAACAAGTCAAAGGTGGACTCATCCAACCCTTGATAGACAAGAAACAAAATCTTCTAATTGCCAGGTCCACCGGGATGGCGTTGAACAAAAATTCCTATTTTTGGGGGAAGGACTTTGTCCCAGATCCACTTGGCCTAGCTGCAAATTTGGTTCCTATGCCGAATATCGTCCCAAGCTGACTTGAGGGAGAAGGATCCCGAGGACATCAGATTCCAAGACAGCTTGTCCTTCCTATTGGATAGCTGAATGGTACTTTCTTGAACTATCTGCTTAGCCGACGCGGGGAGAATGTCGTCAAGCTGCGTGAGATTCCAACCTGTATCAGTGAAGAGGTCTCTGATCTTAATGTCTTGGAGACGGAGGGATGGCTGTGGTAGCTGCTCCTGCAAGCAGCCCATTTCCCAACCAATTTTGGTACCAAAAGCTGCCCTGCCCAGTCCCAATCAACCACCGTGAGTGGAGAATAGCAAAAGGAAAATGTTTAGCAATCTCCTTCCAATAGGTTGAACTACCTGCACTTATCAAACCGTTCTTCTCACTGAAATTCTTAGCATACTTAGCTGTGAATAGATTCGCCCATAGTGACCTACCATTCAGCAGATTCCAGCCTATCTTGACACGGAAGGCTTGCATGATGTGCTCCATTCTCCTAATCCCCAACCCCCCTTCAACCAGTGGGCCACATATTCTAGCCCAGCTAACCCAATGTTTCTTGTTGCCTTCATCCGTAGCACCCCAAAAGAAATCGGCAAATGCTTTCTCCATTTGCTTACAAGCCGACTTCAGGATGTTGAAAGCTGAAAGTGTGTGGATAGGAATGCTGGTAAGGATATGCTTGATAGGTACCGTTTTTGCAGCAGCATTCAGAAGTTTGGATTTCCAGCCAGCCAGCCACCCTTTTGAGAATTCTTTGGATGATGGGCTGCACATGAATCCAACGCAGCTTACCTTTCGTCAGGGGAGCACCAAGATAAATAACTGGGAAGGAGGTTTTCTTGTATACCCTGTTAGTTGGCTGATCTTTCTGGCCTTTTGCTTGCGGCACTCGCTTGGGTAGGATAAGTGTTTGCATTGTCGACGAATTGTCGATATTATTGCCGATAATATCGGTGTCGCAAAACCACAATTATTCGTTTCTCTACCAGAAATCAGCGATATTTCCGATATCATCGACATTTTGGGCTGTAGCCACAAAAATCGAGAAAAGAGAGAAAAAAAAAACTTCAAGAGAGAGATTTTCGTACCTGTTGGTTGATCGAAACACTGAACATCACAATCCCATGGGCATCGGGCACCGGAAACCTCAAAATTTTTCTTTTTTTTCAATAGGAAGATGAACATCGCGAGATTCATGGATTTGTTCTACTCGATTTGGGTGCGATTTAAGGTTTTGAAACCCTCTGTCAAAAACCCCCCATTTCGGCGAAAAACCCTCCGGAAGGTGAAGATGCCCTTTATAAGGGCGTGTTTGATTTTCGGCGACGCGGATCAACTACTGAAGTGACGTCAGCAAGTTCAAAGGGCCCCACCATGATGTATGTGTTGTATCCACACCGTCCATCCATTTGGAGAGATCATTTTAAGGTATGACCCAAAGAATGAGGTAAATCCAAATCTCAAGTGGACCCCACCACAGAAAACAGTGGGGACAGTGACACCCACCATTGAAACCTTCCTGGGGCCCACCATGATGTTTATTTGAGATCTAACCTGTTCATAAGTTAACACAGACGTGGATGAAGGGGAAAAACAAATATCAGCTTGATTGAAAAGTTCTGTAGCCCTTAAGAAATTTTTAATGGTAGGCGTTCAATCACCATTGTTTTGTCTGGTGGAGTCCACTTGAGCTTTGGATCTGCCTCATTCTTTGGCTTATGCCTTAAAATGATCTCTCCAAATGGATGGACAGTGTGGATGTAACACATACATCATGGTGGGACCCACATAACTTGGTGACATCACTTGAGTAGCGAGATACGCTATAGTAGCTAATCCGCGTCCGAAGAGTAGAACGGAAGTGGATTGCGGACGGAGTAACTCAATACGCTAAGCGTACTGAGTAAACACTGTAGGGCCCACAGTGATTTATGTATTTATCCACTCCGTCCATCCATTTTACTAAATAATTTTAGGGCTTGATGTCAAATATTAAGCATATCCAAAGCTCAAGTGGACCACACCACAGAAAATAGTTTGAATTGAACGTCTACTGTTGAAAAATTCTTAAGGGCCACAGAAGTTTTAGATACATGTGATATTTGTGTTTTGTCTTCATCCATATCTTTTCGATCTTATGAGGATGACAAATAAACATCACTGTGGGCCCTATGAATGAGGTAAATCCAAATCTCAAGTGGACCACATCACCAAGATCACTATGGACGGTGTGGATAAACCAAATACATTTACAGTGGACCTAAGAGAGTTTACTCAATTCCATAAACATCCTTACTCAGTACACAATCCACTTTCCTACGAAGTCGCGGGCATGCCACTTGTTGCTGGTAGTGGCTATGTGGGCCCATCATGATGTACTGTGCTTTATCATCACCTTCTATTTATTTTGCCAGATAATTTTAGAGCCTAAGCCCAAAAATGAGGCAGACCTGCATCCCTGGTGGACCATGCCAAAGGAAACAGTGGTGATTAAACGCCCACCGTTAAAAACTTCCATGGCCCATTAAAAACTTCCTAAGGCCCGTTGTAATGTTTTTATTTTTTTATTTTTTTTAATTTTTTTTTCATCTAACCTCTTGATTTAGTCATAGAACTGGATGAAGCGAAAACACAATTATCAGCTTGATTGAAAACTTTCGCGGCCCCTTAGAAGTTTTTAATGGTGAGATTTAATCACTACTGTTTCCATTGATGTGGTTCACTTGAGATTTGGATCTATCTCATTTTTGGGCACATGTACTTAAATGATATGGTGTAATAGATGAACGGGGCGGATTTCTCATAAGGATCACAGTGGGCACTCTAAAGCTTCTGACAAGATCGTCTGTCTCCAACTAGGTCCTAGTGGATTTCTCATAAAGATCCATCCGTTTTGCAAGCTTATTTTAGGACACGATGCTAAAAATGAGGTGGATCCAAATCCCAAGTGGACCAAAAATGAGGGGGCTCTAAATCTCATTGAGTCCCCACTCTTTCCTCTCACGGTCCATCCGAATGTTTATTTGCCATCCAACTATTGATAAGGTCACAAAGACCTAGATGAAGAGACCACACAAATATCATCCTGATCCAAAGGGTTTGTGGCCTACAATGAGTTTTTAATGGTTAATTGCCACTGTTTCATGTTCTATGGACCATTTGAGATTTGGATCTCTTTTGTTTTTATTGTTATCATGCTTTAAAATGAGCTTTCATTTAATTTTACATGACTTAATGATTGTATGGTGGCTGTATTTGTATTATATAAAACTCATTGTAGTTACCATTGGCATGAATTCTCACCGAACGCATGCTTTTTGGTTCCCATTAAATGAAACTTATTATTTAATACATTCTTTTTGTAATTTTTTTATTCATGAATATGCAAATGTGTGTATTTAGGCATTTCTTGGAGTTTCACTGAAAAATTCCACCATTTTCCTCATGTTTTCTCATTTTCCCCCGAATTTCCGGTTATCGGCGATATTATCGATGATAACGATATTATATTTTTATCTCCGGCCAGCGAAACTTGTAACGATACTGACAATGCGAACACTGGGTAGGATGAAGGAAGATATGGATGCATTAACCTTCTGACCTGACGCCCTTTCATAGTCTGCTATAAACCTGGTTAAGACTCGCACTGAAGCAAGATTACCGTTTAAAAACAACATCATATCATCAGTGTATAGCAAGTGAGTGATCCTTGGACATGCATGTCCTGGCCAGAAAGGGGGGCACTTCCTTGTAGCGAAAAGTTTAGAGACTCCTCTGCTTAGAACTTCTGTAGCTAATATGAAAATAGTTGGTGACAGTGGGTCCCCTTGTCTCAGCCCCCGGGAGGCCTGAAAAAAAAAAACCTGAAGGGTGCCCATTAATGAGAATGGAAAACCAATTGTGTTCCCAACATTCACGAGCCTGATTGATCCATTGAATATCGAAACTAAATTTTTGTAACACCTTGGATAGGAAACTCCATTCGACCCGATCAAAAGCTTTCTCCATATCTAGCTCGATAATCAAGTTGCCCCCATGCACTTTTCTGTCAATGTCGTTCACCAATTCGGTAGCAATAGATATGTTCTCCAACATTGATCTGTTGGAGACAAATGCCCCTTGCTCGTCAGAAATGATGGCAGGTAAAATAAGAGCCAACCTTGTAGCAATAACTTTAGAAAAGATCTTCATGATGCCATTGCATAAGTTGATAGGCCGGTAATCCATTATCGGTAGCGGGTTGTCCTTCTTCGGAACAAGGCAAATATTAGTAGCTTGAAATGCTCTAGGGATGAAGCCTCCTGTAAGAAAGTCTCTGGCAGCTTCTGTAATATCTTCACCGGTGATATCCCAGCAAGAGGAGAAGAAAGCTCCTCCGAATCCATCTGCCCAGGGGTGCTATCAATCAGGCATTGTTAAAGCATCTTCTTTCACTTCGTCGAAGGTCGGAGGTCTCAGAAGCATGTCGTTCATCTGACTGGAAACAAGACTGGGAATGCAGTTGAGGATTTCGTCATTGAGGTTGGGGCAGCCTGCTGAAAACAGATCCTTGAAATATCTCTCCGCCTCCCCAGCGATGTCCTCTTGGGAGTCCGGAAACACCCCCGATTGCAGTTTGATTCTAGAGATGGTTAATCTTCTTCGTTTATCAATGACAGTATCATGGAAAAACCTGGTATTGCGATCACCTTCTGCTAGCCACATGTTCCTGGATTTTTGCTTCTAGAAAATTTCTTCTTGAAGCAGGGCCTTGTTCAAATTCTGCTGGACTACTTTCAACCTTAAAGCATCTTCATCAGAGGTTGATTGCAATAATTTGAATTCTGCCTTGTTAACATCTTCCTCTGCGTTATCGACATTCCTACGGACATCTCCAAAAACTTCTTTGTTCCAGACTTTGAGGGCTCGTGGTCAGATTGGGCTCTGGTGAGATGTTCCACCTTGAATCTTGGGAATGCTGTCAACCATCCGCTATTGCACAGAACCCTGTCTAGTCGGGCCCATTGGCGGGCTCGGCCTGTTCTGTTGTTGCATCAGGTGTATGTAGAGCCAGTGAAGCCAGAGTCAATTAGGCCGCATCGTTGATCACATCCCGAAAATCAGACATGCCTCTGCTATCTGAGGGGGTGCCCCCTACTCTCTCTTCTGGACTAACAGTGACGTTGAAATCACCTCCGACAAGCCACGGCCCCATGGTTGTCCGAGATAGAGATCTTAAATCACTCCAAAGGAGCATGCGCTGATCTCTATCGCAGCTAGCATAGACAACGGTCATGAATCTAGGCTGTGGGAGCCCATCGCAGGTGATCTTGAGGGTGATACATTGGCGCGAGCTCCCAACTATCTCAGTCTGCAGCTGATTGTTGTGAAGGATCCAGATGCGACCTTCAGTGGCTTCCTCCATAATTTCTTTTTGGAAGCCCAACTTTGCTGCGATATCTGGTCTTCTTGCCGGACTGATCATGGGCTCCTGAAGCATTAACATAGCAATGTTGTGTTTTCTGATAATCTGCTTTAAACGCCGCACAGTCTGGGTGTTGCCAACACCCCTCGCATTCCAACATAACACAGAAATCATTCTGAAACTACCTGTGTCACCTCGGCCCTGTGCCTATTTCGTGTATTCCTGGCATTCTCCCTTTTTCCCAGCGACTGTATCAGCCTCCTTTTGTTCGTAGTGGTTGCCATGTGCAAAGGCTCTTGTAGGGTCCTATTGCTTTCCTGACAAACCTCTCCAACCCCCCTCCCTGAATTTCTATCCATAAGTTTAGACCCTCCTAAGCTGTGTATTCTGGCTGAAGGTCTTGTTCTTCCTTGTGCAGCTGAATTGATTCTTCTCTTTTAGAGCGGAAGTCATCATCGGCATCTTCTTCACATCTTTGGACCTCTGTTTCCCCTGCCTAAGATCTTCGTTCGAAGGTGTCTGTTCTGTTCATTTGTGCAGCCAGGATTTGTGAATCTATATCCTCCTGTATATCTGTGCGCATATGTCTAGCAAACATAGCCCTTGAGGCCTTTAATTCTTCTTCTGTTATCGACATTTTGCAGGTTCCGGTAGTACCACTCCAATCTTTTGCTCTTGAATCATTCTGAGTATTATTATTACTCTGTGATAGAAGCCCCCACCAGAACAGCATCCCCAGATACGTCCGTGGTTGTTCGATGATCACATCCAGATGGTATAGGTATGGTGAGTACCCGCCCAGGGATATCTACAGCATGAAAGGAAAAATTCGGGGATATAATCACAGACTCCCCACCTTCCCAAGTAGTTACCACTCTCCCCCTGACCTGAGGGGGAGGGCTCTCGGCAGTAGGAAGGTGAGGCTCTGTGGCAGCGAGAGATGGACAAACAGGTGCATCCAGAGGGGGTGGCAAGGTTACCTTAGTTGGTGGATTCTTTAAACCTTTCTCCATACCTCTATGGCAGCAAGAATGTTGTTGTGATGTGGGTGGCACTCGAGCAGGTACAATAGGTTGGAGCCTTCTTGCTTCATCAGTGTCTCCACCGCAGTTAGAGCATATATGTGCTGTGGTAGATGCTCAATCAGGTGGCAAGGATCTTCCTGTTTCATTTGTGTCTCCATAGCAGCAAGGAGTTTGTTGGGTTGGGGTATACAACAGGGGTTGCGGCCTTCCTGCAGCTGCCGCTGAAGTGGGAAGCCTCTCGAGACCATTTCATCGAGCAACTTCATGGTTCTGTCGTTTGTCAGGATCTGCCCCAGCAATAGAACTCACCACTATGCCATTTCCTTGAACAGTTACAGGGCATTGATTTTCTCCAGGTTCTGTCGCTTCATTCCTTTCTCGAGTATTTCCTTGAACAGTTGTCGTGCATTGATGATTTCATGTTCTGTCTCTAAAAACCTGTGAGGGACATTTTCTTGAGCACTAGCTGCACATTGCTGTCCCTCAGGTGCTATCGTGTCTGCTGCACTCCTCTCTAGGCCATTACCTCAAACAGTTGCCACACATTCGTTCAACCCTACTTCTGCCATTGGAATCACAGGATCCCATGTGTCAGTGTTGTTTTGAGTGCCCGATTGCTGTTGAGTAAACGCCCTGGCCACCCATTGCTTAGTTCCCTCCTTCTGGTGCTTTCTTACCTAATCACTGTCCTTGCTTTTTTGGGGTGCTTGAGCATCGTAGGGAGATTCTAAGGAGGCTCGAATCTGGAACTTACTTCCATCAACAAATAGATCTAGAGTTTTTAACATTGGGGGATCTGAATGTGGGTTGACCCTAACCCTAGCAAACCAAAGTGATGTTTCAACCATGGTCTGACTATCAAGTTCCAGCACAAATCCAAATTGCTGTGCTATTTGGCTGAATATAAGCTCGCTCCAAGCGTGAAACGGAACACCCTTAATCCAGATCCAGATCCAGATTCCCCTTTTTGGCGCCATCATGTAGGGATTTCAGGTTCTGACATTAGAGATCGATCTGTTTTTGTAGCAATGTGTCCCTGGAGAAAGCAACAACAGACTCTCTTGAATCGAATATCATGAGGTATTCCGTTTCCGATATCCTGGCGATCCTGCCCTTCCGCAGAGCGAATGCAGTCGAGCTCATCTCCTCTATTAGGCGGCCTGTGGCATCATCCTGATCCGGCACCTTCCCAACTATTGAGTTAGCCATCTCTAACCTTCGCCCGTCTGATAACCATTTAGGGACCACCATCGAGCTGCTGTTCAGAGAAGGAGGGGGTGGGCATCGAAGCTTGACGACGTCGGCGAAAGACATCCCTTCAGGTGGAGGGCCTTGACCTGCTCTATTGTGACTATTTAGCCCCCATTGTTGCTGGAACAGCGGCGATGGGTCGATACCATCATTTTTGAAGTGCCACCCAGCACCTATGTTGCCCTGATTCAGCTCCTCTTTCTTTGAAGGAACCCTCTGATGTGCAAGGCTAACGGTTATTTTCCAGCCACCCAGCATCCTCCCGTCTTGCATATCGACTGCCACTAGGGCTTCACTTTCTATGGCAAATCTTACGAACGCATACCCTCGACCTCCGCCAGACATCTTAAAGCAAAGAATGAAAACATCTGATAGCTCCCCAAATTGGCTAAATCTGGCCCTAACATCATCGGTCCTGATGTTATACGGCAAATTTCCAACGAAGATACTGAAACTCTCCGATTTGTTCTTCCTGTAGGTGGCTTTCTGATTAGCAACCTTTCGCCACCCATTTTCTTGTATATGAACGAAATAGATTGATGTACAAGAGTGGCGATCGATTCTAAGATGATCATTGTGACCAATGAAATTAGATATGACCAGCCTGTATCCAATGTGCATAGAATAATGAATACAATACCCGATGAATGTGAAGTTAAAATGAAGGTTATTTATGTTTCGATCAGCACCGTAACACTTCGTTCCCAGATGATTAGAGACCATGCCGATGTCATGATGTAGATGATTATCTAATACAATGAGATTCAGTTGAAATGTTCCGTAGAAGTACAATATAGTATCAATTTCGTATCATGTCCGACGTAAATGTGGGGTATACGAGATATACGCAAGTATTTGTGTATCATAACTGATAATATTGTTTCCCTTAAATATTGTGTCATCAGGTGGGTCAGTGTTCAAAGCATAATCCATTGCTTTTTGGAGACATTTTTTTCACAGGATATTTCCAAAGGGAATCTTGTGAACGCCATTCCTTTTTGCGCTAAATCAAGTAATGACCCTTGGAAGCTTGTAGATCTGATTGAAGAAGGCAGGGAATTTTGTAGGGAAAGCAAGAGGCCTTCTTGAATGCTCTCAAAGAGGATTATTTTCTCAAAGAGGCCTTCTTGATATGATGTCATAGTGCCATCTTGTTTCGCCCACGTTGAGCTTAGTTCGGCCGTTGGGTGTCTAGCCAGCTATGCTCCCTTTGGCCCTTGTTTGGTTTTTTCTTGAATTTATCCTCTTTTTTAACCTACATCTTAACCATCAAGTTAGAGAAAACAAAAATGCCTCGGGTGGTTAATCCTCAGATCCCGCTTAGGCCCACCTTTTCAATTTGGGGTGGTCGCAGTTTTGTATAGGCCTTGTTCTCTCTCTGTCTTTAGTGAGGCCCGCTTAGGCCCACATTTTCTCTGTTCAGGTCTTTTCAGTTATGAATAAAAGTATATATGTTTTTATTAAAAAAAAAAAATGGCAAGAGTAATGAGAATTGAGATGTATTCATGTGATTTTGTATTGATCTCATACCACATATATGAACTCTTTTGGGCATTCAAGTTGTTTGATTTGATTCATTCACTAAAACGATCTTAGCTGAAGAGAATGAACACAGTTTCATGTGTCAAAAACAACTAGTAATTGATAAAAAATTAATCAAATACCAAAAACAAAATTGAAACATATTTAAACAATAGTTTTGAAACTCAAATTTGTATGATGACAAATCAGTTGTCATTAGGCTCGATTTCTGTGCTTGGTTTCTAGCGCACACATCCACATTGCAACTCCATCATGATTGTTGGTTGATTAGTTTTCCAAAATCGCCCACTCTGTGCCGCCCCGGGAGGCTATGGATGTGTCGGTCATGGCCCACATCTTCAAGGAGATTGTGAAATTGCCCATAGTCTCCGAGCCTTAGATTTGACAGTGACTCCAAACTCATTAGCCACTTTTGGCATGCCTTACTATGGAAGTTTGTGGCACAACTTAAATTTGATGGTGCTTATCTTCTTGAAATAGACGATTAGATGAAGGTTGTTTTATTTTTATTTATTTATTTATTTATCTATTATTATTATTATTATTTTAAAAGAAAAGGTGGGGGCGTATGACCCCACTAACTTTATAGAAAGAAACAAAAATGTACACAGGCTGGCTTCAGGTGGGTACCACAAAAGATTGGACCTCACCTATCATATAGAATAAACAAAGGAATACAAAAAGCAAAACATACCCATTTCCCCCAAGAATAGATAAGAAAAATGAAAGACCTCATGGAGAAGGGGGACTATCCCGCTCTAACAGAACCAATCCTAGCATTGTGCAGAGCGATCCACACCTTAACCGGCCTTGGGAGGTCTAGGCGAAAGGCATATAAAATATCTAGCCATCCATCACTAGCTAACCTAGCTAGAGCACCCGTTACCGCATTTCCCTCTCGAAGAATGTGGGACACCGTGAAGGGGATATTGGCACACAAGCTCTAGATGGACCCAATGGCATACCAAATACTCTACTGGTCGTTCGTCCCCTTATTGGAAATCGCCTCTAGCACCACTGAGGAATCAAATTCCACAATTTGGGTGAGGCCTAGCTCAACACTAAACCAAAGGCTGTCTGGCATGGTGACTAATTCTATGAATTAGCCAACTGCCGGTTTTTTTTTCCGTATAATAATAATAATATTGGTGTGCATCTGTTGAACGGGTTCGATGTGATATACATATGACATGTGTTGGGGTAACCTTTAAACGTTTGTGCACATTTTGGGTGCTCAGACCGGTCAGGCGACCGGTCTAACGACGTGACCCAGATGCATATGGAGCCCCGCCCCCCCCCCCCCCCCCCGGAAAGGATCTGTATTGCCTCAGACTGGTCGGCCGACCAGTCTATTGGGGGCTCCGACCGGTCGGTGGTGAGGTAGCAATGGCATGAATCCTCTGGACTGTTCTGTGCACTGGCTGACCGGTCCGACATGCGCGCGGGTTTCTTACGTAGCTCGCAGTATTGCGCAAGATGTTTCTATTTTCAGAGTTTTGTTTATTTAAGGAGTTGTAATCTAACTTAGATGGTAATCTTAAGGTGTCTAAGGTTTCCTAATCATGTTAAGAAGAGGGGAGATGTGTGTGTGAGAGAGAACTTAGGGTTTCTTTGTTTATTCCTTGCTTGTGGGCTGTCAATCTCCGTAATCTTCTGTTATTCATAGTGGATCGCTTTGTGCCGTGGTTTTTTACCCGTTGAGGGGTTTTTCCGTGTAAAATCAGATTCTCTTGTGGTGAATGCTTATGCGATTAATTTCATTGTGTTTCTTGTTTGATCTCGGATTGCTAAGAGCGTTTCGGCTTCCGCTTTCGTTGTCGGTTTTTCCAACAAGTGGTATCAAAGCTAAAGTTGGGGTGGAGTAAAATTCGGATCTGAGACGAGAAGATGGGATCGGGCATAAGGTTCGAGGTAGAGAAGTTCTTCGGGAAAAGTAACTTTGAACTATAGAAGGTGAATGTTGAATCCTTCCTGGTTCAGCAAAGGCCTGATGAAGCTCTTGGAAAGAGACCTGAGGTTATGAAAAAGGATGAGTGGACGAGGCTCGACAAGAAGGCTAGAACCTCAATCCTGTTAAACCTTACGGATGATGTTCTCTATCATGTCTGAAGGAGAAGACTACGACTGAAATGATGGCGAAGCTAGGGAAGGTTTATGCTAAGAAATCTCTAGAGAATCGCATGTATGTGTTGATGCAGTTGTTCACTTTGAGGATGGCTGAGGGAACTGAGGTGGAGGACCACCTGAGCACGTTCAATAGGCTAGTTTGCAAGTTGGTGGAGATCGATGAACCGATGAAGGATGAATATCAAGCATGCATCCTGTTGAATTATCTTCCAGATTCATATAAGTCATTCAGGGACTCTGCGTACGCAAGGAAGGAAACCATAAATGTCGAGACCATGATCTCAGCCCTCCAGTAGAAGGCGATGAGAAAGAAATGCGGTGACGTGGCTTCCCGTTATTCCTCAGAGGCACTGGTTATGAATGGAAAAAGTTCTGAGCATGGAGGATATTCAAAGTCGAGATCTAGAGCCAAGGGCAAAGGGAAGGCTAAGGTGAAGTGTTGGATTGTGGTCAGGAGGGCCATATGAGAGGGGATTGTCAGAATCCCAGGATGAAGCAAGAGAGGTATGAAAATTCTTCTGGAGAGGGAGCCAATATCGTAGAGGACGATGGCGATCTGTGTAAAGTTTTGACTGTTTCTGGCAAGGGATCTCACGGTAGTGAGTGGATCGTAGATTCAGGGGTTTCATGTCACATATGTCCTGACCAGAATTCATTCACGACATACAGGGAGTATAGTGAAGAATTGGTGTTTGTGGGTAATGGATTCGCTCATAAGGTTATGGGTATTGATACTGTGCGCATCAAGATGTTCGATGGAGTCGAACAAGTCCTGAAAGATGTGAAGCACTTCCCCAAGATGAAGATGAATGTGATTTCTCTTGGTGCACTCGAGGCGAAAGGTGCGTGTTTATCGGCGGCGATCGTTATTGTGAAGTGATGAAGGGGACACTCGTGTGTATGAAGGCACGGAAGTATGGTCATCTTTACATGTTGATCGGGAGCACAATTCACGATGGAGCTGCGGGAAAGCCAGCGAATCCACGGTTGCTCGTATGTGGCAAGTGCCCAAGGGCCACATGAGAAGAGCGGTAAAGGGCGTGAATTTGCAGGGATAGGGTCGATGGTGGCACGAGAAGCGGTGGAGCTATGATTGAAGATGCGATGACGTTGCAAGGATGTGTTGATTCGTCGTTTGAAGCCTCGTTGGAGATTGTTGGGGTAGCCTTCAAACATTTGTGTATGTTTTGGGTGCTCAAACCTGACGACGTGACCCAGATGCACGTGAAGCCCCCCCCCCCCCCCCCCCCCCCCCCCCCCCAATTGGGAAAGGATCTGTATTGCCCCAAAGCAGTCAGCCGACCGGTCTGCTGAGGGCTCCGACTGGTCGGTGGTGAGGCAGCAATGGCGTGAATCCTCTAAACTGTTCTGTGCACTGGCCGCCCGGTCGGACGTGCGCGCGGGTTTCTTGTTCAGCTCACAGTATTACACAAGATGTTTCTATTTTCGGAGTTTTGCTCATTTAAGGAGTTGTAATCCGACTTAGATAGTAATCCTAAGGTGTCTAAGGTTTCCTAATCGTGTTAGGAAGAGAGGAGATGTGTGTGAGAGAGAGAACTTGGGGTTTTCTCTGTTTATTCCTTGCTTGTGGGCTGTCAATCTCTGTAATCTTCTATTATTCATAGTGGATCGCTTTGTGTCGTGATTTTTTACCCGTTGAGGGGTTTTTCCACGTAAAATCGGATTCTCTTATGGTGAATGCTTGTGTGTGATTGATTTCATTGTGTTTCTCGTTTGATCTCAGATTGCTCCGCGCGTTTCGGCTTTCGCTTTCGCTGCCGGTTTTCCCAACAACATGGACCCAACAATTGTAAAGAAAAAGCAAAGGAGGACAGTAATGTAGCTTCTTTTCTTAAAAAGTATTGCCTAGAATATTGCGCTACTATAGGCATTATTTAGTAAAATACAAGTCCTTGAGGAATTTTGCTGTAAAAATCCCTTTTTGGAACCATACTAAAAAGTAAAAATCCGTATATCACTAATTATTTTTCTCTACATAGTGTCCACTAAACACAATCTACATCATTGGTTTATAATAGGCCACTAAACAAATAACTATTAAACTAAATACAATCTAGATTCTATATTCATGTTTGTTAGTTGAATTTTCAGGTGAAAATGGGGCTTCTTTGGCATCAAGTTGGTTATTACGATGAACGATGGCTAGCATTGAACGTGAAGAACGATGCCATCAAGCAAAGAATAACGTCTCTCATGCATGAGAAGTTGTTCAAGGATGGTAAGCAACATGCTAGAAAAGTATGCACAAACTCTCTCTCTCTCTCTCTCTCAATTTTTTTGGAAGGTTTGCTTGAATACATTATGATGTATTATTATATGAGGACTCAGATTAAGTACTACCCCACCTGTCCAATGGACATGCAAGTGTGGGTTTTATCCATCGTCCATCTATTTTAAAATATTATTTTGAATTCGAATACTTTGCCGGCCACAAATAGGGATTTTCTATTTTACTACATTTGATTGTTCCATGACATTATCAGCAGTACTGCTGCATTAAATACAGTCTGTGATGACATGGTCCAATTACATTGCAACCAATAAGAAATTTTTGTTTGTGGCAAGCAAAGGATCCAAACTCTATCATTTTAAGGTACAAAGTAAAAAATAGGCGATTCGATGGCTCAAGTGGACCACACCATAGGAAGGAGCGGTTATAATGACACCCACCATTGAAACCTTCCTAAGGCCCACCATGATGGCTAATTTCCATTAATTCATAAGGTCACATAGACTTGGATGAAGGGAAAACACTAACATGTGCTTGATCCAGAACTTCTATGGCCCACAAAAAGTTTTCTACATTAGGTGTTTAATTCTCATTGTGTGGTCCACTTGAGCCTTGGAAGTACCTCATTTTTTTATTATCTTGTACCCTAAAATGATATTCCAAAATTGATGGACAGTGTGGATAAAACCCATACATCACAGTTGCCCCTCAGAGCCCCTTTCCGTTCCTAGATAGGGACCGGCAGGCATGGTACTCAATCCACGTCGGTTGTATGATACATTGGGACACTAGCCTTTGGATCTACCTTCATCTTTCAGTTTCAACCGGTTGATCATATGATGGGCAACACTTCAGACAAAGAAAATGTACAAAATAAAAAAAATCTTAGAATAATTTAATATGGATGGATCAATGAATAATTGAAGATCATTTCTAATCTTCCATCCAATTTGTGGCCCATCATATAAACAAAAGGATCCTGACAAATGGCTAAATTCCATATGTATCTTATTGCAATATGTTGATGTATTCTAACAACCCTCAACCTTGATGGAAGTAAATGGAATTTGTGGGATGTTTGTAGCTCAATTTCAACTGCTGCTAAAAGATGAGAGATGCTGAGATAGCTCTATATCCTTCAACAGCAACCAGCGATGATGGATTGCATGCAACCTTTCAATCCCAATATTTTAAGGGTGTTTGAATTTCTCATATTTCAAAATTTCTTCTTCTTTATTTATCTATTCTGTGTGCATGAAACTCCATAGAAAGATGTTGGGAAAAAGCCAGCAGCGGAAGCGGAACGGCGAAACGCGTGAAGCAATCCGAGATCAAACGAGTACACAAGATGCAATCAATCACACACAAGCATTCACCACAAGAAACTCCGAATTTACGTGGAAAAACCCCTCAATGGGTAAAAAACCACGGCACAAAGCGATCTACTATGAATATCAGAAGATTACAAAGATTGGCAGCCCACAAAGCAAGGAAACACAGAGAAAACCCCAAGTTCTCTCTCACACAGACCTCTCCCCACTTCCTGGTACGAATAGGAAACCTTGGACACCTTAGGATACTTCTCTAAGTCGGATTACAGCACCTTAAATAAGAAAAAATCCAAAATTAAAAACACCTTGCGCAGTACTGCGGACTGCGCAAGAAATCCGAGCGCAGAGGCGACCTGTTGTTCGCTCGCCTCAAGTGTAAGGCTGCGATGTAGTAATAAATCTCGGTAAGACCGAGCTCGATCCACAGGAAATTAGAAACAACTTTCAAACTATTCCAGCAACTCAGTTTTGCAAGAAATAGGATTTAATTGAGTAATTAAACTAAAACAGTAACTTAATAGAAAATCAGTAATTTAAAGTACTAAGGCATTCAAGGATCCACTTGTAGCAATCCTATGTCAATCCAATCAATCCAAGTAGAGAACACAACTAGATTTGAAGTCCTATCTCTCATCTAGTTGGAAAATAAAGCATTCAAACACATTCAATTCCATTCAAGCTGAACTTCCAAGTTCTAGTCCCATTAAACACATGTAGGATTCGAAATCATAGCCTTCGGAGTAACAGCCATGCCTATGGACTATGGCTTGCTCAAGGGTTACCATAATTCGAACCTAAACAAATACAATATGATAATCTCAGAGAATTGCAAGGAATCCATGTCCGGAGCACATGAACTCTCATAAAACATCTCAAACTACCAACTTAAGGGATTAAAAGATTTAAAACCCAAACTTGAATTGAAACTACTTGAATTAAATTGAATCAAACATGGAAATTAGCTACAAGCTTCACCTCTCAGCCTTAGCTGAGAGATTCTAGCCGAGCATTGTCATACTACAACTAGAACTCATAATAGAAAGCATAAAAACTAGAAAAACTGGAAATTGGAGGGTTGGAGATGCTCCACGACAGCTTCCTCTCTCTAGAACCACATTCCTTAACTTCTATCATGACCTAGGAAGACCCCTAGGTGTCCTTTTATAGTGGGAAAGCCCCCATGCGTCGGAAACATCCAGAAATTGCATAAGGTTACGCACTGCGTAGAAATTTTCGGAATCCCGTTTTAGAAACTGCCTGATTTTTAGCATGGCTGACCAGTCGGACCTGTCTTGGAATCAGTCCAGCGTGCACAGAAAATCCTGCTTTGCTGGCCGACCGGTCAAGACCGGTCGGACCTCAGTGGATTTTTAGTCCAGGGAGTTTTAACAAGTCCACCGACCTGTTGGCCGACCGGTTAAGACCGGTCGGACCAACTAGTCCTTCCTTCAGCTCTTCCCAACGGTGTCCAGAGGTATGGCCGACCGGTCGGACGACCGGTCAGACTAGCCATTCTTCTACTTTTCCTTCTTTTCTTCATTCTCTTTTCTTCCTCTTTCTTCTTCCTTCATTTGTCCACCTTAGACCTTCACTCACAGGTTCTAAATGGACCCTTTTTAGTCTCCAATTGAGTGAAGTCTGCTCTCATCCTTACAATCACAAAACATGCGTTAGATGGGCCTTTTAATCATGAAAACCATGAATATAATGTGATGTAATGGGCTATGCAATGTATAAATTGGAGGTTCAACACCGATCGGCCAACCGGTCGCACCTCGCACAGAGACCGGTCCAGGGAGATTTCATCAACACTGCCTCACAGCCGACCGATTGCCCGACCGGTTGGAGCCCACTGATGACCGGTCGGCAGACCGGTTTGGGCACAAGCAGAGGCTGTCCAGTCTTCACTGCATCTGGGCTAACTCCGTCAGATCGGTCGCCCGGTCAGTCTGAGCACTCTGTCCACGCACATAGTTTGAAGACTCTCCAACAAACTCCACCGAGGCTTTAAACGTCGAATCAAACACAATCCTCGCAACGTCATCTCATCTTCAATCATAGCTCTACTGCTTCTCGTGCCACCATTGACCCTATCCTTGCAAATTCACGCCCTTTACCGCTCTTCTCATGTGGCCCTTAGGCACTTGCCACATACGAGCAACCGTGGATCTCGCTGCCTCTCCCGCAGCTCCACCGTGAATTGTGCTCCCGACAACATGTAAAGATGGCCACACCTCGATCCGTGCCTTCATACACATGAGTGCCCCCTTCATTACTTCACAACAACGATCGTGGCTGATAAACACGCACCCTTTCGCCTCGAGTGCACCAAGAGAAATCACATTCATCTTCATCTTGGGAACGTGCTTCACATCTTTTAGGACTTGTTTGACCCCATTGAACATCCTGATGTGCACAGTACCAATACCCACAACCTTATGAGCGACTCCATTGCCCACAAACACCGATTTTCCACCATACTCCCTGTATGTCGTGAATGAACTCCGATCAAGACAAACGTGACATGAAGCCCCTGAATCAAGGATCCACTCACTACCATGAGATCCCTTGCCAGATACAGTCATAACTTCACACAAATCGCCACCGTCCTCTACGGTATTAGCTCCCTCTCCAGAAAAATTTCCATACTTCTCTTGCTTCATCCTGTGATTCTGACAATCCCCTCTCATGTGGCCCTCCTGACCACAATTCCAGCACTTCACCTTAGCCTTCCCTTTGCCCTTGGCCCTAGATCCCGATTTTGAATATCCTCCATGCTCAGAACTTCTTCCCCTCATAACCAGTGCCTCTGAGGAACAACGGGAAGCCACGTGTAACACCCCGTATTTTTAGTATAAATTTATTTATTTATCAATTTATTTACGTATTTATTTAATTATTTGATTATTTAATTTTTATTCAAAATTTAAATTTGAAAAATTCATAACAAATCATCCGCAGAAAATCAAAGAGAGATCCTTTTGTAAAAGTTGCCTAGAATAATCTCTGGAGTAGTATAGAAGCATCAGATTTTGAGAACTTCTCCGTTTTATGTTTATTACGAAAATGCCACTAAATAAACCCTACATTTTAAGTAAACTGATTTCCCACGTTCCGTTTAGGCTGAAACTTTAGGAGAACTCTATTAGGCCCAAAATAACCATACATGTCAAATTTTGGCCCTTAGATCATAGTACAAATGTCTCGATCAGAAAATAGCCAATAAATGGCCCACCTCAGCTCAGAATTGTCCCACATTTCACGTCAACGGTTATTTTCATCTCACCGACCTATTGGACGGAGCAAAAACCCCGATCCATCATAGTGGACCTGACCTGTCAAGCCCAACTGTTAAGCGAGTTCTTTACGTAACTTTTACACCTAAAAAGAAGTTTTTTTCTTTTTCTTCTTCCTTCTTCTTCGGCGGACGCTGCTGCCATCTTGGTGACCCACACCGTCCTCCAGGATGGGCCCCACAACCAGATCCATTCCGCTCATTTGTTTTGTACTCCACCAAAACCCATGCCCCCAAAGTTTTGCTACTTTCCTTGATCCATACGGCCCGCTACACTCTCACCATTCAAAGCCATTGCTTTCAAAAATGATATAGATCGGGGCCGTTCATTTGCATGAGTGCCTGGGATTGAAACCATGACTTCTTATGGACCCTACCTTCCTCTTGGACAGTCTACATGAGACATAGGTCGTTAGAAGAGGACCCACTACTTTCCTTCTCCAATTAGGAAACCAATCCCATTTTACGTTGGGAAACCAATCCCATTTTACGTTGCATCGACAATGGGGCTCCATATATGGCTCCCCTAGACGTCCTCTACTTTATAGAAAACCCTAAGAAAAAGAAAGAAAGATCGACAGTGGAGAGAAAGAGAGAGAAGTCGAAAGTAAAGAGAGAGAGAGATCGTGGGAGGAGAGAGAGAGGAGAACCCACGTTCTCTTGCTGTTACTTCTACGTTGCTATTCCTCTTCCTTCCAGATCTACTGTTGAGAAGTGGTAAGTCACATCTATTTCCTAGATTTATCCCTACTCTCTAACCATAGATGGAGATCTAATCGTAGGCGATCATTTGTGAAGATCATATCCTAACCATGTAATCTATGTTAAACATATTAGGGTTGAACTTAGGAGGGTTTTCACGACTCTAACAATATCTCGAATCTACCAATATTAGAGGTAAGGATTTCCTTCAAAGTATAGCCACAATAATATTGATTTATTTAACCATCTTATGCATAATATAGGGAGTTTTTGCTACGTTGTTATATATGATTTATGATTATTGAATTTTTTCATGTGAACATGAGTTGATGTATAGAATACTTTAATAAACTCTTGCTGAATTTTTATTTGATATGAACCATAATGTGTGATGTGTGTTTTGAAAGTGAAATCATGACATTTTACATGCCTACATGAAATATATGTGAAGTTTATGCTTAAGAAATGATGTTTATATGCTTATGGTATGTATGATGAATAGAGTGTTATGTGATACGGGATTACTCATGCGGATGTTTAATCAGTGGAAGCCCTTTGCCCCATAAGTAATATAATTGTACGTTAAAGATGATTGAACCATGAGGATTGTGTTGGATGGAATAATTTGGCAAAGCCAAATGAATGTATTGTTGGTGAGTTGCCAACGGATCTAAAGGTGAATGTTTGAGATGAATCCTTAAGAAATTGTCGATATTTGCATGCCATGTGCTTTGTCTTAACTATGATGTGTACGTCCTTTCACGGTTGGCCCCTGTTGAAGGGAAACGACTATTCTACGTTATGATGAACCGTGGGATGGGGTAAAGAGCGACCGTTGATCTTAAACATCATTAAATTGACTGTATGTTAAACTACTTAAATAAATATGAAACTAATCATGCATGCACGGGACCTGACTTGGTGGGTCAGCCCTGCGGGCGCTACGGCGCTAGCTTATGGTAGTGTGGTGGGTTGCTATCACCTCCATTGGCGGGTTTGTTGACATGAAGTTGTGGAATTACCCGCTTCATCGTGGACTCTGGTGACTAGTGACTAGTGAGAAGAATTGGATTAAGTCCCGTTTCATTAGTCAGGGTGCCTTAGCTAGAGCATGCATATCATGCATTGCATTAAAACAAGATTTCTCATGTGTGTTTTGAATTGGGTATGCTCTTTGTGTTTAAAGATTGTTGTACTATTCTTGGTGGGTGACCCTTACTGAGTTGATCGCGAGTAACTCACGTCCTTCTTGGGACGGTGTTTTTAAAACATCATTCCAGACATTGCAGGTAACGATCCAGTAGATGAGGCCGATTTACAAGGTGAGGAGTATGAAAGCTCGTGGCAGCAAATGGTAGACGATGAAGTTGAAGTAGCATGAAGATGTTTTCGTTTAATTTCATATTAGAGTTTTGATTTCCCTTGATTATGTAATAAGTCTCTCAGAGAGACACTAGCTAAAACATTGAATTGGACATGATTTCTTTTCATACATTTGATTGAGAATCTAGAGTAGAAAGTAATGGAATAAGAACATTAATTTTTCGTCATTATGATATGAATGCCACACATGTATGTGTTTACGGGTGAATGTGTGGAAACGCCACCCTAATACATATGAGTTAACACAAAAAATTTGGTCAATCGTGTCATCCACGAGAGTCTAAATTTTGGGCCGTAACACCACGTCACCGCTTTTCTTTCTCATCGCCTTCGACCAGAGGGCTGAGATAACAGTCTCGACGCTTATGATTTCCCTCCCTGCGCACACAGAGTCCCTGAACGACTCATATGAATCTGGAAGAAAATTCAACAAGATGCATGCTTGATACTCATCCTTCTTCGGTTCATCGATCTCCACCAACTTGCAAACCAGCCTATTGAACGTGTTCAGGTGGTCCTCCACCTTAATTCCCTCAGTCATCCTCAAGGTGAACAACTTCATCAACACATACATGCGATTCTCTAGAGATTTCTTGGCATAAACCTTCTCTAGCTTTGCCATCGTTTCAGCCGCAGTCTTCTCCTTCATGACATGATAGAGAACATCATCCGTGAGGTTTAACAGGATTGAGGTTCTAGCCTTCTTGTCGAGCTTTGTCCACTCATCGTCCTTCATAGCCTCGGGTCGCTTTCTAAAAGCTTCATCAAGCCCTTGCTGAACCAGGAAGGATTCAACCTTCACCTTCCATAACTCAAAGTTATTTTTCCCGGAGAACTTCTCTACCTCGAACCTTGTGCTCGATCCCATCTTCTCGTCTCAGATTTGAATTTAATCCACCCTAACTTTAGCTCTGATGCCACTTGTTGGGAAAAAGTTGGCAGCAGAAGCGGAACGCGGAAACGCGTGAAGCAATCCGAGATCAAACGAGTACACAAGATGCAATCAATCACACACAAGCATTCACCACAAGAGACTCCGAATTTACGTGGAAAAACCCCTCAATGGGTAAAAAACCACGGCATAAAGTGATCTACTATGAATATTAGAAGATTACAGAGATTGACAACCCACAAAGCAAGGAAACACAAAGAAATCCCCAAGTTCTCTCTCACACACACCTCTCCCCTCTTCCTAGTACGAATAGGAAACCTTGGACACTTTAGGATACTTCTCTAAGTCGGATTACAACACCTTAAATAAGAAAAAATTCGAAATTAGAAACACCTTGCTCAGTACTACGGACTGTGCAAGAAATCCGTGCGCACAGGCGACCGGTCGCACCTCGCACAGAGACCAGTCCAGGGAGATTACATCAACACTGCCTCACAGCCGACTGGTCGCCCGACCGGTCGGAGCCCACTAACGACCGGTCGGCTGACTAGTCTGGGCACATGCAGAGGCTGTCTAGTCTTCACTGCATCTGGGCTAACTCCGTCAGACCGGTCGCCCGATCGGTCTGAGCACCCTATCCATGCACATAGTTTGAAGACTCTCCAACAAAAGATAGTCCTTAAAATCTCCCCTTTTAGCATTTTTTTTAACAGTAGCATTAGATGGACGTAGACATAGTAGTCATGCATGCTGTCCACAAATAAAGTCCACCTGACATTCATTTACCTCAATCCAAATCGTCCAAAACATTGTCCCCACTGAGAAATCAACTCCCAATTAGCAGAAATATCAATTTCTAGAAATTGTTTTCCACCTAAATACTTTCTAAGCTCCCAATTGTAGGTTGTCTCTTTAATGAGGAGACAACAAGGAAGTCTTAAGGGTCTACTCAATAAGAGGCCCTTGTGACATAGGATCGGGGAAAGGAAAGAACAGAAAGGGCAGGAAGGCCCACGATAAATCCGGAGGCAAGTCAAGTGTCAGGAGAGATGTTGAATGTTAGAACTGTGACAAGAAGGGCCATTATAAAAGTGAATGCCAAAAGAAGAAGGATCAGAAAGGAAAAGGGAAGGAAAGAGGTGATGAATCAGATTCTACTACGGTCGCCTCTGATGGCGATGTTGTGGTTATTCTCTCAGCAGATCACGATGTTTGTCTCATGGCTGTGAATCAGGACACCGATTGGGTGATCGATTCGGGAGCGCGTCGTTTCATTCAACTCCACGAAGGGATTTCTTCACAAGCTACAAGCAAGGCTACCTCAATACAGTAAAGATGGGGAACTCTGGAGTATCCCAGATTGTGGGAGTTGGTGATATTTGTGTGATGACTGATGTTGACTGCTCATTGGTTCTAAAAGATATGAGACATATTATCGACCTCCGCCTCAACTTGATGTAAACGGGAAGGTTGGATGTGGCCGGCTATAAGAGTCGGTTTGTTAGTGGGCACTGGAAGCTCATCAAGGGTTCGATGATCGCAACAAGAGGGAAGATATGTTACACCCTATATAAGACATGTGTCAGCGTATGCAAGGGTGAGTTGAACTCAGCGAAAGATTCAGTGACAGACATGTGGCATAGACGGCTCGGCTACATGAGCGAGAAAGGGCTTCAGCTACTAGCGAAGAAGCGCCTACTTCCAGAGTTGGTAGGTATATATACCTCTCAAAACCTGTATTGATTATTTATCAGGGAAACAACATAGAGTTTTATTTGTAAAAACTACTTCTCATGTTAAGAAAATGCATGCATTAGATTTGATTTATTCTGATGTTTGTGGTCTTATGAGGACAAAATCCTTGGGTGGGGCATTGTATTTTGTCACGTTTATAGATGATGCATCTAGGATTGTTTGAGTTTATACTTTGAAATCCATGGAGGAGGTCTTTGGTGTGTTTAAAATGTTTCATACTATGGTTGAGAGAGAGACAGATAAATCATTAAAGTGCATCCACACTAACAATGGTGGTGAATTCATCGGGGCCTTTCATGAGTATTGCAAGTCCCTAGGTATACGATATGAACAGACGGTGCCCAAGACCCCCCAACATAATGGGTCTATCTGAACGAATGAATCGCACAATTGTAGAGAAAATTAGATGCATGTTATCCCATACGAAATTGCCCAAGATATTCTGAGGAGAAGCAATGCACACAACGGTGTATTTGATAAACATGTCTCCATCAGCCTTACTGAATGGAGAAGTACCTGAGAAGGTGTAGACTGGACATGATCTTTCATATAATCATCTCAGGGTGTTTGGATGCAAGGCATCCGTTCACGTACCAAAGGACGAGAGGTCCAGGCTTGATACGAAGGTCAGGCAGTGTGTGTTCTTGGGGTACAGTGATGAGAAATTTGGTTACAGATTGTGGGATCCGACCAAGAAGAAGCTCGTCATGAGCAAATCGAGATGTGGTTTTCATTGAAGATTAGTGTATAAAAGACATTGAAAAGCTAGAGAAAACCCAGTCTAGTTCAGGTGAGCTGGAAGACGTGGATCCTATTACTCCTTTCGTAGTGCCTGATGACAAGGGAGTACAACAAGGTACAGAGGACGTGGGAGTCCCTACTGAAGATGAGCCGAGGGAGCAGCCCCCACTAGATCCACCTGTTGAGCCACAGGGGAGGAGGACATCTAGGAATAAATACCCTTCTAACAGGTACTCGCCGCATACGTACATTATGCTTACCGATGAGAGAGAGCCAGATGATTACTCTAAGGCCCTAGCCGATGTGCATAAGGGAGATGGTTGAAAGTTATGCAAGATGAGATGTAATCTTTGCATAAGAATCACACCTATGATATGGTGAAATTGCCTAAGGGCAAGAAAGCACTTAGCAACAAGTGGGTGTTTAAAAAGAAGATTGAGCAGAAGAACTTACAAACGAGGTTCAAGGCCAGACTTGTGGTGAAAGGTTTTAGTTAAAGGAAAGGTATTGACTTTAAGGAGATATTCTCACCAGTGGTAAAGATGACGTCCATTCGGATGTTGCTTGGGTTGGCGGCTAGCATGGATCTGGAGATAAAGCAGTAAGATGTCAAAACTACCTTCCTCCATGGTGACCTGAAAGGAGATCTATATGCACCAGCTAGAGGGGTTCAAAGTCAAGGGTTAGGAACGGATGGTGTGTAGGCTTAGGAAGAGCTTATATAGGCCAAACAATCTCTTAGGCAATGGTACAAGTAGTTCGACTCGTTCATCTTAAAGCATGGATATGACAGAACTAAGTTAGACCACTATGTGTTCACGTGCAGGGTCTTAGATGGGGACTTCTTAGTTCTGTTACTGTACATTGATAACATGCTTACCATGGGAAAAGACATCAAGAAGATTGACAGGCTGAAATAGGAGTTGGGCAAGTCTTTTGCGATGAAAGATTTGGGCCCAGCTAGACAGATCCTAGGAATGGAGATAACTCGTGATAGAAGCAGGAGAAAGCTTTGGTTGTTACAAGAGTGGTATATTAAGATAGTCTTAGAGCGGTTCAATATAAATGTAATGAAGTCGGTCATTACTCCACTAGATGGTCACTTCAAATTGAGCGACAATTAGTGTTCTAAGACGAATGCAAAAGTGGAAGGGATGCAAAAGATACCCTACATTTCGGCGGTAGGAAGTTTGATGTATGCTATGGTGTGTACGCGTGTAGACATAGCATATGCGGTTGGGGTTGTTAGCTGGTATCTTGTCAATCCTAGTAAAGAACATTGGGCAACGGTGAAATGGATACTATGGTATTTGAGAGGCACATCCAAGTTGAGCCTTTGCTATGGTGACGAAAAACCTATGTTAGAAGGCTACACAGATGCAAATATGGCAGGTGATATAGACTACAGGAAGTCCACATCGGAGTTCATGTTCACGTTTGCAGGGGAAGCTGTCTCTTAGTAGAGCAAGCTATAAAAGGTCGTAGCATTGTCGATAACAGAGGCCAAGTACATAGCGGTCACAGAAGCATCCAAAGAGATACTTTAGATGAAGAGGTTCCTATAGGAACTTAGTCTGAGGCAGGAGAAGCACGTGGTCTATTATGATAGCCATAGTGTGATACACTTGAGCAAGAATCCAAGTTAGCATTCTAATTCGAAGCACATAGAGATTCGATATCACTGGATCAGGGATAGTTTGGAACAGAAGGTGTTCCAGCTTGAGAAGGTTCATATATACGGACGATAATGGGTCAAACATGATGACCAAGGCTTTGTTCAAGGGCAAATTTGAGGACCGGGCGCCCGACCATGCTGGGTCGGGCAACCAAAATTCGGCAGGATTTTCTCTTAACTCTCTGGACATTTTTTTGGTTGGGCGAGCGCCCGACGACTTAGGGTCGAACTCCTGACCATGCACGGATTGCGAACCCACATTTTCCTATTTTGATGCTAATTCATCTTGTGGTCTATTTTAAGGCTTCCAAATCGAGATTAAGTTATCTTAATAGGTGGTTTTCACGTACAAGAAGAGAGAGAGAGAGAGAGAGAGAGAGAGAGAGAGAGAGAGAGAGAGAGAGAAGAAGAAGAAGAAGAAGAAGCTTGTGGAAGGGAGATTTCTGCTTTGTAGAGGTGATCTACTACGCAGTCAATATCTCAGCGCTTTTACATCCTCGTGCTTGGTGAGATCTCTTAATTTTCATATTCTCTTATTGTTTATCCACTCCTGCGTGAGTAAAGAAGGTTTAATCCAAGTGGGTTGTGCTTGTGATCGGTTGTAATAGTTCTCTTTTATAATGGATTGTTGATCTGGAATAGGTCCCGTAGTTTTTACCTCTTCGAGAGTTTTCCACATAAAAATCTCTCGTGTCGTGTGGTTTGTGCTTTGATTTAGTTCATTGCATTATTATATCCCATAATTCAAGTAGCTTGGGGGTGAGATCCTAAGCTTTTGTGAAACGCACCCAACACCCGACGTAGCATCCCAGCGCAGAAACTTCCTGCCAAAGGGTTTGCTACCAAGAAAAAATGAGGCTTTCACTGTTATGGGCTTGTTTGATTTACAAGTACAAATCTCCAGCCTAAGAAAAAGGGATGCGGATTGCTTTCACAGGTATCTCCTATGCTCGGAATCTAGGTGGGGCCACCCTGATGTTTGTGTGAAATCTACGCCGTCCAACCGTTTTGTGAGATCATTTTAGGCGTTGAGACAAAAAATGAACGGGATCCAAGACTTATGGGGGCTGAAAACGTGATGATCGAACTTCCACAATTGAAATATTCGTGGGGCCACTAAAGTTTCGAATCAGGATAATATTTGTGTTTTCATTCATCTCAGTAGGAAACCTTTTGCCTTAGAAATTAAACCTTTAAAATTTTCCAACCTTCTACCTAAGAAATTAAGCCTTTAAAGTTTCCAACCTAAACAATTGGTAAAAAAATTTCACGGATAGGATTAGACTATGCATGTTTATCCTTGAAAGAATCGAGTGATAGGTGGACTCACAATAGCAAGAATTTGGTAGACCCATCTTTCCACACTACACATAGCCAGTAATGTATTGATCGCTTCCATCCAACTAAAGGTTCGTAGGATGGATTGCTTGAGTTTTGAAAATAACACCAATTCGATAGTCCTATCCATCTAATCAGTGGACCTCAAACCAATGGTTAAAAATGAACATAGTTAACAGCTTGGGTATTCAATGACGTAAATTGGTGTAAAAAAAAAAAACAAAACAAAAAAGTAACGGATAGGACTGTAAAATAGGTACGGTTTCTCTCATCCACGAGCCGGCCATATTGCAAGACACCAGTAGATCGTGAGATGGTTGGACTGTGTAAATTACTGTGTAGCATAATTCGGTTCTTTGGTAGGGATGCAAGTATCGTATGCCCCTGTCTACACCAAGCTGCCTTAGGTGCCGTTTGGTAAACTGAAAAATAAAGTCTGAAAATTAATTCAAGTGCTAAAAACTTAAATTGCTGAATTTAAGTACTTATGAGTACTGAAAAAGTCGTTTGGTAATTTGTCTGAAAAAAGTCCTTATATCTGAAAATAAGTACTTTTTTCACAAAAATCTGTTTGGTAAAAACAAACCACAAATGTCTGAAAAAAGGTAATTTGTCATATTTGCCCCTGTTGTCTCAATTTCCATCTTTTAGAGGATATAAGACAAAACATCTTATTTCTTTGCCACCAAATTTTGCACACATATGCCCCACCACATACATCTCTTAAGCATGACCCCTCAATTAATGGACCATATGTTATACTCTTCTTGAATATATATATATATATATATATATATATATATATATATATATATATATATATATATATATATATATATATATATATATATATATATATATGAAATGTCTCTCTCTACATTGATATAAGGCTAAATAGGTTTGTCAACTATCATAAATAAATAAAAATAAATTACAAAAGATATGAGAATTCAACTATGTGATTGAAAAAGTTCATTTGCGATTCTCTCCCGCAAATTAAACATAAGATTTTGGTCAGTCTGTCCAACTTCTCCATCTATGTTTGGCATATCGTTGTCATGATTCTCCGACCTTTCTAAGAAGACATCTTCATCATCATATTGATGGAATAAGCTATCTGTAATCGATGCTTTCCGAAGAAAATTGTGAATTGTCATACATGCAATCACTATGTTCCTTTGAGTCGGAAATGAAAATGGTGCCATCCTCTTTAAAATTGGAAAGCGTGCTTTCAATACACCGAAAGCTCGCTCAATTGCATTCCTTAGCTTGGCATGTGCTTGATTAAATACCTCTTCCTTGCCTCTAGCACGGCCGACACTTCGAAAGTCAGGTAGCCAATACCGTACATTATGGTATGGTGCCATGAAACCTCGTGTGTGCGAGTAGGCAGCATCAACTAAAAAATATTTATCTGCAGTAAGATAAAAAAAGTTTTCTCAATAGGTAACTAAAAAAATATAATCATCTCATATAAAATAAAGTGCATAATGTTTACCATGAGAGGGCATTGGAAAATTGTTCGCTGGATCACGTATAGTCTCGGTTAAAACCCCTGAATCATGAGCCACTCCTTCCCATCCAGCTTGAACGTACATAAAAATTATATTGAAATCACACATAGCCATGACATTTTGATAGCACTCTGACCTGCCTCTACCTCTATAAGGGGTTTGCTTATCCGTTGGAATGCATGCATGTATGAGAGTTCCATCTATCGCACCAACAATACCATTTATAAACAAAAACAATGTTAACATTATGGTATAAAAAAATAATTGAATAATATGTGTATTTTAATATAAATGTACTCGTACCTTAAATATTTGTCTAAGTCATCGATGAGTCTGGATGTTGTCTTGAATTTGATCAAATGATGGAGAGACAATTATCTCTTTAGAAAACTTTAAGATAGCCCATAATACTTCATGAAAGTATTTATGTACTGTTTCTCCCGAGTGTTGGAAACGATATTTTACAAATTGGTTCCAAATATTATGGCTAATCGTAATTAAAAACATTGTCATCTTCTCTTCGACAGTTAAATAGCGACTATTTGTAAGCCAGCCTCTCTCTCGGAATCGGTTGCACAAAGAAATAAATGCATGTTTCTCCATTCTTAACAGTTCATAGCATACCACCGAAGAGCCTTTTAAGATCTCTTTCACAAGTTCTGATCCCAACAAAGCTGAAGTATTTGTCGGTTCTTTAGTGATATACAATTGTTTGTAATATTTGAGTAGAAGTTTCAATAATATAATCTTTAGTAACCTCCTTTGCGCTGGTGTCATAGTAACTGTTACCACAATCATTGAAACATACAAGAGGTTCATTTAGACATATCAACTATGAATATCAAAATATATAAAAGGTTAAAAAATAATATTAAACAAGCTCATCCAAACTTATTCATTAATGGTTTAAAAATAATATTAAATAATAAGTTCATCCAAACATATCCATAAAAGGTTGAAAAATAACATTAAGTAAGATCATCCAAACATATCCATAAATTGTTCAAAAATAACATTAAACAAGTTCAGTCAAACATATCCATAAACATAAAGACTAAATAACTTTCTAATAATTCTTTTAGGGTCACCACCATAATTATCAACACTTCAACAAAAAACAAAGACATCACAACCCTAGTCTAACTTGAATTACCCTTAACCAAGCAACCCGCACTTCTTCATCCTTGATATTCATCTACATTTGCCTATATTCCTTCTTCTCACAAAACGCTGCCAGTGCAACAATGTATGATGGATCCGTTTTCGTTAGCTGGGGCATCTCATTTAAAGAATTATTGCACTCTTCAATGGTGGGTCCAAGTTCGACATCATTTTCTAACGTTTTTAGAATAGCCTGTATATTGGTTTGAATCTCATCCTTTTTCTCTTTCTTGCGACGTTTGTTTCGAACAATTTGATCAATTTCATTCTCAACATTGATGCTTTTCGAAGGTGGTATGGTGAACTGTGTAGGAGGAGTTTGCATGTCCAATTCGACTGCGATCTGTGAGAGACCTTCAACTGGTTGAGATAGGGATCCATCCTCAGGCATCCCTTCCCTATGTGAACTCCAGCTAGTTGATCCAGTTGCTAATATGCCATCAAATAAGGCTGTCATCTCATCTGCAAATTGCAATGGCCTATTGCGAAATTGTCTTGCAGTTGGGTGTGTCTGTGATAAAAACAAAGTTAAGACATACTTTAGTTAATGACGTTAGTTTTTTATTAGATTATATAATATAAATTTAATAAAATTAATATTTACCTTTAGGTAATCTTCCTACCTCTCAGCTGGCTAATCAATAATTTTGATGCGTTAAAGCCATGCCCTGTCACACTCAATAATTTTGACCAATCTCCATACTATTTTTTCATATAATCTCATGCGTTCTTTAATTGCTTTTGAGTAAAAATCTTCCCAGTTTGTTTTTTTAGTTCTTCTATATTTCGATTCCATGAAGTTGGCTTTAAAGTTCCTCCTGACCTTCCTCCATTATTAGCTTCTTGAAGACACAAGTCAATGAATAGTTTTCTCTGTACGGGTTCACTCCAGCATACCCTACCACTATCCTTAGAAGTCATTCTTACGTGAAAAAAAAATTATAAACAGGGTTATATAAAATTTAGCATTCAATATAGGCCCAAGCTGGTGTCAGTTTCAAAGAAATGTAGGCCTACATCACACCTACCATGTAAGGGGACTTGATTCTCGCAACCCGATTGGCACATGTGTAATCAATATACGCTCATTATTCATTAGGTAATGCCATGTTTTGTGGATTAGCTACTGACAGGTTGAGTAGCGAGAGTAGCTACTGAAGTCATCGCCATGTTTTGTGGACCCTACCATGATGTATGTGGTGTATCCACACCTTCCATCCATTTGGAGAGAAGATTTTAGGGCATGATCCAAAAAATGAGATAGATCAAAAGCCCGAGTAAACCTCACCACAGAAAAAAGTGGGGAGAGTGACGACCACCGTTGAAACCTTTTAGGGTCCACCATGTTGTTTATTTAAGAACCAACCTGTTCATAATCTATCACAGACATGAACGACTGGAAAACACAAAATATCAGCTTGTTTGAAAACTCTTGTGATTCCTAGAAGTTTTTAATGGTAGGCGCTCAATCTCCACTCTTTTCTGTGGTGGGGTCCACAACAAATTTGGATCAGACTCATTCTTTGGATAATGACCTAAAATGATCTCTCTAAATGGATGGACAGTGTGGATACACAATATACATCATGGTGGGGCCCACAAAACATGGCGACGTCACTTTAGTAAAGACTCTCGCTACCTCAGGGAATCAGATTGCATGCGGAGTAACTCCACACGCTCTTATCGTGCGGAGTAAACTCAGTTCGGCCCACCTAGAATGTTTGTGCTTTATCTATTCCGTCCATATGTTTTTCCAGCTCATTTTAGTGGTTGAGCCCAAAATTTAAGCATATCCAAATCTCAAGTGGACCATGCCACGAGAAACAGTGGGAATAATGATTTCCACCATTGAAACTTTCCTAGGCCCTACGGTGATGTTTATTTGTCATCCAACCTGTTCATAAGATCACATGGATATGGATGAAGGGAAAACACAAATATCAGCTTGATCCAAAACTTCTGTGTCCTTCGAGAATTTTTCAATGGTAGACATTTAGTTGACACATTTCTTGTGGTGTGGTCCACTTTAGATTTTGATATGCTTCATTTTTTGGCACCATACCTAAATTTTTTTGTTAAGATGGATGGACGGAGTGGATAAATACATAAATCATTGTGGGCCCCACAGAGTTTACTCCGCACGCTACTTAGTACGCAATCCGCTTCCACCTGTCAGGAGCTAATATGCGTCTATCCACTCCCGTCCGCTCTGGGCCTGAATTAGGTGTTACCCCGGGAACAACTTGTTACCCCTACCGTATGGCCCACATAGATGATATTTTGTATATCCACTCCGTCCATCCTTTTCTACGGCTCATTTTAGGATGAGGTTTAAACCATTATACATATCCAAATTTCAAGTGGACCATACCACTAGAAATAGTGTGATTGAGTGCCCCACCATTAAAAATTCCAAAGAGTCCATTGCAAGGTTTTGGTATTGTTTATTTGCAATCCAAGCTCTTGATAATGTCAATGAGGTCTTGATGAAGGGAAAATACAAATATCAGATTGATTCAAAATATTTTTGGCCCACAAAATGTTTTTAAGGATTATTCATCACTGTTTATAGTGGTATGGTCCACCTGAGATTTTGATATTGTTAGGGTTTTGGATGACATTCTAAAATAATGTGAAACAACAAATAGACGGCGTAGATATATAAAAAATACATCAATATGTGCCCCACATGGTTAGGGTAACACCCACTAGTTCCCGGCCTAATTCGCGCCCATCCGCTCCCGCTTGCGGGGAGAAGAATTTTACTACACCCATGCTTTAGCTACACCGGGTGTAGCATTGACCCCACAATGATGTATGTGTTGTATCCAATCCGTCCATTCATTTGGTGAGATCATTTTACTTTATAGTATAAAAAATGACGCACATATGAAGCTCAAGTAGCCCTCAAGAAGTTTTTAATGGTTAGTATTCAATCCTCACTATTTTCTGTACAAGTTCAAGTTAAGATTTAGATCTGCCTCATTTTTGGTGTCATACCCTAAAATGGCCTCCCCAAATGGATGGACGGATTGGATACAACAAATACGTCATGGTGTGACAAATAAACATTACAGTGAGTCGTAGGGAGTTTTTAATGGCTGGCCTTGAATCACCAATGTTTTCCTATTGTGTGGTCCACCTGAGACTTAAATCTATGTTATTTTTTGGATCATACTAAAAAATACGTATACAAAATATATGGATGGCATAGATATAGTACATAGATAATGGTGGGTCCAAAAAGCATTGTCCAATATCCTTGCATCAATAGGCTTGTCCCTTTGGTTATGTGAAGCACCACCCTGATCTTGTTTGAGTGAAAACTTTTCATTTTCATGAGCCCTACCATGATGTATAAGTAATATCCAAACCGTCCATCCATTTGGCAATATCATTTTAGGGCTTGATCCCAAGAGTGAGAAAAATCTAAAGTTTAAGTGGACCACATCACATAAACAATTGAAATCAAATGTCTATCATTTAGAACATTTTAGCATGCATAGAATTTGTAGTTCAAGTTGATATTTGTGTTTTCCCATCAATCAGGTCTGTGTGATCTTATGAATGGTATAGATGGTAAGTAAATATCATGTGGGCCCTAGTAAGGCTTTAAAAAGAAAAAAGAAAATCAAAATCTCACATCACAGGAAGATTCACCGAAGAAAGGAAGGATTTGAGAAAGTTTGTCATTTATGAAAGTTGGTAGGGATATTTTGGTTAGAATTAATCCAAAAGTTTAAAGGAAATCACTTACCGCATTCAGTTATAAGTTTTAAGTCAGGTTACGATGACTGAAAAAAACCCTTAAATTTTAAGTGATTTTTTTAATTTAGTACTTAATGTCTTTTCGTTACCAAACGATTTGAATGATCAAAATCACTGAAAATAGCATTTGTCCGCGATAAGTTTCAGAATTAAGTTTTACCAAACAGGCCCTTGGGCGGAAGTTAGTTGGGGCCAGCGCGATACCCGTGTAACATCCATTCTGTCCATCAGTTTTGCCAGCTCACGTTATGATATGAGTCCAAAAATGAAGGAGATCAAAAACTCGAGTGGGGTACACCACAGGAAACGATGGGGATTAAATGCCCTCTATTGAAACATTATGGATCCACCAAAGTTTTGGATTAGGTTTACATTGGTGATTTTAGGTCATCCCAGTAGAGCTTATAACTTTACGCACAGTTTGGATGGAATATGAAGATCACGGTGGGCACCAGGAAGTTTCCAACCGTGGCGCCTGTTTCCCGTCATGTGCCCTACTCGCATTTTGGATCTGCATGGGCTCATGTTCAAATGTAAGCTAGCAAAACTGATGGACGTACTGGATTTCTCAAGGACATTGCTGTGGTCCACAGCGTTGCAGCCTACATAGGTGCACCTATGTCGGTTTGGTAGCCACTTTAAAAAAAATTCATCTTTATGTTACATGGGTCATGGGTGTAGGAATTGAAAATGAATATTCCTAGCCAAATATAAGTGAAACGCACGCACAACTATAATGTCCAACTAGTTTGCTTGCAAGGTCACTATAGTATTTATATGACATATTGTCCGTCCAACAAGGTTTCCATAATGAAAATTATTAGATGCCCTAAAAATCAGGTCAATTCAACTGCCAGGTGGGTCGTACTGTAAAAAACCATGAAAACCCACCCAAAAAACTCCACATTCACATGGGCATCGCATTTTCATAGTTGGATGGATCTGATTTTTGGGACTTACCCATTTTCATGGTGGGAAAACCTTGCTGGATGGGAACGATGTCATACAAAAATTATGTTGGGCCCACGTGCCAACTAGTTTGACTTACAACATTGTTTGTGAGTATCTCTTAATTAATATTAGCTAAGAAAAGATGCAGAGTACTGGATCTACCAACTCATTTTTTTATGTAGACGCCAAATAAGACCTGACCAGGTCACTGCGTTTAAATAATTTTATTTATGTTAATCATGTAAATCCCATGATGTCAGCAACGTACCAACTCTTTTTTTTGTTTTTTCTTATCTTCTAGACGCCAAACAAGACCTGAACAGTTCATTGTGTTTAAATGATTTTATCTGCGTTAATCATGTTAATCCCTAGCAACTTACCTATTCATTTTTACTTATTTACTTATTTTTTTTAATGTTGAGGCCAAACATAACCCGAACAATAAATTACCTTTAAATGATTTTACTTATTTTACTCATGCATAAAAAGAATCTTTTTAAGGAAAAAAAAAATATTTTCAAGCAACCATCATGAACAAAGTAAATAAGGTCTTTCGATCCATGGAATAAAAGTCTAATGAAACGCCGTAAACACCCATCCAAGTCAGAGAAATCTACTTGATCTAAATTAGGAGTTGAAACTGACTTTGAGAGTACCCAAATTACATCTTTAACAAGCCAAAAGGTCTCCAAACAGCCTGTACGCTAGAAGCAAAAATAGAAAATGGAAAAACGGTGGGTAGAAATCTAATTTCTGCCATCCCCTATTAGTCCAATTAGGAAGCTTCCAAAAGTGGCTCTCTAGATAAAAATTTAAAAAAAAAGTGATAAAAATGCATAAGAATCCGAGCTGAGTCTATTAGGGGGCACGTTTGGGAGCTTTAAAATAGAAGTAAATGGGAAATGAAATTAGAGGTAAATAAATTGGGAATAAATGACTTTTTAAAATGTGTTTAGATGGGAGTAAATGAATTGCATTTGAAATAAAAAAGAAAATTGTTTGGATTAAAGTAAATGAGAGGAATTAATTGGAATGCATGGGAATTTTCCAAAATATTCATAGAAACATATGTAACATCCCAAATCAGCTTTAATACCCAAATTAGTGCACATATGTCATATTTAACGGAACAATTGTAATAAGCCCATTAAAATATATACTTTATCTAAAACTGAAGGAATTTGAGCCACGGTGGGCCACAAACATAAGGATCACAAATAAGTAAATTGCTAACATTTTTTAACCATCCATTTAGATGGCCAACCTTTGGACGGTATGGATCATTCTATTAGTGTGATTTTAGTAATGTAGCCAATAATTGAATTGTTTTGGAGTATCATTAGTATGCCATGTGTACGATGGATATGAGAGTAGTGGCATCTTTGTTTAGTCGTGCGGACTCTCTAAGGGAACCTAAAAAGGCATTTCACTCCATTTACTTCCAAATCCTCTCTTAAGAGGAGGATTTCATTTACAAGCCCGTTTACCTCCCATTTGATTTCATTTACATGCATTTACTTCCATCCAAACACATCTCAAATCCCATTTACCACCATTTACCCTTAATTCCCCTCATTTACCCCCCATTTACTTCTATCCAAATGGCCCTTTAATGAAAATCCAAATTTCACCAGCGTATGCCAAACCAGAATACTAATATTTCTGGCAAAGAGGAAGTCTTAGGGTTTGAATTGAGCCACCAAAGCATATGGTAGAAATATAATTCCATCTACACACCTATATAAAAGCATATGACCTCCATACCAAAGAAATGAGATGGAGAGAGGTGGTGAGAAGTTTGGGGCATCCGGAGGCATTTCCAAGCATTCCTTCACCTAGATGAAAGAGACTAAGAGAGGTGATGAGAGGTTTGGTGACACGAGCATGAAATAATGAGAAGAGGATCACCATCTTATTCAAGTGATTAAAACCTTAAATATACAAGGAAAGTTCTTGAGTTCAAAAAAAATAATATAAAAACTTCAGGTATTTTATTGAATAACGTGTATGAAAATTTCTTAATTACACCAATAATAACGAGAAAGAATAATCCTACTTAGAAATTACCCAAAAATCAAAATTCTAACCCTAATTTGAAGTTACCAAAAATAGTAAAACTCTTCTAAAGCCTAATTTTTCAGAGATAGAAAGTTCAACAAATCCTACTAGAGGAATCTTAACATGATTATAAACAATTTCTAAAAGAAGAAAATCCTAAAACTCTAAAAATAAGGGAATATAATAAAAATCATAATTGCTAAAAATAGCAAAATTTTCTAAACTCGCAATTTTAAACAGCAACCATGTGTTTTTATGTGAATTGGAAGTACATGACCTGTGATGCAATCGCTTGACTCCAGATTGATACGGCGTGCATCCCTTGATGATACCTATATCAAAAGTTATGACTAATTTATGGTTCACACTTCAAATGACAATTTCTCCCTATATGGATTGAATTTTTTTTAACCGGATATGCCTGGGGCCCAGTTATATTATGCCCTACATATGATTGACCCAAATCTGATGGACTACTTCCGCTTCAGTTTGACCTTCTTTTGGTCTAACCATGTTAAAAATGCACCTATAACGTGTCCTACATCAGTCCCATCCACTTGGAAATAACTCATACTCAAGTTATTTAACGGACCTAATTCAAGATACTCATAAAAGTCTTCTATAATGAAATTTCGTGAGATCTCCACACACTCGAGAGGATCGAAAACATAGGAGTTATTATTGATTTTCTAGAGTATTAAAATAGGGTCAATCTTCTTATTCCTTTGATTTTTATGTCCTTATTGAAAATCTATTCTTGCACATGTTAACTAGTACATTATCACCTACTTCAAATACCTTTTGATGCCGATGTTTATTAGTTGCTTCCTTGACATTAGACTCTTGTAACTTTTTAGGCATCATCAAGGCTAACATAGCACACATATTCATCATCTTTAGTATAAGAATCTTATAAATCAGTTCATTTCTTTGTTCGTGCAAGATCTCACATTCTTTCGGACTCATTCGATAATTATATGGGTGATTAGGCAAACTTGCCCTGGCCTAGAACAAGATCAATTTGGTATCCTTGTGGGTTTTTATTGAATATACTCCTTTAAAAAAATGCCATATACTTAAAAAAAAAAAGGAAAAAAAAGATTAATGTGGTGTTGGATAATACACATGGGGAGTAACTCATCAGGAAATACACCAGGCATAATCCCCTTGTATTCTTGCAACATTGGTTTCAACTTCCCTTAGGATATTTGAGGGTTCTACTTCTTTTTCCCTTTACAGCTAATGTATTGATCTCCTCCACTTAGGTTTTTTAATGAAATCCCATACGTTTATGAGAGACTGCTCCTCCACTTTATATGTCTTGAATTGGTTCTTCGTTCTCACAAGGGCGAGGATAATCTTTCTACCAACTTTAACAAAATATAAATAATATCTTGACCTCTATGCATGGAATCAACATCAAGCTATTTGTGAAAATGATCAAACGAGGCTCATATTGATCATGTCACACATTACTTCGTCCTTATAATATCTACCAATGGAAAAGCAATACGACATAGTTCAGTTACTTTTGTTTCACTGGCCTCCTTAATCCATCAAATCATGTACGTAAAGGGTTGCTTCTTTGTCTTTAGTTGCAACTTTTTTACAATATTCTTTGACATGATATATATTCTCACTACTCTACCATCTATGATCAAATCATAGATCTTTTATTTCATGGTGCACCTCGTTCGAAAGATGTTGAGGTGTTGTAGATTTATATCCTCCTTCAATGCATACAATAACATCCCTCATGATCAGAGGTGGTCTGGGATTCACCATTATCGGATGATGGCTTGTAAGTAGTCACCAGTGTTAGCACCAAGAACATGATGACTATGAGCTCCATCGTCGATCTCATGATGCTTATTATTACAAATATGGGTCTATCCTAACGCTCTCATCAGATTCTTTTGTTGTAAAGCTACGAACGTAATTACTATTATTGGATTGTTCCCTAAATCACCATCCATGGGGTTGTTACTCGAAACATTGTCAAATGCTATCGAACTAAGGAAAAGCCACGCTCTGATACCAATTGACGCAAGGAAGAGTATGAAATAATGAGAAAAAAATCAGTTGTCTTCCTTAAATGATTAAATCCTTAAATCCATAAGGAGAGTTCTTAAGTCCACAAGAAAATAAGATAGAAAATTCAGGTATTTTATTGAATAATGTGTATGTGATTTTCTCGATTACACCACTAATAAAAAAACCCTAATTCTAAATTATCCAAAATAGTAAATTTCTAACCCTAATTTAAAGTTACAAAAAATAATTTAACTCTTAAAAGATAGAAATCCTAAAACTCTAAAAATAAGGAGAACTAACAAAAATCAATATTGGTAAAAATAGTAAATTTTCCTCAAATTGCAAATTTGAATAAGAATCATATGTTTTCTTATAAAACAGAGGTGCAAGATATGTTGTGCAGGTTTACTAATCCTAGTAGCATCATTACATAAAGATCGATATGTCATGCATCTTGTGACAATGACTGTATCAAAAGTTATTGCCAATTTACACTTCACACTTTAAATGGCAATTTCACTATATTTATATTGAATTTATTCCCATCGGATGCACCTGGTACTACATGAAACATGACAAAATTTGATGGCTTAAAACCGTCGATTTTTTAAAAATTCATTGGACATAGGCATTGAAAACGACCATCAAACCTTATGTTGCGATTTATATAGTAATGAGCAATGTTATAATTAAAAAATCCTTCATTCATAGTATGTATTTGAAATGCCTAATATTACATAAATCAAAGATCAATCTCTCATTTCTAAATATATATAATGTTAAATTACAACTTAAATCAACAATATGAGTATAAACCATACTTTTGGTTAGGAAAAATAATGATTGAATGTCCTTCTATATTTCATGTCCATTATCATAAAATTTCCACCATAATCACATACCCAAAGGAAGGAAACATGTATTATTAACTCAAAACAAAAATAAAAAAGTAAAGGTTCAAAAATTGGATCTGAATGTAAAATAGATCCATCAATAGGATTTGGATCAAAATCCAACAAAATCTCTTAGAATTAAGAGACATAAGCTAAATTTAGATCAAAATAGATCAAGCACCAAAAACCTAGAAAAAAAATCCCGAGTGGAAAAAATTAGAGAAATGGGGAAAAAGCTCCCCATTTTTAGAGGATCCGATTATCACACAGAGAGAGAGAGAGAGAGAGAGAGAGAGAGAGAGAGAGAGAGAGTAGATTTGGTAATGTCATAGGTTCAGAAGAAAATGAACAAACAAAATGAAGAAGAGAACCGAAATGACCGTGATTGTGTTCGGAAGCCTCTCCTCTTCTACTATCAGGAGATGGTAGAGCCAAATGAGGATTTCACAAGTTTGGAAGCTAAAGGAGTCTTCTCCTTCTTAGGCATCTATGTAAAAAGATATGGGAGAAAAGCAGTAAAACCACCATTAAAAGTTGAATAAGATTAAGAAGATTAAGATCAAGAAAGAATTAAAAGAGAAGAAAACACTATGGGTTTTGAAGGGGGGTGTCGATTACTTACTATCTCTTCTTAGCTCGGATTAGATTTCTAAAGTTTCATTTGGAGATGGAAAGCTTGGAGAAGAGATGGAAATGAGCTAGGGTTTCCTTTGGAGATGGAAAGTTCAGAGAGAAAATGGAGAGTACTTGTTAGGTTCCTTTGGATTGTTTACTGCCTAGGAACCATATAGCTAGAGACGGAACAATCTTGGTAAGGCTCTATGGGGCCCATCATGTGCACGTGTTTTATTCACTCCGACCATACATTTTGATAGACCATTTTAGGGCATGAACCCAAAACGAAGGCAGATTGGAGGCTTGAGTAGACCACACCACAAGAAGCATTGACAACAATGATGGCCAGTCATTGAAACCTTCTTAGGGCCCATCGTGATGTTGATGTTTCATCTAACTTGTTCATAAGGTAAAACAGATTTGGATGAAGGGAAAAAATAAATACCATCTTGATCCAATAATTTTGTGGCCCCCAAGAGGTTTTCAACACCAGGAGTTCCATCTCCACTATGTTCTTATGGTGTGGTCCACTCAAGGCTTAGATTTGCTTAATTTTTAGTCTCATAGCTTAAAATTGTAACGACTCAAAAAGTAGGCCTGAGCACGAAGAATAGGTGTCTTGCATGGACCGTATTAGCTAAATTAAACCCATTTAGGCTGTAAATAAATGCATCTCGTTATATCATGTGTGTGCACCTAATCCCTGACAACCACAACCCTATGTTATAGTCCGATTAAATCTTGTTCCCAAAATGGCCCTTAGATGGGGCTAAGATGCCCAAAAGAGCTCTAGATGATTCGTTGGCATGCCAACGATCGTGAAACTAAATGAAATATTTTGCCTTAGTGGACTTGACAGTTCACTTGAATTAAATAGTCCAAGATCATTCCTAAAAGCGTGAAACTTAGATCGATACTTAGGAGAGTGAGTTGTGCGACTCACCTCAATTTTTTTTAAAATCCTATATAAAGGATTTTCATTTGTAATTAGATTAGAAAATCTAAAATTTGTGTTTTCTTTGGGCTTTTCTTTGGGTTTTGGCTTGACTTCGTCAATTCAACCATTGTTTCTCTCGATTGATCGACGCCTAGCGCTAATCGAAGGTAGATATACCATCTACTATGAAAATTTGAAAGTGGATTAGGTTTTCTTGATTTTAAATTCCTTTTTGTTGCAATTAGGCTAGAAATATAGGTTTCTCTCGATTCTTCATATCATAGGCGCCGTTAACATGAGTTAGCACCAACACAAGTGAGGACTATTCTCTTAAGTTAGCAATTATCAACCATCGATGGCTTCGAATAGTGAAATTTAGGGTTTTAGGTATAATTCATTCAAAGGTTGATCATTTGAATTGTATATGTATATCGTTTGAAATATGTGATTTGTTGTGTTTCGCATTCCAAGTGTTTGATGAAATACGTAAATGTTGAATTAAAGATGTACTTACTAACATGTTTAGAAGTTTAAATAATTGCCTTGTGTGATATTTAAATCTGGAAAACTATTAATGTGTGGACGGCTTAGCTTGGGTTGGGCTATCACAGACTCGTTCGATCGATTTGGGCAGAGCACGACTGATCATCCTTAACCAAGCTGATTTAGTCGTTATTCACTTGACTCCACCGAACTAGTCTATTCTAGAGAAACTCTCGATTGCGTGAATGTTGTTGGTTATTCTTTATAATCCAAGGTACTATGATTCCCATTGTTATACAGTTACCATCATTAGGCATCTGTTTATTTAGCGACCTACTCGTTACACTCATGAGCTAGCCACGATGGTATAGGACATGATGACTGTGTTGTCGTTGACCTGTATTGATTTTAATAGTCTTACAAAGGGTCTTGAGCACCGATGTTAGGTGACGAGCCTACCATCATCAATTTGGGTGACGACCCATACCACATGCACATCAAGTCTTTGGCTCTACCCCTACCTTTCAATTGTTGATTATGGACTTCGGGTGATTAACCTTGATGGAATTGGGGACCCTCGAAATGAGCCATGGATTCCTGTGTATATAACCCATAACATTATTGTGATATGCTGGCTTCACCAATACTGCTTGGCTGAAGACGAACTAAATAAAGACTTGTCAATCATGCATGCATACATACATAGGTGTTCAGGTATTTGGTTGTCCTCATGGTTATGTCAACCATGATCCTTCATTCATCGCATAGGCATTGAGGTGTCTGTTTTTCTTCTAGTCATGCTAGCCCTAGAGTCACACAGGTGTTCATGTGTCTGGTTTCCCTCTTGGTTATATCAGCCCTAACCCTTTGTTGTGCACTATCACTTCGGAATAAAACATTTGCATATCATGACTACATGCATTATTCAACTAGAATAGGAAAATGTTTGCGATGTCATGCTTCATTACCTGTACCTGTTTTTTTAATAACACGTGTAACTTAGGGATTGGTAACACTAAGTTAATCACTCACTCCCACCTAGGACTGTGTTTTGAAACACCAACTAGATATTTTTGGTGAAGGATCGGTAGAGGCGTCAATTGACGATGATGACTAATCGGACCCTATATCTGTTGGGTCCTACTTCAAGTTTGCTGACGAGCAGCTTTAGGCTATCACACCGATCTCTTCTACTTGACGTTTTGGATAGATGATGTTTAGTCTTTTAAAATGTATTATATTCATTTTGGACATGTTTATATTGGGTCTCTAGCCCTATGAACCCTATAATTGTTTGGAGATCGTTGTATGTATGTTGTACTTTACTTTCATGATACGTACACTGTTTGGTTTAATCTTATGCTTTTGTTTGTGATGTCATTTGAATAAGACCTTTAAACTACGCTTCCCTATTTACAATGGATGGTAACTATCGATAAAATATAAACATTAATGTGGGCCCCACAGAGCCCCTGTAGGACTGCCCATCTTTAGCTGGGTCTTGGTGGGTTAGTACCCTTCAAGATTGTCCATTAAACAAAAAAATCCATGTGGGCCACACAATGGTGTAAATGTTTCATCCACTTTGTCCATCAATTTTACAAGATCATTTTAAGCCATGAGCCCAAAAAATGGGGCAGATCCAAATTTTAGGTGGACCGCACCACAGGAAACAATGGTTCTAAATGGAGGTGATAAAAGCAGACTTTTAGCCTCATTTCTAAAAGTCCTCGTTTCCTTACTCACCATGGATAAAAGTTGACGTTTGGCCTCAATTCCTCATAAATAGAGGCAAAAGGCAGACTTTTTGGCTCGATTCTAAAATCGAGGTTAAAGATGGAGTTTTGGCTATAGTTTCTAAAAAATCAAGGCTAAAGGCTAACTTTTAGTCTCAGTTCTTTCGCAACCAAGGCTAAAGGTTAACTGTTTGCCTTAGTTCCTTAGCAACCGTGGCTAAAAGATGATTGTTGGTCTTGGTTCCGCAGAAATTGTGGCTAAAGGAAAAAAATTGGCCACAGTTCCTTAGCAACCGATGTTAAGGGCTAACTATTTACCTCAGTTCCTTAGCAACTCAGGATAAAAACTTACTTTTCATTAGAGTTCCTAAACAACAGAGGCTAAAGGCGGACTTTTAGCCTTCATTCCTTAGCAATCAAGGCTAAAGGAAGACTTTTAGCCTCATTTGGCCTCAACTCTAAAGCAATTGAGGCTAAAGGCATGTTTGTTAACACTGTAAAATTCACTGAATTCAGAAGCCAGAAATCACTTCGCATTAAGTGTTGTTTGTTAATGTCAAACTCGAAAAGTACTCCATGATTTTCCTAATTTTTTCAACGATGGAGGTTTGGCTTAATGGCAAATACAAAATGTGCTTGACAAATTCTTCTAAACAAAATTCTTCCAAAATTTTCCTTGCACACATTGCCTTAGGGATTGTTTTCCCGAACAAATTACGTAATACACTACCCAACTTTTAATCAGTGGAACTTCTCTAGGCCCCACCATGATTTATATTTTAGATCCACACCGTCCATTAACTTTTCCAAATCATTCTAGAGCATGAGCCTAAAAAATGAGACACATCCAAAGCTCAAGTGAACCCACCATAGAAAGCGGCGGGAATTGAATGACTACAACAAAATTGAATGACTACCATTGAAGCCTTTTTAGGGTCCACTAGAAAGGTACTATGAGGTTTATTTAATTTCTATTAGACCACTTCTTAAGGTCACACATATCAAGACACTACAAGAAAAAGGATTTTTACCGACGAAAGTATTACCGACGAAATAATTTTCGTCGGTAAAAATCTCCCGCCACCACCAAATTCATTCCCGCCATACACTTTTACCGACGAAATGAAAATTTCGTCGGTAAAAAGCTTATTGCCGACGAAGTAACCCGTCGCTAAAAAAGATAACAGAAAACTTCACTTTTACCGACGAAATGTTTCGTCGGTAAAAGTCCTTTACTTTTACCGACGAAATATTTCGTCGGTAAAAGTCTTATTGCCGACGGTTCTTGGTCGTCGGTAATAAAAGTCCTTATTCCCGCCAATAATGAGAAGGACTTTTACCGACGATTTTGTACTACTTTTACCGACGAAAAATTTCGTCGGTAAAAGTCTTTTAAGTTAAAACCGGCGCGACAGTCCCTCATTTCTTCCTCTCTCTCTCGCTCGCTCTCTCTCTCTCTCTCTCTCGAACGGCCCTCACCGTCAGCGGCCGTCTCTCTCATCGCCGACCACCGTCGTCCGGCGTTCGGTCACCGGCGTCGTACCATCTCTGCCGACCACCCATCTCAGCCGACCATCTTACCGGCGTCCCACCGCCGCTTGCCAAGAACCTCCGCCAGCCTCCGTACGCCGCCGCCACCTCCGGTAACCCTCTCCCCCTTCCTTCTTCCTCCATTTCCCCTCTCTCCCTCTCTCCTCGTTGTTCATTGTGGGGCCCACTTCCAAAATCCAATGCATGTGGGTCCCACCGTCGCTGTCCAATGCATGTGGCCGGGTGGGTCCCACCGTCGCTTTCCATCGTCCATTGCATGTGGATCCCACCGTTGCTTTCCATCGTCCATTGCATGTGGGGTCTGCCTTAACTGTCCATTATTTGGTGGGGCCCACTGATTTAGTAAATTCCTAATTAGGAATTTTGAAATTAAAATCTCCTAATTAGGGATTTCGAAATTAAAATCCCTAATTAGGGATTTTAAATTTTAAAATCCAAATTGTGATTTACAAATTAAAGAAAAAATGAAATTGTGGGGCCCACCGTCGCTGTCCACTGCCTGTGGGGCCCACGTCGATGTCCACTGGCTGTGGGGCCCACCGTCGCTGTCCACTGGCTGTGGGGCCACCGTCTTTGTCCACTGCCTGTGGGGACCACGTCGCTGTCCACTGGCTGTGGGGCCCACCGTCGTTGTCCACTGCCTGTGGGGCCCACGTCGCTGTCCACTGTTTTGGATGAAGCATATATTTGTGTGGAGTAAACTATGTGGGGCCCAAAGTGATTTACGTATTTTATCCACTCCATCCATCCATCTTAGCAGGAAATTTTAGGTATGGTGCCCAAAAATGAAGCATATCAAAACCTAAAGTGGACCACACCACAACTGTGAACTGAATGTCTATCATTGAAAAATTCTAGGACGACACAGAAGTTTTGGATCAAGCTGATATTTGTGTTTTCCCTTCATCCATATCCATGTGATCTTATGGACAGGTTGGATGACAAATAAAGATCATAGGGGAGCCTGGGAATGGTGGAAATCATTATTCCCAGTACTGTTTACCATGGCATGGTCCACTTGAGATTTGGATATGCTTAAATTTTGGGCTCAACCACTAAAATGAGCTGAAAAAAAATAAGGACGGAATAGATAAATCACATACATTCTAGGTGGGCCCAACTGAGTTTACTCTACATGATAAGAGATAAGAGCGTGCAGAGTTACTCCGCACGCAATTCGATTCCCATGGTGGGCCCCGTACATACTTATTTGTTCAGAAAATAGCAGTCATTAGGTATTTGATTAGACTTGATTCATGGTGTTGATGATTCTGTCATTTTCATGTGCTTGTGTATCAGGAATTGATGGAGCAAACCCGAGATGTGCGTCGGAGCTACCCGTTGTTGATTTATGTGGATGTATGTTGTGTATGAATTTGGCTTATTAAATAGTTATTTTTTTTCCACAAATGGTAGTATAATAGAATCAGTTAGCCCATTTGGAGATTTCTATATTGCCGAGCATAGATAAAGTGTGTTTTGGAGGTATAGAAATCTGCCAAATTGTCCTGTTGGACAGTCCAAGGTTGGATAGATTGGAATGTTATCGTTGTTTGTCATTTACATGCTCTGTCATTAGTTTCGTGAGATAACTCTCCTATTCTCTCCGGATATGTTTCTTATGTTTAATTCCATTGTCAATTTAATCCACACAATGTGTGGATAGTTGACGTGGAAATGAAATATAAGATAAATATATCTGGAGAGATAGGGGGAGATGCTGTCGAAATTTAGGCTTGGGCATTTAAATGGAAATAATGATAGCATTTCAATCCATCCATCCTTAGATGGGCGACTGATTTTATTATATTATCATTTAGTGACAAATTAGATGACGAACATGATACTTGTGATTAAGAGTAGTTGATTGATGTTGATGTTGAGCGGGGGTCCTTGGAAGGTGGGAACCGCGGTTTAGACCATGATGATGAAGCTGTCCTGTTCCTATGGACAACAATATGGGTGGCCTGGCCATTTGGACAGGCCCGTGTTTATGTATTAGCTCGAAATTAATGGAGCAGACCCGGATGTGCGTCGGAGCTATCCGGGTGTTGAGCGGGGGTCCCTGGAAGGTGGGAACCGCTGTTATGACCATGATGAAACTGTCCATTTCCAATGGACAACAATATGGGTGGCCTGGCCATTTGGACAGGCCCGTGTTTATGTATTAGCTCGAAATTAATGGAGCAGACCCGGATGTGCGTCGGAGCTATTCGGGTGTTGAGCGGGGGTCCCTGGAAGGTGGGAACCGCTGTTATGACCATGATGAAGCTGTCCATTTCCTATGGACAGCAATATGGGTGGCCTGGCCATTTGGACAGGCCCGCTTTGTGTGGAGCAAACCCGGATGTGCGTCGGAGCTATCCTTGAGTTGCTTGAGTCTCCAAGACCTACACCCTAAACCCGAAACCATAAACCTAAAACTAAAACCTATAAGCTATGGCTAAACCAAAACCTAAACTCAATTCATCTAACTCTAAACCTAGACCCAAACTCGAAAACCTAACCCTAAACACGATCCCGAACCCGAAACTATAAACCAATGCGTAAACCTAATCCTAATCTCAAATCACCTAACTTAAACCTACACCAATTCCTAAATACATTCACCTAACCTGAACTTAGACCCAAACTCAATAACCTAACCTTAAGCCCGATCCTGAAGCCGAAATGCTAAACCTAGGCCTAAACCTAATCCTAAACTCATGTCACCTAACCTAAACCTACACCTATTCCTAAATCCACGACTCTCACCTAAACCTAGACCCAAACTCGAAAACATGACCTTAAGCCCGATCCCGAACCCAAAATCCTACACGTAGGCCTAAACCTAATCCTAAACTCATGTCACCTAAACTAAACCTACACCTATTCCTAAATCCATTCACCTAACCTAAACTTAGACCCAAACTCGATAACCTAACCTTAAGCCCGATCCCGAAGCCGAAATACTAAACCTAGGCCTAAACCTAATCCTAAACTCATGTCACCTAACCTAAACCTACACCTATTCCTAAATCCACGACTCTCACCTAAACCTAGACCCAAACTGGAAAACATAACCTTAAGCCCAATCCCGAACCCGAAATCCTACACGTAGGCCTAAACCTAATCCTAAACTCATGTCACCTAAACTAAACCTACACCTATTCCTAAATCCATTCACCTAACCTAAACTTAGACCCAAACACGAAAACCAAACCCTAAACCCGATCCTGAACCTGAAAATGTAAACCTATGCCTAAATCTAATCCTAAACTCATGTCACCTAAACTAAACCTACACCTATTCCGTAATCCATTCACCTAACATAAACTTAGACCAATACACGAAAATGTGACCCTAAACCCGATCTCGAACCTGAAAATGTAAACCTATGCCCTAAACCTAATCCTAAACTCATGTCACCTAAACTAAACCTACACCAATTCCGTAATCCATTCACCTAACCTAAACCTTGGCCCATACACGAAAACCTAACCCCAAACCCGATCCCGAACCCGAAAATCTCAACCTATGCCTAATCGTAATCCAAAACTCAAATCACCTAAACTAAACCTACACATGCATATTCCTAAATCAATTCATCTAACCTAAACCTAGACCCAAACACGAAAACCAAACCCGAAACCCGATCCCGAACCCGAAAATCTCAACCTACGCTGAAACCTAATCTTAATCTCAAATCACCTAAACTAAACCTACACCTATTCCTAAATACTTTCACCTTACCTAATTGTAGACCCAAACAAGAAAACCTAAGCAGAAACGCGATCCTGAACTCGAAAATGTAAACCTATGCCCTAAACCTAATCCTAAACTCAAATCACTTAAACTAAACCTACACCTATTCCTAAATCCATTCACCTAACCTAAACCTTAACCCAAACACGAAAAACTAACCCTAAACCCGATCCCGACCTTAAAATGTAAACCTATGCCTAAACCTAATCCTAAACTCATGTCACCTAAACTAAACCTACACCTATTCCGTAATCCATTCACCTAACCTAAACTTAGACCAATACACGAAAATGTGACACTAAACCCGATCTCGAACCTGAAAATGTAAACCTATGCCCTAAACCTAATCTTAAACTCTTGTCACCTAAACTAAACCTACACCTATTCCGTAATCCATTCACCTAACCTAAACTTAGACCCAAACACGAAAACCTAACCCGAAACCCGATCCCGAACCCGAAAATCTAAACCTAGGCCCTAAACCTAATCCTAAACTCATGTCACCTAAACTAAACCTACACCTATTCCTAAATCCATTCACCTAACCTAAACTTAGACCCAAACACGAAAACCAAACCCTAAACCCGATCCCGATCCTGAAAATGTAAACCTATGCCTAAACCTAATCCTAAACTCATGTCACCTAAACTAAACCAACACCTATTCCATAATCCATTCACCTAACCTAAACTTAGACCCAAACACAAAATCCTAACCCGAAACCCGATCCCGAACCTGAAAATCTAAACCTATGCCCTAAACCTAATCCTAAACTCATGTCACCTAAACTAAACCTACACCTATTCCTAAATCCATTCACCTAACCTAAACTTTGACCCAAACACGAAAACCAAACCCTAAACCCGATCCCGAACCTGAAAATGTAAACCTATGCCTAAGCCTAATCCTAAACTCATGTCACCTAAACTAAACCTACACCTATTCCGTAATCCATTCACCTAACCTAAACTTAGACCCAAACTCGATAACCTAACCTTAAGCCTGATCCCGAAGCCGAAATGCTAAACCTAGGCCTAAACCTAATCCTAAACTCATGTCACCTAAACTAAACCTACACCTATTCCTAAATCCATTCACCTAACCTAAACTTAGACCCAAACACGAAAACCAAACCCTAAACCCGATCCCGAACCTGAAAATGTAAACCTATGCCTAAACCTAATCCTGAACTCAAGTCACCTAAACTAAACCTACACCTATTTCGTAATCCGTTCACCTAACCTAAACTTAGACCAATACACGAAAATGTGACCCTAAACCCAATCTCGAACCTGAAAATGTAAACCTATGCCGTAAACCTAATCTTAAACTCATGTCACCTAAACTAAACCTACACCTATTCCGTAATCCATTCACCTAACCTAAACTTAGACCCAAACACGAAAACCTAACCCGAAACTCGATCCCGAACCCGAAAATCTAAACCTATGCCCTAAACCTAATCCTAAACTCATGCCACCTAAACTAAACCTACACCTATTCCTAAATCCATTCACCTAACCTAAACTTAGACCCAAACACGAAAACCAAACCCTAAACTCGATCTCGAACCTGAAAATGTAAACCTATGACTAAACCTAATCCTAAACTCATGTCACCTAAACTAAACCTACACCTATTCCTAAATCCATTCACCTAACCTAAACTTAGACCCAAACACGAAAACCAAACCCTAAACCCGATCCCGAACCTAAAAATGTAAACCTATGCCTAAACCTAATCCTAAACTCATGTCACCTAAACTAAACCTACACCTATTCCGTAATCCGTTCACCTAACCTAAACTTAGACCAATACACGAAAATGTGACCCTAAACCCGATCTCGAACCTGAAAATGTAAACCTATGCCCTAAACCTAATCTTAAACTCATGTCACCTAAACTAAACCTACACCTATTCCTAAATCCATTCACCTAACCTAAACTTAGACCCAAATACGAAAACCTAACCCGAAACCCGATCCCGAACCCGAAAATCTAAACCTATGCCTTAAACCTAATCCTAAACTCATGTCACCTAAACTAAACCTACACCTATTCCTAAATCCATTCACCTAACCTAAACTTAGACCCAAACACGAAAACCAAATCCTAAACCCGATCTCGAACCTGAAAATGTAAACCTATGACTAAACCTAATCATAAACTCATGTCACCTAAACTAAACTTACACCTATTCCGTAATCCATTCACCTAACCTGAACTTAGACCCAAACACGAAAACCTAACCCGAAACCCGATCGCGAACCCGAAAATCTAAACTTCTGCCCTAAACCTAATCCTAAACTCATGTCACCTAAACTAAACCTACACCTATTCCTAAATCCATTCACCTATCCTAAACTTAGACCCAAACACGAAAACCAAACCCTAAACCCGATCTCGAACCTGAAAATGTAAACCTATGCCTAAACCTAATCCTAAACTCATGTCACCTAAACTAAACCTACACCTATTCCTAAATACATTCACCTTACCTAAACCTTGACCCAAACACGAAAACCTAACCCGAAACCCGATCTCGAACCCGAAAATGTCAACCTATGCCGAAACCTAATCCTAATCTCAAATCACCTAAACTAAACCTGACTCCAATCTTTGCATTGTAGATATGGATAAGAGTTAGATGCAAGCTAAGAATCGGTTTGGCCCAGAGTATAAAGAAGGTGTTAAGGAGTTCATGAAATTTGCGAGATATCGGGCAGATTCAGGTAATAGAATTAGGTGTCCATGCCAAAAATGCAAGAACATGGTTCACAAGACATTAGACAAAGTGGAAGATGATTTGTTCATAGTTGGGATTGACCAGGGTTACACTTGGTGGATTCATCATGGTGAAGACTTCCACCAAAGTGTTGAGGCCAGTGAAGTCCTTGCTGACCCAATTGTGCCTAATGAGGAGGATGAAGATGTTGACGATATGCAAGATATCATTGGGGATGTGTTAAGGGGAACAATTGCGGATACTGATTTTACGGCGACAAGTACTAGCCATGATATTCCTCCTATGGGTGATAACGAATCAGAAAAGTTTAGTAGGTTGTTGAGGGATGCGCAACGTCCACTCTATCCAGGGTGTCGGAACTTCTCCAAGTTGAATTTCCTTACAAGGTTACTTCATTTAAAGAAAATAAATCGTTGGAGTAACAAATCATTCGACATGTTACTTGGCTTGTTGAAAGAAGTATTACCTGAAAGTGAGATATTGCCTAAGTCTCATTACGAGGCAAAATCCTTAATGCGAGACTTGGGCCTTGATCAATTTACCTCCTTGGTTGTGTATGAAGGAATCATTTTTTATGATGTCGTTGCTTATTCCTGGACCCAAGTCACTGGGGAATGACATTGATGTGTATCTGCGACCGTTAGTAGATGAGTTAAACGAGTTGTGGAGTCAAGGTGTCCAGACGTATGACACTTTCGCAGAACAGACGTTTCGATTGCATGCAGCGGTCTTGTGGACAATAAATGACTTACCTGCATATGGGAATTTGTCTGGGTGGAGCACGAAGGGAAAGTTGGCTTGTCCTATATGTAGTACTGAGACTTGTTCATTGTCATTGAAGCATGGTAAAAAAACGTGTTATATGGGCCATCGTCGCTTCCTTCCGAGGGATCATAGTTGGCGCAGGAAGACGATAATCTTTGAAGGCAAACAAGATCATAGGCCACCACCGAAAGAACTATCTGCAGAAGATGTGTTACAACAACTGAGTAACATTGAAGAAGTTAGATTTGGTAAGGCGCCGCACTTGAAGAAGAGAAAACGTACAGTATTGGAGTACAACTGGAGGAAGAAGAGCATTTTTTTTGAGTTGCATTATTGGAGTCATCTGAAATTACGACACAACTTGGATGTCATGCATATTGAGAAGAATATATGTGACAATGTCTTTGGAACATTGATGAACATAGAGAAGAAAACAAAAGACAGTTTTAAGGCTCGATTGGATTTAGAAGAAATGGGTTTAAGGAAAGAATTGCACTTGCAACCACATGGAAATTCATATACTATACCAGCAGCCTGCTACACATTAACAAAACTAGAGAAAAAACGTTTATGCGAATGGTTGAACAAGGTGAAGTTTTCCGATAGGTATGCATCGAATATCTCTCGGCGCGTAAACATTACGGACTGTAAGGTAACAGGAATGAAAAGTCATAACTGTCACGTCCTTCTGCAACGTCTACTACCGGTTGCGATTCGTGGATTCCTTAACAAGGATGTCAGTGCTGCGCTGATTGAGTTGGGGATATTCTTTAAGGATTTGTGTTTGAAATCTTTGAATGTAGAAGTTATTAAACGACTGGAGAAGGATATTGTCGTAATCCTTTGCAAACTTGAAAGAATATTTCCACCTGCGTTTTTCGATGTCATGGTACACCTAGCGATTCACTTACCGCACGAAGTGAAGCTTGCAGGCCCAGTACAATATCGTTGGATGTATCCGATCGAAAGGTGATAGAACAATGATCATAAATTTTTATTCATTCCATAAACTACGTATATCCATGTTTTCATGTCCTAAACATATTGATTTTGTGTACAGGTACCTTCACACATTAAAACAATATGTGAGGAATAAGGCACGTCCAGAGGGATCCATTGCTGAGGCGTACATTGATAATGAGTGCCGGACATTTTGCTCCATGTATCTTCGTGGCATAGAGACTAGATTCAACCGAGAAGATCGGAATGCCGATGAAGGGCAGGAGCATGAACAAGGACTCATATCTGTATTCGCACATAACGTCCATCCTTTAGGATTCCCGGCGTTTCAGGATATGGACCTTCAGGATCAAGCGAAGGCGCGGTGGTATGTGTTGCATAACTATGAAGAAATAGAGTCATACTTGGAGTAAGTCTTCGCACATAATTGTATATCTACAGACAGTTTTAATCTCAAAATTTCTTGCTGACAATGTGCCAATTGTGTATAGTGAACACATCGAGGAGATGAAGTCCCAATACCCTACAAATTATGATCGAATGCATCAGGATTTGTTTCCAGAATGGTTTGCAAAATGTGTAAGATTAAATTACCTTCTATCTCACCACACTTACAATATTGTTGTATTGCACAATATTTACACGTAATTTCAAATGTCTAAACGTACATTTATATTCTGTACGTGATGATAAATGAAGATGTTGCGCACTAGCAACTCTGCGGATGCATCTGATGCGCTCTACTCACTGGCCTGTGGCCCTGATAGACGTGTATCTAGATATATAGGTTGTATTGTAAACGGGATTCGGTTCCACACTGAGGAGCGTGAGAAATATAGGACCACACAAAATAGTGGGGTGGTTGTGAAGGGAACACATGAGGAGGTATAAATTGATTTTTATGGTGTTTTGACGGATATTATTGAGCTGAGTTATTGTATGAGAAAGCGGGTGTACTTATTTAAATGCGATTGGTGGGACATTGGAAATAAAAAGATGGGAATACAGACTGATAACTACTTCACGAGTGTAAATTTATCTCGGAAGTGGTTTAAAGATGACCCATTTATCATAGCCGGCCAAGCCGAACAAGTATTCTACCTCGCTGACACCAAGTTAGACGGCTCTTGGCACGTGGTGCAGAAAATAAAGCCCATGAACATATTTGACGTGCCCGAACTAAACGTTGAAGATAACGATGCAGGGAGTAATGGAACGTCGTCAGTTGAACAAGCATATCAAGAAGACATGCCATCTTGGGATAGAGGGAATGATCCAAATGTTGATATTGATGTGGTGCACTTGAATAGAGATAATGTGCCACCTGATCATGTTGATGCCTTAATCATAAATGACATTGTTAGAGATGATAGCGCTTTCATCGATGATAACGTTTCAGACGATGAAGAGAAAATTCTGATCAACGATAGTGATGGTGAAGAAAAAAGAGTCCTAAGCGATAATGATTCAGACAACGATTATTAAATGTAAGCAAGATTTACATGTCATTTTCAATTCGATTAATTTGATTATTACATGTATATATCTTTTACAAGTCATGATTTTTTTCCTGAATTGACTTGTTTATAATCTACATTTACAGTTAAGTTACTTTCTGATCATGTCCTCCACAAACTGGAGCGTAGCGGAAGCACGCAGCATACTTCATCAGCTGTTGCGGATGGACTTTCCGACCCTATATTCTTCTGGTAAGGCTAGAGAGATACCCGGTCTGGTCGAGAAATGTAGGGAGGAAGACGATAACTAAGATGAAAGATTATACAATCTCAAAGAAATTCCGGACCTGATTGAGAAATATAACCGCGGGAAACTTCGTATGGAAAATGCGACATTATCACTTGCACATCTGAATGGAGTCCCGAGAGATCAGATTTCTCCAATTGTGACTGGCATGTTGGCTGTAACAATGTCGAGTGCTTCATACAACTTGACATATACGTGTGCAGCGTACGATAACTTACGCAGGGAGTATTTCAGATAGTTGATCCGAAGTTGATTTGTATTACAATGAAATATATGTATTTAATATAGAATGACAATGTGTAATGGATTTTTCAACTTTTATATTCTGTTTACGGTTTTATTATATTCTGCTTGCATTATAGTGTAATGGTCTAATCATATTTTTATCATCTCTCTAAGCATAAGCACAAATTCACTCTACAATGATGTTCATAAACTTGCATTGACATTGTTTAAATTTATAAGTTTGTATTTTAGATATATTCAGTCATGGCACCAGGTGGGAGATCAGGTCGTTCGCGCACTGGATCTACCCCTTCCACCGGTGATGCGACGCAGACAGCATCGACGTCGCACGGTGCATCACAGTCATCTGATCCTTCGGTTCAGCATACACCGGGCACTGCATGTAAATCTAGACATTTATTTAGTGATTTCTGTTTATATTGTTACTTACATATATCTTTTCGCAACAGCATCTTCTACCAGCCGACGAGGACGTGGACCCACACGTGGGTTATTTTTAGAGCGACTTATGTGTGAGGGTAGGGTGGCGGTAGAGTTCCCACAGGACTGCCTTAGACCTGTTGGGGACAGTGCCAGACTGTTTACGTCTGAGGTCGGTGTCCTATGCCGATCTCTGATCCCCGCCACCACCCCCCGTTGGACTGACGTGACAGATGATGTGCGACAGCTCATCCGTCAGCGCCTTCAGGTAAAGTTTAGTAAATTGAAATTTTCTTTTGTAAAAGTTCATTTACGGTAACGTCATATTGTTAATAAGTTTATTGCCTTAATTTATTATTTACGAAACTGCAGGATAAATTTGACTTCGATTTGAATGTTCCCTACATTTCTCATGCCGTCGACGGCATGATTAGAGAGCGGTTCAAGGAGTACCGCGGAGAGTTACACCAGCGGTACAAGCGGTGCAGGACGCACGATGAGGCCGTACTGTCCGCACTGCCACACGTTACTACAGACGACTGGCGGATACTCTGCGAGATATTTTTGTCGGAGGCTTTTCAGGTAATATTTACATGTACGATATCTTAAGGTAACAATTAAATTCGCAATTAAATTCACAATTAATAAAAATGTATTTTGTATAATGTGTTCAGAAGAGGAGTAGAATAAATTCTGTGAACAGGAAAAAGTTATAAGTGAACCACGTAGCTGGTTTAAAGTCATTTGGGTAAGAAATTATTGATAGCTATTAAGTTAATATATTATTTTGATTGGCATTTATTATAAGTCTTTTTTCCTTTCGATTGCGCAGCGAGATTCCATCACCGGCCAGGAGCCTGGACCAGTAGACCTCTACAGAGGGACTCACTATTGGCAGGCGACGGGATCTTGGGTTCATCCTAGAGCCAGTGAGCATTGAGTAAAAATATGTACTTTGTATAATTTAATTGCGCATTGATTGATAATAATGTCATTCATGTCATTTTTTATGAAATTTCATATTTTTTCATTACAGGCGGCGATGGACACCATACGCAGTCAGCCCACTCCCGATGGTAGTCAGCGGAGTGAGCCAGAAATCCTGAGCGAGGTGCTTGGCACCCGTTCTGGATATGTGCGTGGGCTTGGCCATGGTGCCAAGCTCATGGCACAAACTAGAGGTGGTTCCAGCCGATCCGTAGCTGGTGAGAGCTCTCAACGCCGAGCTGATATCGCAGAGAGAGAGGTTCAGCAGCTACGGGTCGTCGTCGATGAGATTCGAGAGCAGCTGGAGAGGCAGAGAGAGGAGGAGCAGAGGCGTATGGAGGAGGAGGAGCAAAGGCGTAGGGAGGAGGAGGAGAGGCGACTGGAGGAGGAGCAGAAACGTAGGGAGGAGGAGGAGAGGCGACTGGAGGAGCAGGAGAGGAGGATCAAGGAGTTGCGGCAGGAGCGGCAGGAGCATGAGCGACGGATGCAGGAGATGTTTCAGGCTCTCGCTGCACGCTTTGGCGCGGATGCCCCACCACCTCCGCCTTCATCTTCGTGATTTTTTTTTTAATATACGACTTTTAACTTATATGTATATGTGTGTGGATGAATATTGTTTGTTTGTGGATGTGGAATGGATTATTTGTGTATGGATGGTGTAGTTTCTATTTATTCGTATGTATGTGGATGTGAATAGGAGAAAAATGTATAGGTTTCTTTACAGGTGTATATCAGGAATTTTCCTGAATTTTGAAAAAAATGGAACCGGGACAGAAAATACTATTACCGACGAAATTGTTCGTAGGTAAAAAAATGGAAAAGTTTTTTACCGACGAAATTTCTCGTGAGTAATTAAGTGGAAAACCTTTTACCGACGAAAATTTTCGTCGGTAAAAAAACCCTTTACTGACCTTAACCGACGAAAACTTTCGTCGGTAAATGTAAACATTTACCGATGAAATATTTCGTCGGTAAAGGGTTATTACCGACGAAATTTCTCGTGAGTAATTAAGTGGAAAACCTTTTACCGACGAAAATTTTCGTCGGTAAAAAAACCCTTTACTGACCTTAACCGACGAAAACTTTCGTCGGTAAATGTAAACATTTACCGATGAAATATTTCGTCGGTAAAGGGTTATTACCGACGAAAATTTTCGTCGGTAAAGGGTTTTTTACCGACAGATCAGTTTTTTTCCGACAAAATTTCATATGTTTTTCCGATGAAATTTTTCGTCGGTAATGGTTTTATTATTACCTACAAAAAAAAAATTTCGTCAGTAAAAACCTTTGACGACGGCCTTTCTGCGACGATGTTAGCGGCGAAAAAATTCGTCAGTAAAAAGATTTTCCGACGAAATTTTACTGATTACCGACGAAATAATTCGTCGGTAAAAATGAAATTTCTTGTAGTGAGATGAAGGGAAAACACAAATATCACCTTTATCAAAGCCTTCCGTGACCTTAAGAAATTTTCAACAGTAGGCATCAAATTCCCACTTTTTTTAGAGTGGCCCAATCGAGCCTTAGAGCTATCTTATGCCCTAAAATGGTGTGGTGTGGTGTGGGTCATTGTCACCACTACTTCCTATATATGGTGTGGTCCATTCGAGCTTTTGATCTACCTCCTCTTTTGGCTTATGCCGTAAAGTGATCTTTTAAAATGGATGGACAACTTACATAAAACACATATATAATCGTGGGACCATAGAGCCCCTGGCAAGACCGTCCATTTCTAGCAAGTGCATAGTAGGGATAGTACCCAATCTTCACCCGTTACATGACCCTCCGAACATAAGACGAGATTGAGGTGTGTTGACATGGCATAGTTCTGTTGACCACACCATGATGTATATGTTATATCGACACTGTCCATCCATCTTGTGAGATAATTTTAAGGAATGAAACAAAAAATGAGGGAGATCTCAAGTGGAAATGGACCACACCACAAAAGTAATGGGGATTAAATGCCTGCCATTGAAAGATTCTTGCGATTCACAAAAGTATTGGATGATGATATTTGTGTTTTTCCTTCATCCAGTTCTATGTGACCTTATAAGGTCACAGGTTGGATGCTAAAAAAACATCCTAGTGGGCCTTAGAGAGGTTTCAATGGTGAGCATTATTGTCTCACTACTTTTTATGGTGTGGTCCACATAAATTTTGTGACTACTTCATTTTTTGGGCCGTGCCCTAAAATGATATTACAAAATGGATGGACGGTGTGGATATAACACATATTAAAGGATTTACATCCACATCCATCTATCCACGATGAGTACTTTACATGCATACCCAAGGTAGGAGTTTGATTTGCAAGAGTTTGATCTGCTTCACTTTTAGCCCCATGCTTTATTTGAATTAAAGGGATGTTAATGGTTTTATTTCCATTTAATAAAAAATAAAATCTTCATAACGTAAAACGTTTCTAAATAATAGACGGGCAAATGTGTTAAATTAACATATTTCGGACATTTGTTAACAAACAAGTTGTCCTCAGACTTCAAATTCAAATTTAAAAAACATATCCTAAAGGCAAACTTTTAACCTTTGTTCCTTAGTAAACAAGGCTAAATACTGACTTTTGGCCTTTGTTCCTTAGCAACCACAGCGAAAGAAAAACTTTTGGCCTCGTTTCCTTAACAATCGTGGCGAAAGGCGGACTTTTGGCCTTAGTTCCTTAGCAGTCATGGCACAAAGCTGACTATTAGCCTCACTTCCTTAGCAATAGAGGCTAAAGGCAGACTTTTGGCTTAAGTCCGCCTCTATTTCTTAGCAACCGAGGTTAAAGGAAAACTTTTAGCCTCATTTCTTTAACAACTGTAACGAAAGAAAAACTTATAGCTTCAGTACCTTAGCAACTATGGCTAAAAGCTGGGTTCGAGCCTTTGCCTCGGTGGTAGACTCCCTCGAGTTTTAACATGAGGTCTTGGGTTCGAGTTCCCATAGGTGGTGAAATCCTACTATGGTGTGAGTGGAGGGGTGTGGGGTGTGGGTGTGGGGTGCTTGTGTAAAAAAAATAACTATTGTTAAAAGTTAAATTTTAGCCTCGTTCCTGATGCAGGACAACCCTAATCGTGATGCATGCTCATGAACACATATAATCCAGCGGAAATAAAAGACAATAATCATATAAAAATTCAACATCAACCATCATAAACTAAGAAAACCACAAAGAGACATGCAATGGAGCGGGCCATCATCACAACCACGAAGTAAGGAATTCAAATAATGCATAGGTTGGATCCGGCGAGGGATGGAACCTCCCGATCTTGCATGGTCATACCCAAATATCCAATATGAATCACTAGTCCGAGAGATCAAGGATTTTCTCGGATTAGGGATTTGAAAATCTGAGAAATTGGGATTTTGATTCGATTCTCAAATTTAGAATTTCGAGGATTGGGGATAATGGAGATAAAGAGAGAGAAGGAAGAAGATCTTACCTTAGAAGAATGTTGGAGGGGCACAAGAAGAAAAGAGAAGAAGAAGATTTGGGAAAAAGATGAAGTTTCAAGAGAGAGAGAGAGAGAGGAGGAAGATGTGCCACCAAGCTTTTCTTAATCAATAATCAATAACTAATTTTCGTGTTTAGGGCCTAGCCCACTTAAATAAACAAATAAAACAAGTAAAAAGTCCAAATTACCCCTAAGACTAAGCAAAACGCGCAAAATAACATAAGTGCGGGAAAGTTCGGGCGCTCAGTCGGGGGCCCGAGATCCCGCCCGAAGTGGTCCGAAAACCTCCAGAGAGGTTCGGGCGATCGGCGGACCACGTTCGGGTGCCCGAAGGCTATGGTCAGGCGCCCGATCAGTGGTCGGGCGCCCGAATTCTTCAGTTCGTTCGGCCTTTTCTCCTTTCATCTTCCACACGTGTCTTCCCTGAGTGGGGTCTTCTATGTGTTCAATCACATGTGAAGGGTCTTCAGCGGGTCTTTAGTACCTTAATAGGCGCCTATCCATAAGTATGGTACTTGTGGTTGGCGCTTTCTTTGTTGGTACACCTTGAATGCTTTTGTTCCTCATTATTCTCCTCGTCTGAGAAGAACTCGACTCCGGCGAGTTAAAACTCTTATGGCGCTCTAGTAAATCTGGATTAACGCTCTGTAACTCCACTTCTATCAACCATGTAGATTCTGATGGTGGTTTGTTCTTCCGTTTGACAATGTATCTTTGGAAACCTCCGTCTCTCGTAGACACTATCTCCTCATCCAAGATTTCCTCTATTTCTTCTTTATGGATATTAGGCGGAGGAAAGGGTAGAAGGGGTTGTGAGATAAAATCAGAAAAGGGCCATGAGAGAGATGATGGATCAACGATGGAATGATGGGAACGGACTAGATGTTCCACATTAAAAGTTGGGTTAATGCCCATTTCAGATGGAAGGTTGATCCGATACGCGTTGGACCCAATTTTCTGCAATATCTTGAATGGTCCAGTACTACGCGCTTGTAATTTCTTAGCGGATCCATGAGAGAATCGCTCTGGCCTTATTCACACCATTACATAATCTCCTTCTTAAAATTCTTGCAATCTACGATGAGAATCAGCTAAGATTTTATAATCATCATTGCTCTTATTTATCCGCTGTTTAATATGTGTATACAAATCATGAATATGGCATGCGAATGCATCGGCTAACTCTGAAGACTTTTGGATAACAGACATGGGTGAAACTAAAGGACGCTCTGAAAAATCAACGAACTGGAAATAAACACTCCTATGGAAATAAACAATCCTATGACCTAGAATTTGAAAAATTAAAATAAAAGGACACTTCCCATGGGTGACACATAATTTCTCATTATAAGTATTATAAACAAGGATGATTTTCAAGTATCCCAACACTTGAGAACATACACTATTAATACCAAGTCTTGAGCAGATCTTGGCATCAGCCATTATATCCAAAATGTCATCAAGATGCGGGATAGTGACTCTGACCATCATATCTACCATGACGTGAATACGTCGCACGATGGCATGACACTTGACTGAAGCTTTGTGGACGGTCAGGATATGCCCACATGTGTGCCATATGCCATTGTTTTTGGAAGTGAAAAGGGCAGGCATGACACACAGAACAAAACTCCAACTCAAACTTTCATTATTGAATTCTTCCCCAAAAAGTTTATCAAATTGACGCTGCATTTCTGTATTTTCTACAGGGTTCACCTGGTATGGAGGAAAGCTTGACAGGACCAACCTAGGGACAAGATCGATTGTGTGTTGAATGTCCCATATGGATGAAAATTTATCCCATAAATCATCTGGTGTGATATCGCAAGTCATGTGGGTGTCTACCACCATATCCTCACTAGTCTCCTTTTCAAATTCATTCGTGTGCATTATGGTAAGAGACTTAGATTGGGACTTTACATCACTTAAGTCACACATGACATCTGGAAGTGGTGCAGTCTCAATTCCTTCGACATTTTCATCACTAGCACACACTTCGTCATCCTCAACGATGATGAGCGATGCCTCAATTTCTTCCATTTCATCACTAGTGACGTTAGGCACGTACTCTTCCACTTCATAAACATCATGTTTGGATCCATCCAACTTGCCGTTCACCAAGGCACAATGTTGATCATCTTTTCCATAGTTAGGGCTAGTTGGGTTAAATGCCTCTAATTTGCGGTTGAGATTCTGGAAGAATTTTCTAGAATCGTTGTTAATGTTGTCCAGACATCGAGATATGGCGGCCAAAGCCTCTGAAATCTGATCCGGGCTCATGGTAGAGATGTGTAATCGACGACCATGACCAAAACGAATAGGCACATAACGGAGGACTGGTCCTAGGTTCTTCCTAAACTCAACTCCATGGACTGGATGACTTACAATATGAATGCGATGAATGCAAAACTAATATAAACTGACACAATTAAATTAAAACAGAAAACGACTCAAATCTGGAAATTTTCCTAATTTGGAAAATTTCTAAAATTGGAAACTTTCTAAATCTGGACATTTCCTAAAACAGACCTAAAAATCAAAACCCTACTTTGATAACTCGATCTAGACGAAACCATGCAAGCCTATTCTCTGATACCAAATTTGATGCAGGACAACCCTAATCGTGATGCATGCTCATGAACACATATAATCCAGCGGAAATAAAAGACAATAATAATCTAAAAATTCAACATCAACCATCATAAAGTAAGAAAACCATAAAGAGACATGCAATGGAGCGGGCCATCATCACAACCACGAAGTAAGAAATTCAAATAATGCATAGGTTGGATCCGGCGAGGGATGGAACCTCCCGATCTTGCATGGTCATACCCAAATATCCAATGTGAATCACTAGTCCGAGAGATCAAGGATTTTCTCGGATTAGGGATTTGAAAATCTGAGAAATTGGGATTTTGATTCGATTCTCAAATTTAGAATTTCGAGGATTGGGGATAATGGAGATAGAGAGAGAGGAGGAAGAAGATCTTACCTTAGAAGAATGTTAGAGGGGCACAAGAAGAAAAGAGAAGAAGAAGATTTGGGAAAAAGATGAAGTTCCAAGAGAGAGAGAGGGAGGAGGAAGAGGAGCCACTAAGCTTTTCTAAATCAATAATCAATAACTAATTTTCATATTTAGGGCCTAGCCCACTTAAATAAGTAAATAAAACAAGTAAAAAGTCTAAATTACCCCTAAAACTAAGCAAAACGCACAAAATAACATAAGTGAGGGAAAGTTCGGGCGCTCGGTCGGCGCCCGAGGTCCTGCCCGAAGTCGTCCGAAAACCTCCTGAGAGGTTCGGGCGACCAGCGGACCAAGTTCGGGCTCCCGATAGGGCGCCCGACTCGGGCACCCGAATTCTTCAGTTTGTTCGGCCTTTTCTCATTTCATCCTCCACACGTGTCTTCCCTGAGTGGGGTCTTCTATGTGTTCAATCACATGTGAAAGGTCTTCAGCGGGTCTTTAGTTCCTTAATAGGTGCCTATCCACAAGGATGGTACTTGTGGTTGGCGCTTTCTTCGTTGGTACACCTTGAATGCTTTTGTTCCACATCAGTTCCCTTAACAGCTGAGGCTAAAGAAAATATTTAGCTTCAATTGAACAGAAGCTTAACAGTTGTGGCTAAAGGCCTATTTTCTTATAGTTAGTGAGGTCAACCAGTTTATAAGGTTATATAGACATAAATAAGGATAAAACACAGATATTAGCATGATTGGAAACATCTATGGGTCCCAATAAGTTACAAATGTTGGCATTCGGTTCAATTCCCACTGTTTACTATGGGGTGGTGTAGATACCCCACCTTAGGCTACACTGTTGGTAGAGATAGCTGGATGAATGGAGGACCATACCCCCAAATCCCAAGTCCAAACTCAGCCAAACTCACCCTTGTAAGCCCCATTCCATAGCCCAGTTCAAGCCTGAACCCAGTCAACCCAGTCCTAAACACCACCCTGAAAAACCCCCCATAAAAAAAGGCCAGTCAAAAAATCCTAAAAAAGTCAAACTCACTGAGTCAACTCGCTGAGTCAACCCGCTGAGTCAACCCGTCGAGTCAACCCATCGAGTCAAAACACGTCGAGTCAACCCATCGAGTCAAAACACCAAGTCAACCCGTCGAGTCAACCCGTCGAGTCAACCCGTCGAGTCAAACCACCGAGTCGACCCGCTGAGTCAACTCACTGAGTCGACCAGGGAGTTCAACAGCAGCCCCGAGGGAGCGACCGTACTCGCTGGAAACCGAGGAGCGGCCGTACGGGCGGCCCATAGCAGGCCGCCCGGACAAAATTACGCAAACTGCCACTCCTCGCTGCTATAAATACCCCCCTCCCCTTCTCATTTCAACATCCCTTCGAGTCCAAAGAAAGCCTGTCCGTTCGAGTGCCCTTCTCCACCCCTTAACCCATTTTTCCACCAAGGAGAGCCCGAGTGAGGAGAGCCTAACCCTGGTCCAGCCCAGCCTGACCACTGGTCCAAACCTCTCATGTCACCCAAGTCTTGATCCACCACTCGAAGCCAATCCTTGCGACACCACCGTCCACCCAGCTATCATTCATCCAGCATCATCTCATTTGCATCTAGCATAAGTGCAACATTTACTTTTCTTTCAACCCCCCTGCTTCACTACAAGCACCTTGATTCTTCAAGCACACTGCATATGTCTTAAATTAAGCACCTGTCAGTTCGAGCGTATGCTCTGGGCTTGCCCGTTGTTGGAACCTGCCCATCAGAAACTCTTACTGCTCAAACCTGCATTCATACTTCACCATAAAACACCTTGATCATTCAAGCACACTGCATACGTCTTACATTAAGCACCTGTCAGTTCGAGCGTACGCTCTGGGCTTGCCCGTTGTTGGAACCTGCCCATCAGAAACTCTTACTGTTCAGACCCGCATTCATGCATCATGTCATTCATGAGAATATACAAGGATTAAATTAGACTTTCAAGTATTCGATCGATTCTGTGAAGTAGAGACCGTACTTCGGTACGGGCAGTGTGTGGGGTGCTTAAACTCTTCCCACCCTGTAACCGTGATCCCTTACCTTGAATTTCTGGCCGCAGATCAACAGGAGTCATTTTAGAGGAAGGAATCTTCGGATTCTCTTCTCTAACGTTTCTACAGGGTCTAGCCGACTGTAGATTCGAAGTAATTGGCTAGTGGCTACTCTGGTCTTATATAAATTCACTTAAACACATCCAGCTCAATACGACAACCAAACGAAGCCCTCGAGAACGAGGCAAGCCAGTGGCACAAACGGCGATTTCGCACTCACGCATCCTCATCTCCTTCTTTTCCGAAAGGAAAGGGGAAGGGAGAAGAACGTCATGTGGGAGCGCGAAAAATCGGCGAGGGTCCACAGAATGGCGACTCTGCTGGGGATGAGCTAGTCCCACTAGTCGTGATCCGACTTGAAAAACAGAATCCTTCCCGTACTTGAAAATCACTAATCCTCATACAATCTCATCTGCATAGCATTCTACCCAGAACAAAAAAAAAATATAAAAGATCCCAAAACCAAACAAAAAAAATAGAAAATCCCAAAACCCAAAAAGAATAGAGTACAGTCCTCACCATTGCGCCTCCTCGGGCTCAACGTACGCAGAGACAACTTCCCTTCCGCAGCATAATCCGCACTCGGGCTCAGCAAGCCATGTCCGACCACGAAGAAGAAACTCATCACTTCCCTGCTCTTGAAATGACCGAAGCGCAACCTCCAGCGCAACAGCCCGTTGACAATACGCCAATCATACAAGAATTGGCACAAGGAATGAGAGCAATGCAACAAATGCTCTTGCAATTCACGCAAGCATAAACCACGGCAGCAGCCAACAATCAGGTTGCCCCAGTTCAGCAATCTCAACAACCATGCCGGATCCCTCCGGCCTCCAGTTCAAATCAAGCACAACCATCGGAGTCTGCCCAAGACTACCGACAGCAGCCTTCTCAGCCCTTTGTTATGGGGCATCCTTCTCAATATCTTCCTGCAACAACGGGGCCATCTCAGAGCATCCCGGTCGCAGGGACTTCCAGTCAGCTTCCAGTCAATCTTGCAAACAACAATCTCAGTAGATCTCATCACGTCCCCGCCGATGGGACACCTTTTCAATTTCAGCACATCCCCGCCGATGGGATTTCAATTCAATTTCCAGCAACAGGGACAGCACTGGCGAATGCCCACAATGGGGGTCAGTGTCAAGCCCACATCAATCAGCAGACAGTGGCGAATACCCAACAAGGGGGTCACTTCCCAGCATCTCAGCCTCTGGCAAACAGGAGCACTTTTCAATTCCAGCACATCCCCGCCGATGGGATTCCAGTTAATTTCCAGCAATCTTCAATTCAGCAAAATCCAGTTAATTTTCAGCAATCTTCAGTTCAGCGATTTCCAGTTAATTTCCAGCAAGTTCTAGTTCAACCTTCAGTACAGTCTCCAGTTCAGTTACCATCATTTCAAGCACATGTTCATCAGAATCCAGTCCAATCATCAAATCAACTTCAGCAACCCGCGGTTGCTTGTCAGCAAGCCCATAGGGTCAAAGACATCGACCACTATGCCGAAGAAGAACGTGCCTTACTCCAAGAGGCACCAGTCGCTCGAGTAGAACATTCAGGACTGGACGAGTTGCGGGAGCAGTTCCAGATCTTGCAAAATCAGCTTCAGCGACAACAAGGAATCGACTTACCTTCGACCAAGTTCAGAGACTTGTGTCCTTTCCCAGATGCTCAAGTACCTCAAAACTTTGAGGTTCCGAAATTCAAGAGATACGATGGCAGCGGTTGTCCCACAGCACATCTCAAGGCTTTCTGCGGGGAGCTGAGTGCAATCGTAGGAAATAAAGGGGCCCTTATTCGTTTGTTCCAAAAATCTCTGAAGGGCGATGCCCTAGATTGGTACACTTCATTGGACTGCCACCGCATCAGAACATGGGAACAGCTTTCCCAGGCTTTCGTCGACAGATTCGCATACAATCTCAACATGGCACCCAGAAGAGCCGACCTCGCAGCTCTCAGGCAAAGGAGTGATGAAACACTATCAGCTTATGTGGGACGTTGGCGAGCTATGGCAGCCAGAATGCGGACACCCATCGACGATGAAGAACAAATCTCCATGATTGTTCATTCAACATATCCAGGCATATCCGGGTATCTCATCTCGCATCCATATGCGAACTTCTCGCAGCTAATCCGTGCTGGAGAGTAAGTCGAAGCAGGAATCCGTGCCGGGACGATTTCCCCATGGCCTCATCAAGCCACTCCAGTCAAGAGGAACAGAGTAGAAGGAAGACCTATCGGGCACGGGAATGGAAACCGCAGTGGTTCTCCTCCCCGCCCAACAGAGGTAAACAACATCAACACCACTGCTCAAGGAAATCAACGTGCTCCCCCACAGGGACGCCAACAGTATCAGCAGAATCAAGTTCAGCATCGGCCTCAACGGTATCAGCCACAACCAAATCCTCAGCCACAACCACCTCGACAACAGCAGCAGTTCAGAGGAAACGGCCAATACTCATACCAGAACAGGCAGAATTACAGGGAGTCCAGGAAGTTCACTCCACTCAGTCAACCACTTAGTCAAATCATGACTACGCTGGTACAAAAGCAATTACTTACTCTAATGGCACCTACGCCTCCTCCTCATCCTCTACCACCAAACTACCGAGAAAATGAGTATTGCGCCTATCATCAAGGACGTGGCCACGCCACTGATCGATGCTATACTTTGAAGAATGCCATACAAGACCTGATTGATGACCGCAAGATCGTCATCTCAGTCCCTGGAACTTCTCCAGCAGCTTCCACCAACATCCTTCAGAATCCTCTGCCTCAACATCCGACGGACCCCAGTTCGTCTCGTGGCCCTGCAGTCGATAGTATAGAAGAAGGGGATCATCTCGATCGCTTCTTCTCCCCCATCCAATCCATTCACGCCTACACTTATGAGCCAACAAATCCTCCTCCAGTCTTGCAAGGGGCAAGTCCCTTTCTTCCTTCAATCTCCGAGCCAGTAGTGCTCGAAGGAGCACCTCCATATGATATACCAGTTGTTCAAGGGGCACCTTACAACCATTCAAGCTGGGAACCAGTCGTCCTGGAAGGAGCACAATCATACATTAAGCCCACATACGAACCTGTCATCTTGCAAGGGGCAACTCCAGAACAATCCAATCCGCAATGGAAGGATTATACTCATCAGCAGCAAGAGCCCGTTGTCTTGGAAGGAGCTCTTCCAGTTGAGCCAGTCATATTGCAAGGGGCAAACCCCGGAGGCGTGTCAATCACACTACGACAGCTGGGACGAACAGAGAAACCTCCTGCCATATCAAGAGGACCAGTATTCATTCCATGGGAGCCTCCTGCTCCAGGAACAATCAAGCCAGGACCACGACCTTATGTGGTCTATGAAGACAAGCCTCGATACTACCCCTTCAGCACAGGCAACAATGTAGTTCTCAAGGCAAAAGCTCCATACGAGGAAGATCTGGTACCCACACCAGCACCATTGCAAGAACCGGTGGTCCTAGAAGGCAAAAGGGAGGAAAACTACAAAGAGGTTCCATGGCACTATCCAGAATGTGCGGAAGTGGGGAACATGAATCCCAATGGGCGTTGCATCCGAAGAGATAATCAGAACAAAGGGGATCCCAAAGGCACTCTCTCAGGCCTCGGCAACAAAAATGAAGCCGCATACGATGTGGCAACTCAGCTCAAGTCAATCCCTGCACAAATCTCAGTATGGGAGCTACTCTGCACATCTCGCATACACCGAGAAATGTTTGCCAAAACCTTGAGCTATGCTCATGTCTCCTCCTATACGGCACCAGAAATGATAGCTTTGATGATTGGACAACTCCTGGCTCCGCGCGCCATCACCTTCACAGATAATGAGTTGCCACCAGAGGGACGTGATCATGGGCGATCCCTTAACATAGCCTTACGATATAAAGACCTCTGCGTCCCACTGGTCCTTATCGATAATGGCTCAAGCTTAAATGTCTGCCCACTCAAAATCGCGGAACGACTAGGAATCAGTCCTTCTTCATTTCGACCCAGCACCATATACGTCAGAGCATTCGACAACACCCGCCGATCAGTGGAAGGGGAGGTCGACATAGAGGTACAGATAGGTCCGGAAGTCTCCACCATCATATTCCAAATCCTGGATATATCAGCCTCTTTCAACATGCTGCTCGGACGACCTTGGCTGCACAAGGTTGGAGCTGTGTCGTCAACCCTGCATCAACGAGTAAAGTATATCTGTGGAAATCAAGTGATCTCTATCCATGCAGAGAAAGAGCTCATCATTCCTTCCAATGCTGCTGCCACTGAACCAGACATCCCGGTCATCGATATCCAGCACTCTGAAGAAGACATCCCGTTTCATAGTTTCGAATTCGAGACTGTGAACTCTATCGCCAATCCAGAACCGATAAGGGTGGACCATGTCTTTTCACCAGCAGAGCGTCTGAGCCTCAAATACCGAATGAAGAATCACTTCAAGTCCAGAAAGGTACCGCTGATATATAACCAACGCAAATGGGGACTCGGATACAGGTCAACATTCATGGACAAAAGGAGGAAGAAATTTCGGTGCTCACCCATCCAATTCGTCAAGCCAGGAGAACCTTGCAAAGATCCAGGAGGGAATCAACCGACTACACTACACAAAGGCCTCCCGATGAGCCTAGTTTGGGCCACGTGGCCCCCCATTCGATGGGATCAGATTCTCGAACCATCTAAGCCTCCAGAAGAAGAAGGAAATGATGAAGACGAAGAAGGAAGTCAAATACAGCAGCTTCAGGACCAGGTTACCCTGACACCTACTCCCAACCAGGGGCACAACCTGCCCACGTCAGCATCAATCAACCAGGGGCACAACCTGCCCACTTCAATCAGCCAGGGGCACAACCTGCCCACTTCAATCAGCAAGGGGCACAACTCGCCCATCTCAGGACCAATTAGCAAGGGGCACGACTTGCCCATCTCTGCAAAGTCAACATCATCAATCATCAGCCAGGGGCAGAAGCAGCCCATCCATTGGACCAAGAAAGGGAAGTGGCCAGCCCTAGATTGGTCTGATGTCCAGGGTCCAAACTTGTGTCTCACTGTGGAACCAGACGAACTGCAATGCGAGGTAAGTAATCCGGGAGGGACTGAGTACGACTCAGATCTCGAACCTGACCAGTAAGAAGTCATGGTCATTGGGCCAGATCGTGACTCTTCGCCCAAATCATCAACCCCCGCCTCTTCAGGGGAGGAAGTGTGGGGTCCTGAATGGTCATCTGTTCCCCTAACTTTTGAATCAGCCAAAGAGCCACCTGAGGGCTCTGGCTTCCAAAAAAAAAAAAACGCCTGTCTAGGCAACGATCGGAACTTTAGAACAAGTTGGGATCAATCATGGTCTGCAATGCCCGCTTGTTCAAAGTCCCGTGAATTTCAAAAACCCAAAAAAATCAAAAACTTTCAAAAGCCAAAAACATCTAGTATTTCCATTTCAGAAAAATCTCAAAAACCAAAAAACATTTCTTTCCCTGCATTCAATAGTGTGCCAAGTTCGTCTAAAGAGTCGCATGAGTTTGAAGTCGAATCATATGATTTTGACATCGAATTAGACTTCGAACTCATGGGTCTGGACGAAGCTCGGGACGAAGAAGATGATGATCCTGCTCCCGAACTTGAGGATCTCCTCAAAAAGTTCAAATCCAAAGCCAATGTTGTAGCCGATGATTTCGAGATAGTAAACTTGGGGACACCTGAGATCCCTAGGGAAGTACGCATTGGAAAATCGTTGCCACCTGAGATGAAACAGAAAATGATAGAGCTCCTAGCTCCAAGATTGTCCAACTTTGCGTTCTCATATGAAGACATGCCGGGGCTCGATGAAGAGCTCGTTGTACACCATCTGCCAACCAAGGCAGATATGAAGCCAGTGAAGCAGAAACTTCGAAGAATGAAGCCAGAATGGGCTCTGAAAGTCCGAGATGAAGTCATCAAGCAGTACAACGCGGGATTCTTGGTAGTCTCCAACTACCCTGAATGGCTCGCCAACATCGTGCCAGTACCAAAGAAGGACGGCAAGGTTCGAATGTGCATCGACTTCCGAGATCTCAACAAAGCCAGTCCTAAAGATGACTTCCCTTTGCCACATATCGACACTCTGGTCGACAACACTGCTGGATACAAAATCTTCTCATTCATGGATGGTTTCTCAGGTTACAATTAGATCAAGATGGCCGTCGAAGATCGTGAGAAGACATCATTCATCACTTCCTGGGGAACCTTCTGTTACAGGGTAATGCCGTTCGGTCTGAAGAACGCAGGAGCAACATATCAGCGAGCAATGACAGCATTATTCCACGACATGATGAACAAAGAACTTGAAGTATATGTGGACGACATGATCGTCAAATCTCGCACAATTGAAGGACACTTTGAAGATCTGAAGAAGTTATTCAACAGATTAGAAAAGTACAAGCTCCGCCTCAACCCTTAGAAATGTGTCTTCGGTGCAATGGGAGGTAAGCTCCTCGGCTTTATGGTGAGCGAGGATGGCATCAGGGTCGACGAGACCAAAACCAGAGCAATCATCGAGATGCCCCCTCCTAGAACAGAGAAAGAAATTCGTGGCTTCCTCGGCAGAATTCAATACATCAGTCGCTTCATCGCACAGCTCACACCTATCTGTGAGCCCATATTCAAGCTCCTCCGAAAAAACGTTCCAAGAGAATGGAATGGTGATTGCCAAGTCGCCTTCGATCGCATCAAGAGATATCTCATGAATCCTCCAGTCCTAGTGCCGCCCGCTCCCGGACGACCACTATTGTTATACATCTCAGTAGCAGCAGAAGCCATTGGCTGTGTCCTCGGCCAACACGACGAGACCGGGAAGAAGGAACAAGCAATATATTATTTGAGTCGAAAGTTCACCGACTACGAGACCAGGTATTCCCCGATCGAGAAGACTTGCCTCGCCCTAGTCTGGGCAACTCAGCGACTCCGTCAATACATGATTGCATTCCCTATTCTCCTCTTCGCTCGCATGGATCCGCTCAAGTACCTGTTCGAGAAATCGGCACTCACTGGGAGAATAGCTAAATGGCAGCTACTCTTGTCTAAGTTCGACATCACCTATGTCACTCAAAAGGCAATCAAGGGACAGGCCCTCGCCGATCATCTTGCGGCTCACTCTCTCCTGGATTATCAACCGCTCAAGACGTTCTTTCCTGATGAAGATCTCTTGCTTGTCGAAAGTGAAGAAAAGAGGAAGAAAGGTGAGTGGATGTTATTCTTCGACGGCGCAGCAAATTCTAAAGGGAGTGGTATTGGAGCGATCCTCTACTCTCCAGATGATGTCCCTATTCCAATCTCAAAGCGCATAAGGTTCGAGTGCACCAACAACATGGCAGAGTACGAAGCATGCATCGCTGGCTTAAGAGAAGCCATAATCTTGGGCGTCAAGAAGCTACGAGTATTTGGAGACTCACAGCTTATCATCAATCAGACCAATGGCGAATGGAAAACCAAGGACGAGAAGTTGATACCATATCATGTGTATCTTGAAAATCTGATCGAAGAATTCAAAGAAGTCACCTTCTCATACATGCCCAGAGCCAAGAACCAGTTTGCAGATGCTCTCGCCACACTTGCATCAATGCTCGAGATACCAAAAGGAGCTTCAGAATGGGAGCTCACAGTCGAAATTCAAGAAGAACCTGCTTTTTGCCTGCAAATAGAAGAAGCCGAAGCTGTCCCTAACAAACCCTTGTATGCCGACATCAAGCAATATCTCGAAACCCAGGAATATCCAGAATCAGCAACAGCAACAGATCGCCGAACCATCCAACGTTTGGCCGGCCAGTTCACCATCAGTGGCGAAGTTCTCTACAAGCGATCCTATAATCACATCCTCCTCCAATGCGTCAATGAAATAGAAGCTGCAAAGATCATGAAAGAAATACACGAAGGAATCTGTGGCCCTCACATGAATGGGCACATGATGGCAAAGAAGATTCTACGACTCGGCTACTATTGGCTCACCATGGAGACAGACTGTTGCCAGCACGTCAGAAAATGCTTCAAGTGTCAGGAGCATGCGAATCAAATCCATGCCCCATCATCAGAGTTATACAACCTGACCACCCCCTGGCCCTTCTCCATGTGGGGACTCGACATCATCGGCAAGATCAGTCCCAAAGCATCAAATGGTCACGAGTACATACTTGTGGCAGTCGATTACTTCACCAAGTGGGTAGAGGCAGCCTCCTACACCACGATTGCAGCATCTCAAGTGATCAAATTCATGAAGAACAACATCATATGCCGGTATGGAATCCCTAATGCTATCATCACAGATAATGGGACCCCGTTCGTCAACAAGAAGATGGATGACTTCCTCAGCAAGTTTAAGATCCAACGTCATCGATCAAGCCCATACCGTCCCCAGATGAATGGTGGGGTAGAAGCCGCAAACAAGACAATCGTCAGGATACTCGAGAAGATGGTCGTGACTTATCGAGATTGGTCAGATATGCTCCCATATGCACTTTGGGCCTATCGAACGTCTGTACGGTCTGCTACGGGCGTTACTCCTTTCGAGCTTACTTATGGAATGGAAGCAGTTCTACCAGTCAAAGTGGAAATACCATCACTTCGGGTGTTATTAGAAAGCGGAATTGAAGAAGGAGAATGGCAACGGGCCAGATTCGATCAGTTGCAACTAGCAGATGAAAAGCGCATGCGTGCACTAAGTCATTCTCAGTGTTATCATAAAAGGATCGCTCGGGCTTACAACAAGAGAGTCCGAAAAAGAAGTTTCAAGGTAGGCGACATGGTCATGAAGAAGATTCTACCGTCGCACCTTCCAGATCCCAGAGGAAAGTTCAAACCCTCGTGGGACGGGCCACTGATCGTCAGAGAAGTACTTCCCGGAGGCGCCCTCAGACTCACCAGCATGAGAGGGGTGGATCTTCCTGAGCCAACCAACGCCGACAACGTGAAGATCTTTCACGGGTAAGTTATTCTGACCTTATCAAAGGTTACTTTAATAGAGCTGAAGTCAAGGGGTCAAAGCTAAGATCTCTGAGAAATCATTTCCGTCCACCAACAAGTGTTTCAAATAAGGGGATTCAAAAAGAGAAACATACAAAAAAAAAAAGAGGGATTCAAAAGGAAAAGAAAAAAAAAAGGGGGGAGAGAAAAAGAATATAAAAAAAAGAGAAAAAAAGAGAAAGAAAAAGGGAAGCCAAAGAAAGGCACTCAAGAAAAAAAATCAATCCAAGAAACACAGTCATCCATCCATTCATCTCAGAGGGGTCTTTAGCAAAGACCGACAGCTCTATTATCGTAACACAGGATAAGGGCTGAAAGACTGCCATCGGCCGGCAACGACGGATTCCCGACCTCTAGCCGCCGTAGTTATCCAAGGATGCAGAAAAAGAAAAAGGAAAAAAAGAGAAAAAGAAAATGTGTGCCTAAACAAAGAGGGCGGAGTGAAAATCCGAAAGGGCGCTCCGAGTAAAAACAGTGGGCATACAGCGGACTTGGTGAAAACCCGAAAGGGCGCCAAGGGTAAAAACAGCATAGCTGCCAAGGGGCAGGCAAGATCAAACACCCGGGACGTGGTGAAAACCCGAAAGGGCGCCACGGGCAAAAATGACGGGAAAAGGCCGGCTGTAGTAAAAACTCGAAAGAGCGCTGCAGGCAAAAATGGCTCAAATGAAAAAAATAATAATAATAATAATAAAATAAAATAAAAAGTGCAGGTACCAAAGAATCAGACGGTCCAAATCGGCTCAAGCAATTACAGTTCAAGAACAAGAAGAAGTGCGGTCAGGAGCAAAGAACTCTGCAAACTCTGACAATCTCAGGAAGCAAGAGTTTCCATTGCCTACATCTCTAGGGAACCAAAGGATCAAGCAAGTCAAATCTCGAGACATCGGTCAAATTATTGACCGAGCCCCAGTTCTGATTCCTATATCCCGACACAAAGTCCAGACACACTCACAAGACAACTCATGGCACAATAGATTCCCAAAAAAGTTTTCTTCTTTTTCATTAAAAGTATCATATTTCTTTTACACATGTCATATCATCTTTTTCAAAAAAAAAATACAAAAAAAATGCATCATCATCAATCATATATGCAAAAAAGGAATGTGCAGGTGGCCAACACAATTAATCTCTACCCTCCTCCTCGGCCACATCAGGTGAGTCCTCTGACTCATAATGAAGTAATCTCGCTCTCAACCTGCTCACCTCCATACGCAGGTAATGCACCTCATCGCGCTCAAGGGTACGGATCGCTGTCTCCTCATCAGACAACCTCCGATCGGCAGCCAATCTCCTCGACATCATCTCACAATGATACCGAAGTGCGGAGATCTCAGACAGCAGATGGCCATGAGTGGCCAAAAGGAAGCCAGGATCGATAAAAGGGCGCTCCTCAAAAGGTTCATATGAACCAGATGAAGAGCCAGCATCTCCGAGGATATCCTGCTCATCCTCATCAACAGTCCGGTGCCAACAAGGGATACGTCGATACAAAGACTGCTCAGCAACCCAGTACTGATATGGGGCGGTCGCCATCAGAAAAGTCCTCAGCTCAAAACCCAGTAAATCAGCAGTCAAGTAACTCGCCCAAGAACAATCAATCCGGGTCCTAAAGTCAGAAGATCTGGATGGAAGTGCTCGACGCCCGATACCCGTGAAAGCGAAAAGAGGAACATCCTGCTCATACCCAAACTGCCGCAGGAACCGAATGGGATGGTAAGAAAAGTAAGATCGAAAGCCTACCAACATCAGAGGAAGACGGTGTGCATCGCAAAGCACTGGAGGAAGTGAAAGCCAAGATGACTCCCAACGAACGTTCCAGTCACGAAGCTCAGTGAACATCCTGCGATACAAGGGCTCACTCATCCTAGCTGAAGGCGGAAGGAACTCCATGATATAACGCATGATGTCAGAGCCCGGGATGCCAGGAAGAGGTACAGGAACGGTCAGAGAAAGACGCTCCCATAACCAGACCTGATCACAAAAGAAGTTCAGCTAGAGCAAAACAAGTCCTGACAAAGCAAAAGGAAAAGGTGTAGGAGAGATACCTGAAGAAATGCACAGCAGCCGCAAAGGACACGAGTGCGGCCCAGGGCGCAGTCGGTCAGCCCATCGAATAGCTCGGCCAAGATGAGAGAAATGATCCCCTGCCGTCGGATAGCTTGACTTATCACCTCAAAAAGCAAAGGAGTCAGGGACCTGCGCCATCCCGAAAATAGCACCTCAGCTATCAAGCAGAACATCAGTGCGTTCCGAGCAAAGGTAGAACCGGCCGTACTCTGAGGACCCGAAAAAAGATCATACAGCAGGTCCAAAGAGAACACTACAGCATCCTGGCCACCAGCTGCAGGCCGAACAAGATAAGGGATCCCGAACCAGTTCTACGGTGTAGCAGTCTTCGGCGACGTCTTCGGCGAAAAATATTGAGCATAATCCCAGGGTAGGCCTGTCAAGCGAGCAAGCTCCTCCAAAGAAGGTCCCATCTCCATATCGTTGAACGCGAACAAGTTCATCGAAGGGACCCAGTCAATCAAGGCAGCTCCGAGCATCCTCCAGTCAATATCAACTCTGGCCATATGGATCAGACCGTCGAAGCCATAAGACTTTAAATCTCGAATCTCATAAACTGACAAGCTGTCAAGCCAAGCAAGCAGTCGTGGCGAGCAGGAAGAACGAGGAAGCAGCTGACAAGTCCTCAGTGGTACCCCCTCCAGCACAAAAGGCCCAGAAATCAACGATGACTCATCAAGGATCGGAAGGTCAACGGGCGAAGGAGAAGGAAAAGCTGGAACCTCTGCAGACTCGACAGCCCCTGACCTGCCCTCAGTGATGGCTATGTCTGATATAGTCGCATCGCTGTCTGAAACTGTCATAATCTCAGCCGCATGAGAAGACTCGCCCACCTCATGAACAGAGTGCGCAAAGGACCGATGACCAGGGGAAGGACAATGCTCTCCATCAAAAGGACTATCAGTGAAGATCACACCGCGCATCGTGGCATCCTGGCTAATCTGACCGTCAAAGAATACATCTGAACCATCAAAAAGGGTCCGGGCAGCCCCAATCGAAGAATCAACGGTCAGATCTGGACCTGCGGCCCCCTCCAACAGGAAATAATCGTGAATCCAATCATCATCCTGGCCGATCAAAGGGATCATCGAGGCATCCACACCGTCCATCATCAGGGGGACATCATCAATAATCACATCAAGTCCACCCAAAGAAGTATACCGCATATCCTGGCCCTCATCAAGAGCATCCAAACCGTCAAAAATACCATCTGAACCATCCACCCCATCCAAGCATGAGATCAGCCCATTTATGTCCATCATGGTCCCATCACCACCATCCATCATATCATCCATGGGGCCCACATCCAAGGGATGTATAGCCTCACCTATGTCCCATCCCATCATCCTATTTATACCATCCATTCCTCCCATAATGAGGGGCCCATTCAAATCTGAAAATCCAGCCATCCCACCATTAATGGAGCCATTCAAGGCTCCACCAACCACCATCTCTAACCCCTCATCAATGCTTCCATTCAATGCCCCATCTCCACCACCCATTAAAGGCATCTCCCCATTATCAAAGCTCAATTGACAATCTGAAGCGTGGGACCCACCTTGGACAGCCCCCACAGCCCCTAAATCACCACCATCCATGGCCCAAGAAAGGACAAAGCAAGATGAGGACAAGATGATGATGAAAGAGGAGACAAAGAGAAGATTCATTGTTGGAATCGAACTTGAACGTACACAGCAGGTAGGGACAGCAGCAACATGGACCAGGGAATGTCCGAGCACGAGCCAGCCCAGGCCGCTCAAGAGAAGAGCTCTGGGCGGCCTGCCCTGGGCCGCCCGTACGGACGCGGTTCCTCTCTCTCCGCGGGATTGGCTCCAAGGTTCTTGGTAGGTGAGGCTGACAGTCCACGTCAGCAAATGGCGCTCCATGGGCCGCCCAAGGCTCCGGTCCACTCCAGATTTCGACTGAGGCTGATCAAGATCATATAAAAGGTGCCCCACCGGTCCAATCATGAAGCAATGCGGCCAGAGCATGGCTGATCAAGTCAAAGAAAGGGAGAGGTGGTCAAGTGGGGGCCACAAGCAATCCAAGCCGTTCAAAGACCAGATCATCATGATCTAAACCATTGAAGGACCTACATGAGCCATCAAATAACAAGATCGAAGGGCTGATCATCAAAAGAAGGGCCAGAATCCAAGATCTAACCATCAAGTGGGCCCACAAAGCCAAGTCAAGTGATCTGAGATGTTCAAGTCATCATCCACACCATGAGAAGCCTTCTTAGTCTCACAAATCATCAAAAGAGGTGCCCCAAAGTAAAGCTAAGGTCTCAAGTGGGCCCACAGGGCCGAATCTATTAATCTGAATTATTCAAGGGCTAAATCATCAGGATCCAAACCATTGGAAGGATTACACAAGTCAGAAAGCAGCAAGATCAAAGGCATGATCATCAAGAGAGAAGGCCGGAATCCAAGATCCGATCATCAAATGGCCCGCAGGGCCAAATCAAGCAATTCGGACCACTCAAATCACAGTCAGCCCCGTCAGAAGCAAAAAAAAAAAAGCAAGGTAAGTATGCCCAACCCCAGATTTTGGTCCGAAGACCTTAAACTACGTCGGGATCAAGATCCCGAGGGACTTTTTAATAAAAACCGGTAGCAGTCTGGATCGTCGAATCAAGATCCGCTGATACTGGATATTTTCTAAAAATAAAAAACAAAAAATGGCTTTCCTGCTTACATGAACAGTTTTGGTCCGAAGACCTTAAACTACGTCGGGATCAAGATCCCGAGGGACCTTCAATAAAAACCGGCATCGGTCTTCTTCAAGATCTGGTGGCTCCGGACATTTTCTAAAAAACAAAAAAAAATGTGATTTCCAGCACTCGCTTGAACAGTTTTGGTCCGAAGACCTTAAACTACGTCGGGATCAGGATCCCGAGGGATTTTCAATAAAAGCCGACATCGGTTTGGATCGAATCAAGACCTGACGATCTCGGACATTTTCAGAAAACCAAAAAAATATATACATCACTTGTACAATTTCTGGTCCGAAGACCTTAAACTACGTCGGGATTAACATCCCGAGAGATTTTCAATAAAAGCCGGGATCGGCCATGACTGCTCGAATCAAGATCCGCTGATACCGGATATTTTCCAAAAAAAAAGAACAAAAAAAAAATGTTTGCCCCCTTTTGTACAGTTTCTGGTCCGAAGACCTTAAACTACGTTGGGATCAACGTCCCGAGAGATTTTTAATAAAAACCAGCATCGATCCCAGCCTTTCAGGCCAAGGTTTGATGATCTGGATCATTTCGAAAAACACAAAAATGTTTGCCCCTCTTTTACAGTTTCAGAGTCCGAAGACCTTAAACTACGTCGGGATCAACATCCGGAGAGATTTTCAATAAAAACCGGCATCAGCCTTGATCAAGGTTCGATAACCCGGATCATTTCAAAAACACCAAAAATATTTTAAAGCTTTCCACAAAAACCAGCATCAATCTCGATCACCCGAGTTGAAATCTGGAACCTTTTCAAAAAAACAAAAAAAAAACAAAAAAATTGATTCACCAAAAATTTCAACTGCACAAATTCATCTCCAGTGGTCCGAAGACCTAAAACTACACTGGGATTAACTTCTCGGGGGCTTTCTTTCCTAACCTGTTCCAGACATGGCTGGCACTTGATCGTACGGGTGTCTGGAATCTCCTAAACAGGTAAAGGCTGAGGCGGGCAGAACTCCGCAATCCTGTTCGTGTTGAACGCACTGTGATAGACAACCTTGATTTGGAAGTCGCTGTTGAATCTGACGGATGTTCCCTGTTCCTAAAACTCATGAAGGGGATTAAGGCTGTTGGGAGGTGAAGCTCACTCTCACGGAATTGTGAGCAACGTAAGACCCCAAACTGGATTGACTAAGGGAAATGTGAGGATGTGGCTCATCTTGTGGCCGAAGGAGTCCGTCGGACGATACGTGGTCTATGTGCATTGCACATGAGGAACAGGCAACTTTGTGGGTGTGTTGATTGAAAACCCTCAAAATCTCCTCATCCGAAGATGTAAAACTACGGCACTTAACTGTGTGAGACTCGTCTTGCTCACTGACGTAAAATGGATCGGGTGCCTTACCAGCAGTAGAAGCTGGAAGTGGATGAAAATTCCACACTTTTCCCTGCATTTCAGAAAAATCACAAAATACAAAAACATTGCAAAATCACCTCTTCAAAAATCACAAAAAAAAATATGTCCCTTGCTTTCAAATTAAATATTGGCAAAAATCACAAAAAAAATATTTCCTTTGCTTTCAAACCAAAGTATTGTCAAAAATCACAAAAAAATATTTCCCTTGCTTTCAAATAAAAAATTTGCAAAAAATCACAAAAATATCTCCCTTGCTTTCAATCAAGATATTGTCGAAAAATCACAAAAATATTTCCCTTGCTTTCAATCGAAATATTGTCAAAAATCACAAAAATATTTCTCTTGCTTTCATCAAAAATATTTCGAAAATCACAAAAAATATTTCCTGCGTTTTCAATAAACCGATCTCTATCCTGACCACTCAGTTGAAACTCGGACCACATATTTACAAAAAAATCACAAAAATTAGCATCCCCAGCACTACAATTCAGGAGTCTTGAACTCCGCTCACTTCACAGTATGGGATGACGGATCCAATCGCCCGCAAATTGGAATCTTGACCAAAACGGGCAACCAAACACCATCTCAATCACATGTATGCCCAGAAGAACATCTTGAAGTCGAATGGTATCCTCGTACATTCTCATTAGCAAAGAAACAGCATCTTGGGATGATGGACCTGATCGACCACGGGTCGGGATCTTGACCAACCCGCTGTCCAAACCTCCGTATCAAAAAGAAAAATCCCCAAGGGAGTACAACCCTGCAAGCAATAAGCTCAAAATTCTCTGCATCTCCAACAAAAGCAAAATCATCAAACAAAAAGAGAATGAACCAAGCCATGCATTCATCATGTATCTCCATGCATCAGCATCCATCGCATCAATCATCATGTTTACCTGCTTTCAAAATAAAAGTCGGTTAGCTAAAGACCCCACAGGCATCCCTAAGTGGAGGCACATGCAAACCAGATTTTCATTTCAAAAAGACAAAAAAATACTTCTATTCGCAAATAAAAACCCCACGGAGTATCACTCCCCAGAGTGGGTATCTTTTTAAAAATCCAAAAATATTTTTCCAGTAGAGCGTTCTGCCTCCAACACGCAGGGAGATCTTCCATATCTCTGGGTAGGAGCCGACGCAAAAATCAAATAAGATCTGATGTCTCGCGGTTTCCCCGGAGATCATCGGATCCTATGTACTCAAAGTACGGTCAAACTGAACTCCAGTGTCAGTGCGGTCGTACCACATGCCAAGATACAAAAAAGATGAAAGCCAAAAGGCTCGGTCACAGAAACCATTTGAACAGGTGGAAACGATGAATTGTAACCCAAGTATCAAAATCAACAGATTGGGTGGAAAGAGTTCACCCGCACATACCTAGGCGTGGATGCCTGAAGTACCTTGACTGAGTCCAAGTCGGCGTAGTAGAATCCCGTAAGACTATCTGACGCAGGGCGTCTAACCACTTTGACAGTCAAGCGAAACAAGTACTCCTGGAGTGATCTGGGAAAACATCAAACATCACACAATCAGTCTCAGGGTCAGTATCCTCGTAAGACTAGCGGACGCAGAGGCTCTGCTGTACCTTTCCGATGTTAGTACCGATCGGGAATGGAAGGGTTGCGATTGGGTACCCAGGTTGCAGCAAACTGCAGGGACAATCGCAACGTTTTCTCCAAACTCTCGCGGTATGTGCGAGTTATCAATTTCCAGACAATCAACTGACTCAGATACAAAGGACAACAAAGATTCCAGACCACAATCAAGGAAAAAATGAATTGCAAACTAAGCATCGAAACTAGCGGATCGGGTGGAAAAAGCCCACCCGCACATACCTAGGCGTGGATGCCTGAAGTACCTTGACTGAGTCCAAGTCGGCGTAGTAGAATCCCGTAAGACTATCTGACGCAGGGCGTCTAACCACTTTGACAGTCAAGCGAAACAAGTACTCCTGGAGTGATTTGGGAAAACATCAAACATCATACAATCAGTCTCAGGGTCAGCATCCTCGTAAGACTGTCGACGCAGAGGCTCTGCTGTACCTTTCCGATGTTAGTACCGATCGGGAATGGAAGGGTTGCGATTGGGTACCCAGGTTGCAGCGCATGCAGGGACAATCGCAACGTTTTCTCCAAATTCCCGCGGTATGTGCGAGTGATCGGTTTCCAAACGATCAACTGGCACAGATGCAAAGGCAAGCAATGATTTCAGACCATGATCCATGAATGACCGGGTCAGAAGTGGGGTGTCCACTCGCTTTGGCATTCGGTTGCACGCAACCTCTGCCAAAGAGGGGTATCTGTAGACACCCCACCTTCGGCTACACTGTTGGTAGAGATAGCTGGATGAATGGAGGACCATACCCCCAAATCCCAAGTCCAAACTCAGCCAAACTCACCCTTGTAAGCCCCATTCCATAGCCCAGTTCAAGCCTGAACCCAGTCAACCCAGTCCTAAACACCACCCTGAAAAACCCCTCATAAAAAAAGGCCAGTCAAAAAATCCTAAAAAAGTCAAACCGCTGAGTCAACCCGCTGAGTCAACCCATCGAGTCAACCCGTCGAGTCAAAACACCGAGTCAACCCGTCGAGTCAACCCGTCGAGTCAAACCACCGAGTCGACCCGCTGAGTCAACTCACTGAGTCGACCAGCGAGTCCAACAGCAGCCCCGAGGGAGCGACCGTACTCGCTGGAAACCGAGGAGCGGCCGTACGGGCGGCCCATAGCAGGCCGCCCGGACAAAATTACGCAAACTGCCACTCCTCGCTGCTATAAATACCCCCCTCCCCTTCTCATTTCAACATCCCTTCGAGTCCAAAGAAAGCCTGTCCGTTCGAGTGCCCTTCTCCACCCCTTAACCCATTTTTCCACCAAGGAGAGCCCGAGTGAGGAGAGCCTAACCCTGGTCCAGCCCAGCCTGACCACTGGTCCAAACCTCTCAAGTCACCCAAGTCTTGATCCACCACTCGAAGCCAATCCTTGCGACACCACCGTCCACCCAGCTATCATTCATCCAGCATCATCTCATTTGCATCTAGCATAAGTGCAACATTTACTTTTCTTCCAACCCCCCTGCTTCACTACAAGCACCTTGATTCTTCAAGCACACTGCATATGTCTTAAATTAAGCACCTGTCAGTTCGAGCGTATGCTCTGGGCTTGCCCGTTGTTGGAACCTGCCCATCAGAAACTCTTACTGCTCAGACCTGCATTCATACTTCACCATAAAACACATTGATCATTCAAGCACACTGCATACGTCTTACATTAAGCACCTGTCAGTTCGAGCGTACGCTCTGGGCTTGCCCGTTGTTGGAACCTGCCCATTAGAAACTCTTACTGTTCAGACCCGCATTCATGCATCATGTCATTCATGAGAATATACAAGGATTAAATTAGACTTTCAAGTATTCGATCGATTCTGTGAAGTAGAGACCGTACTTCGGTACGGGCAGTGTGTGGGGTGCTTAAACTCTTCCCACCCTGTAACCGTGATCCCTTACCTTGAATTTCTGGCCGCAGATCAACAGGAGTCATTTTAGAGGAAGGAATCTTTAGATTCTCTTCTCTAACGTTTCTACAGGGTCTAGCCGACTGTAGATTCGAAGTAATTGGCTAGTGGCGACTCTGGTCTTATATAAATTCACTTAAACACATCCAGCTCAATACGACAACCAAACGAAGCCCTCGAGAACGAGGCAAGCCAGTGGCACAAACGGCGATTTCGCACTCACGCATCCTCATCTCCTTCTTTTCCGAAAGGAAAGGGGAAGGGAGAAGAACGTCGTGTGGGAGCGCGGAAAATCGGCGAGGGTCCACAGTGGTTCACCTGAGCTTTGGATCTGCCTCAATTTTGAGCTGATGCCTTGAAATTAGCTGGCAGAATGAATGGACGCTATAGATAATGCACACACACCACGGTGGGGACCTTGGGACTGCAATGGTTTTAGAGATGGAGTTTTGAACTTCAATCTCGGGATTGCTGCCGTAATTTCAGTTGTAAGTCATGACCAGTTAAAATGCATTTACATCGTAAATTAAAAAAAACAAAAGCCGATAAAATAAATGACAAGTAAACTGCAAATGTATTGATCTCTGTTTGGGTTGGGTGCATGTCCCCTGCTTTTAGGTATATAATTAGAGACTCACCTCTACCAAATGTAGGTGCAGTACTCCCACCTTTTTTGGAAAAAAAAAGAGGTTCTCTAAAAAAATTGGATTCATTTAACAAAGGGCGTATGTGTCCAGATCAAATAATGGTTTTTAATGGCAAGTTGTCCTAATAAAATGTAGTTGACAACTAGAAATGATAGAGCACTCTCAGGGCATAACAACTTATAATGTTCCCTATTCTATTGCCACACTTGGACAGTCTAGTTCAAATGATCTGTACAGTCCATTAGGTCAAGCACACGTCTTGGTCTTCCATACAAAATTTAACCTGACCTGATTATTTTATCAGACAATCCAAACAATTCCATCATGGTTCGGAAAATAGATGGACAGGCCATCATCCGATTAGCATGATTTGTATGATGTAGCCCATGAAGTGTGTGATGAATCCAAATCAAAAGTCTGGATCAATCACTATTTGACTGTTGGAGTACACCAAAGCAACTAGGAGCATGACACAATGTAGCGCTTTGAGAGCACTCGATCATTTGAGTGAAATATATGGTTGTAAAATTTGCTTTATTTTAAAATGTGAACCTCACAAGTCCAACCCATCAGACCACAAGTTACGGTGCACCCTGAGGATATCTCCCAGCCTATTAATTGCATGCAAAATCCAAAACTTCCAATAGGTTAGTTCCACCATGAGAATCAACTAATGCAAAACTCCATGTAGCCATTGATAAATATCAAAATACACCATAGAATATCTAGCCATTGATAAATATCAAAATACAAGCGTAGACCACCCAATAAGTGGATGTGGCTGACTTTTGTATGAGGTAATCCTTATGGTGAGTCCAACCTATTGAATGGGTTGGATATCACACGCCCATTGAAAGATTTGGAGTTACCAACTTGTGGACCGTAACTTACAGTAACTGACAGTCCACTGGTTAGACCTGACACCTCTTTAAAAATAAGCATGTACCTGTCTTTCCTAGCCGTGAGAGTAAAAAAATCAATAAATAATGTGGATGAAAATTCAAAGAAAAAAAAGACAAAATAAATAACAATTATAATCCAAACTAAAGCTGATATGGATGCCAGTTGAGTTGCAATAGTAAGAAAGTAAGAAAAATAAGGCTACGACCTCTTAAGAAGCTGCTTACAGGTAGGTTCCTATATTACCATTTCTTAGCTGATTTGAGGTCTTGCTAGGGATGGATTAATCTTGGGAACGAGTTTCATTCTTTAAAATCTTTGTTTGGTTTTGGGATTAAAAAAAAAAAGAAGAAGAAGAGATGGACAGCAAATTAAGCATTCTATATCAACCGTTTACATGATACACTTTGTCCATTTAGTAATAAGGCCCCACATGCAAACTAGTTACATTTACAGCTACCATGAGAGGTTCTCTTAAAAATTGGATTCATTTAACAAACGATTAAGCAACACTAACTTTTTGGCGTATGTGTCCCGATCAAGTAATGGTTTTTAATGGCAAGTTGTCCTAATAAAATGTATTTGACAACTAAAAATGATAGAGCACGCTCAGGGCACAACAACTTATAATGTTCCCTATTCCATTGCCACACTTGGACAATCTAAGTCAAATGATCTGTATGGTCCATTAGGTAAAGCACACATTTCACGGTCTTCCATACAAAATTTACCTTGACTTGATTAGTTTATCAAACAATCTAAACAATTCCATCATGGTTAGGAAAATAGATGGCCATGCCATCATCTGATTAGCATGATTTGTATGATGTAGCCCATGAAGTGTGTGATGGATCCAAATCAAAAGTCTGGATCAATCACTATTTGACTGTTGGAGTACACCAAAGCAACTAGGAGCATGATAGCATGTAGCGCTTTGAGAGCACTAGATCATTTGAGTGAAATATATGGTTTTAAAATTGCTTTATTTAAAAAATGAGAACCTCACAAGTCCAACCCATCATACCACAAGTATTCGGTGCACCTATAAGTGCATACAAAATCCAAAACTTCCAATAGGTTAGTTCCACCATGAGAATCAACTAATGCAAAACACAGTGTAGCCATTGATAAGTGTCAAAATACACCATAAAATATCTAGCCATTGATAAATATCAAAATACAAGTGTAGACCACTCAATAAGTGGATGTGGCTGACTTTTGCATGAGTTAATCCTTATGATGAGTCCAACCTATTGAATGGGTTGGATATCACACGCCCATTGAACGGTTTGGAGTTACCAACTGGTGGACCGTAACTGGCAGTCCACCTGATTGGACCTGACACTTCTTTAAAAATAAGCATATACCTGTCTTTACTAGCCGTGAGAGTAAAAAAATCAATAAATAATGTGGAAGAAAATTCAAAGAAGAAAAAGACAAAATAAATAACAATTATGATCTAAACTAAAGCTGATATGGATGCCAATTGAGTTACAATGGTAAGAAAGTAAGAAAAATAAGGCTACGCACTCTTAAGAAGCTGCAGCTTATAGGTAGGTTCCTATATTACCATATCTTAGCTGAGTTGAGGTCTTGTTAGGGATGGATTAATATTGGGAACGAGTTTCATTCTTTAGAATCTTTGTTTGGTTTTGGAAAAAAGAAAAGAAAAAGAGATGGACAGCAAATTAAGCATTCTATATCAACCGTTTACATGATACACTTTGTCCATCTAGTAATAAGGCCCCACATGCAAACTAGTTGCATTTACAGCTAACGTGAGAGGTTCTCTTAAAAATTGGATTCATTTAACAAAGGATTAAGCGACACTAACTTTTTGGCGTATGTGTCCATATCAAGTAATGGTTTTTAACGGCAAGTTGTCCTAATGAAATGTATTTGACAACTAAAAATGATAGAGCACTCTCAGGGCACAACAACTTATAATGTTCCTTATTCCATTGCCACACTTGGACAGTCTAGGTCAAATGATCTGTACGGTCCATTAGGTAAAGCACACATTTCATGGTCTTCCATACAAAATTTACCCTGACTTGATTATTTTATCAAACAATCCAAACAATTCCATCATGGTTAGGAAAATAGATGGACAGGCCATCATCTAATTAGCATGATTTGTATGATGTAGCCCATGAAGTGTGTGATGGATCCAAATCAAAAGTCTGAATCAATCACTATTTGACTGTTGGAGTACACCAAAGCAACTAGGAGCATGATAGCATGTAGCACTTTGAGAGCACTAGATCATTTGAGTGAAATATATGGTTTTAAAATTGCTTTATTTAAAAAATGAGAACCTCACAAGTCCAACCCATCATACCACAAGTATATGGTGCACCCATAAGTGCATACAAAATCCAAAACTTCCAATAGGTTAGTTCTGCCATGAGAATCAACTAATGCAAAACTCAATGTAGCCATTGATAAATGTCAAAATACACAGTAGAATATCTAGCCATTGATAAATATCAAAATACAAGTGTAGACCACTCAATAAGTTGATGTGGCTGACTTTTGCATGAGTTAATCCTTATGGTGAGTCCAACCTATTGAATGGGTTGGATATCACATGCCCATTGAAAGGTTTGGAGTTACCAACTGGTGGACCGTAATTGGCAGTCCACCTGGTTGGACCTGACACCTCTTTAAAAATAATAATGTACCTGTCTCTACTAATAGTAAGAGTAAAAAAAACCCAATAAGTAATGTGGAAGAATATTCAAAGAAAAAAAATAACAGTTATAATCCGAACTGAAGCTGATATGGACGCCAGTTGAGCTGCAATGATAAGAAAGTAAGAAAAATAAGGCCGCACCCTTTTAAGAAGCTGCTTACAGGTAGGTTCCTATATTACCATATCTTAGCTAAATTAGTTGAGGTCTTGCTGGGGATGGATTAATCTTGGGACCGAGTTTCATTCTTTAAGACCCAGGCCCTTATTTGAATTGGTTTTTGGCCTGGTTTTTGAATGCATGGACCAATTTCAAATGTGTTTGATCTACATTTCCCATTGTCTTCAAGATTACTAAGAACGTTTACATGGATCAACCTACCTTATGAATGTCTTAGAATGCAGATGTGTGTGTAAACAGGTTCTCTTAATTACATGTGTCTCATCAATATATTAATATACAAAAATATGCCTACTAAAACTAATTGGACTGGACTAAGGCTAGATCCAACCCGACTTAGTTGCAGCCAAGTTTTCTTGACTCTTTTAAAGAACGAACAATAAAATAAGACCCTGTTCGGAGGGCGATCTTCCATATTTTGTAAGCAACAAGTCCCAAAGCGATGTCAATAATCTTGTTAGACACATTCAACTGTTAATTACTTTTTCAACGTTGGGAAATTCGGCCCGCAATGAAAGAAGCAAGAAATCAAACGAGATAAACCACAATGATCAAGCAAATTAACATGCAATAGAAGGCAATCTGATTTTACGTGAAAAAACTTTCATGGGTAAAAAACCACAACACCAAGCGAACAATCCATTATAAAATTGAATTTACAAGAGAATGAAGAACTCAAATGCAAATCACAATCGACAAGATAAATCCCAAGCTAACAAAGCTAATTCTCACATGAGAATGTCAAACGCATCCATTTTCCTGACCCAAAGAACTCCAAGCTTTCCTCTAGCTCTTTCTCTTGCCCTATAACTCTTTTAATCCATCTAGGATACCTGGCCCCTTTGGTAATTTCCTTAATCCCACATTACACCCCTTAAATAAGCAACAAACTAAAATTAGAAACAAAATTACGCAAAATCGTGCAAACCTATCATAGAACCAACATAAGTTCGGTCGCCCAATTAGGCACCCGAACAAACCTTCAGTCACCTGATGCTGCGTGTTTGATTGCCCAAAACCATGCGAAAACATCTGAAGAGCTCATTGTACAAAATTCACCACAGTCTAGAGATTCATTTTAATGTTCATAAAATTATCCACCTTTAAAACCTTCCCACAGCCGACATGCTATCCAGATTTGGGTCATTTTTGTGCCCATAGAATAAAATGAAATTGCAAAACGGATGGACTGCGTCAATCACACCAATACATAAAATGGCTGTCAATGGGTCGGTCCTGGGTAGGTCTTGGCCCGAGTTTGAACCGTTTCAGACGGGGCTGTCGGGCCAGCCCTATTCAAATTTTTTTCAGACCTGAGCCGAGCCCGGCCCATTAACACCCGCAACCCCTTCCAATGGGATATAATGGTTCTTATGGGCAAATTTGACATTCAAACACTTTAGCTGTTAATTTTTCTTTGACCCTTAGTCAAGGTCAAACAGGTTATTTTTTCTTCACACCTGGCATACATGCAGGTTAATCCAGGCCATCCCTTAAGAAAGGCCCGTTGAGAACAGAGCATTGCCTAAAACTCACATTGACTTGATACCCTCTAACCATCTGATTAGTTGCTTTCAATTACACGGTTGAAAGTAAAATGTAAGCCATTTAAAAACAAAAAAAAAAACAAAAAAGAATTTGATCCAAAGACCTTATTGATCAGGTTATTAAAAGGAAATTTAGTCATAGATGTTTACTCCTTTCAACCATCAAATTAAAGTCCATTAATTGAACAGTTGGGATCTTTTTAGCCATGTGAATGTGAGGCTCTGTCGGATGGGAAGGGAGTCCTGTTGCGTTGTGCGTATTTATGACACGTTCACAGCCTATACATGCATGTGTATAATCGTACATACTCATTTAAAGTACAGTATATAAAATAATTCAGTAGGTAGCGGGCACATTGACGCCCACAGTGCATCGCGTAGTTTAGACACCTGAATGGTCAAAATTATTGACCAGGATCTGTCTATCAGATTTTATTTTTATTTTTATTTTTAATTTTTTTAAGTAGTGGTTCATGAAGAGTATGGAAAACCTAATGGATGGTCAGGATTGATGAATATTTAATCAGACCGTCATGTGTTTGTTGGCACACTAAGAGCTATATATAAGGTACCGGGGGCACACATCAGCTTAACCTTGTATAATTGCAGCAGAGGAATGAATTAAACAGAGGTAGTCATCTTCCTTATCCAACAAAGCTTGAAGATGGCTTTAATGGCAGACACCCAAGGTATGTTTTTTAGTTTTCCTTCTTCATGATTCAGCACACAAGACCTTCTGATTGGAATCCGTTGAATAACATGCATAGGTGAACAAACCATAGATTCATCGTATCTAAATGTTCACGTACAACAGTGTGTGTGAACTTTCTCATAAAACGGTTTATTTTCCGGTAAGATATGACCCTTTAAGAAATCGAACCTATGGACTTGTTTAATGGGCCAAATCCATACCGATTTCAGTGGTATAGCCGGTGTGGTGAGTGAACGGGTCTGATTTTCAGCCCAGATGATCATCTTTCTTGCCTGGCTAACATTTTGCACGGCTGGAACAGAAGTGACATATTGACAGCAAAGAAAGCATTGTTGTGAGGAGAGCCGATTAGGTGAAGGCCCGGCCGGCCTCACCAAAGATGGTGCGGCCCTTACGTACATTACCGTGGGGCCCACCTTGATGTATGCATTATTTATCTACGCCGTCCAACCATTCATACACATAATTTTAGGGTTTTATACCAAAAACTAAGCAGGTCCAATTACCAGGTGAACCATAGCATAAGAGACAGTGGTGATTGACACTTAATGGGTCACATGCAAGAGTTTTGGTCAATCACCACAGCTTTTTTATGGTATGGTTCACCTGATAATTGGATCTGCTTATTATTATTATTTTTTTTTTTCGTATAATGCCTTAAATTGATGTGCAAAAACCCATGGACAACATGGATAATTAATACAGACCTCAAGGGGGGGACCATGGTAAACCCACCGTAAGGGCCTCAGCATCTTAGGGAGGCCGGGGTCTCACCTAATCCGTTCTCTGTTGTGAGACATCAAATAAACTTGGCAAAATTCAACCTGACCCGCTAACCCGACCTGACTTGACCTGGTTTTTTCCAGTTTAGGATTGAAAATTTATTGGATGGTCAAAATGAAAGGATCAAATGGTTCAATTTCAATAATTGTGTCCACAATTTAATTATTTAAAAAATTAAATATCAAATGGTCTTGTTGATTTGATCCAATGGTCAAAAATTAAAAATAGAATTGCTGGACATTAATTGAATGGTTTCAGATGAAATATTAAATGTCAATTTCAAAAAGTTTTATGTCAATTCAATTTGGGTTGGGTTAGGATTGAGGTGGAAACCATCCGACACGAACTTGACCTGACATGACCCCGACCCAACCCGACCCCGACCCAACCCAGCCCATTGCCACCTCTACATACAAATATCTGAACTTCACTCTCGTTAATATGCTGCATCCAAACTTTCCTGTTGCGTTCAAAGAAGAAACAATAAAATGAGAACTTGTTGGGAGGGCCTGCCTTCCGGGAGCATCAGGTCCTACAGCAAGGTTGATACCTTTCTAGACAGGTTTAGCCTGTTGGCCTGCCTTTTATTTATTTGTTTGTTTATTTTTTTCTAAGAGTCTGTTTGGATTTATGAAAACATAAATTCAGAAACATGAAAATGAAAATAGCTTTTCCATTATTTGTTTTTCCAAATTTCCTCGAAACAAAACCCCAGTTCACTGGGCCAAATCAGATGGCTAAGCATCCAATCAAATCTGACGTTTGGGCCATGCTCCTTCTGCATGGAGGGGATACACAATTTGATTATAATATTTTCTATAAGGTGGCCCTAATTGAACAATGGTCTTGATGTTCCTAAGGGTTAGATATTGGGGATCATCTCTTCCCCATTCACGGTTAACTATCCCCATGTGAATGGGTACAGAATCATCCTCCTCAGGAGTTGAGGAGAGGAGGGCATCCGACAAAGCACAGACTATTAAGTTAGTGGCGCAGTTTTCTGCGAGATTTGTTTCTAATTCCAATTTTTTTCTACTTAAAGAGATGTAATGCAGGATTATAGTTGCCATCAAAGGGGCCAAGGTATTGTAGAAGGATTGAGAGAGTTCTAACTAGGGCAAGAGAAAGAGTTAGGAGAAAGCTTGAAGTTCTCGGGGATGAGGGAAATGATAGGTTTTGTCCTTATTATGTGAGAATTATCTTTGTTAGCTTGGGATTTCTCTTGTGGGCTGTGATCCAGGTAAGGATTTTTCTGTAATCTCTTGTAACTTCTGATTCATAGTGGATTGTTCACTTTATGCCATGATTTTTTACCCGTGATGGATTTTTCTACGTTAAATTCAGATTGTTCCTCTCTTGCTTTGTCGATTTGCTTGATTGTTTTCATTGTGGTTTATCTCGTTTGATTGTTTCCTCTTGCTTTTGTTACGAGGCCGATTGCTTATATCCCAACAAAGTGGTGTCACACCCAAAACCTAGGATGTATGAAGCTCCTTTCATTGTCCAACCTAATTGATGTGGGATTAGGACTGGGCATGGTGGATATGGGGCTCTTGGAACTCAGCCACATCCACTTATTGACTGGTGTACACTTGTATTTTGATATTCATCAATGGTTAGATATTTTTTTTTTTAAAGAAATCCATTTATATTATTAACAGGAAATGGAAGAACAACGCTGCGGGGGTGGCCCCAACCCTGGGACCCCACCTAACAAGAAACCCAAACCACCACCAACATTCTTAACTATAAAGAAAGAAACCTTAACCAGCTCTCAAGTTACCTAGGACCACTCTATTAAGGAGAAACAAACCTCTAACCTCAGTTGGGAGGTCATTAGCAGCTTGGAACCCATCCCCCCTTTGCAAATCGCTGCCCACCCGACCAAAAGCGTCCGCGACCCCATTGATTTCCCTGGGAATAAACGATAAAGTAGCCTCTATCTTATCCAACATAGCCTTGTTTCTGGCCCACCAGTACCAAAACATGATGTTTCCGGGCTGGTTCTTGCTTAAAACAGATACGATGGCTTTCAAGTCGCTTTTAATTTCAATATTGGAAAACTTCCGAGCTATGCACATCGAAAGCCCCTCCTCCAACGCTTTAATCTTAGCTTGGACATTAGAGCCCTCACTGTACCCACTCGCAAAGGCAAACAATAAACCTCCATCATCACTTCCGCACACAACTCCTCCCCTTGACAGCCCTGGATTACCCTGCGCTGAGCCATCTTCATTCAGCTTAACCAAACCTAGTGGGGGTCTCTTCCACTTCAGCAGCAAAACCTCCTCCATGGCAGGCTTTTTCGCTTCCACTTGTAGCGATTAAAGTGCCAAATGGCCAACCAGACTGACCTCACTAGCCGAAGGAAGAAACTGGCACAAAACAGATAGTCAACCCTTCATTCTTCAAATGGTAACAGCAGAACCTGCATGACTATCTTCAAACCGACAGGTGTTCCTTTCTAGCCACAACTCCCTTAAAATGATGCTAGGGGTGATACGTCGAAGAGATGAGAGACAGTCCTTGAGTGAGGCATCCCTCTACCATTGGGTTAACCTAGCACTGGTATTCTGCCCTTGAACCAAGGAAACATCCAACACCGAGGAAAAGAAATCCCAAACCTTCACCGCCAGCTCGCCCCCCACAAAAAGATAATCAAGGATTTCGTTACGTGGCTGCATAGTCTCCCTACAACAAGCACATTTCGACGCTAGGGAGACACCCCTACGCTGGACGTTCTCATCGATAGGCAGTGCATTGTGAAGGACTTTCCACACGAACAAGGAAATTTTTGGTGGAACGCTAGTGTGCCAGACCCACTTCACCCACCATCTTTGGCTAGCAGAGGCTTTGCAATACTCCCATGCCGATTTCACAGAGAGGTCTCCTGATGAAGAGGATGGCTAGACACAGGTCTGCCATACTCGAAGTGCAAAATCCCTCATTGCGGATGTGATCAAGAACAAGCGAAGGAAGTAGGGACGAGACCAGATTTTCAAGCTCTAGCCCTGCAGAAGAGAGACAATCCTTGACTATCATGAGACGCAAGCTATCTGGAATTAGGTGAGAAACCCAATCCTTAAGTAGACCAAGGCTGGTCCAGTCACCCAGACGCCACACTTGATCCCCTTCACTCACCAACCAGCGCACCTGGCCCTTCACGAAAGGTAACAACTTGCACAGGAGATGTTAACTTGAACTTGAATACTTGACATTGGAGAGAGAGCTTAAACTTGAACTTGAGCCTTAAGCACTTAGAGAGAGAGAGAGAGAGAGAGAGAGAGTAGAGAGAGAGAGAGCTTATGGAAGTTGTTGGTTACAATTTACAAATGAGGGGAGAATGTGGTATTTATAAGGTCCATATAGTCAAAAAGACCAAAATACCCCTTAAACTAGCCATTTTAAGGCTGTTGGAGGGGCAAAATGGTAAAAAATGGCTATATTTCATTTTTTTTATTGTTGGGCCCCATGGCGGGCTATGCCGGCCCGCGTGCTGTGCTCGCCCGCGTGTCGAGTCCGTGACGGGCCCAAGACCTCAGCCCAGCACGGCCCACCACATTTTACGTGTCGTGTTAGGGCATGTCAGTCAACATGTCGTTGACCATCATGCCGTGCCTGGACGGCCCGACCCATTTTACATGCTTAGGCTCACCTGAGAAGTGCCCAGATTTAGAGTGATGTGCCCTTAGGGATGCACATTTTTTGCGCATTTTATGCATATGTACCTATTTTTGTATTTTAAAAAAAATCGAAAAATGCCACTATTTAAGAAGATGAATTGAAAAGGTAAACATTTTGTGCTAATTTTTCTGTACGATTCATGGCTTCGATTTTAGTGCTTAGGACCATAGGGATTGGATACCTTGATTCAGCCTGTGCCCCTTTTTTATTTCAAATTAACTACTAGAGAACTGGGATATTTCTTAGAGAGTGCAGAAAGAAATGTCAAAATTATCAAATCTTTCCTTTTTTTAACTAAGACGTTGTCTTGAGAATAGCTGTCGCCTATGTGGAAATGGCATAAGCTGCTATATATAAAGTAGCAGTTACGTTCTCCGACTGTACTTTGCCTTTGTTGAATGTGTCCTTATTATACTACCAAATCATTAAACGTGGCTTCATGCTGACGTAACCCCAACAGATGTCTTCCTTATATCAAAATCATGTGAGCATTATGCATGTTCGAAGATTTGCTTGTTAATGAGTTGTCCTTTATATATTTAGCACACACTGGGATGTATTGTGTTTGTCGTGTGGCCGGTCATGTGCTGTTGACCTGGTGCTTTCAAATCTGGTCCAAATAGTTCTATCATGTAATACCTACTTTAGACAGAAAATGATTGAAATTCAAATAGATTTAATGACCCCATAGATCTAATCGGCAACCTATAAATTAACAAGGGTAAAAATGAAGATGTTTGATTCTTTTATTTTGTTTTTTTATTTTAAAAATTGATAATAAATGTTGAGTGAGAAAAATGGAGGGCACAACTATTTTTTTTTTTTTTTTTTTGTATATATATAACAGAAATGAAGAGCTATTTACACTGTCTGTTAATTGCAATTTTGAAACATGGTTTATTTACAATGGTATCTATTTACACTGATCTTGGCACGTTCACGTGGACCAATGAAATATCATCACGTGTCGACACTACGTACGAATGATTGACGAAATTCTACTCATGCCTCGAGAATATCTTTTGCCCCATATCCTTCAATGACATAATAATTCCCAAAAGAAAAACGGTTCAGAGACGTATGCACATTTGCAGATGAGACATGCGATGAAAGACACGTAGTCTTCATAAGAGTGACACATGTGATCGATCAACGTGCTCAATAAGCTTATAAAGTTTCAAGCCTACTTCAAGCTCAAGCTTAGGCCCATTAGCATTTAATACTACAATAAAGTAAATCCAAGTGAACTAGGGAGAAAATACGACCCTAGGAGCACCCTTGCAAAAGATAGGGCCATCCACGTGGTGGACAGCACATCGATGTGTCGCTTGCCACATAAACACCCTCTATCTTTCACAGCGGGTTAGCTGCCCTTACCCTCAACTTTGCTTAAAATTATACATGTTTTGCCTCATTCCAACCACCCAAATTACACCACGTGGCGATCCTACTCAGCAGCCAATCATATCCCTTAGATTCCTACTTACCCATAGACTTCTAAAAAAAACAAAAAAAAAAAAACAAAAAACACTCCAAGGCCCTATCAATACCCCATTCGCTTTCATTAATTCGAAGTCATCCATCATCTTCCAACCATTCACCGAGGAAGAGGAAGAGTGCAAGTGAGGAAGCCCATTTAGCCTTAGGTCAACCAAGCCAAGCCCAAACCTTAGTTGTTTGAACCATCAAAGGCCGATCTAGTCCACTCAACTCAACCCTTGCAACAAACCTATTCACCAACTCATCTAGCTCTGATCGACTCCATTCATACTTGCATTAGCATTGTGCATCATCCTCTCCACTCTAACCCACCTAATGGTCTAATCGGTCTAAATCTATGCTCTGTGACTCGTCGGTATATTGGATCTTGCCCATAAAAAATCGGACTGATTAGGCTTTAATTGCTTCTCCAAGTGAGTGAGTCAGGATAAACTTGTCTGACCTGGGCTATCACTTGTTGCTTGTACAGGAAGAGACGGTGCCTAACACCTTCCCTCTTTGTAATCGTGATCTCTTAGCTATAATTTTTAGTTGCAGATTATAAGTCATTTTAGGATAGAAAATCATTTAATTCATTCTCTTAAAATTTCTACAATGTCTAGCCGACCATAGGAATCTTAGTAATTGGCTAATGATGGCTCTAAGTCAAATATATAATAACCTTAAACTTCAAATACACACGAAAGCCCTAAAAAGGCACCCATCAGCACGATCTACGCATTATTTAGCGTCCACAACTATCTTATCTCTTGTGTTTTGGCTCTAGTTCCTTCACCTTAACATAGCTTCGATTGTTGCTATCTATCACCATTGCTATAATATGCCCACGAGTAGTGTAAATATCCACGACCTACCATCATAGCTTAGATTGTTGTTGTCTGTGTGACTGACCATCCACCTCGATTGTTTGTCAGACGATTATAATTATTTATCTTTTATTTATTTTATATTCTTGTTGATTGTACCGATCTTCATTATAAATTAATAAAATGCGTGATCATTCATTATTTTTAATTCTTTTAATCCGTTACTGGATTACTCAGAAACTTAAGGCCTATGATCATCGTTGAAAGAAAAGTCATTAAGGAAAAAAAAAATCAAATTTAGAAGACCTATTTCTCCCCTTCTATATCTTTTTATCGCTACACATTGATGGCTGAACAATCAGGTCAACCTTTATAGGTCTGATCACATGGCTAATTTGGCACATGGGGTCGCAAGCATTCAATTGATTCAAGTCGATTATGATTCTCTTAATGAGATACATTTGACTAAATATGAGCATCCAATTGAACTACAACAATATGTACTTTATAGATAGTCTTAACTACAACATCTATATGCATTTTGCACTCTAGAAATGGTCAACCTTTTGCTATAGTGAACCATTCGATAAGAAACCTGCCCCACCTATCTCATCACCCAATGGTGTCTTGCCTATAATAGATTCTATTATTTTGATTGATGGAGATTCCAAGACATCTCATCACTAGAGCTGGGCACAAACCAAGCCAGCTCGAAAGCTGACTCGGATTGGTTTGAAAAAGCTCGGCTTCGATTGGTTTGGATAGAAGTTCAAACCAAACCAAGCCTCAGAGTCAAGCTCATTTGAAAAAACAAAGTAAGCTCAAACTAAGGCAGTACCGGTTCGGCTCTGTTTGATTTGGCTTGATTTAACTCTTAGATTGTAAGCACGTTGTTTCCTGTGGTGTAATCCCCTTGAGCTTTGGATATATGATTCCATTTTGGGATCATGTCCTCAAATGATATGTAAAAATAGATGGACATAGTGGGTAATACATACACATAATGACGTGGATATATAATACATATGCATGAATGAACACTGTTTCTTTACACTTGTAAAATTATGCTGGTGTACTTTTGTTTGGAAAAGGTTCTTGCATGTCTATTTTGAAGTTGCACTCCTTTGGAGGATATTAAACATCAGGTGGTAAAATACTTTGTGTGTGTGTGTGTGTGTGTGTGTGTGTGTGTGTATTTCTAAGTTTTTATATTCTTTTCTATTTAAACAAAACAAAAAAAAAAAAAAAGAGCCACCACCTATTCAAACTTGGCCTGACCTAGTTCAAAATTTTCGACCAAATTGATCCCAACTCAAATCAGAATTTTCTAGAGCAAACCAAACTTGGGCGTATGGGTGGGCCCGAAACCCAAACCAAGCCGATCCCCAAAATTGAGTGGCACAAAAATAAGCCAAGCCAAACTAGGGCTAACTCGGCCCGGCCGGATAGTTGCCCACCTTTACTCATCACCCACGAACACATCCTCTCGCTGCCATTCGGTGCCATCTGTTTATTCCACAGGTGCATTGGGAACATAGCCTTTCAATCTGGGACATTATATAGTGATCCAAACCATTAATTTATATGATGAAACTCACTTCATATGATGAATGCCACTAAATAAAAGCTTCCATACTTGGATCATTCAAGCCTTTGATGATTGGCTCTTTACCTTTGATTATGGAAAGCCAACTTAACCATGTGTGTGTGTGCGCGCGCGCGCACGTGTGTTTGTATATATATATATATATATATATATATATATATATATATATATATGAGAAATGCTCACACACAACTAGTTGGACCGTCCAACTAGTTCATTTAATTTAAGGATAATTAATACTAGTAACCATTGAAAGAGAGAGTAATTAATGTAGTTAAATGCCTCGGCAGCTCTTTCCAATCGCAATGGGAAGGGGTGGATGGCTCTGGTGGCCACTAACTTGGTGTTAATGTGAAATCTACACTGACCATTAGGTTCATCATCCCATATTAGACCCAGGTCCAGAAAATCAGCTCCATCCATGGTTTAGGTGAACCATGAGATTGGAAATAGTGTATAGACAAAATTCACCATCTAAACTGTTTCCCTTGTTGGGACCTACCCGAATCATGGATGGGCCTGATTTTTAGGCTCCAGCTCTAATTTTTTATGTGACATCTATTGGTTGTAATGGATTGTATATAATCATCACAGTGTGCCCTATACATATCATTGTTGGAGTCTCTCTCCCACCTTTTTCCTGTTAGCGTGGCCCACTTGAAATACAAGTCAAGACTAATTTTTTGAATCTAGTTGTAACATAAGATTACATATTTGATGGTTGGAGTGGATCCCACATGCATATCATGGTGGGCCTCTTTAAAAAAATCAAAGAAAGCCTCCGCTAAAATTCTTAAACGAGAAAGCGTAGAACCAATAGGGTGAACTGTAGTTTGAGGTAGACTAGTAGGTAACTTTCAACCTTCCTATGTGTATGCGACATACGACCCATTTAATAGGTTGGCCCCATCTTAAGCATCATCTTTTGTGAAAAGTAAGTACATAAAATCCACTCCTTAAGTGGACCATGCTTGTGATTTACTATTTACCCAATATTCATAGGATGTTTTATATGGCCTACATAATTCGTAGATAGGATTGACCATTGTACTAGAAGATTCTCATAGTGGGCTAATCTGGTGGAAGGTATGAATGCCACATGCACTTAATATTTTTGAAAGTTACAACATGGGTGGAGGGTTGCTTTGTTGTCCAACCTAGTGGACCTAAAATCCTCATATGGAATGAAATCGGCTTGTGGAGCGGAGAACATAGCACCGAACTCTGTCCGTACTACCTGGCAAAGCCTTGTGGGCCCCACCATAATGCGTGTGTTTTATCCACACCATCCATCTATTTTACCAAATCATTTTAAGGCATGATCTCATAAATGAAGCAGCTGCGAATTGCAAATGGACCACACTGCAGGAAGAAACAGGAACAATGATGCCCATAGTTGAACCTTCATAGGGCCCACCATGATGTTTATTTGCCATCCAACCTGTTCATAAGGTCATGCAGATCTAGATGTACTGAATAAACAAATATCAGCTTGATCCAAAACTTATGTGGCCCCATGAAGTTTTCAATGGTAGCATTCAATTCCCATTGTTTTGTATTGCGTGGTTCACTTTAGCTTTGGATCTGCCTTTGGGCTCATCCCTTAAGATGATCTTGGAAAATGAATGGACCATGTGGATAAAACACATACATCATAGTAGGCCTATAAGGCTTCGCCACGTATACACATTACCAAGGTGGGTTTTGTTATGGATGAGTTTTCTTGGGCACATGGCTGTTTTCGTGGGAGCCTGTGTGAGACGGACGCCTAGCTGTAATTTTTCACGTGGCCAACCGTGATGTGTATATTAAATCCCCTCCAATCATTAGATGTGTAATCCAATGCTGGCCCAAATGCAGAAAATTAGTATGATTTGTGATTCAGATTGGGCACACCAAGGGAAATAGCAGGGAGAAAGACCACCTTTGATTTTTACCGGGCCCAACATGATGAGTATATAAAATCTATTTCTGCCATAAAATGCCACGCCAAAAGCAAGGCACTAGGCCCAAAAATCCTGCTTATACTTGATTCAAGTGGGGCACACAAGGGAAAGAGTTTGGAGGGTAAGCTTTTCCCAGTACACTATTTCCAGTCATGTGGCCCACCTAAACCATAGATGAGGAAGATTTTCAGGCCCCAGTTCTAACATGGGGCGACGGACCAGATGGTCGGGGTGGATTTCACTTTAACACTACATTAGGACTTAACCTACCAGGCTACCCGTTTGATGTGAAATGAACTCTTCCCTTAGCATTAATGACATTTATTGGTATTAATTAATGCTAAAATTAGCCAACTAGTTGGACCGTCCAACTAGTTGTGTGTGAGCATTACTCTATATATATATATATAGAGAGAGAGCGGGCATTACTCTATATATATATAGAGAGATAGAGAGAGAGAGAGAGAGAGAGAGAGATGCCTGACCCAAAATGTTCCTATTAGAAACGAAGATCCTTGTCTGGGGCAAGGCACATGTTCTGCACTTCTACGTGTATTTTTTTAGTCTAATTTATCAAATGTAAGTGGTGTTTAGATGATGGATCTTACTTTATATGGTCTTTGAATGAATTAGGTTTGATCCACTCTAAACGTGTTATACGAACATGTTAACCAGAACATAGCCAGAAAGTCCCATTGACTTGATGACTCTCTAACCATTTGATTAGTTGCTTACAATTATAAGGCTGAAATTAAAATGTAAGATGTTTAAAATACCAACACGTCCCAATTCAGTGGAGCAAATCAGATTGCTAAGATTGTCCAAACGGAACCACGTTTGGGCCATGCTCCTTTTGAGGTGGGATACACGATTTGATGTGATAGATATTGCTATCCCTCAACTAGGGTGATCTATACCTTGGTGATCAGGTAATCCTAGATTACTCTTTCAACCATCGAACTAAAAGCCACTGATCAAACGGTTGGGATCTTTTGAACGTCATGAATTTCAGGCTGTGTCGCTTCAAAGGGAGGCCCATGAATTGGTCAGTCTGTGATGGACGCAGACTATGGCATACTGAGTAAACTCTGTGGTGCTCACCGTGATGTATGTATTGCATCCATGTCGTTAATCCATTTTACAAATTCAATTTAATTCATGAGTAAAAAAATGAAGCATATCTAAAGCTCAAGTGGACCACACTATAGATAACAGTGTGGATAATGACGATAATGCCGTACACGGTTGAAACTTTCATAGGACCCACGGTGATGTTTGTTTGTCATCCAACCTGTTCAGAAGATAACACGACATGGATGAAGAAAAAATACAAATACCAACTTGATTTACAACTTGGTGGCCCTGTAGAAGATTTTAATGGTGGGCGTTAAATTTTCACTATATGCTGTAGTGTGGTCTACTTGAGCTTTTTGGATATGCTTTAATTTTGAGCTCATGGCATAAAACAGATGGGGACAGCATAGATAAGACACATACACGCGCTGGGGTCCACACAGAGTACACTCAGTAAGCAATCTGGTCAGTCTCCGTTGTGCACATGTATTACACGTGTACACCTACAAATGCATGTATACAGTACATAAAATTATTCAGTCGGTCGAGGATACATTGACGTTCTTGATACATCTCGTGGTTTAGACACCTGCATGCATTTCACTCACGATGTATTGTAAAATAGGTGTTAAATAATTTAAGGAGCCTTAAGGCACTTTCTTTTTTCTTTGTACGTCTTCCACCAGCTATTTGAGAGAAAAGAAGAAGAAATGGCGGAGAGTGCTGTGAGCTTCTTAGTTGAATATTTGGGGGCTTTGCTGGTGGAGGAAGCGCAGTTGCTGAAGGGGGTCCATGGAGAAGTCCGAGAAATCAGAGATGAGTTAGAGAGCATCAGATCCTTCTTAAGGGATGCAGATGCAAGGCAAGACTCTGATGAAGGCCTCAAGACATGGGTGAAACAAGTAAGAGAAGTCTCCTACGACGTCGAGGATGTTCTTGACGAGTTCATGCTCAGCCTAGCACAAGAGCAGAACGGTGCTCAGGGATTATTCGATTTTCTTCATAGACCCATCAAGCGGTTGAAGGTGCGCCATCAGATTTCGTCCTTGCTACGCGATTTCAAAACCCGAATCCGTAAGATTACGGAGAGAAAAGATGCTTATGCTTTCACTAGGTTAGAGCAAGGTTCAAGCTCCAACAACCAGGGTGATCAATGGGATCCTCGACAGACTGCTCTTTTCATTGAGGAAGCTGATCTTGTGGGCATCGACGAGCCAAAGAACCAATTGATTGAATGGTTAGTCAATGGAGATTCGAGACTTTCGACGATTTCAGTGGTCGGTATGGGTGGCCTTGGCAAGACCGCTCTGGTAAAGAAAGTCTATGATCACCAACAGGTGAAAAATTGTTTTGAAACATATGCTTGGATCACCGTCTCCCAATCCTTCAAAGAGGAGGATATACTCAGAAGCATGATAAAGCAATTCTTTGAAGTAAAGAAACATCCATCTCCCCAAGGAGTAGAGGCGATGACGCTGGTCCAGCTAACCCAAGAGCTACGGAGCTACTTGCAGGATAAAAGGTATGTACTTGTTCTCGATGATGTATGGGCGGTGCAAGTATGGAATTTTGTAAAAAATGCATTGCCCGCTGGCGAATATGGTAGCAGAGTAATGATCACCACACGCAGAGATGATGTGGCGTTATCTGCTCACGTCGGACCCTCTGATCACATCTACTATCTTCAACCTCTGCATCCAGAAGAAGCATGGACCCTTTTTTGCAGGAAGGCATTCCAATCAAATGAGGAGCATAGGTGTCCTCAGGATTTGGAGAAGCTTTCTCGAAGTTTCGTCAATAAATGCAAAGGATTACCGCTTGCAATTATCTCATTAGGTGGTCTTCTGTCACACAAGGACAAGAATCATGTCCAGTGGGAGATGATTCACCGTAGCCTTGGATTGGAGCTCGAGACCGATGACAATCTTAGAAGCATGATGAAAATATTGTTGCTCAGTTTCAATGATTTGCCTTACTACCTGAAATCATGCTTCTTGTATTTGAGCATTTTCCCGGAAGACTATGCCATTAAGCGTATGAAGCTAATTCGCCTATGGGTAGCCGAGGGTTTTGTAGAAAGAAAGGAAGGCAGGTCAATGGAAGAGGTTGCTGAAGGTTATCTCAATGAGCTCATTACTAGAAATCTCCTTCTAGTGGCAGAACGGAAATCTTATGGGAAGGTGATCACTTGTCGCATCCATGATCTCGTTCGGGAATTCATTATTTCAAAATCCAGAGAGGAGCATTTCTTTTCATCTTCTGTTGAACAGAGCACGACTCTGTGTGACAGAATCCGGCGTCTGTCCATTTGCAAAGTTGGTGAGAATTTTCCAAAATTTGATGCCTTCCCCGTCTTCGCTCTTTCTTCATTTTTGAGGTGGACGGATTATGTAACACTACCCCTGCAATCACATCGTTTGCTAATGTAAGATTGTTGAAGGTGGTGGATCTCGAAAATGTGCCCATGAAAATCTTTCCTGATGATCTAACAAGCTTGTTGCATTTGAGATACCTAAGCTTAGAGAATACAAAGATCAAGAAGCTTCCAAGTTCTCTGGGGAAGTTAAAGAATTTAGAAGTATTGAATCTCAAGGGTACCTTCGTATGTGAATTGCCGGTTGAGATTCTCAAGCTCACGCACCTACGCCACCTTCTGGTTTATCACTATATGATAGAGATCTTTCACAAGCCATTTAATTCTGTAGATGGGATTAAGGTGCCTGCTGGAATGATGAATCTAAGATCCCTACAGAAGTTGGCACATATAGAGGCAGAGAGCGGCATCATTAGAGATCTGGGGAATCTCACCCAACTGAGGAGGTTAGGCATTATTAAGCTAAGAATGGAAGATGGGAAAGATTTATGCACTTCCGTTGAGAAGATGGTCCACCTTCACTCCCTTGATGTGACATCAATGGATGAGGAGGAGGTTCTCGACCTGCATTCTATATCACATCCTCCACTGCCTCTTCAACGTCTCCACTTGAAAGGGCGTTTGGAGAAGTTACCCGAATGGATTGCCATGCTTGATAATCTGGTCGTCATTCGTCTGGGATGGTCTAGATTGAGGGATGACCCACTCAAAGCCCTTCAATCACTGCCCAATTTGGCAGAACTCTATCTTAAGCGAGCCTATGATGGAGAAGAGATATGTTGCGAGGGCAGAGGATATCCAAGACTCAAGAAATTATTCCTCATGGAGTTGAGCAGATTGAAGAAGGTTAGGGTGGAGAGGGGAGCAATGTCTAGCCTTAAAGAGCTACGGATTATTAGGTGTGAGGAATTAGTGCAGGCGCCCTTGGGGATCGAACACCTCACTAACCTTGAAGAACTCTACCTGGTGGACATGTCGGGAGCTTTCTTGGAGGGGCTAATAAAGGATGGAGTTGAAGATCAGTTGGTGGATTCCATTCAGCACATCCCACTCATCCGACATGTAGACACTCAAAGAAAATATCATTGGGACCTCTCAAGATTGCGGAGAAGACGCGCGGAAGGTTAAAGCAGTTGTGAGGTGAACGTTTTATATTTCCCTTCTTCCTATTCACGGTTTATATTTTTGTTCTCTCTCTGTTTTTTCTTTTCTTTTGGAAAAATGACATTTTTATAGGTCTTTCAAGGATCCCAGTTATGTAGTAAGCTTATTCCGGGTGCGGCTCCCGTGGATCTCTGGATCCACCGAGGTCGGTGGAGCCCTGAATGTAGGGCCCACCGTGATGCATGTGCCTTACATCCACCCCTTTCATCGGTTTTGACAACTCATTTTAGGGCACGATCCCTGAAGCATGTATAATTTCAGGCACACCAGACCACAGGAAACAGCGGTGATCGACCATTAAAGTCATCTTTTAGTCACGGGTTCAAAATCAATGGGCCACCTTTACTTTCCCAGGACGAGACAAAAGGCAGCCGTTAAAAAGGCTTTCAAAAGAAAGGGACTACATGACACGTGGCCCATAACTTTAAGCTGTACTCACGTGCTCTCGATTCTAACAAGTGGGACTCACTAATCGGTAATCCTAGATGAGGCCCATTTGGGATCATTTGTCAAGGGTGGGAAACGATAAATCAGTGGTCTTGATTGATTTTCTCACCGGATGAGTGGTCTTGATTCACCAAAGCATGGCTCCCATTTGACAAATCGGGAAACACGTGAAAACAGTTCAAAGCCTCCATAGGGTTTATAGTTGAAAAATGACGAGAATGCCCTTGATCGTCCTGGGACGTGCATCACGTGACTTCATCCGTGCAGCCGGTGGGACCGTAATATGATAGATCGCACTCTCCACCATACACCTCGAAGGGAAAACGTATGAATCTGGACCGTAATTCGTGCAGAATGGAAAATAAACATTCAGATGGCCGTCAAGAAGTTTTTAATGATAAGTATTCAATCACCGTTGTTTCCTGTGGTGTGGTCCACCAAAGATTCAGATCCATTTCAGGTTTGGAATTATGCATTATAATGAGCCGTCAAAACGGATGGACAGCACGGATGTAAGTCATATGCATCACCGTGGCCCCACAGTTAGGGATCCACGAAGCTGGCCCGCTTATTCCACAACAATCATGTGTTGGGCCCACCTTGCTTTGTACGACTCAGCATAAAAGTTGCATCTGAAAGCCAAGCAAATGCAGCCATTATGTTAGCCACCGTATGAATTCAGAGGTTTGTGAGTAGCGGTCCATCAAGTGGCCTTCCAAAGTAATTAGATGGGCATGATTTTGGGGCATCCCATCCCATCACCATGGGTACTAACTTGATGCGCAGGTTAGATGGCATGCATATTCAACATGAAAGCCGCTGGTGCTGGGCGCTAGGTGCCACCATGATGTATGTGCTTTATCCACACCGTCCATCTATTTTACCGGCTCATTTTAAGGCATGAGCCAAGAAAGAAATGGATCAAAAGCTCAAGTGGACCACGCCACAAAAAAGTGGTGATTGAATGCCTGCTATTAAAAACTTTTTGTGTCACAAAAGTTTTGGATCAAGCTGATATTGTGATTTCCCTTCATTTAGGTCTAGGTGACCTTATCAATAGATTTGGATGGTAACGAAACATTATATGCGGACCCTAGGAAGGTTTCAACGGTGGGTGTTCAATCACCACTATTTCCTATGGTGTGGTCCACTTGAGCTTTGAATCTTCTCCAGTTTTGGCCTCACCGAAATTCTTAAGAGCCCACCATATCGTTCAACTGAGATCCACTCATTAATCAGGTGCACTTTCTCATGTGCCCCCTTCACCATACTGCCCAGATATGAGTTCAGTCAAAAGCTTTGGTGTGCTACACTACCGTTAAGTTCACGCAGTGTTAGTCCTATGTTTTGGATCCATATTGTGTCCAACGGAGCATTGGACCATGGGTGGAATATACACACCATGGAGGTCCCAGGCACAAACCCTTGATTGCTGTTTCCGCTTTACTTGATTGCTGTCTCCACTTTACTGTTCCCTTTGGTGTGGCCCACATGAACTGTGGATTGTGGTAATGTTCTGCCTTAGGTCATAAATTGAAAAGGAAAATATTATTCACAAGGGGAACTGGCTACACAGACTGGGCCCAAGGCCTACCAGCGGGCCTAGAGCCGAAAAGGCAGCCCGTGCCAACTGACAAAACCAGACACAGAGGAAACAAAAAAAATGCCCTCTCTTACACAACCAGCCTGCCAATACCCATGCGATCCAAAAATAATTTACCTTGGGCATTCCCCGGCAGGTCAACAACTTTGTCAAAAAATGTTTCTGCTGTGGCAGGCACCTCCCTCTGTACAAAATGGAGCCGAACATTGCAATGCCCCCCTAGCGACTCAATCTTAGCCCAATAGTACCAAATATTCCACGGCCTTAAAATTGAGAGCCGCACTTGGTGGCCAAAGTGAATGTCACATACCCAACATCATGGTCTTATGAAGCTAATGTATTGTACCCACTTTCGTGCAATAGGTATGGTAAGCCCTAAGCTATGTGGGCCCAACATAATGTTTGTGTTATACCCATTCTGTCCATTCCCTCATCTCCTTGTTCTCTATCCTTTTGTTCCAAAGTTTTCAGCGAACTTGTTATTTATTAATTCACTTACTAATGTCTTAAAATGTTTTGTAATTTTTTTTTTTCCATATGGTTGTTTTTCAGGACCCACAAAGCAAAGAAAGTGATTGATGGTGGACATCAACAGGAAGGGTTATATCTATTTGGCTCTCATTCTCTCTCAAGCTACTAGCTTTTTCAACATGAGGTCATGGGTTTGAGCATCCATTGTGGTGTGAGTGTGCATGCGTGTGTGGGGTGTGTGAGTGTGTGTGCCAAAAAATGAAGAAGAAGAAGAAAGAGGTTACTATCTTTTTCAATGCTTATACAGAACTCCATAAATGGCATTGTCGCTTTGGCCATCCCTTATTTCGAGTTTTAAAAATGTTGTTACATCTATTAGCTGTATTCGATTGTCATGTGATATTTGTAAGCTCTCAGAGTATAACTGGAGTATTTTATTTTATTTAGAGAGATGAAACTGGAATTCCATAGAGTATGTGGATGAGGATAATACTTTTTCTTCTCTTAATTTTCTTCTCCTTCTAATTGAGAAATCCTCGTTTGTTTTCCTCAGCTTTTCTTTCCATCTCCTTACTGAGTTTCCTGCAACATGAAGCCTTGTGGAGCCCACTAATTTTTATGTAAAATCTACTCCATCTATTATTTTCACAAGCCCATATTAGGATGAGAGGCCAAAAATGAATGAGAACTAAGACCCGAGTGGGCCACATGACAGGAAAGAGTGGAGATGGAAACTCCCACACTATCATGATGTTTATAAGCCATCCAATCTGTTCATAAGATGATTCCAACCAGGATGAAGGGAAAACACATATCATCCAGATCAAAAACTTCCGTGGCCTCCAATAAAGTCTCAATTGTGGGCATTTAGTCCCCACGGTCACTGTCTCTTGTGATTCCAATCTTGGAGCTAGTACATTTTTGTGATCTCATAGTAACATGATTTGCTGGAAGTGATGGACAGAGTGGATTTTCACACAGACCCGCATGGCCTCGTGATGCAGGAACTCCCTATGTTAAGAATAAGCCCGTTGAGTACAGTCTTACCCTACTATTGAGGTTAGGTAATATCAGTATCGACGGGCCTGGTGGGTGAGTATAATAGTAAGCCATTGCTGAGGTCAAGTAGTATCAGGAGCGTCAGGCTGAGTGGGTGAGTATGTGGTATGCCACTAACGTGGTCGAGTATTGCCATGAGAGATAGGCTACTAGAGCAGGCATGACTAGTTGTTTATTTTGATTAACAGTATCGGGAGGTGGTGGAGATGACTCATACGCATTGCATTCATACTTGAATTGCATTCATAATTCCACATCATTGATGATTAGTATTATGATACTTGTAATTACTTTCTTATACATTCTGATTATTTTACCCATTGTGATTCTATTATTCGCCAATGTACCTACAGGGCTTATAAAGTTCAACCCAATTGTCGTTTAACCTTTCAGAGAACTATATCCAGCCAAGGCAGCTAGAGAGTAGCGATTACATTTTCATCCTTTTAATTACTTAGCTGTTATATGAGAATGTAACAATGTAATTGAATCGATATATATTTTGAATGATGTCAAATTATATTTTAGACGTTCTCATATTTCCTTTTAGATATTATCATACCATTGTTAAAGGGAGATACTATAGAAACAACAATTAAAAAGAAGAAAAACAAAACTCCCTTGTGGCTCATGTGGTTGCTTGCATTTGAAATGAATTGGATTCTAAATCCTAATTGAAATCCTTAATTATGTTTGGCATTCTATAATTAGAATGCACTGAAATCTAAAGTTTTTGTTTGGCAGAATGTATTTTGAAAGGATTAAAATCTTATATTATATTTGCGGAAGTTGAATTTGATTAACTAAATAATTTACAATATCAGAAAATGGTGTACATGTATAACATTGTAGATAGTCATTAGAATAAGTCCATCAAGACATACATTTTTGGGAAAACTTGGGATAATTTCAAGCCTTGCGTGGGCCACAAACATATAAAAGTTTACTTTTCAATAGTTTTGATAAGTTTTAGGTCAAAAGACAATCATGTAGGGCCCTCAATGATGTGTACCTGAAATCTATCTACTCCCACCATTAAATGGGTCATCCCACGTTATACCTAGGGTCAAAATTTCAGGTGGGCCCTACTAAAGAAAACAGTTGGGAGAGAAATGTCCACTCTTGATTTTTACAATGCCCACTTTAATGAATGTGTTTTACACCCACGCCATCTATCAATTTTTCAAGCTTGTTTTAGGCCATGGTACAAAAATTAAGCAGATTTCAAATCTCAAGTGGACCACATCTTTGGAAATAGTAGTGATTGAATAGCCACCGTTAAAAACTTCTTAGGACCCACTGTGATGATTACAAGGCCTACCGTGATGATTATGTGAAATCCACTCCAATCATTAGATGTTATGCAAAATTTTAAGCCTGGGTGCCAAAAATCAAGCTTGTTCGTGATTGAGGTGGGCCATATCAAGGAATTTTTTTTGGAAGGTCTCCGTTTTACTGTACACTGATTCCAATCATGGTCCACCTAAATCAAGAATGGGGTTGATTTTTTTGTTGCTGAGCCTAACATGAGGTGAAGTACCTGGTGATCGTAGTGGATTGCACATAAACATCATGGTGGGCCCACCTACTAACCATACTCCCTCTCTTGGTTACCATCATACTAGGCAGCAAGGTGGGGAGAGAGGCTTTGTCGTGCAATTTTCCTACTGGTGGGAAAGATGCTCATTGGAGACGTTTAGCCTCAAATCTCAACAATTTGCTAGGATTTCAAATCATGGATTTGGGGAGATTTGGAATGCATTGGATTCCAAATCCTTCTCTTCAGTTTTGCTGCCAAACACAAAAAGGTGCATGTTGGATTTCAAATATTCTTAAATCCACTCAATTACTGGCTACCAAACGGCCTGTTAGGGTCTATTTGGAGCGTGGATTTGGAACCCCCTGGATTTGAAACCCCCTACTTGTGTTTGGCACCCTAGATTTGGAATCCCCTGTAGTCTAAAAGTATGATATTTACTAGGGTTTGAATTTAATTACTAAATCAACTTTAATATCCTTAATTAGTATAAGCATGTAATGTTCGACACGCTGGTTGTAATAAGCCCGTTGAAACATATACTTTAGCAAAAAATGATGAAATTCCAAGTCTCGGATGGGCCACAAGCACAGGATCACATCCAAGTGACTAACCTACGAATTTTAACCATTGATTTCCTTGGACAATATTTGGACGGCGCAGATCATCATATTAAAGTAATTTTAGTGATGCAGTTGATAATCTAATCGTTTTGGGGTATCATCAGTGGGTCATGTGCCCAATAGATTAGTGGCCTAGTGACACATGTTACATATGTGACGCTTGGAAGGATTTTAGATGTAATCCAAGCTTCTACCTTGGATTGCAAACCCCCTGATCAAGGGGATTTGAAACCCCCTGGATTTGAAACCCCCAGTTGCTTTATGTGCCAAACGCACCAAGGGATTCAAATCCCCCCAAATCTATGGTGCCAAATGGGCCCTTAGTTTCCCCTCAAGAGTAAAGCTGATGTAGAATGGGTCACTGATTATTTCATGGCCCAGATGGACCAAAAGAAGACTGGTCGAGGTCAAAAGTGATCCGAGCCTTTAGGACCGTAAACCGATCGTATCTCGCAATTCGGAATAAGTTTCTGAACATATAATATATCGTTTTGGGGTAGCTTGAGCTACTTTAGCCACCCAACCCCGCTATGCCGGGTTGCCCATGCCGGAATCGCGAGATTCGACCGTATCAACGGACATTATGCTAGTTTATTTTCGATTTTACTATTTATAATAAGTTTTAATTCGATCATAACTTTGGATCTATAGGGTTTTAGAGTTAGTGCTCAACATGAAAAGGGCTTAGAATATTTAGTAGAACAAAATGGTTGAGCCCGTTTGATAACTTTCTATTTTTGGCTGAAAACTAAGAGTTCTAATAGGATTGAACGACTTCTATAAATAGTAAGTTGCGTTTTCTAGGAGTTTGAGTTTGAGTTAAAGTCTAGTACTTTACCTAGGGTTTAGTTTCTTATTTATATGCATTGTAATTCCATTTATTATACATTCAATCTATCAAAAACAATTATTCGGAATTAATTTTCTTTTTTTATCCTTCTATTTCTTTTCGTGGATTCGAGAAACAATCGGTTAGGGAGACGGTGATCGACCTACCACGTCCTCCCTTCGTCAAAAGCCAGGACCCAAGCACTATTTTCAGGTTGTGAGAAGATGGCCAACTGGATCAAGTTGACTAAAAAACTCTACTTGAATTGAAAAAGGATTTAAATGCCAATTTAAATGGATATGAGCATAAAAAATTGACGTCGACATTTAAAGAAGAAATACATGGTGTGATGGTAGAGTCGTGTTCAATTCTGGTCTTCTAATGGAAGGATCTTATTCTTTTCGCCTCATGGGCCCATCTGATAGCTTTCGCAAAACATGACATGTATAGATGAATGGTAACCTTATAATCTTTCCCTTGTGTGGGCTTCCAACCATATATTCTTTACTTCTGACGACCTTATATTCTTTTCAATGCTAGCTCTTTCGTAAGGCAGACAACCTTATATTCTTTACTTCTGGCGACCTTATATTCTCTTCTATGCCAGCTATTTCGTCAGCTGGTTGAGTCCTCGGGAAGGCCTTACGGGCCCCACCTCTGATAGCTTTTCTAATGACCAACGGCAAAGGCAATGGGATTCTTTCCCGGCTCGGTCCAAGTTTGGCGATAAATGCCACTTGAATTCCAATCTCTTCCTTTTATTCTCCTTGTTACTGACGAATCCATGTTTGTTTACCTTCTCTCTCTCTCTCTCTCTCTCTCTCTCTCTCCTTTTTAAGTTACCTATAATTAATGTACCCTAATTTCCTTTGACACGAAGTCATGTGGGGACCACTGATGTTCATGTAAAATTCACTTTGTTCGTAAAAAAATGAGTGATATCCAGGGCCTAAGTGGACCCAGCTACAGGAAATAGTAGGGATGAAAATGCAGATCAAGGAGACCTTCCTGCAGCTCACAGTGATGTTTATAAGCCATCCAATCCATTCAGAAGATGATTCAAGACCAGGATGAAGGGAAAGCACAAATATCATCCTGATCAAAAAATTATGTGGGCCCGAATACATTTTCAATGGTGGGCATTCAGTCCCCACTGTTTTCTGTGGTATGTCCCACTTAAGTATTGGACTGGTTTATGCTTGTGCTCTCATAGTAACACACGAGCAGTTGAAAGTGATGGACGGAGTGGATTTTACACACACATCATGGTGGGCTTCATGTTGGAGGAACTCCCATTGTAGACCAAAATCCTTTACAATAGCAGTGTAAAGCGAGGGGGGCACAGGTTCTACATGTGTAATCCGCTCTGTCCATCAGGTGCGATCCTTGATTCTAGGATCTCCCACATACACGGGGGACCCACAGGGAAGGGAACGATGGGGATGGTATGCCAACCACTGGTTTGTACGTGCACCACCTTTCATCAAAACCATTCATCTGGTGTAACTCACCAGGTTGAAGAGAATGTAAAAAAAAAAAAAAAATCAGAGCGATAAAAAAAATGAGCGACACACCGAGTCAACTTAGTGGTTTTACGTGTAGTTTTATATTGCTTCCATTGAGCGCGGATCTGCTGGTCCCAGTGGGACTAGCATAAGGGGTGGTTTCAATGTTGGCCCACCATGATGTATTTGTTTTATCCACGCCGTCCATTCATTTTTCCATCTAATTTTAAGGCACGAGAACAAAAATGAAACATATCTAAATTTCAGGTGGACCACACCACAGGAAAACAGTAGGGATTGAACGTCCACCATTAAAATCTTCCTAGCGCCCACTGTAACGTTTATTTGCCATCTAACCTGTTAATAAGTTCACATAGACCCAGATGAAGGAAAAAAAAAAAAAAAAAAACAAATATCAGCTTAATACCAAACTTCTGTAACCCCAAAAAGTTTTCAACGGTAAACGTGGGTCCCTACTGTTTTCCTGTGGTATGGTCCACCTGAGATTTAGATATGCTTCATTTTTGGGATTGTACCTTAAAATCAGATGGCACAATGGATGGACAGCGTGGATATATAAAACACTTAAATCATGGTGGACCCACAGAGTTTTGAAACCACCCCTTATGTGGGACTAGCAGATCCGCACTCATTTCCATTGGTGTGGCCTATATGAGATTTTAATCAGGCTGATCTTTTGCAAGTACTGTGAAACTATGTTATATCACCTGATTGATGGAGTGGATTTTAAATATACAACAACGGTAGCCCAGAAGAGCTTGTGTGTCTTATCGGTTGCGTAAAGCAGATTGTTAGAGACGATTCTGTCCGAATTGAAGGGGAGATGACAGGATAGAGTTGAACTAGAATATGGTAGGGTCATCTCTCCAGAGTAGACGTGGCACAATGATGCATTGATCAGGACCTTCTATCTTGTAGTACCTAGTATTCATGGAAAATATTTTGAAATTCAAGTAGATCTAATGATCCTAGACTTTAATGAGCAACCTTTAATCGATGGTAGAAAACGAAGATTGATAATCAATGTTTTAGTACAGGAGAGTGAAGAAAAATTAGCGGGCAGGATTGTTGGTAAGTGCGATTTTAGAAAAAGGGACCATCTACGACGGCTCGTACCGTACGACTGGTATCGGATTCGGTAGTGGCCCCTCCAGTACCCACCTACGTGCTGATCGATGCAGGAAAAGCTGTAGGGCCCACCATGACTTATGTTTTTTAATCCACTTCGTCCATTCATTTTTACAGCTCATTTTAGATAATGAGCCTAAACATGAGCTAGATCCAAGTCTTAAGTGGACCACACCACAGGAAACCACGGTGATTGATCATCCACAATTTAAAACTTCTTAAGCCACACTGTAATGCTTTTTAGCGATCCAATCTGTTGATTAGGTCACACGGACCTGGATGAACGGAAAACACAAATATCAGCTTGATCCAAAACTGTTGACCCCGAAGAAGTTTTTATTGGTGGGAGTTCAATCACCACTGTTCCTGTGGTGTGGTCCACCTGAGACTTGGATAAGCTAGAAAAATGGATGGACAGAGTGGATAAAACACACACATCATGCATGGTAGGCCCACATGGTAGGCCCACTGAATTCTAGCCTCGCATCAAATATGACTTTGCACTCTAGAAATTGCCGGCCTATTACCATAATAGAGTGTACCATTCCATAATAAGGTCCCACCGTAGATTGCGAATGGCCCCACCTATGGTGATTGGTCCTATCCAGTGGTCTCATTGATTTCCGGCAGTCTATGGTGATTGGTCCTATCCAGTGGTCTCATTGATTTCCGGCAGTCTCACTTTTTTTTTTTTTTTTTTTTTATTTGAAAAGCCTACAATTTATATTATCAGAAACAAGGAATACACATTCGGGTGGGCGCCACAAAAGACAGACGGCCTCACATATCATAAAACTGACGAGAAGGCAACTACATGCCGGGCTAAAAGGAAAAGCTCTAAACTACCAAAAGCTCCCCCATCAAGACGGGAAACAAAAGGGTCACCTGAGGAAGAAACGCCCCAGCCGCAGTGTCACTTTTGGGCCCATGAGTTGGTCCGTCTCCGTATGAACCTGTACAACCTACAAATGCATGTGTATAATCCTAGATATTCTTCTGAAATTATTCAGTAGGTCGAGGGCACATTAGCGTGCTCTTAGTGCATCTGGTGGTTTAGATACCTGAATGGTCAAAATCATCGATCATGACCTGTCTATCAGATTTTACCGTCTTTTCATTGGTTAAGATTGATCAGGTGGCATCATCTGTCCGTGGCTTTGCAACCTGATATATAAAATGAGAGGCCAATGTTATCCTCCAGTCTGTAGTTTTTATTATAACAGTGGCCAACAAAATGTAGGGAAAACCTAATTATGGATGGTCTGGATTGACGATTATTCGACGAAACTTTCATATATGTTGTTGCCCAAGGGGCACATTAAGCGTTAGCTTGAATAATTGCATTTTCCTTTGCTTTCCTCGAAAGCAATCTACGTCCCACGTAAAGTAGCAACCGTTGCTTGCTATATAGGAGCAGCCGTTGTTTGCTGGGCTTCAGCACTCGCTGTATCGAGTCACTGCCGGAAGCATCCACGCGCGCCTGCCCTAAACGAATGAAATAGGCAGAGGCAGTCATCATCCTCACCTTGCAAAGCTTGAAGATGGCTTTAATGGCAGATAGCCCAGGTACATTTTTCAATTTTCGTTCTTCATGATTCAGCACGTAAGATCCTTAGATTAGAATAAGTTGAATAAGATCCACAGGTGAACGTGCTAGAAAATGTAAACACTACAAATAACTATGTCCATGCTATGGATTCCTCATATTTAAAGATTCGCATACAATATTGCATGTAAACTTCCTCACAACCCGCCTTATTTCCCGTGAACGAATGACCCTTGAACGAAATTGCATGTAAACTTCCTCACAACCCGCCTTATTCCGTGAACGAAATTGGACTAATTAAGTTGTTTGATGGGCCGCATCCATAGTTAGGTAGACTCTATTGTACACAGATTTCAATAGCATAGATGGGGTGATGAGCGAATTTGTCCAATTTTCAAACCAGATGATATTTCTTATGTGACCAACATTTTGCAACGCTTGACAAAAGTGACACATTGACAACAAACAAAGCATTATTGTGAAAGATTGGTTGGACGCGAGAGCAACCTCAGATGTAGGCAAAGCAATGGAGAAACGAAATTAAAATACGAGCAACCATAAAGAACACAATGATTTTATGTGAAAAACCTTTTGTGAAAAAAAAAAAAAAAAAAAACCACAGCACAAAGTGACAAATAATCCATTATGAATAGATAGTTATAAGAGATGGAACAACTTATAGATACGAAAACCCTAGTTTTCTCCACTTCAAAACCCTCTAGTTGTGTTAGGCTCTCTCTCTCTCTCTCTCTCTCTCTCTCTCATTAACCCTAATCTCATATTAATAAGGCTTTTACAACCCCCATATAGAATTTGAAACAAAACCACGCACTTACACAAAAACCAGGCGCACTAGATCCAATCAAAGTCCCATCGATCGATTCAACACTCCATGTTCGAACCGATCGAACATGCTTAAAAGTGTCCAAAGAGTTTATGACTAAATTCATAATTACTTTGATCGATCGATGCCTAACTTTCGATCAATCGAAACTATCTAAAATTGCTCAAAGAGTTAACTAGCATATTCAGTATTTTCTCGATCAATCAAATAGATTGTCGATCAAATCGAAGATCTCAAATCATGTACAGATTGAAGGCACTTAATCAACAATCTCCACCATGGTTTAATCTTCATTCTTCACTATTCTAAGCTGCTTTCACCATCTCTAATTTTTTCATAGTAGAATCACCATCATCTTTACTCATGCATACTCTGTCTTCATCCCATCTTCTTTGCAAAGCTCAGAGAAGTTGAGCAAAATCTAAAATCCTCTATAGAAAACACTTTTGAAAGCATGTCTGTCGGATTCTCATTGGTGTGAATCTTTTCAATAGTTACACTTTCTTCCTCTAACATCTATCAAATAAAGTGTTGACGAACATCAATATATTTGGTTCGGGAATGAAACACCGAGTTCTTCACCAAATTGATTGCGCTTTCACTGTCACAATACATGGGTATGACTTTCTTGCTGAAGCCCCAACTCATTCATCATTCCTTTTAACCAAATTGCTTCTTTAAATGCTTCCATCACAGTCATATACTCAGCTTCAGTTCTGGAAAGAGTTATCACAAACTAAAGCTTCAACATCTAACTGATTGCTCCACCCACTAACACAAACGAGTAACCGAAAGTCGACCTTCTATTGTCCACATTTCCAGCGTAATCCACATCCACATATCCTATCAGTCTTTCCTTAGATTTTTCTAAATACAAACGTAGTCGGTCGTACCTTATAGATAGCGAAGTAACAATTTCACAACCTCTCAATGTTGCTTGCCGAGGTTTGACATGTATATGTTCACAACACCAATTGCTTGTGAAATATCTAATCTAGTACAAACCAAGGTATACATAAGATTGTCAACCGTACTCTAGTAGAGCACATGAGAAATATATCATTTTTCTTCATCTGTTATAAGACATTGCTCTGAAGAAAGTCAAAAGTAAGAAGCAAAGGGTGTGCTAACCGGTTTAGCTTTTTTTAGGTCTAAACTTGACCAAAACCTTTTCCAGATACTCCTCCTAAGACTACCATAGCCTGCTTCTTTCCCTATCTTCGTGTATATGGATGTCGAGAATCATCTTTGTAGCCCTTAGATCTTTCATGCATGTCGAATGTCTTAGATAACCAAGCCTTCAATATATTCATCTTAGACATGCTATCGCCGACGATAAGCATGTCATCAACATTTAACACTAGGATAATGAACTCCCCATCACTAGCTCAACATGAAGAATCAAACTTTTTGTACCGCTACTTAAGCAACTATTTCAAGCCATACAACGACCTTTTTAACCTGCAAACCTTATTTAATGCTCCCTGCACCTCTAATAGAGCTGTACACGAGTCAAGTTGAGCCGAGCTCAGACATGTTCGAGCTAGGCTCGACCAATGAGCACCTTGGCTCGTGTTCGGCTCGGCTTGGCCATCGAGCTAGATTTTCATGTTCGAGCTAGCTCGATTGAGCTTTCGAGCCGAATCGAGCTAGTTCGAGCCGTTTTCGAGCTCAAGCTTTTTGAGCTGAATTCGAGCTGAGGGTCAAGCTTAGAAATATGTATATAGAGGTTTAGCTAAATAATTAGTTTACCTAAACAATTTAATTAAGTAAATAATTACAAAATAATTGAGAAAAAAATTTAAATAATTTATTACCTTAAAGTTGAATGAAATTTGGGGAAATTTTGATGGAGTGACTGGTCGAACGTCGGACAGTGGTCGACGGTTGGGCAGCAGCTGTAGGTTGCTCAAACTTAGGCAACAACCAAGTAGGGGTGGCTGGACGGTCAAAGAGAGAGAGAGAGAGAGAGAGAGAGAGAGAGAGCTGGCAACGGTGGTCAGACGAACTGGAGAGAGAGAGAGAGATTAAGACAGGCAAGGATGACCGGGCACGTTGGTTAGACAAACTGGAGAGAGATTAAGAGAGAGAGAGAGAGAGAGAGAGAGAGAGAGAGATAACATGGGACGACGGGGCAACGGTAGTCGGACGGACGACCGGGTAGCGAGGGAAGATGAGGTTAGGGTTTTGGGAAGGGGGCGCTCGTTTGAATGGGGGAAAAAGGGTTTAGCGTTTTTTAACTTTTTAAGTTTTTTAAAATATATATATATATATTATAATATATTATATATAATAATATATAATATTAATATTATATACCGAGTCGAATCGAGCTGCGAACGAGCCGAGCTTAGGTCAGCTCGTGTGTGGCTAAAAAACTGAAACGAGCCAGGGAAAGACGCTTGGCTTGATTTGAACCCTGCCTCCGAATTAAGCCGAATCAAGTTGGAACGAGCCGAGTCGAGCAAGCTAATCGAGCCAACTCAGCTTGTGAACAACTATAACCTCTAACCCTTTAGGTTGTTTCATGTAAATTTGTTATTCTAACTCCCCCCATGTAGAAAAGCTATCTTTACATCAAACTATTACAATTTCAGATTATATTGAGCAACTAATGTCATTACGAATCTGATAGATACTTGCTTGACAACTGGTAAAAATATCTCACCGAAGTCTACACCTTCTTTCTAAGTATATCCCTTTGCAACCAATCTCGCCTTATACCTATTCAATTTTTTCTTGAAATCTACTTACTCCCGATCACTTTTTGCCCAACAGGCAGCTCCACCAGCTCCAACGTCTTGTTCTTATATAGAGAGTTCATCTCATCATACAACATCGACATCCACTTCTCAGCATCTGTGTCTTCTAATGCTTCCTTGAAGGTAGATGGATCCCCCTCATCCATAATGCGGAAAAATGCAACATTAGAGTCATCTCTATATCTTAAATGTAGCCTGCGATCCCTAGGTGGATTTCTCCTAAGGGTGACTGCACTACCTCTTTCTGTACCTCTATCTGCGGCTTAGCTTCTTAAAGTGTTTCAACGTTTTCTGTTTCAACGTCAATCACAAAATTTACCACTTCCTTATGCTCATCCGTACGGAACAAGGCACTCTAATCAAACTTAACGTCTCGACTCGGTGTGATCTTACGTGGAATCTAAGTTAAACTGCCATTTTTAAGTATGATAGTTTCTGATGCTCATTTAGACGCAAAACTTTGGAATGAAGCTTTTTGTCGCATTTTAGCTTTGTACGTCAAATTTCAGCCCTCTGATCATCCTAAAAATGCCCTAACCAGAAATTAGATCATAAGTTGGCCACCCAATCTCGGATCTGCCCCATTTTTTGTGCCAATGCCTAAAATTTTGGGGCATTACATCTAAAGGAGTACATGGCCTGGTGTTCAACTCACTTCACTCTCTGTAAAGGTAAGGGTTCAAATCTCACCTCCTACACTAAAATCCTCCTCCAAAATAGCACAGCGTCTATAAAACACCCAAGTTCTTCTATGATCACATGTTCTATGTGTAATCAACTCCCTGCATCAGGTGAGATCTCACCTCCTACACCCAAGCTCTTCTATGATCACATGTTCTATATATAAACAACTCCCTGCATCAGATGAGATCTCCAATTCTGCGATCTCTCGTGTTCTCAATTTATGTGCACCATAACCAGGTTGAAGGGAATGTAGAAAAATCATACGATTAAAAATACGAAAAGATACAACGAGTGGACTAAGGGGTTTTAAGTAGGGCTATATATCGAGCCGAGTCGAGTCGAGGTGGGCCAAGCTTGGCTTGACTCGTCTGTACTCTCCTCGAGTTCGAGCTCACCCTCGAGCTTACCATTGGAGCTTACCTTGTTTGCTAAAACTTTCGAGGCGAGCTAGTGGATTGAGTAGAGGCGAGCTTACCTCGAGTCGAGTCAAGCTTGCTCCCACCTCAATTTATTATATTTTTTAATACAAATTAAAAGTCAACAACAGTATGTTTAAGAAGTCACACATATATTAGGGGGGAATAGTATTTCTACAGGTGGGACCCCACCATTAAAATGACCTAGCTCTGATCTGTTTTTTCTTTGGCCAGGTCACACATGCATTGAATGCAGACCACTAGTAATATTTTTTGAACCATAATAAACACAGTACATGCATAGCTCACCACATGAATGGACTGCCCTGATTATTGTGTGGACCATCTTCATGATGAGGCTCAGCTGATTCATGGATCAAATGCACCACCTCCCTCGTAAAATTGCAATCAATAGTTGCATATGGTGTTTGGTCTTACCATAGCCCATGTTTTGTAGATATGTATGGTGTGTGGTCTGACTGTAGAACCTGTGTTTGTGTAGCGTGTTAAACACAAACACTGTGTGCTCGCCATGTTTCGTACTTAAAATTACTCAATCCATCAGATATGCTTAACAAGGAATGTTCTTACCTGAACAAAATAGTAAGATTAAGAAACCTCCCCAACGTGTGAGGGTTTTATATGTCCTAAGCTTGGACCCCAATATGTGTGTGGGGGAGGGGGGAGAGAGAACCAAGAAATAAGAAGATTAATGCTTTTTTTTTAACAAATATCTATATGAAATGAGTCGAGCTGAGTCGAGTTTGAATCGAGTCGAGTTTCGAGTCAAGTCGAGTCGAGTGACCCAATGGTCGAACTTGACTTGATTTCTGACTCAAGCTCCTAAATGAAGCTTGGCTTGACTTGTTCTACTGAGTCGAGTCGAGCCGAGGCGAGCTTTTTCGAGTCGAGTCGATTGAGTTTCTCGAGCTGACTCGACTCATGACCAGCCCTAGTTTTAGGTGCAATTTTACATTGCTTCCATGGTTTGGCCCATATGAGAGCTTAACTGGCAGCGGATATTTTACATGCACGGTGAAACTAATGGTTATTACCTGATTGACGGAGTGGATTCTGAATATACAACATGGGGCCCTAAGAGCCCTTGGTGTTTTACCCACTGTATAAAGTAGCTTTGGAGACAATTTTGGTCTGGATTGGAAGGGAGATGATACGGTAGAACGTAAGAACCAGAATATAATAGAGCCATCTCTCCATACTAGGCATGGCCATGATGCATTGATCAGGACGTTCTATCTTGTAATACCTAGTGTAGATAGAAAAAGATTGAAATTCAAGTAGATCCAATGATCCGAGACATCTGATGGGCAACCAATAAAGCAAGGGTAAAAAATGAAGATGCTTGACTGTCTTCTTTCTTTTTTCTTTTTATTTTATTCTTCTTCTTTTTCTTTTTTCTTTTTTCTTTTTTTTATTTAAGATTGATAGTAATGTTGGGTGAGGAAAATGGAGGGCAATTGTCTGATAAGTGCGATTTTGAAACATGGGCCATCTACAATGGTACGTACAGTATAAATAGTCTTGGCTGCGGCATCTATATGCATTTTGCACTCTAGAAATGGCCAACCTTTTACTACAGTGCAGTGGACCATTCCATAACAAATCCCTTCCATAGATTGCACAAGGCCCCACCCATCTCCTGTCATAGATTCTATGATTTTGACTCACAAGGGAATCCAAGACATATCTCATCGCCCACTAACACATCCTCTGATTGCCATCAGACGTGCCGTAGGTCTATACCACAAATGCAGGGAACTTAGCCTTTCAATCTGGGTCGTCTTCCAATGATCCAAACCATTTATACGATGGATCTCACTTCATATATGATGAATACCTGGAAATAAAAGATCCTAATCTTAGATCATTCAAACGTTTGATAATTGGCTATTTAGCTTTGAATATGGACGGGTAATGTGACCTTCATATACGTACAGGTGCCTGACGGAAAATCTCCACCTCTGCGTGTATTTTTTAAGTCTTATGTATTAAATGCAAGTGGTTTTTATATGATGGATTGATCTCATTTTATACGGTGGTTCCATTAAATAAAAGCTTCTAAAATTGATCATTCAAACCTTAAATCGACTCCACATGTGGCCCGCTGTGACAGAGCATGGAAAGGTCTGCTGTGACATAGCATAGCCTGAAAGTGATCACATTGACTCGATGGCCCCTCTTAACCATTCGATTGGTTGCTTACAGTTATAAGGCTGAAAGTAAAATTCAAGCCATTTAAAATACCAACAAGTCTCAATTCAGTGGGCCAAATCAGATGGCTAAACTCGTTCAAACGGACTGACGTTCGGTCTATGTGCCTTTTGCAGTGGGGTACATGGTTTCATGTGATAGATATGGCTATCCCTCATTTAGGGTGTAATATTTCCATGTGAACCTTTACTTTATTGGTCAAACTGTTGGGATCTTTTGAACGACGTGGATTTAGGCTGTGTTGCAATGAACCCAGGTCTGCCCAATTTAATAAAAAGTCTAATTTCCCCTGATGCTCATCTTTTCTAGTCCCCCATGAGAAATTGTAAGACTTTTGGTGAAAAATGCCCCTCTAACCACCTACTACACATCTTACCTGAGCAATGTAGATCTCCCTTGAGCACTAAGGGCCCCCCTTGAGCACTGTGGGATCCCCCTGTGCACTGTGAATCGCACTTGGATCCACAGTGCAGCAGGTAGTTAGGGGAGCTTTTTTCATAGGAAAGTTTGTAATTTCTCATGTGGTGGCTAAAAAAGGTGAGCCTCACCAGAAATTAAAATTTTTGTTATATTAGGCAGAGCGGAGGGTTATTGCACCAAAAATCCCCATGAGTTGGTGGGTCAGCATTGGATGTGGATTGCGGATCGAGTAATTTAGTATGCTGTTAAACTCTGTGGGGCCCACCATGATGAGTGTCTTATCCACACCATCAATCCATTTTACTAGCTCATTTTAGGGCATGAGCCCAAAATTGAAGCCTATCGAAAGCTCAAGTGGACCACACCACAAGAAACAATGGAGATAATGATGTCCACCGTTGAAACTTTTCTAGGGTCCACAGTATTATTTATTTATCATCCAACCTATTCATAAGGTCAGTCGTCGATGAAGGGAAAACATAAATATCAGCTTGATCTACCACTTCATAGCCTTACAGAAGCTTTCAATGGTGGGCGTTAGATTCCTACTGTTTGCTGTAGTATGGTCCACTTTTACGCTAATGCCATAAAATGAGTTTGGAAAAAAAATGGATGGACAGTATGGATAAGTTACATAGAACGCAGTGGCCCCCATAGAGTTTACTCAATATGCAATCCACGTGGGTCTGACGGTCTGCATTGTGCGCATGTATTGCACGTGTACAGCCTATCAACGGAGCGGATCAGTTATTACGCTGGTAACAGCTTAGTGGGTGTTACCCTAACTGTTTGGGGCCTACCTTGATGTATATTTCGAATATTCACACTGTACATCTGTTTTCCCATTTCATTTTAGCATGAGATCCCAAACTTTAAGATAATCCAAATCTCAGGTGGACCATACCAAAGTTCTGGATGAAGATGATCTTTGTAACTTTCCTTCCTCCAGATCTTTTTGACATTACCGAAAGTTTGGAGGGAAACTAAACATTACGAAAACCTTACTATGGGCCCTTTAGAATTTTTAGTTGTGAGGCACTCCATCATCAATGTTTCTTGTCTTGTGGTGCACCTGAGATTTGGATCTACTTAATTCTTGGCACCCCTTCCTAAAATGGGCTTGAGAAACTGATGGACAGTGGGGATATACCAAATATTATCAAGGTAGGCCCCATGGTAGGGTTACACCCACTAAGGTGTTAATCCGGGCTCCGGCCTGAATTTTGAAAGGGACGACCCGACAGCCCGGCCCGAAACAGTTCAAGGCTGAGACCTACCCACGCCCGGCCCGTTGATAGCCCTACTACAAATGCATGTTTGCAGTATATAAAATTATTCAGTAGGTCGAGGGAACAGTGACGCTCTCAGCCTTTAAGACCGTTTAATTTTTCTCTGTACGTCTTCCACCAGCTGTTTGAAAGAAAAGAAGAAGAAATGGCGGAGAGTGCTGTGACCTTCTTAGTTGAATATTTGGGGGCTTTGCTGGTGGAGGAAGCGCAGTTGTTGAAGGGTGTCCATGGAGAAGTCCGTGATATCAGAGATGAGTTAGAGAGCATCAGATCCTTCTTAAGGGATGCAGATGCAAGACAAGACTCTGATGAAGGCCTCAAGGCATGGGTGAAACAAGTAAGAGAAGTCGCTTACGACGTCGAGGATGTTCTTGACGAGTTCATGCTCCTCCGATCACCACAGCAGCACGGTGCAAAGAGATACATCAATTTTCTTCCTATACTCATCAAGAGGTTGAAGGTGCGCCATCAGATTGCCTCCTCCATACAAGATATCAAAACCCGAATCCATAAAATTACAGCAAGAAAAGATACTTATGCTCTCACTAGGTTAGAGCAAGGTTCAAGCTCCAACAACAAGGGTGATCAATGGGATCCTCGACAGAATGCTCTTTTCATTGAGGAAGCTGATCTTGTGGGCATCGACGAGCCAAAGAAACAATTGATTGAATGGTTAGTCAATGGAGATTCGAGACTTTCGACGATTTCAGTGGTCGGTATGGGTGGCCTTGGCAAGACCGCTCTGGTAAAGAAAGTCTACGATAACCAACAGGTGAAAAATTGTATTGAAACCTATGCTTGGATCACCGTCTCCCAATCCTTCAAAGAGGAGGATATACTCAGAAGCATGATAAAGCAATTCTTTGAAGTAAAGAAACATCCATCTCCCCAAGGAGTAGAGGCGATGACACTGGTCCAGCTAACCCAAGAGCTACGGAGATACTTGCAGGATAAAAGGTATGTACTTGTTCTCGATGATGTATGGGAGGCGAAAGTATGGAATTTTGTAAAAAATGCATTGCCCGCTGGCGAATATGGTAGCAGAGTAATGATCACCACACGCAGAGATGATGTGGCGTTTTCTGCTCAGGTCGGACCCTCTGATCACATCTACTATCTTCAACCTCTGCATCCAGAAGAAGCATGGACCCTTTTTTGCAGGAAGGCATTCCAATCAAATGAGGAGCGTAGGTGTCCTCAGGATTTGGAGAAGCTTTCTCGAAGTTTCGTCAATAAATGCAAAGGATTACCGCTTGCAATTATCTCATTAGGTGGTCTTCTGTCACACAAGGACAAGAATCATGTCCAGTGGGAGATGATTCACCGTAGCCTTGGATTGGAGCTCGAGACCGATGACAATCTTAGAAGCATGATGAAAATATTGTTGCTCAGTTTCAATGATTTGCCTTACTACCTGAAATCATGCTTCTTGTATTTGAGCATTTTCCCGGAAGACTATGCCATTAAGCGTATGAAGCTAATTCGCCTATGGGTAGCCGAGGGTTTTGTAGAAAGAAAGGAAGGCAGGTCAATGGAAGAGGTTGCTGAAGGTTATCTCAATGAGCTCATTACTAGAAATCTCCTTCTAGTGGCAGAACGGAAATCTTATGGGAAGGTGATCACTTGTCGCATCCATGATCTCGTTCGGGAATTCATTATTTCAAAATCCAGAGAGGAGCATTTCTTTTCATCTTCTGTTGAACAGAGCACGACTCTGTGTGACAGAATCCGGCGTCTGTCCATTTGCAAAGTTGGTGAGAATTTTCCAAAATTTGATGCCTTCCCCCGTCTTCGCTCTTTCTTCATTTTTGAGGTGGACGGATTATGTAACACTACCCCTGCAATCACATCGTTTGCTAGTGTAAGGTTGTTGAAGGTGGTGGATCTCGAAAATGTGCCGATGGAAATCTTTCCTGATGATCTAACAAGCTTGTTGCATTTGAGATACCTAAGCTTGGAGAATACAAAGATCAGGAAGCTTCCAAGTTCGCTGGGGAAGTTAAAGAATTTAGAAGTATTGAATCTTAAGGGCACCTTTGTATGTGAATTGCCGATTGAGATTCTCAAGCTCGAGCACCTGCTCCACCTTCTAGTTTATAGCGGAGAGGGGTTTTACTGGCCATTTAATTCTGTAGATGGAATTAAGGTGCCTGCTGGAATGGGGAGGATGAGATCCCTACAAAAGTTGGCACATATAGTGGCAGAGAGTGGCATCATTAGAGAACTGAGGAATCTCACCGAACTGAGGAGGTTAGGCATTATTAAGCTAAGAATAGAAGATGGGAAAGATTTATGCACTTCCGTTGAGAAGATGATCCACCTTCACTCCCTTGATGTGACATCAATGGATGAGGAGGAGGTTCTCGACCTGCATTCTATATCAAATCCTCCACTGCCTCTTCAACGTCTCTACTTGGAAGGGCGTTTGGAGACGTTACCCGAATGGATTGCCGTGCTTTATAATCTGGTCGTCATTCGTCTGAAATGGTCTAGATTGAGGGATGACCCACTCAAAGCTCTTCAATCACTGCCCAATTTAGCAGAACTCCATCTTGAGCGAGCCTATCATGGGGAAGAGATATGTTGCGAGGGCAGAGGATATCCAAGACTCAAGATATTATGCCTCGTGGAGTTGAGCGGATTGAAGAAGGTTAGGGTGGAGAGGGGAGCAATGTCTAGCCTTAAAGAGCTACAGATTAGTAGGTGTGTAGAATTAGTGCGGGCGCCCTTGGGGATCGAACACCTCACTAACCTTGAAGATGTCTACCTGATGGGCATGTCGGAGGCTTTCTTGAAGGAGCTAAGAAAAATAAAGATGATGAAGTTTGAGATTGTATTCAACACATCCCACTCATAATCCATTATGACTCTCAAACAGGGACTCATCGGGTGGTCTCATGACTCTGGAGACCACTTGTCAGGTGAATGTTTTATATTTCCCTTTTTCTTGCATTTTTTTTTAATGACATTTTTACACGTGTTTCAACGAGCCCAGTTATGGAGTAAGCTTATTCCGGGTGCGGCTCCCGTGGATCTCTAGATCCACCGAGGTCGGTGGAGCCCGTAGGCCCACAGTGATGTATGTGCCTTACATCCACCCCTTTCATCCGTTTTGACAACTCATTTCAGGGGACGATCCCTGAAGCATATATAATTTCAGGTGGACCAGACCACGGGAAACAGCGGTGATCGACCATTAAATCCATCTTTTACTCACGGGTTCAAAATCAATGGGCCACCTTAGCTTTCCCAGGATGAGACGAAAGACAGCCGTTAAAAAGGTTTTCAAAAGAAAAGGACTACATGACACGTGGCCCACAACTTTAAGCTGTACTCACGTGTTCTCGATTCTAACAAGTAGGACCCACTACTTGGTAATCCTAGATGGAGGCCCATTTAGGACCATTTGTCAAGGTTGGGAAACGATAAATCAGTGGTCTTGATTGATTTTCCCACCGGATGAGTGTCTTAATTCACCAAAGCATGGGTCCCATTTGTCAAATCGGGAAACACGTGAAAACCGTGCAAAGCCTCCATAGGGTTTAAAGTTCCAATGAAAAATTACGAGAATGCCCTTGATCGTCCTGGGACGTGCATCACGTGACTTCATCCGTGCAGCCGGTAGGACCGTAATATGATAGATCGCACTCTCCACCATACGCTGGAAGGGAAACGTGTGAATCTGGACCGTACTTACTGCAGAATGGAAAATAAACATTCCGGTGGCCCTCAAGAAGTTTTTAATGATAAGTATTCAATTACCATTGTTTACTGTGGTGTGGTCCACCAAAGATTCAGATCTATAATGAGCCGTCAAAACGGATGGACAGCACGGATGTAACTCATATTGGAGGCGCTGTTGGGGATCGAACACCTCACTAACCTCAAACAACTCAACCTGTTTGACATGTCGGAGGCTTTCTTGAAGGGGCCAAGAAAGGATGGAGTTGAAGATCAGTTGGTGGAATCCATTCAGCACATCCCACTCATCCAATTTGCAGGCTTTCTTGGAGGGACCTCTCAAGATTGTGGAGAAGACGCGCGGAAGGTTAAATGTTCTCTCTCTGTTTTTTTCTTTTCCTTTGGATTAGTTGCATTTTTTTAATGACATTTTAACACGTGTTTCAAGGTTAGATGGCATGCATATTCAACATGAAAGCGGGTAGTGTTGAGTGCTAGGGGCAGCTCAAGTGACCTCGCCACAAAAAGGTGGTGATTGAATGCCTGCTATTAAAACTTTGTGTGCCACAAAAGTTTTCGATCAAGCTGATATTGTGATTTCCCTTCATTTGGGTCCACGTGACCTTATCTACCAATAGAATGGATGGTAACCAAAACATTATGCGGACCCTAGAAAGGTTTCAACAGTGGGAGTTCAATCACCACTATTTCCTATGGTGTGGTACACTTGAGCTTTGAATCTACTTCAGTTTTGGGCTCATGCTCTACAAAGTGGACGTGCACACACACAATTCAGGAATCCTCTGCAAAGCATGTTACATGCAAAAGGTAAAACACCGAAATTCTTAAGAGACCACCATATCGTTCACCTGAGATCCACTAATTAATCAGGGGCACTTTCTCATGTGCCCCTTCACCATACAGCCCAGATATGAGTGCAGTCCAAAGCTTTGGTTAGTACTATGTTTTGGATTCGGATTGTGTCCAACCGAGCATTGGACCATGGATGGAATATACACACGATGGAGGTCCCAGGCACAAACCCTTGATTGGTATCTCCACTTTACTGTTCCCTTTGGTGTGGCCCACATGAACTGTGGATTGTGGTAATGTTCAACCTTAGGTCATAATTTTTTTTTTTTTTTTTTTTTTTTTTGCAGAAGGAAAATATTATTCACAAGGGGAACTAACTACACAGACTGGGCCCAAGGCCTACAAGCGGGTTTAGAGCCAAAAAGGCAACCCGGGCCAACCGACAAAACAAGACAGACACGAAACAAAAAAATGCCCTCTTACACGACCAGCCTGCCAATACCCATGTGATCCAAAAATAATTTGCCTTGGGCATCCACCGGCAGGTCAACAACTTTGTCAAAAATTTTCTGCTCTGGGAGGCACCTCCCTCTGCACAAAATGGAGCCGAATATTGCCATGCCCTTAGCGACTCAATCTTGGCCCAATAGTTCCAAATATTCCAGGGCGGCAGCTTTCCCTTACTGAGCAAATCATCTAGGACCTGTTTGCTCAACAAGGGGAAGCCCTTAGGTCTCAAAATTGAGAGCCGCACTTGATGGCCAAAGTAAATTTCACATACCCAACATCATGGTCTTATGAAGCTAATGTATTGTACCCACTTTCGTGCAATAGATATGGTAAGCCCTAAGCTATGTGGGCCCAACGTAATGTTTGTGTTATACCCATTCTGTCCATTCCCTTATCTCCTTGTTCTCTATCCTTTTGTTCCAAAGTTTTCAGCGGACTTGTTATTTATTAATTCACTTACTAATGTCTTAAAATGTTTTGTATTTTTTTTTTCCATATGGTTGTTTTTCAGGACCCACAAAACAAAGAAAGTGATTGATGGTGGACATCAACAGGAAGGGTTATATCTATTTGGCCCTCATTCTCTCTCAAGTTACTAGCTTTTTCAACATGAGGTCATGGGTTTGAGCACCCATTGTGGTGTGAGTGTGCATGCGTGTGTGGGGTGTGTGAGTGTGTTTGCGAAAAAAAGAAGAAGAAGAAGAAAGAGGTTACTATCTTTTTCAATGCTTATACAGAACTCCATAAATGACAGTGTCGCTTTGGCCATCCCTTATTTCGTGTTTTAAAAATGTTGTTACATCTATTAGCTGTATATGATTGTCATGTGATATTTGTAAGCTCTCAGAGCATAACTGGAGTATTTTATTTTTTTTAGAGGGATGAAACTGGAATTCTATAGAGTATGTGGATGAGGATAACTGGAGCAATCGAGTACTTTTTCTTCTCTTAATTTTCTTCTCCTTCTAATTGAGAAATCCTCGTTTGTTTTCCTCCGCTTTTCTTTCCATCTCCTTACTGAGTTTCCTGCAACATGAGGCCTTGTGGAGCCCACCAATTTTTATGCAAAATCTACTCCATCCATTATTTTCACAAGCCCATATTAGGATGAGAGGCCAAAAATGAATGAGAACTAAGACCTGAGTGGGCCACACGACAGGAAAGGAGTGGGGATGGAAACTCCCACACTATCATGATGTTTATAAGCCATCCAATCTGTTCATAAGATGATTCCAACCAGGACGAAGGGAAAACACATATCATCCAGATCAAAAAATTCCGTGGGCTCCAATAAAGTCTTGATTGTGGGCATTCTGTAATGACCCTAAAATTTCGGTAGGAAAATTTTCTTTTAGGAATAATAATGAGTTTAATTAAATAAATTTTAGATAATAAATAAAAGAAAAGCATGGACTGATTGGTTAAAGCTCTCTTAAGTGAGAGGGAAGACTATGGATCGAGTCCTATCACTAACAAGAATTTAATTTTCCAACAAATTCCAACAAACTTCTCTTTAAAAAGAGAAAGAACGAGAGTGTATTTCATCCATCGTAAAAGAAAGGAAAGAAAATGAGAGAAAGAAGGAGGAATGGAGGGATCTTGCGGCTAAATCAAGTAGGTGTTCTTTCTATTTCATTTAAGTAGGCCAGATCCAACCAATGAACGGGTCGGATCGTCCGTCCATTCATTGTACGGATCTAGGGACCTTATGTTCATCTTAACCCTTGAATATGTGATCGTGATTGGTGGGGGCCATTTGGGTGGGCCAGGAATCGATCTGGACTGGTCATAATGACCATAAGGCTAAAATGTACATGGGCCACAAAATTCAGATCGAATGGACCTTCAGATGGGCCACATCGATTGAATGAATGATAGCCTTTAAAATTCATTTATTATTGTTTTATTTAATTATTAAATTAATTATAATAAATTATTTTATTCCAAAACATTATTGGGCCATAATGAGGTGGCCGACCCAATGGTCGGACCAGATCTCTCGTGAACCATATATATAGCATAAATTAATAATAATAATAATAATAATAATAATAATAATAAAAAGAAAAAGAAGTTGCTGGAACGTCCAGCGTTATAACGTTTTAAAGGTAACGTGGGGGCCCTACTCATGGGACCCCCCTTGATGTATTTTGTACATCCACTCCGCTCATTTATTTCTCCATCTCATTTTAGGACTAGTGTCCGAATTTTGATCCAAACTGAGGTCCGAGTGGGCCACACCACCTGAAACAAATTAATGGTAAAAGAATTATAAAATAAAAATGAAAGTAAAAAGATAGAAATTCTGGGCTTGGACAGCGGTCCACTCGTGGACCCCATTGGGATGAAATCAGTATATCCAAGCCGACCATATATTGTATTATAATTTTTTACAACTTGGGTCCAAAAATCAGGTAAATCTGAATCTCAGGTGGCCCACACCACTTAAAATAGTAATGATAACAACACACATGGTTGAGGCAGTCCGATTTTGGATTGCTGTCCACTTTTGGGACCCATTTGATGACATTTTAAGAAATCTAATCCGTCCAATATCTTAATAAATAAGTTTTCTGGTTAAGGACCAAAAATGGCCCGTACAGGATATTCCAGTGGGCCATACCAAGATAAACAGGACAACACCTATCCACTGGTTGGGAGCTTGTAGGCCCCACTATGTAGTCTTTGGAAAATCCGATCCACCCAATCTCTTGAGTAACGAGTTATTAGTTTTGTGATAAAAAATCAGCCCAATTAGAGTTCCATGTGGGCCATGCCAAGTGAAATAGTGGGGAGGTACGGTATAGATTCTCATAAATGGATCATTTTAGGATATCCTACGACAAGATCCTTGCAAAATATAATCAACCATATTTGGTAGTGTACCATTGGGGAATTTGTGACCAAGTATAGGATGACCCACCAGTCAAGTGGGCCGTACCATCAGAAAAATAGTAAAAATGCCATTCTTTTTAGAAACGTGGGTCACAATAATCGAATCTGAACCGTCCATTAAGGAACCAAATCTCAATAAAGTATAATTCAAATTGAAAATAAGTATATTAAGGCTAGATTGGTGATGAATAAATATAAATTACATTTATTGTAGATTCAGGACTGATTCTACTCAGGACGTGACATAATTAACAAAGTAATCGCCACTATTAACAGGTGAGTACATCCCAACACGTTTCCTAATCATTTTAATTAAGTAAGTTGTGTGATGGATGTAATATGTGATATTGATTGATTCATACTTGTTTAAATATTATTTAAATAATTTTCATTTATAAATGTCATGAAATGTATGGATGTGAATTATTGTCTGGATGTAAATTATTGCATACATTTATGAATTATTGTGTCTGGAGTTCGACTCTGGAAGATCGGTAGGTACTTAAATACCCGGTTACCCAAGGACCATCCTGGAAGCCCACTAATATGTGTAAGTCTGCCCTACAAGGAAGGGGAGCCGATTTATGGGATCCCATCGAAGCAAATGGAAGACTGAATATATGCCCACTTGATGCATCATTTCATTCATTCTTGCATTAATTATATGTTACTTATATTTGATGGCATGTGTTTATCCTGTTTAATTGAAATGCATGTGAACCGTATTGGGTTACTCACTGGGCTTTCCAGCTGATGTTGTGATTAAAAATATACAAATGATGTGGACATTGAACCTTAAGAGAATGCCCCTGATAATGAAGTGAGACCACTAGAGGAACTGCAAAACTATTGGTTTAATCTAATCGAGGAAGAAGTGGCGGCCCTAAACCAAGACGTTTAGACTAGTTTGTTTTACTTTGTTATTTTCAATAATTAGTAGACAACTAATAGTCCCAAATGGGTGGACTTAGTTTATGGTTGAATATTTCATGAATAAATGATAACTTAGTATTTCATTATTTATGCCTCTTAAAGTGATTTAACGTCATAAACGCATTTAGTGCACTAGTTATACCCTATAAACTGGGTCGGAGGGTGCACATTCTGAGTTCGGATTTCGAGGCGTGACACATTCAGTCCCCACAGTCACTGTTTCTTGTGGTTCCAATCTTGAAACTTGTACATTTTTGTGATCTCATAGTAACATGATTTGCTGGAAGTGATGGACAGAGTGGATTTTCACACAAACCCACATGGCCTTGTGATGTAGGAACTCCCTATGTTAAGAATTCCACAAGAGTTGGATTCGAGTGACCGAAATCCCCTGCAATAGAACAAGAAGTAAAGAATCCGGATCCTCTGTTGGCTGTATTTTCTGTTTGGAGCCATTTTATTGGTCCACATCATCATATAGGTCATCACATTGGTCTGCAACCTAGTCACATCCTTAGTGCAACCTGATCACACTGACATCATGCAGTATGATGTGGACCAATGAAAATGCTCCAAACTTGAATTACCTGTTTGGAGCCAATAGAGGATCCTGACTCAAAAGTAAAACGTCTTGTGGCCCCATCTTTTATATGTGTAATCCACTACGTCCATCAGATGCGATTCTTCATTCTAGGATCTCTCAGATATACAACTCAGTTGCAATTTTACGTTTGCTGCGGTTGCTTTCGGCCCGTATGAGATTTTATGGATGGGGATTAAGTGAATCCAGGGTTGGGTGAGTCCCTGACCGTGAAGCCCACCTTGATATATGTGTTATATATCCACTTGGTACATCAATTTTTCTAGCTCATTTTTGGGCATGGTCTCAAAAGCGAAGCAGATCCAAATCTCAAGTGGACCACAACATAGGAAATAGTGATGATTGACCATTTAAAACTTCTTTGTAGACAACAAAAGTTTCGGATCAAACTGATATTGTGTTTTCCCTTCATCCAGGTACTGGGACCTTATCAACAACAGGTTGGATGGCAAAATAAACATTAGATAGTGCCCTAGGAATTTTTTAATGGTGGACGTTCTGACCACTGTTTCTTGTGATGTTGTCCACTTGAGATTTGGATCTGCTTCGACAATAAGGACCCACAGAGGATTGTGCATGGCCCCACCTAAGGTGATTAATCCTATACAACGGTCTCGATTGATCATTGGTAGCGTCACTTGGGCCTTCAAAACTAGATAGATATCCCCAAACAAGCTACATAAGAATTTCGTTTTTCAGGACTAGCAAATTGCCCACTGCACGCATCTCTGATTTTGCCGAACACGTGTCAGAGGTGCAAATGATCTGAGCCATTCATCCAATAAGTGCCATCAGACTATCCAAACCTCTCAGTCACCACATGCGTCACTTGGGCGTTGATTTTTTCTTTTTTCTTTCTTTTTTTTTTATTTATTTATTGTCTTTTTGCCTTTTTAAATTCAATTATTTGCCATGGCCCATATTTGGCCGGGTCCAGGAAATCCCAACCGTACTATCAGGGGTTGTTTGCCATAAAACGGGAACCTTTACTAATTTGTCTTCTAGCATCCACTTGGAGGCCACCGATCAGATTAGTAGAATCAGCCACCTGATGAATAGCTTGGATCTCATTTCTACATGCGACATATACAGTTTTGGATCAATAAGCGGTTCTTTTTATTAATTGAAAATGCAGCCAACTAAAATCCCAAAATCCAGCCTAATTCATAACACAGGTGGGTTACAGAAACTTCCAGATGGAATGTGGGGTACACAATATTCTCTACATGCCATCTAAACCAGTCATCAGGGAAACAAAAGCCGTTCCAAATCTCAGGTAGCAGCCTCCCTGCAGGAAGAAATATGTTTTTGGCCTGATTGTATTACATGGCTCCTTATGGGATGTCCCATCTGGGTTTTGGATTTGGATGACTCTTACCAACTAGGGTGAACAAGAGGAGGCACACCAGGAGCATGGTTTGGATTCCACATAAATATCACAGGTGGGCCCACAGAGCTCCGTGTTAATTATCATTTGTTCAAACCGATGTCATCACTCCCCATAATTTTATATGTTTTGGCATGTTGTAAGTAGTTATTACTAGTTCAAATGTTACAAGTTTTATTATTGAATACGAAGACGAGCTGGCTCCACATCATGGGTACGAGTGGGCCCATGGTTTGAGATTTAGAGATTCCAGATGGGTGATCACATGGACCCCAAAAAGGTAATGTCGACCACAAAAGGCAAGAGAAGATTCCTACAATTCAAAGGACTACTTACCATGGATCTGTACATGATCTGAGGCGGGTCTTCACTTGAACTGTTTATGCTTTGCCGACTTGTATAATGCGTCTTTAATTTGTCCCTCATTCCTCTGCCTGTTAGCCTAATGGAGGAAACACAAAACCATAGTATTATCTTTCAAAGGCTTGAATTCCTGGTGAAACTAAAAGAACTAATGACAATAGGTTCCTGGACTTATCAAAACAAAAATCACCAGCAGAACCAATAAGAAGTAAACCAATATGGGCCTTCTAGTCTCTATGCAAGCAGAACAAAGAAACGATGGTCTGATTCAGACAGTTGAGAAAGCCATGAGGCAATAATAGTACATATCTGGCATTTAAATTCATTTAGGAATGAGATTAGCTGCTCCGTTAGACTCCTTCACAAATGGAGCATTTTTAATTATTGAACCTCACCAAGCTTTCTCTAAGGATCTGTTTAGAGACGAAGAATCCACAAGAAAACAATTGGGTTTCAGTTGATTTGACATTTATGACTATTTGAAGTCAAATGAAAACCATGGACTCCGCATAATAATCATTAGACTTGTCCATGGTTGGCTCAAGATAGAAGGTCACCATTGTCTAGTGAGAAATGGGATCTCTACTTGGCATCCAATGGACAACCCTTTTGGAAATCCATAGGTGACTCGAGTTGAAAAACGTAAGCAGTATATCCATGTCCATATGGTAGATTCCTCATATCTAAACATTCAGATCGAACATGGTATGTGAACTTTCTCATAAAATGCTTTGTTTTCTGTAAACATGTTTACAGTGAACGTATGGCATGACCCTTGCAGAAATTGGACTAATCGACTCGTTTGTCGCACTGCACCTATAGTTATGTAGACCACCTTCCGTCCACTGATTTCCACAATATAGTTGGTGATTGAGTGGACTGGTCCAATTTTCAGCCCATATGATCTTTCTTATGCAGCCAACATTTTGCGGAGCTTGACACAAGTGACATATTGACAGGAAAGAAAGCATTTTTATCAAAGTTTATATACAGATGTGTGAACCTCTCTCTCTCTCTCTCTCTCTCTCTCTCTCTCTCATATGCAAGATTTCTTGACGCCTATAAAGGAACAATAAAGTGTGCTCCTGAAGCAATCGTCTGCCTTTCAAGTTTTGGGAGCATTGAGCCCCAAAGCAAGGTCAATACCTTACTAATGGCTGAGAGCCTAGTAAATAGACAGGTTCGGCCGTTAATTGCATTTTTAAGGGCCTGTTTGGATTCTTTAAAATATTGACTCAAAATATGTTGTTTCCATGAAAACAGCTTTTCCTTGTTTGCTTTCGTAAATTTGATGAAAACACCATTTTAATTTTCCTCTCAGTTCGTGGACATAAATAACTGTTGTGGAGTAAGCTCACACCACGACATTGTAGAGGAACCGGCATCTTGAAACAACTAGAAGAAAAAAAAAAAAAAAAAAAAAAACAAATGAAAAGAAAAGAAAAGAAAGAGCCTACACTTGGAAAGGGAGGAACAGAGCAAAAGTATGAACTGAAGGTGCTCTCTAGGGTTATGAAAAGCTTCAATGGGTCCTTTTTTGAATGCCTATATATGGTACCACTGGAATGTGCTTAATGGAATCTGTTAGTTCTTTAACTCTATTCTTTGTTAGCCCGAACAGAGCAAAAATATCAACTGAAGGAGCTCTCTAGCATTGTGAAAAGTCATGATAGGTCCCTTTTTGTAATGACTATATATGGTAACTCTGTTCATTGTTAGCTAGAACAGAGCAAAAATATCAACTGAATGTTCATTGTTAGCCCAGCTGGTCCTTTTTTTGAATGCCTATACCCCTCAATAAAGCATATGGCAAAGGTACTTTTTTTTTTTTTTTTTTTTTAACACAACCCGGCCCGACCGAAAGCACCCACAGGTGCTGATGGTATGTCTCAAACCTGAGATCTGCTGGTTGACAACAGGGACTCAACCAGCTGGGCTAACAGGCTGTTGACATATGGCAAAGCTACCTTTCCTAACCCTTTACAGTGTCTAATCCTTAGCTTTTAAAAGTAATATATTGCTCCGTTCTCCACCCTCGCCTTCTTCAATTCCCTCAAATAAAGAAGACTTAAACCCTCGAGTCTAGGATATCCACCGGTCCCGCATCATAACTCTTCTCCATCATAGGCTCGCTTGAGACAGAGTTCTGCCAAATTGGGCAGTGATTAAAGGGCTTTGAGAAGGTCTTCCCTCAATCTAAACCACCTTAAACCTGCGGTGACTAGATTATCAAGTGAGGCAATCCATTGGGGTAACTTGAGCAAATGTCCTCTCAAGCAAAGATGCTGGAGAGTTGGTGGAGGATATGGCATAGAATGCAAGTTGAGAATCTCCTCGGCATCGTCCTTTGATCTCACGGAAAAGGCTTGAAGGTTTCTCAATGGAAGTTCACAAATAGGTCCCGTCTTCCATTCTTAATTTATATTCTCCAAGCTCAGCTATCTTAAGTGGAACAAACTTGTCAGATCATCGGGAAAGCTATCCACAGACTTTCAAAGATCCACCACCTTTAAAAACCTTAAGCTGGCGAAAGAAGTGATTGTAGAAGCAATAGATTGTCCATCCATCTTGAAAATGAACAAAGAGTGAAGACAGGAGAAACTATTCAATTTTGGAAAATTCTCACCTCTATTGTAAATAGAAAGATGCCGGATTCTGTTACACAGGATCATGTTCTGTTAAACAGATGATGCAAAGAAATTCTCCTCCCTAGATTTTGAAATAATGATCTCCAGCACGAGCTCATGGACATGACAAGTGATCAACTTCCAACTTCGGAGATTAACCATAAAAATAAAATGGTAAGCAATCAAAATTCAACAATCGAAATCAGATGTTTGACATCATCCAATTAATATGAATTTCAGTGAATTTTCTATTCACAGAATAACAGATATATACAGTTTCCAGCAAACCTCACAGCAAAAAGAAGTGGGCCCACCTATTGTAAACCCCCCAAAACAAAGCTTAAATGTACATTATACTAGAAACCAGGAAAGGGAGACTGTTTTTTTTTTTTTTTTGGGCGATCCAACTGATATTTTACCTCATTTTTTTAATCTCATTCAGAGCCTCCAATTCCCTAATGATCTTCATAAACCGATCAGTGTCTCTCAGAGCTTTCAATTCCCTCCTAGGATTATCAAACCTATTATTTAGCCCAGAAAACAGAGCGAAAAGCAAAGAAGCAACCAAACCAAGGACAGGAACTCCACCGCCAGCGTTAGCCCTCTCCCTTCCTCGGCTTTTTCCTCATTCTAATCAGCCCCACCCCTGTGTTGTCAAGAACTATCAACCCCTTAATGAGCCTTGGCATTTCCCGTCGATTCCTGTATAGTTTGTCTGGATGTCCATAGTTGGCTAATTTCGCTAAACCATCTGCCACTGAATTCCCTTCGTGCAAAACGTGCAAAAAGCTGATATTAGGGGCTGGTATCTTGCTGCGAATGCCGCCTAACCTGTACCATATATTCCAGGGACAGGGGGCCAGCAGGTAAGAGACCGAATTTCAGGTTATGCTTCCATCTTCAACAGGGCCTATGATTTTGATGGTTAAATTAGTATATGTGTATGCCGTGTTTAAGGTGGGTGAGATAACAGAGCAATATCTTGTGGCTAACCATCACCAGTCTCTAGACTGTTAAACATAGGCATCTATGTCATTAATCAAGCACGTCCATTCCCTGCATATGGCCCATGTACTATATCTGAGAGTATCTCATGACTCCAAGAGATTTAATTTTATCTCTCTAATTAAGCACTGAGGAACAACATTAGTTATCTAAAATTCCATAGACACATTTGCATTAAATCTTATTAAGTAGTGAAATTGACAAAGTTTGCAGGGACCAAACATACAATTAGATGATACTCTTCCTAGTGAAGTTGACAAGAACTTGCCAAATTCTGTTAAGTCTTTTTGTTCTTTTATTTTAAGAAAAGAAGATTTTATTAAAAAAGAAACAAACATACAGCCTACAGCTTCGGGCAGGACCCAGACAAAAACACCGGGTCTAGCCTATCATATAACCCCACCATACAGCTCACCAAAAGAAAGACACGAAGACAATAGCCACAACCTTATGACTTCGAGCATCCTGATTGCTCCTAACCCAACTGTATCCATAGTCAATAGGCCTCCAATGTGACGATGGAGATCCGCTCGGCTATAATAAATGTGATTGGAATAAGCCCTGCTGCATCTTAGCTAATGAATCCGCTATCGCATTACCTTCACAGAGCTTATGAGAGGCTTTGAATTGATAGCAGATCTTATAGGTGCTGAAGTTGGATCAATTGTCCACTAAGGATTCAATCTTATAGCAGATCGCATCCGTTAAGGATTCAATTGTCCAGGTGTCAGATGGATCACTCTATTCTAGCAAATTTCAAGGGAACTCAAACGACTCCGATTTCAATGGAATTGATTCCTTTGAGGTCTGTAGGTGCTGAACTGTCACATTTGCAAGATACAAGCACTCACTATGCTTATCTTCTAAACATGCATTTCTTCTGTACAGGTCTGGCCCACCCGATAAGCAGACTAGCCTGATTGTTAGTCCAGGGTACCTGCCCAACAAGGCAAGTGCCACATTGGAGCATGTGTAGAATGTTCGGGATCTTGCAAGTGCCACTACTAACATGCATGATGTGAGTCCCTTAAAATGGGGATTCGCATGGGTGTTGTTTGTGGGACTCTTCCCCTCTTTGTGACACTTCTTAGACATTTGATAACTAAATTATTACATGTTCTTGTGTGTATATTCCAGTGGGTTGCCTGAGGACCCATTTTTCGATGAACCCATCAGAACTGTAAAATTCAAAATTCTTGGTGTGACGATTGCTCCCAAGCCCTTGCATCGGGGCAGTGGTTGGATCATTCCCACAGCTTGGCGGGTGGCATATTTGGCTTTACTTATGGCAACCCCACAACTAATGGAACCTGTATGCTTTATAGAGGTGACACTTCATGCCTTAATTTGCTGGTGAAGGAACAAATAGACAAAAAAAAGAGTGAAAAAATAGTCGATAGAATAAAATCTTGTGTTTTCATTTTGTAGTTTGATAAAGGTCTGATATTTTGATCTTTTGCTGTATTGAATTTATGACCCAATAGATTTTGTCTTTGTGCTCTACACCATCTTATCTCATAGAAATGGGCATGTGACAGCTGATGTTACATAGCCGGGCTACAAAATTTCACAGTTTTTCGAATTCATCATATAAATAAAAGCCATACATATGGCTACACGGATGCATGCACACAACATCTTTTTTTCTTTTTTCTTTCTCCTTCTTGCTGTTGCCATGTTGAGATCTCTTTCTTCGGAATTTTAGGCATTTTTACCAGTGATAGAATCATTTGTTTTTGAGACAGACTTGCGATACCATAATCAGGGGCAGGCATTTTGATCACTGGGCCATTGTTCCTGGTGACCCTCCAGACAAAAGCATAGTCCTCGGCGCTCAAGTCAAAATCTTGAAATTTCTACTGTTAAATTTCCACAAATCATAAAGTAGTAATTAGTCTCCATAAAAAAGAGCCTTCTTTTTCATGAGTTCTGAAAGTTCTATATACTCCAAAATCACACCCTATTTGCCGATGCTCCTAAAATGGCCATGAACTAAACACAGCCTGAAATAAGATTGTGCACGTTGTGTTTGGTTCTCAAGCCCCAGCAGAGATTTCTGTGAGAAGTCCAATCACTATTTCTGAAGCTCACAGTAGGAAAAGAGTCCAAAAATCAGGTGGATTAAAAACTCAGGTGAGCCACTTGACAAGAAGCTATGATTATGGAAAGGTCCACCTTTGATATCTTCCTGGAGCTCACCAGGATGTTTAAATGCCATCCAAACTGTTCATAAGCTTATTACCGCTGGGATAAACTGTCTGCACAAATATCATCCTATCTAAATTACTTTCTGGCCCCCACAAAGTTTCCAATGGAAATTGTTTCCTATCATGTGGCCTACTTGAGTTTTGAATCTGCTTGATTTTTGGACTTTATTTTTGTGAGCTTAAGAAACTGATGGACGGAATGGATTTCTCATGGGAGTCTCTGTGTGGCCCACATGGCTTCTAACAACAGGAAGCACAGGCAATTAGCATCCTTAATTACGTAATTGTTTCATATAATATACTTTGTTGAGGGCTTCTTCATTTAAGGCACTCTTGAAGACTTCCACAAAGCAAGGCCTGTTAAGGATACTAAACCAGCTCATAATCATTGTATGAAGTTTCAGTTCTTGGTAAGTTCAAGCATACTAGGATTCCACCATCTGATCAAGTAGATGGCATGTTAGCCCATATCATGCAATATATGATTGCATCATAAGCAGGCTCTAGCTACATTGCAGATGATTTAATGGCTACACTTGATCCAATTTGATCAAAACCATTGATCTATGATGGCCCATTAGATAAAAAAAATCCTTACAATTTTATTATCAAACAATAATACTTCAGGCAATACTGAAGCCTTTGATGTAAAGCGGGATAATTGCACATAATTTGCCACACGGACCAAGCCTTCCATGTAGCAATTTCTCTGCTTTTTCTTCTTTAAAAACCCTCGTTGAAATTGCACAAGTAAATCAGCCTAATTTTCTATATTTCTCATGGTCCACTAAAAGACAGTCATTTTTATATGGAAAAATCCCTTGGATCCATAATTAAGCAAGAATAAGAAAAATAGTAGATAACTAATTGCATCAAAATATCAAGATTATGAAAGAATTACATGTCTGCAATACAGACCAAGCTTTCAATGTGTGCACTGTAAATCCGGGGTAATCCTGTCCCCTGATAAATCTCCATCAAATTTTCGCTGTGTAAATCATAGCAATACAACTTGGCACCCTTAGCCAATAAGATCTTCCCATTCCGAATGCATATGGGAAAGGCAAGCATCTCATTAATGGGCATCAAGTCGATTCTGTACATATTGACCCAGACATGCTTCTTGTAGTCCTTTAGAAACCACAAGTCCACTTGCCCCCATGGAGATTCGTCATGGCTTGCCGCACAGAGATTCCCAGCCATCTCAGCCAGTGCAAAATCGGAAGGTCGGCAAGGAATTATGCTGAATTTTTCGTCTCCAACAGCGAATGAAAGCACAACTTGAGATCGAGCCTCGTTGGACACAGCCATCCAATACACAATCCCATTAAAAAACACAGAAGTATATGAGTTGCCCCAACCTACAATCCATGAAATGGGGCCCATGCCCTGGACACGTCTCCATGATGTAGATCCTAGAATAAAGACTTCACATTCCACTTCGGGATTTTGGCTCAGATAGTTGGTGCGATGAAACAATCTTACCACTTTATATTCATTACTCAACTGATGGAACCCTAAAGAACAAAGATAGTAGCAGACTCCTTTCGTGGAGCCGGCATGGGGAAGAGTTATAAATTCTTTGGTAGTGGGATTACAGACATGAACACTACATTCGTTATAGAGGACGACCAGACCATTGCAAGATTGAGAAATTCCTATGCCGAAGTCGGTCGTTGTCGACATGTAATTCGATACCCAGCTCTTTTCGATGCAAGATAGGTGGAGTGTTGCTGGAAATATGCTATGATCAAGGGATGGTTCGTTTACCGGAGGGTACCAGTTGATGAGATTCCGATCCAAGAGGAAAATATGATTATGCGATTGTTTCGTGGAGTGGGTGCTGATGAAATATGGATCAGACATTAAAGAGAACCAGAGCTTGCATACGAACCTGAATCTTTTTAGAGACTCTGTGGGAGTTCTTGAGAGTATGTTTATGAGAATATCACGCGTGGAATGTATACACTCTCGAGGGTCTTTGCTCGGATTATCTAGTCTTCGGACTTTCATATCTCTTCTTCTTGTTGTTTTTCTTCTTTCTTCTTGCTTCGTTTATGGTTTGTCAAAGAAAACTCACTTTGGGTTTTTATTCAAGCGGGTGGATCTTGAGGGCGCGGATTTCCTGCGAAAGCCTTGCGCAGGAAGTTCCTGCACTTGGAACCAAGTTAGGGCCACAGTTATGTTTTTTTCATAAATCCACCACGTCCATCCGTTTTGGGACCTCATTTTAGGATATGAAAACAAAGATGAACCGGATACAAGACTCAAGTGGGCCGAAAACGTGAGGATTTGATGTCCACCGTTTGAAATATTTGTAGAGCAACAGAAGTTTCGAATCAGGATAATATTTGTGTTTCCAGTTCATCCCAGTAGTAGTGACGTTATGAACGGTATGGATGTCATATAAACATTACTGTGGACCTAGGGAGGTTTCAACGGTAGTAATTTCCCTACCCACCTTTTCCTTTATTGAGGCCCACTTGAGTCTTGGATCTGGTTCATTTTTGTTCCCATGTCCTAAAATGAGGTTCCAAAACGGATGGACGTGGTGGATTTATCAAAACAATCACTGTGGGCCCCACCTTGGTTCCCAGCGCGCAGTAACTTCTTGCGCCGGGCTTTCGCAGGAAATCCGCGCCCGTGGATCGGGCTTGGTCCATGCGGACGTGGATGTCTTTCGCAGGAAGTTCCTGCGGTGGGATGCTAGGTGGGCTCACTGTGATATTTGTGAGAAATACATCTCATTTATTCGTTTTGAGGGATCGTTTTAGAACATGGAACAAAACTCAAGTGGGACATGCGAGAGGTAAAAACGGGGGAATGAGTATACTACCGTTGAAACCTTCTTCTTCGGATCTATCTTGACGTTTATATTCCCAATATATGAATGTTTCAAACGGTGATCACTGAGTCCCCCACTGTTTCCTATCATGCAGCCTAGATCCACCTCACATGTGAGCTATAAAAAAGGACGGATGGGATGGATTCCTCACAAACGTCACAGTGGGATGAAAATGTATAGGTGGCACAAAAGTTTTGGATCAATCTGATATTTGTTTTTTTTCCTACATCCACTGTGAAACATTTTGGTTGACAAATAAACATCATGGTGGGACCTGTGAAGATTTCAACGGTGAGGATCATTGTTCACACTGCTTTAAAGGCGTAGATATAACACATGGTCACACAAAACTTGGTAAACGGAGGTTGCACCCCGCGCAATACGTTCCGTGCGTCACGCTTTTTTATGGACGCGGATTAGCTACTGACAGGTTGAGTAGCGAATAACGCTACTGAAGTGACGTCACCATGCTCTGTGTGCCCAACATGATGTATGTGTTGTATCCACACTGTCCATCCATTTGGAGAGACCATTTTAGGGCATAAATCAAGGTATGAGGTAGATCCAAAGCTCAAGTGGACCCCACCACAGAAAACATTGGGGACAATGACATCCACCGTTGAAAACTTCCTAGGCCCACCATAATATTGATCTGAGATCCAACCTGTTCATATTTTCACGAAAACATGGAGGAAGGGAAAACACAAATATCAGATTGATCGAAAACTTCTGTAGCCCCTAAGAAGTTTTCGATGGTAGATGTCATTGTCCCCACTGTTTTCTGTGGTGGGGTCCACTTGAGCTTTGGATCTGCCTTGTTCTTTTAGTGATGCCCTAAAATGGTCTCTCTAAATAGATGGACGGTGTGGATATAACACATACATCATGTTGGGGTCCACAGAACATGGTGACGTCACTTTAGTAGAGTTATTGGCTACCCTTTTTTATCCCCTCTCATGCGTGCTTTTTTGGTAAGCGGATCGTCTGTGTCCGGCGCACATAGATATCTTTGTAACGGGAGCTGTGCTGGTCCAATGTCCGTGACAAATCCACTCCGTCCATCTGTTTTGAAAGACCACAGTAGAGCAGGATTAGGAAGAGCCAAAACTCATGTGAGCCACACCAACAAAACAACGGGAACAACAACATTCACCATTGAAATGTTCTTGGGGTTGACCGTGATATTTTTATGCCATCCAAACTGTACATAAGGTCATCAACACTCAAATAAACCGTAGAACAAATATCATGCCGATACAAAACTTCTGTCGCAGTTAGGTATTTAATCCCCACTGTTTCTTGTCGTATGGCCCACATGAGCACGGAGTGGATTTTTCACGACATCTCTGTGGATCCCACACATCTCCGGCCCCGTGTAATTGTACAAAGGAAAATTTGGGTGCGGATTAGGTGTTACCCGGTAACACCTTAATAGGTGTTACACTAACTGTGGGGCCCACGTTGATGATATTTTGTATATCCACTCTGTACACCCATTTTTAAAGCCTATTTTAGGGCTTGGTCCCAAAATTTAAGAAGATCCAAATTTCAGCTGGACCACACCACAAGAAACAGTGATGACTAAGTGCCTCACCATGGAAAATTCGGAAGGGACCATCATAAGGTTTTTTATATGTTTATTTCCCATCCACCATATTGATAATATAAAAAATAGCTGGATTCAGGGAAAAGACAAATATCATCTCATCTAAAACTTTTATGCCCAAAGAAAGTTTTTAATGGTCATTCATCACATGGAGTGGATATAAAATAAACCCATTAACGTGGGCCCTACACGGTTGGGGTGACACCCAACCATTCTCATCCATCCTCTAATGTTGGAAATTGCAAACGGTTGCAAATGAGGCACATTATTTGGCTATAGTTCTGAAGTAGGCTGATTCAACAATCAAGGTGGGCCACCTCATAGAATTACACCTAAAACTTCTAAACTCATTCATATGGCCACTTGATAGAAAATGGGCAGCCCATGCTAAAGTCTACCTTTAAGCACATGTTAGTAAAATCACATAAATCTAGCTAGATGATGGGAAAATACAAGTATCAACTTGCTTGATCCATAACTTTCATAGTTCAAAGAAGTTTTCAATGACCGGCATTCGATCCCCATTGCTTTTTGAGGTGTGGACCACTTGAGCTTTAAAATATCTCCTCATTTTTAGGCCTATGCGCTAAAATTCTCTCAAAATGGATGGATCGTGTGGATATAACACATACATCATGGTGGGCCCATAATTAGTTGACGTCAACACAATATCAACCCCATAATTAGGCCTATTTCACGTGGTATAGCCCACATTAGTTTTGGAGCTACCTGATTTTTAAAATCCTATCTTATTATGGTCTTTCAAAACAGATAGACGGAGTGGATGATTAGGAGATCTCTATGGACCCCACAAAGCCCCGAGCATCTATATGCTAGGTGCGGCGCTCCCTCACAACACACGCCTATTTTCTCTAAGGAATAATATTGGTTATTCACAATTTTAAAATGTGGAACTTATTTGGACCCACCATGACTTATGTATTAGATCCATACCATCCATCCAAAAATTCAGATAATTTTAGGACATTAGTCCAAAAATGAGACAGATCAAAATCTCAATTAGACCACACTATGGAAAACAGTGGGGATTTAACACCACCATTGAAAACTTCTTAGGGGCCAAAAGAGTTTCGATCAACCTGATATTTGCGTTTTCCCTTCAATCTAGGTCTGTGTGAGCCTCATTACCCCACTGCTTTATGTGGAGTGGTCCTCTTAAGCATGGGGCCTGCCTCATTTTTTGGCTCATTCCCTATATAATGATTTGGGGAAATGAATAGACAATGTGGATATGAGCATACATTATGGTGGGTCATAGATCTTTGCCACATCAACACAATATCAACCCCATTATCCTTTACTGAAAGTTGTTTCAAAGTGAAAAGGTTGTCATTTTCAGAATTTATTTTAACATAAAATCGTCGTATTCTGTCTTCACCACTTACTGCTTTCCACAAAATTAATCATTCACATCCACTAATTAAGTGAATGACCCCTCCAATTCTTTGGTAATGGCATATTAAGCCCCACACTGGATTCTTTCGTGATAGCATATATTAAGCCCCTCTTCATATGTGGGGCTAGTGGACCTACCTACAATCGACAAGATTGTAAAGAGCAGTCACCTTAACTAGATTGCACATGTTTAGAAAATAACCATGATTTGATCATCATAGCCCTAGGAGGTCCTGCAAGATAGAAGATAAGAGGAAGAGTGAAACATGATATCACTATTCATTTTGAAGTAGCTTGTTTCTATCTTGTCGTCAACAGAATAGGATGATATTGAGGCCATATTCAATCCATGATGGCCCACGTTGTTCCATGTTAATTTTGCACCCTTGCGGTTGAAACTAATGCTACTGGATAAAAACACCAACAAGGTATTCAATAAGTAAATGGAATGCCTGCCTGAATAACCGCTCAAACAACACAATACGATGGTAAGTGATCGAAATGCATGCTGGGCCCCCACCCCCATCACTTGATCAAAGGAGGAAGCTCCCTACTTCAATGGAAAAGGGGGACTCGCCATTTCTCCACCCACCTTAAAAGACTGTAGGAGTCATAACGTCGTTCATTAAATAGTTCTTAAAAGTTCTTTCTTCTTTGTTCAGTTTTTCTCCTTTAATAAATTCTTTTTTTTAAAAAAGAGAGAGGATAAAAACAACAAGAAAGTATTCAATGATCACTAAATGGAATGCCATGCTTGATTTTAGGAGAGGTGAGTGCAAAATATACATGATTATGATTCATATTTATTAACTGATTGAGGGGGGTATTAAGGAGTCGTTTAGATAGCTTGTAAGTCATTTACTAATAAAGGAGCCTTTTTTGTGTTTGGATGCTCCTCTTTTTTTTTTTTTTTTTTTTTTTTTTGAAGGAAGAAATATATTAGAAAAAAGAGAAGTAGCCACAGATAGATGAAGGGCCTACACTGAAACGACATAGTGTTGAAACTATAAGCAGAAAAAAAAAAAACTTAAAAAAGAAGCCAACAGTCAACCACTAACAAGAGTACCCACAAAAAAATACCCTCAGCCCTCGCCCTTTTTAAGTCTCTTTCTAACTCTAAGCTGCCGAAGGCATGCTTTATCGAGGGTGATCTTGCCTCTAACTGACCGAGGTAACTCATCCCTCCTACTAAAGAAATTATCTGGGTTTCCAAGGCTTGCTCTCTTAGCTAGGTCGTCTGACCGGGGTAACTCATCCCTCCTACTAAAGAAATTATCTAGGGTTCCAAGGATGCTCTCATTTGCTAGTAAATCATTTACTATCTATAAGTGATTTACTAGCAAATGCCTCTTCATTTACTAGCAAAAAGGTAAGATTTCATTTACTAGTAAATCATTTACTAGCAATGGCTACACCGTAAATGATTTACTAGTAAATCGTTTACAACTTACAGCCAAACAAACAGGTAGTAAATCATTTACTAGGACTTAAGAGATTTACTAGTAAATGATTTACAGGCATCCAAACGACCCCTAAGTTACTCTTTTAGGTGAGATTGACCAGAGTAATAGCGTGCTAGTCGCAAGATACAACACATTGTACGGAGTTATCCTAAGAATAAATCCAACACCAAAACAATGGGAATGAATTCAATAACCTGTGACCTTGCTGGTTGTGTCCAAGTTTGACAACCAACAGGTCTCAGGTTTGAGACACCATGACAGTACCTCCAAGTGCTATGGGTCGGGTAAAAAAAAGTCCAACACCAAAACAATGGGAATGAAAATCACTAGAAATTAAACACCATCCTTTGTGTGCTTAAAGAGAAAAGAGATGTGAGAGAGAGAGAGATCAAGGGAAAAAAATCCCTCTTTACTTGAAAAAATTAAAAGAAACATGCCCATTACATCGAATAAGGAAAATTCTAGAGAAATAATTGCCAAGTAATGTCAAGATTATAGTAATTGCATCGTAATGTCAAGATTATAAAATAATTACCTGCTTACGATCGAACCAAGCTCTCAACTAATGCGACATAATTCCGGAAAAAATTTATGCCTTGATAAATCTTCCTGATATTTTTATTATCTAAATCATAGTAATACAACCTGTCATTCTTAACTTGTAATAAAATCTTCCCGCTCCAAATGCAAATGGGAAAGGCAAACCTCTCATGAATGGGCCTCAAGTCGATTCTATACATCTTCACCCAGACATGCTTTGTATGGTCCTTCAGAACCCATAAGTCCATTTGCTCCCATTCAAATTGTATATGGCTCGCTGCACAAAGTTCCCCCGCCATCTCAGCCAGCGCAAAATCAGACTTTCAACAAGGAATTACACTGAATTTCTCATCTCCAACAGCGAATGAAAGCACAAATTGACATTCATACCGGTCAGACATGGCTATCCAATACATGGCCCCATTAAAAAATACAGAAGTGCGCATCGCACTGTAGAAGTTGTTCCAGCTTACAATCCATGAAATGTGGCCCATTTTGCCGACCCGTCTCCATGATGTAGATCCCAGAGTAAAGACTTCACCTCCGGACTTCCCTCAGATGGTTGGTGCGTTGAAACAATCTGACTACTTTATATTCCTTAGTGGACTGATTGAAGCCTAAACCACAATGGTGGAAAAGGACTTCTTTCGTTAAACCGGCATCAGGAAGAGTAATAAATTCTTTGGTAGTGGGATTGCACACATGAATATTGCATTTGCTATAGAGGACAACTAGACCATTGCAAGGATAGGCCATTTCTGTGCTGATATCCATCGGTGTTAACATGTACTTTGATACCCAAGTCTCATCCATATGAGGTAAGTGGATTGTTACAAAACCAATACTAAAACCGTGGGAGAATCTGTTCATGGGAGGGTGCAAGTTGATGAGAATGAAATCCGGGGGAAAATATGATTACGGGATTCTTTCATGGCCCAGTCGAGGTGTGCGTTGATTAAATGCGGATCAGAGATTAAAGAGCACCAAAGCTTGCATACGCACCTGAATTGTATTAGAGACTTTGCTGGAATTCTTGAGAATATGTTTATGAGAATATCACATGAATGGATACATCCTTGAGGGTCTTTGCTTGAATTCTCCAATCTTGGAACTTTCATATTTCTTTTCTTGCTTCTCTTTCTTCTTCTTCTTCTTCTTCTTCTTCTTCTTCTTCTCCTTTTTTATTGGTTTGCTTCTTGCTCTTCTTTTCTCTGCTCTCTACTTTCTCTTATGGTTTGTCAATGAAAACCCACTTAGGGTTTTTATTCAAGGTTGGATCTTGTGCACGGAAACCTACTTAGGGTTTTATTCAGGGTTGGATCTTGGGCATGTGCAGAACATCACACGTGTGGAATAAAGCTCATATACACCAGCTAAGCTAGTTAGCTGGTGTCGAAGCTATGTGTCCCTCTATAATGTATCTGCATTATCCACACAGTAGATCCATTTGAATGCACGATTCGATTCAAAAGATGAGGTAGATCCAAATCTCAGGCGGACCACACCAAAGGAAAACAGTGTTGACTGAATGTCCACCATTAAAAACTTCCTAGGGCCCATATTTGCTATCCAACCTGTTGAGAAGATCACACAAACCTTGATAAAGGGAAAACACAAATATCAACTTGATCCAAAACTTCTGTGGCGCCCAAAACATTTTCAAAAACGTTTTCAACAGTAAGTGTTCAATCCCTACCGTTTTCCTGTGGTATGGTCCACCTGAAATTTGGATCTACCTCATGTTTGGATGAATACACTAAAATGAGCTGGAGAAACGGATGGATGGCGTGGATGAAATGGATACAACATGGTGGGTCCCACAGAGCTTTGAAACCAGCTACCTGGCTGGTCACTAGCCAAACCGCGTCCGCTACACATGTGCTAGCATGAAATATAGGCGCGACATCCAATCGTCGTCCATAGGTCGGTCTAACCTTCTATATATTTTCCCAAAATAGATCCGGTCCGCTCATTTTTTGAGCCTTAATAATGATAACAGATGAATGAGTTAAAAAAATTCAGCCTTAAAAAATTCAGTGTACTATCTTGATTCATGGGCTAACTAATAAAGATATTATTGCCTTTTTTATTCTCTCTCCTCTTGACACTTCCCAAAAAAACCTATTTTGGGTTTTTATTTGGGGAATGGATTGAGTGAGACACTTAACGTGGGGCCACCTTAATGTATGTATTCTGTATCAATGCCATCCATTCATTTTTCCAGAACCTTTTAGGGCATTATACAAAAAATGAAGTAGATCCAATTATCAGGTGAACCATACCATTGGAAGCATGATTGAACGCCTTACTATTAAAAACTTCCCAGGGCGTACCTTAATGTTTGCGGTAGTGTTTATTTGCCATTCAATCTATTAATAAGGTCACATAAGACTGGAAGAAGGTAAAAAATAAATATTAGCTTGATCCAAAAGTACATTTTGTTGCCATTAATTATCAATCACCATTGTTAATTACCATGGTAATTTTTGTGATAATGCCCTGTGGAAAAACGGATGTACTGCATGGGTAAAGAAACCTTGTTACAGCCACTCCGTCAAAGGGCAGAAACTCCTGACGTCAAAACTGTCCCGGCCGTTCTGACTGTGATTTTTATATGCCATCTAAACCATTCATATGGTTATTTCTACTAGGATAAATTCAAAATACAAATATCAACTGATGGTACTCTGTAGAATCATGAACAGTGGAATGTGCTTAATGGAATCGGCTAATTCTTTGAACTCCTCTATTGTTAGCTCCCTCAAGAAAGCATATTTCAAATCCACCAGGTATTGCATTTGGAGGCTAGTAGTGAGATGTTGGGGCCTGGAAGGTATCTGTCCTAACTCTTCACAGCATGTAATTCTTAGCTTTTTCAAGGCAATACATTGCTCCATTATCCCCCCTCGCATTCTTCAATTCCCTCAATCAAGAAGGCTTGAAACCTTGAGTCTTGGATCTGCTCCTGCCAGACAGACAAAACTCTTCTCCATCAAAGGCTCGCTCATGAAAGAATTCTGCTAGATTGAGCAGTGATTGAAGGGCTATGAGGGGTTGTCCCTCAATCTAGACCACCTCAAACCTTTTCTAGCATGGTGATAAACCAGATGGTGGTGTAGGCGTTGGAGCTTGAGAATCTCAATTGGCAATTCACAAACAAAGGTGCCCTTAAGATTCAAAGAGATTTGGGAAGATGCTTCATCTTTGTATTCTCCAAGCTCAGATATCTTGAGTGGAACAAACTGGTCAGAGCATTGGGAAAGCTATCCATGGAGATGTTTTCACGATCCACCACCTTAAACAACCTTAAGCTGGCAGAAGATGTGATTGCAGAGGCAATAGATAGTCCATCCACCCCAAAAGCAAACAAAGAGTGAAAATGAGACTGAATGTCAGACCATTACTGAGGCTGGCTGGTAGCTCGGTTTTTGGGTCTGCTACTGGCTTCACTGACATGTTGGTCAAGCACATCCCTTTGGCCACGACAACTGCAGTTAGGAAGATAGAGCACATGTACACAGGGCCTCCAGACTCGTTAATTGTCGAGGTTATGAAAGATTGTGATCCTTCCAGCCTGTGCATGGTTAATGTGATTAAGATTTTCCAAAAGTCTGATTGTAGCTTCTTAGACGCTTTTGGAAAAGTTTGCTTTAACCCAAGTTGTGGGTTTATCAACCTCAGTGCCGTAGTCCTAACAGATTCCTGGGTTCTTATTAATGGTGAGGATGCTGCAATCACCAAGACCATGACCCTTCATCCCCTGGATTTGGATGAAGCAGTGTAAATCTTACCACCTCTTTGCTTCAACACTCTGCCTGTCTTCAAGATGGTAACCAAACCATTGCATCCTAGCGAGTTGCCAAAATGGTGGAAGGTCTTAGTAAGAGTTACCCTTTGGTCATTAACAAAGGTGAGGAGTCAGGGGAACACGACATTAAGGACAGGATATTTATTTGGATTCTATCATGGAGGACCTTAGAGAGCTCTAGTCTGCAGAAGAAGTCAAGGAACCCTCTTATACTTCATGCCATCCATTTTAACTGCTTGAAGGAAGAGTATGGTTTTTGTTGTCATGCTTATAGGAATTGGGATATTGTTTCAAGCTCTGGCTCTCCATATGTTCGATCTGCTCTCCCTTTGCTCTGTTTTATCGAGTCCATCTGTGCTGATTTGCTCACTGTCGATACTAATCTGCTGTGTGCTGTTAAATGGTGCTGTCGATACTAATCTGCTGTGTTGTTCAGCTGGGTGCTGTTAAATGGTGCCACAGCTCTGCTGCTCCATGATGTCATGTGTCCTTAGTGCTAATGATGTTTACAGCCCTTTTTGCTGTTAGGCTGAGATTCAAGAGGTGCCATGCTTCCATGACTTTAGATGAATGTTGAATCTGGACAATTGGGTTGCTTTTCTAAACTTGCATTTCTTCTGTACAGGTCTGGCCCACCCAATGAGCATACTAGCCTGATTGTTAGTCCATGGTATCTACATGGTTGGTCCCGCCCAATGAGGTAACTGCCACATTGGAGCATGTGTAGAACGTTTGGGATCTTGCAAGTGCCACTACCTACATGCTTGATAGTGAGTTCCTTGAAGTGAAACTAGCATGGTGCTATTTGTGTGACTGTTCCCCTCTTTGTTGACACTTTCTTATACATATTTGATAACTAAATTATTACATGTTCTTGTGCTTAGATTCCAGTGGGGTGCCTGAGAAGGACCCCTTTGCATTGAACCCATCAGAATTGTGAAATTCAAAATTCTCAATGCAGGTGATCAGATCCTCATGGCAACCCGCAGCTAAAGGAACCAGAATTCTATGTAGTGGTGGCATTTCATGCCTTTACTAGTAAAAGAGCAATAAGACATGGCATGTGACAGCTGATGTTCCGAAGCCAGGCACCCCTGAGTATATTGTTAAGGTACAGCAATCCTTCAAGTATATGATCTTAATGTTAAAAAATTTCACAATTATTCAAATTCATCTTATCTCCCATTTATTTATTTATTATTTATTATTTTTTATTTTTGGCTATCACCCAAATTCCTGAGATCTCTTTCTTTGAAATTTCAGGCAATTTTACTGGTGATAGAATTGTTAGGTTCTGATATGGACATGCAATACCATACTCAGGGGCTGGCATTTTGCCTCTCGGTGTTTGATCACTTGGCCATTGTTCCTGGCGGCCCCCTAGACAAAAGCATGGTCCTCTGGCTTATCTAACCTGCCCCCATCCAACACCTTGCTCGCGAGTTCATGGTAAAAGAAAGGCGTCAGAAGGTGAGTCTTTGTAAAATTTCTTTTTAAGGCCAGCAAATGCAGATCTTTGCTTCTTTCTGCATTTCCTATGCACCCAAAGAAGACTTCAACGGATGGTGAGCGATGATTGTTGTGTTGTTTTTAATGATCGCAGGGTATGAGGGAGAATGTAAGCATGAACAAGTTCTTTGATGAGGCCATGGTTGCCTACCTCTCCTTGCCTAAGAAATAGGGAAACATCTTCCCCTCTGCTTTTTTTTCCCCTTGGTGTTTAGAGCTAGGGATATAAATGCAAATGACTAGTGTATATTGAAATGTCTGTTGGGTTTTGCACTGTGAGAGAATTCTCTTTGGATGAGTTTCTAGCAATTACTGCAGTACTCAATTGCTGGAAGTTCAGCAGATCCAAAAAGCTTATAATTATCTGATTCTTGTAATCATACAAGAACTGCTTGCTTTCATTTGAACAGAAAGCCAATTGCTGCATATATATGATAACAGCAATTGCTGTTATTTCTACGAGAATGTTTTATGAATTCCTACTGTGGTAGCATTACAAGACATGTTAACTCAACTTTACCACTTAGTTGACTTGACACCAACCAGCGTGGACTCAAATCACGTCATCGAGTTGACTTGATGCAACTCGAACTGAGTCACCTGGTTTGGTATGTAAAACATAAGATGAAGGAATTGAACTATCGACCTCTAGGTTGTGCTGAGGTGATCTTAGCTAGTGCCCTATTCAATGATCTCTTGACAATTTCTGTCCTTGTATTTTTCTTATCCTTCAATAACTATTATAATTATCTATTAGTAATTATGGAAATTTCAGTTTTTAATTATTAAATATTGATTTGAGTCAGGTTGAGTCTTCAAGCTCAGCAGGAACTTCCTGCAGGTGGGGGCACAGGCAATTAGCATCCTTATGTAATTGGAATATACCCATCCTATGGTGTTTTATTATTATTTTTTTTTTCAAAGCATTTCATGTGGTTTAGATGGAGTGTGTATAGCTAGAGCAACTTCCATTAATGTAACATGTTGAGGGCTTCTATGTTCAAGGTACTCTTAAGATGTCCCAGAAGTGCAAAACATGAGAGGCAACAGGACCCTCCACCCACCCATAATCGTTGTCTCAAGTCTCAATGCTTGGTAGGTCCAAGCATACGAGGATTACACCATATGACTAAGTAGGATGGCATGTTAACCCATAACATGCATAAGTAGCTTCCAGCAGCTAGCATTGTCCATTGCTGATGATCCAATGGCTAGACTTGATGCAGTTTGTTCAAAACTATTGATCTATGATGGCCCATTAAAAAAAAAAATAATGCTTGCACTTTTATTATTAAAGAATAATACTTTAAGCGATATTGAAGCATAAGATGTAAAGCAGGAAAGTTGGAGAAGATTTGCGACACAGACCAAGCCTTTAACGCAGCAATTCATCTTTAAAAGCCCTTCTTTCGATAGAGTGGGCTTAGGCCAGTTCGACCAGTTGAGAGAGGCCAGGGGCTAGTTGCTTCTCTCTTGCGGGCTGTGGTTTCCCTTTTGCGTGGAAGGGCCTGTAGCCCAGCTGGTTGAGTCCGAGTTTATCAACAACCAGCTGGTCTCAGATTTGAGACACACCAGCAGCACCTTTGGGTGCTTTCGGTCGGGCTGGGCCGGGTCGTGATTGGGTCGGGTTATGTTCGGGTTTGGGTGTTTGGGCCGGGTAGTGTGGGATATGTTTGCGTTCGGGTGTTTGGGCCGGTCGTGTTCAAATTGTTTTAAATTGTTTTCAGTTGGTTTTATGAATGGTATTCATGGCATATAAGCATCACTACTGTCGATTCTAGAAGTTTCAACGGTGAGAATTTCCCTACCCACCTTTTCATTTAGCGCGGCCTACTTGAGTCTTGGATCGGTTTATTTTTAGTAGTCTCCTAAAATGATCTCACAAAGAAGATGGACCGGTGGATTTCTCAAAAACATTAAGGTAGCCCTACCAAGGTTCCCGCGCAAGGACTTCCTGGACAAGGCTTTCACAGGGAATCCGCGTCCCATAAATCTAGAGGTGGCCAGGCAATGGGTCGGTTCGGGTTGTTTCCACCTCAACCCTAACCCAACCCAAATTGAATTTGGGTTGGATTTTCCTAACCCTAACCCAACCCAAATTAAAGTGGGTCAGGTCAGGTCGGGTCAGGTTGACCCACATTTTAATGATCAACTAACTAATTTGTAGATTAAACTAAATGCATATGACACTAGCATTCAATTGAAAACCAAATATATATATATATATACACACACACACACACTATGAGGTCGACGTCATGAGAAGTTCTGGTGAGGTCGAACTGTGTGGGCCCCACCGTGACATGTATTGGACATCCACACCTTGCATTTGGTGGGTCCCCACTAGGTCATGGGATAACCTAAAAATCAGCAAAACCCAAAACTCTAGTGGGCCATACCATCTAAAATAGTGTGAAATCATGCTTAAACATCTAAAATCACTTGTCGGGGGATACCTGAGTTCTGGATGGGGCTGAAACTTGATGGGACTGCTCATACAAGTGGGACACACATAATGAATGGGCTGGATTTCAGAACCACAACTCAGTGGGCCCTATAAATGATCATGATGGTTTCAATGGGCGAGTAACCACTCTACACTGTTGGTGCATCCGACTAATGGGGTTGATGTCCGTTACACATCACAGTGGGGCCCACACAGCTCCACCTCATGGGAACTTCCCATGAGGTGGAGCTGTGTGGGCCCCACCATGATGTGTGTCAAACATCTACCCCATCAGTTAGATGCACCATTTCATGGTGGGCCACGGGCATAAAAATCACATCAATCCATGACTTAGATGGGCCATACCATAGATAAAAGTTGAGAGGGTAATCCGCACATTAAAACCTTCATGACCGTTTATTTAGCCCACTGAGACGTGGTTCGCAAATCCAGCCCATCCATTGTATGTGTCCCACTTGGATGAGGGGTCAGACCAAGTTTCAATGCCATCCAAAACTTAGGTGGGCCCCACCAAGTGGTTTTAGATGTTTTAGGCATTTTTTCACATGATTTTAGATGGTATGGTCCACCTGAGTTCGTATATGGCTGATTTTTGGGATATCCCATGACCTAAAGGGGCACCCATCAAATGCACAGTGTTGATGTCTGACATGTGGGGCCCACACAGCTCTTCCCATGAGGTCGACCTCATAGTACCACTTCCCTATATATATATATATATATATATATATATATATATATATAAACTGAGGTTTTTTTTATAGAGTATTTCTACTACACAAATTTTGAAAGAGAAAAATAAATGGATAGAATGGAGTACAAATATAAAGCATAAATCTTTAAGCATCAATGTAGTTAAGTAATGGGATGATGCTTTAGATATGTTAATCAAGTTTATTGAATTGACAGATATGTGGACCATTCTCAACAAGGTGTGTGAGATGAAAAAAAAAACTATGTATCATTTAACTAATAAGAAAATCAGTATATGATAGTCTTAGGGCCCACCATAATGTTGGGTCGATTCGGGTTGGGTTGGGTCAGGTCAGGTCGGGTCACCTTTAACCCTAACCCAACCCATAAAAATTCGGGTCGGATCAGGTCGGGTCAACCCAAAAATTGAATTCGGGTCAAATTTTCCAACTCTAAACTAGAAAAATCTGAGTCGGGTCAGGTTGAATTTTTCCAGGTCTACATAAATCCACCTGGCCCATCCGTTTTTCCAGCTCATGTTAGGACTATTACCCAACAATGAGGCAGATCTAAAACTCAAGTGGGCCGCATCACAGGCATAGTAATGATTGAATGTCCACCATTGAAACCACCCTACAGTCAACTATTATGTTTATGTGCCATCCACACCGCTCATAAGGTTATTCATCATGGGATGAACTGAAAATCTACATCCATTTTTTCCAGGTCATTTTTGGACATTAGCCCAAATTTGAGTCAGATCCAAAAATTAAGTGGGCTGTACGATAAGAAACTGTGATAATTGAACATCAAGAAGTTTTTGGATCAGGTTAACCTTTTGGTTTTCAGTTCATCATGGTGGGCTCCACCCAACTTCTGTAGTAGGATCCCCGTCTGGTTTTATTGAGGGTTGGATCTTGGGCCACACTATCTTCTACTTTGCCAATGGACCCGGATGGGGTACCACCCCTTCTGAGGACTTTATCGACACCGTCCACCCATTTTTTCAGGTCACAGAACTAGTTGAGCCAGAAAGTGAGGCAGATCCAACAGTTGATTTGAGGACTACTCCTCCTTCATATTAGGTGTCCGACCGTATGGGTGGTCACAAGCTCAAGAGTCATTCTTAATAATACGGGTCCCAATCTTGGAACGCACACGATGTTTAAACACACGGAAGGCAGTGGGGATTGAATACACTACCGTTGAAACTTTCCTAGTGTCAACCGTGAGGCTTACTTTCCATCTTACCTGTTCATAAAATCACACATACTTGGATGAACTTAAAAGACAATTATCAACTTAATCAAGCCTTCTGTGGCCCAAAAAGTTTTCAACGGTAGCATCAATTCCAACTGTTTTCAGTGGTGTGGTCCACTTTAGCTTTGGTCCTGCATTGTTTTTGGGCTAGTGCGTTACAAGGATCTGAAAAAAATGGATGGACGGTTTAGATCTAAGAAATATATCATCGCAGGGCCCACATAAATTTCACAAGTAAAGAAATTTCATTCCTTGCCTTGTGGTGCAGGGGAGCGGATTAGGTAAGACCCAGGTGGATCTGTTATAAGGATCTGTCTCATTTCTGTGCTTGAGCCTTAAAATCAGATGGAAAAATGGATTCACGGCGTGGATAAAACATTATGGTGGGGCCCACAGAGAAGTGAAACCACCCCCTTATGCTAAACCCACTGGTCCTACAAAATGTTTTCAATGGTTAATCCCCACTGTTTCCTGTGATGTGGTCCACTAGAGCTTTTGATCTACCTCATTTTTGGATCATGCCCTAAAATGATCTGGCAAAATGGATGGACGGTGTAGATATAATAAGTACCTGCCTTGGTGTTGTGCTCTACACTACCAATCCGTGTCCCCAAATTTCAGCCAGGCCGTCTGCATGGTGGGTCCCACCTAATGTGTAGCTCGGATCCAGTGGTTGACATCCCCACATTTTAGAGAGAGTGGAAAAGTCCAAACTTCGTGAAAAATAATTGCCGGTCAGTCCGATTTTTCTGTTAGTGAGAAGTGTCTATTAGCTGGGCCTGCGCACATAGACCTCAATATTCAACGTGGGTTGGACCCAACGCCCAAATCTAATCCTGTCCGGCGATGCTGAGAATATGATCGACTATTTACTTTTACTTTATTATTTCCTAACCCATTCAAAGTACACAAATATGACCAATTTTGGTCTATGGCCCACCCACAATTGGACCCTTCATCAAACTAAGAAATTGGGAGGAATGTGGCTTAAAATAAGTTCGCATTCAGCTCATTTTTCCATAAAAATTAATTCGGAATTTTCAAAATTCTACTGTAAATGGAATTTCCACAAATCATGAAAAAAAAAAAAAAAAAAAATAGTTGTTGGGGATATAAAAGTTCTTTCTTTTTACGACTTCTGAAAATTCTATTAACCCCAAACTCACACTATTTTCCAATGCTCTGAAAATAGCCACGAATCAAACACAACTTGAAATAAGGTTCTTCTTATGTAATTGGAAGATACTTATCTCATGGTTTTTTAATTAGTTTATTTTCCCAGGCCATTTGCTGAGTTTAGATGTGAGAGTGCCTATCGAGAGCAACTTGATCCACTAATGTACCTTGTAAAGGGCTTCAAGAGTTTGGTTCTCCACCTCTCTTTTTAATGCACTCTTAAGATGCCCAAGAAGTGCAAAAGATGAGGTCTAGGAGGACCAAGACTTCCATATACATAGGCGTGTTCAGAAGAACTCTAAACTCGCCTATAACCTCAAGATATAACCAGGTAGGTGATAGCTGCAGCTGCCTATCACCTACAGGGCTAACGTTTTCCTTCCACTCATGCAGAAAATAACAGGAAAGGTAACGGGCTGGAAATCCAAGCTTCTTAACGCAGCGAGTAAAATGACTCTCATCAAACATGTCCTTTCAAGCTATCCACTTCACATTTTCTCGGCTTTCAACATTCCCAAAGCCATATGCTCTAAAATGGAAAAGGAATTAATTCGCTGATTTCTTCTGGGGCTCTTCAGAAGGAGGGAAAAAGAGACTTTTGGTGTCTTGGAAAAAGATTTGTGTGCCCTATTAAGAAGGTGAGCTGGGTATTCGCATAATTGTGGATGTTATGCAATCTTTTCGAGTGAAGATGAGTTGGGATCTGCTTGCAGGAAAGTCTCTCTGGGCGTGTTTCTTCTCAGCAAACTATCTGAATAGTTTTTTTAAGCCTAATGGCAAAATCCCAACGAATTGTTCATGCCTGTGGAAAAAAATCAGTAAAAATATCCTATTTACAATGCACAACTCGAGATGGATGGTGGGAGTAGGACAAATCAGCTTCTGGTGGCAGAATTAGACGGGAAGAGGTATGTTGGCAGCGGCTATGACGAATCCGATTCCAATAAATCTCTTGGGAGGTAGCGTGAAGGATTTTTGTATTCAACCAAGTAGTTGGGATTTCTTAGCCATCTCAGGAGTCTTGCCTTCAGAAATGTTACAGGCCATCAGAGAGAGCAATATTGTCGTTTCTAACAGAGCAGATTATTTAATTTGGACGACGACGTCGAATGGTAATTTCACTCTGAAATCAGCCTGGTTCGGACAACCGGTCATAAACTACCTTGGAAAATTTGGATATGGAACAAGTTTACCCCGCCAAAAATAGCAATATTCCTGTGGAAAATCATGCATAGAGGGGTTCCGGTTGACGCTTCGGTTCAGAGGTTTGGGGTTCACTTAGCATCGAAGTGCAATTGTTGCAGCGTCACATCCAACTATCACCTCTTTTCTGATAACCAGGAAAATCGATTGACTAGTTTTGTTCGGTATGATGATCAGGAGACATCGAACCTATTCACTGACAACTCGCTCGGAGGACATACTCAGCTGCGTGACAGATCAGGGGAAGGACCAATAAAGGAAGTTGCATACCAAGCTCGCTCAACAGAGGAAATTACTTCCCCTCGGAGGGAATGCTCTCCCAAAACAGTGTTTCATTGTCTAAGTAGAAGAAATGATCTGAATGAAGGCAAGCCTCTAGAAATCAGTCTCCAAGGAAATGGGGTTCCTCAGGAAGTGTTCCTTGGGTCCAGTACAGCAGCAGGCAATGCCGATCATCTCCATGTAGATTGTCCCTGTCAACAGGATCAAAATCGTACAAGGCATCCTCTCAAACAAAATTTCTGTACAGTAGCGTTAGCTTCTCTGCACCCTAACCAGCATAACATTAGGCTGGAGGAGGAGCAGAACTCAATCAGAGATGATCAAACTCTAAGAAGCATCCAACGGTCGTTACAAAGACAGAAATGTGTCTGTGCTATTGTTGGTAATGGTCCAAATATTTCACCAGAAATTTATCATTCTGAAGTTTCTAAGCAGCAAATTTTTTAGCGCCCCAGCCAACAAAGATGGAGGTAGCCCGGCAGCTCAGCCAATTGGTAATCAGGTCTGATTTGGCAGAAAAACGTTCTGAATAGAACCAGTATGCAACAACACCTCAACCAGCTGAGATTCAAATAGCTGAGAAGTTAAACCAATTGAGAATCAATATTGCAGTTCAGCAGGACACACCACCACGCCATAACCAAAATGAGGACATTGATTAGCCTTTTTTGCAGTTTCAGTGTTCTAACCCAGTTCCTGCAAACCACGTTCAGTTGCATCATCATGTAGAAGACCTCAACCACCTGTTTTGCAATGGAAAATTGGCCTCCCAGGTATGGGTTCATTTCTCGCGCCTTTTTGATATGGATGTCCAACCTCATCAATCCAAAGTCTAGAAAATCATTCTTTGGACGACCAAGGTGAGTACTTCTTCAAGATTTTTATATATGAGGGGTTTAACCCTGGCCTTTATTGCATGGGAGATTTGGCTAGGGAGAAATGTTTGTAGGTTTGATGGGAAGAGTGTCTCTGCCAAAGTAATCATCAACAGGATAACTAGATGGTTGTGAGAGTTGGGCATGAGATTACCAGATAAAGGAAAGGAATCCCTCTCAGACGGGTTGACACTTCAGACCCTAGGCTTGGCAGAATTAGTCCACGGGAGGAAGTGAGATGCCGAATAATCTAGTGGTTTAGGCCTTAGCAAGGGTGGCTAAAGCTAAATGTAGATGGATCCTCTAGAGGCAACCCAGGCGAAGATAGAGGCAGGGGGATTTGTAGGAATCACGGGCATAACTGGTGTGGTTCCTAACAACTCTGCAGAAGCTCAGGTTCTTGTTGATGGTTTGGAGATCTGTAGGCATATGGGGTTATTGAACATCATTGTAGAGACCGACTCTAGCATCATTGCGGAAGCAGCCTCTAACCCCCGAGTGGCTGGTTCTTGGAATATTTGGTACCGCTTATGGCTCATTCAGCCCCTTTGACAAAAAGTTCAAGCTAGGATTACTCACATTTTGCAGGAAGGAAATGATGTTGCGGATGCCTTTGTTAGAGTTCCTTGATATACATTGATACGCCATCCTCTAACAGCTCAAGCTTTTAGAGAAAGTGGTGATTTGACATGGTATCAAAGCGAAAGGTGATGCAGGGGCATGTGATGATCTAACCCTAGATGCATGTATATCAAGTTGGAAGATATTCAAATAATAAAATTACGAAACTAACTACTTTCAATCAAAGGAAACTAACAAATCTCAACACGAAGATGAAATCCGTCTGTCCGGATCATGCCCCTTTGCATAAAACCATGTAAAATCGTAAAACAGGGAGGATCTAGGGATATGAGGATATCCCAGATCTAGCATAGACCAGTCCACAGTCAAGTTTGGATCCGGTTATCGTGGCTAGGCATCCCTCTTTTCGATCGTACCAAAAAAGAGGGGGGGGGGGGGGGGGGGGGGGGGTTTCAGAAAGGACGAGGGATGTCGAAAAACAATGGGTTATCATGAAGTACGAATTAGGAACCAAAAGAAGCTTACCTTTCCTCGCACCTTGAAGAAAGAGAGAAGAGAAAACGGAAACTCCGGGGTGGAATCCTCAACACCCGAGGGCCAATCCTGAAACCCTAATCTCTCAACAAAGAGGAAGAAACTCACGAATTTTCTATTCATTCAATAATTTCGAAATAGGGTTCTCACAGTATATATAAGCTACGAAAATAAAAAAAAGTGCACTAAAGTGCCTGAAAACCAAACAAATAACATAAAAACGTCTAAAGTAAATAACGACACTAAAGCGCTTAGAAACAAGGAAATAAATAGAAAAGCGCCTAAATATAAATCTGCTCTATGGTCCAGCGGTCATGATGCTCCTGCGCGATCCTGCATCTCGCGTACTCGTAACGCGTCAGAAAATGGGCTCAATGGGCCCGACGTCCATCCACATCAACTCGTCTACTCCAACACTCGATCTGCGACGTCACCTCCTCTAGTACACTCTAAAGGGTGCACCACTGATGTCCGCATCAAAAGGTCCTGTGTTCAAATCCCGGAAGTAGCAAAAATATGCCACCGGTAATATATTCTCCCACGGGGGGCTGTTTTATGGTGTGAGTTGTGATTGTCCCTCCACCTGGGTTCCCTCCACCCTTGCCCAATATGTTCCCGTGCGGAGTTCCACCCCGCACGTGCGGGGGAGTGTTAGAGTTCCTTGATATACATTGATTTGCCATCCTCTAACAGCTCGAGCTTTTAGAGAAAGTGGTGATTTGACAGCCTTAGCCTGTGTGGGCAAAGGCAATACTATAGTAGAGAGGATACCCCCTCTGCTGTATGGGGTTTGATTACCTTAGATAATGTCGGTTTGGGAGTGATTAGTAAGGTCTAATTTGTGTTTGGTTTTCATTTTGTGCTTTTGTTTCTTTTGAGTCGTTTACGATAGGTCAGGTGACTGATATTTTTGTGGCGCCCACTCAAAAGTTCTTCAGTGTAAATTTTGATGTTTTTTGAATTAAAAACAATAGGGTGGGTCTGGGTACCATTAGAGTGTACTGAGGTCCTGGGTAGTGTGGGGGTATAAAATAGGCGGGCCAAGTCCTTTTTGCTGCTGTGGGCCTGCCTGAATGTCTGTGTACAGTTGTTCTCCTGCTCAATATAATGGTTCCTTATCTTAAAAAATAAAAATAAAAATAATAAAGAAAGATAGAAAGAAAGTTGAAGGTTTGCCAGCCCATTTCGTGCAAGATATGATTGCATCATAAGTATGCTCCAATGACATTGCTCATTGCTAATTATCCAATGGCTAAATTTGAACTAGTTTGATCAACACTGTGATCTATGATGACCCATCAAATAAATAAAAAAATCCTTACATTTTATTATTAAAGAACAATTCCTCATCGTCAAAAGAGTCCAATAAGCAGTTTCTACTGTCATCAGAATTAAGAAATATGTAGAGCCAAAACAAGTAAATTGATGAGAATTTAGATACATAATTATCACGCAAGAATTCAGAAAATTGGAGAGTATTTGCAACAAGGACCAAGCCTATGATGTGCACACCTGCATCTATTCTCTTTTCAGCTACAGAAAAGAAATGGTTTTGCTGCTTTTTTTTTTTTTTCCAAAGCTACAGAAATGTACATACGGACAGACTCCACAAAAAGGACAGGGTACCGCCTATCATATGCACCTGAGAAGAGAAAAAGCAAAACAGCAACACCCTCAAAGAAGACCCAGGCCCAAACCAAGATGGTTTTGCTGCCTGCGACATGGTGACACCAACCTGATTGATAGGATGCCTGTTGGACATATGAGCATTTGATATGGAAGATAAAACAATGAGGATGATCATTATATATATATATATATATATATATATATATATATATATATATATATATATATATATATATATTCTGTATTGCGTTAGTCATGCAACTCACACACCCAGTTAATCACACAAAGCGCCCACTGGGGCTGTTAGCATGTCCCGAACCTGAGACCTGCACTGGAGAGGCCGTGGCATGTCAACCAGCCTGGATAACAGGCTTTGGATATATAATTAAGCAAGACTAAGGAAAATTGTGGAGAAATAATTGCGATGTAATATGAAGATTATAAAAGAGTGTAATTCCTGTCTGCAATGCGGACTAAGCTTTCAATGTGCGCACTGTAATTCCTGCATGGGCCTGTGTAGAGATAAATCTGGCTGAAACTTTTGCTATGCAAATCATAGTAATACAACCTGGATTTCTTAAGCTGCAATAAGATCTTCCCATTCCGAATGCAAATGGGAACAGCAATCTTGTCATGAATGGGCCTCAAGTCGATTCTATACATTTTCACCCAGACATGCTTGGTGTCATCTTTTAAAAACCATAAACCTATTTGCTCAACATCAAAATCTTCGTGGCCCACTGTGCAGAGGTCGCCATCCATCTCAGCCAGCGCAAAATCAGACTTTCGATGAGGAATTATTCCAAATTTCTCATCCCCAACAGAGAATGAAAGCAAAACATGAGATTCATGCTCACTGGAATTGGCCATCCAATACATGGTCTCCTTCACAAACACAGAAATATGCATCCCACTGTAGAAGTCGCCCCAACTTACAATCGATGAAATGACGCCCTCGCCCCTGACCTGTCTTCATGACATAGCGGCCACTGCATCCAGGACCTAGCTAGAGACGGACAGTCCTGTTAGGTTCTTTGTGAGGCCCACTGCCATATTTATGTTTTATGATTTTGAAAGATTATTTTAGGACGAGCAGAAAAAAAGGAAAATTGAAAGCTCAAATGGAACACAACTGAAAACGACTTTACACTTTCTCAGGGTCTATGTGAGCATAAGAACAGGTTGGATACGGAATAGATATCGAGGAAGGCCTTAGGAAGTTTTCAACCGGAGTTCAATCCCTGCTGTTTCTTATGATTTGGTCCACTTGTGCCTTCGATCTGCTTAAAGGTGGTTTGACTAGTGACACTTTCACTGGCCGTTAAGCTCTAGCTGGGTCCTGATGGGGTTAGTGCCCAATCTGCACCCATCCATCCGCAAGGTTTGTCCAACCTTCTCCATATGTTTTTCCAAAAATCAATCTGGTCCACTTAGAAAGTTTCCCAGAGCCTTACTTGCGTTTTTGAAGATGTGGCCCACCTGAACAGTGGATCAACCTGGAGCTGCCTTTCTGATTCTCAGTGTTTTTTTTTTTTAATGACATGGAAAAATGAATGGACAGCGTGGATAAGATCCATACATCACGGTGGCCTCAGAGCCCTAGCCTGTTCCAAGCTCGGGACTGGCAGGGGAAGTACCTAATTCGCGCCCCCTGGAGCCTTTTCATTGGACCACGTCACACTGCATGACGTCAGTGTGGCCAGGTTGCACTGAGGATGTGACATGGTTGCAGACCTATGTGATGATGTGGACCAATGAAAAGGCTCCAAGCAGGGTTTTCCTGCTTGGAGCCAACAGAGGATCCGGACTCGCTGATGGACAGTGCTCTGTGGGTCCCACCAAGATGTGTTTTATGCACTTGGTTCATCCATTTTGTCAGCTCATTTGAAGACATGAGTCCAAAAATGTAGATCCAAATCTCAGTGGACCACACTACAGGCAACAGTGATGATTGAATGCCCACCATTAAAAACTTCTTTGGGACCTTGAAACTTTTGGATCAACCTGATTTTTTTGTTTTCACTTCGTCCAAGTTTGTGTGACCTAATCAACAGGTTAGATGGAAAATAAATATTACAGTGAGCCTTAGAAAGCTTTTAATCGTAGGTGTTCAATCACCGCTATTTTTCTCGTGGTGTGGTCCACCTGAGATTTAGATTTGTTTCATTTTTGGGCTCATGCATTATTCGACACCATTGTTAAAGGCCTCAAAATCGATGCCTGTGGAATGTCCATCCTTCGCTACAAGGTTGAATCCCCCACGAACGTTATGCCAGGGGAAAAGCCTTCTTGTTGCTTAGGGGACTGCTTCCCTGTCTGATCCTCTGGGAATTATGGGTAGCCTTAAACGACACCCAGTTTGAGGGCTCCCAGATGTGTGCTAACAAGGTGACGTCTCAGATGCAACGCTGGAGTTTGCTCCTCAACCCATCCCTTCCAGCTAAAAGGGAGATTCAGCCACCTAGAGCAGCTGCTCTAAAGGAGCTGGTTACTTATCCTTTGCTGCTCTTGAAGAGGAGCTTGAAAGTCATCAGGTGGATTAGAAATCAGGAGGGCAGGGTAATGTTGAATGTGGATGGTTCGGCAAAGGGTAACCTGGGGCCATCGAGTGGAGGTGGTATTTGTAGGAATTGTATGGGAGACCTGCTATTAATTTCCTTTCTCCTCCGACTACGCTTCAGGGTCCAACAACCGTGCAAAGGCAAGGGCAGTGGCCAAAGGCTTGTCCTTGTGCGTGAACTTGGGGCTCCCTAAGGTGGAGGTGGTCAGCAATTCCAAGATCGTGGTGGACTTTCTATGGAAGCCGAAGCCTGGGTTATGGTCATTGTGGTATTGACGGATGAGGATTGAAGCTGAAAGGCATAAGATTCAGCCGAAGATTTCTTATTCGTTGCGAGAAGCAAACCAGGCTGCGGATAGCCTTGCAAAGTGGGGGAGTATCTGTTGAGAAATTTCTGATCTTTAAAAATAAATAAATTGGAAAATCTGAGAATAAGGACAGGCTGAAGCACGTGAAAAACACGCTGTCCTTAAAGCGTAATTCGCTCCTACTCAAATTATTTTGAGTCTGCTGATAGGTTGCAGGCGGATTGCTTCCAGGATACGACGAGCCTTATGTGGTTCTGCGTTCAGCAAAAACGAAGGAACCACTATGGAACTCAGTAACAAACTCTGGCAGATAAAGAGAAGAAATAGAGAAAAGAATGTAAGTCTTCTTCTGGCAGCAGCAGACCACTACACTGGTCTAAGTGGCTTGGTTTATTTCAACCAAACCGAGAGGTTAAGAGACTAAAATGAGTGCTAGTTCAGTATTCGAGATTGTGATTGCTGTTGTTGTGTTGGAATGAACCAGACCTGTCCGGTTTATATAGGCAAGGGTGGCTGGCAGTTTTGGTCCAGAGCCATAATGGCACTAGCTGTTTTCTGGCTGTTGTGAGAAACTAGCCGTTTCTGACTGTTATGCATGTGGGAGTTATGCACCTGTATGCTGACCGTTTAGACTCAATGGCTAGCCGTTTCTGACTGTTGGGCTAGCCACATGCAGCTGTTACTGCATGGTCTGGACCGTTACTGCATGAGCAGTTACACAGGTCCCTCTAATTAGCCCTACAGCTCTTTATAAAAAGCAGAGAGGTCTCTCTGTCAGACCTCCCACCCACAGCACCTCCTCTATTCCGAACCCAGCCACTTGACCTATTACCTAGCCTCTGTCGCACCGCGACTCGCACCAGTCTCGCTCCGGTCCGCGAGGTCGCGACCCATCTGCGACACGATGCGCACGTGCGAAGTGCCAAGTGCGCCACTAGTGCCTCTACAGCCACACTGCCTCACGTGCCCACGCCCTCGCACCGAGCCCGAGCCCGAGCCCGTGCTCGTGCCCGTGCCCGTGCACGTGCGCGGTGTTCCAGTGCTTCGCACTGGAACACGCAAGCCACCATTCTTCCTCTCTTCCACCATAAATAAGTAAGGTGCACAACACCCTACTTATAAAGAGGTAAAAAATCTTTCTCCCATCCGATATGGGACAAAAAACAAAACTCCTTTTTTTCTTTTAAAATTATTTTCAAAACAAACTTTTTCAACAATCCCCCACTTGTTTTAAAATAATTTAAAGCATAAAAACGATGTCTGCCAGAGTATAAAAGATTATATGCATAAAGAAAGATATCTTTCGATTTGAATCCTTCCTTAGTGTAAGTATTTCAAAGACCCATCGAAATTACTGGTAACCGCAGCTTTGAACCAGTTATTTTTAGATAACAGGACCGAAAATACCACACACATACTTTCTAAGTGTTATTTGAGTTCCCACAATTCTTGCTCAGCACATTTAATGGCCTTGTGCTTACCCTGTTTCATGAACGATCCCGAGAAAACTCTCATTCTCATGAGAGGCGGCACCACCTCTACGTTCATATAGGTGAAGTCCTTCCAGTGTCTCCGTTACTTTCAGACACTTGTCCTTAAGACTGGACTACATTAAGAGTTTTTGAGACTCAACCCTCTTTCTGTAACGGCCAGCACTATAATCCTGGATGAGGTACATATATATAATTTAGTGCTGAAACTTTTCACGTATCAGTGACTTGTTTTTACCCATTGAACCCTTATATAGAGATTTTCTAATTTTAGGTTGGGTTTCCATCACTGGTGAAATCTTTTGAAAAGAGTTTCAACCCCATCCCTCTGGATGTTGTCCTTACTACCTCTCTCGTTAGAGGTTTAGTGAAAGGATCAGCTAAGTTATTACTTGACTTTACATAAGATATTGCAATGATTCCATCTTAAATCAGTTGTCTTACATAGTCATGTCTCAGACTTATATGTATGGATTTCCCATTATACGTGCCGCTGTAGGCTCTAGCTAATGTGGCTTCACTATCGCAATGTAGCGAAACAGCCGGTATCGGCTTCGCATAGAATGGAATTTCTAAAAGAAGATCCCTAAGCCACTCAGCCTCTTTACCTATTGCAGCAAGGGCTATGAACTCAGACTCCATAGTTGAGTGAGTTATGCAGGTTTGTTTCTTGGATCCCCAAGATACAGCTGCACCTCCTAAGGTGAAAACCCATCCAGTAGTGGATTTGTTGTCACCTGCACTCGATATCCAACTTGCATCGGTATATCCTTCCAGTACAGCTGAAAATTCTGAGTAAAATAACCCTAAGTCTTTGGTTGCTTTTAAATAATCAAGTACCCTTCCTATTGCCTTCCAGTGTTTTACATTGGGATTACTAGTAAACCTACTTAGTTTACTCACAGCATATGCGATGTCTGGTCTAGTGCATTGCATTGCATACATTAGACTTCCTATAATACTCGCATACTCTAATTGTGCAACTGTTTTTCCAGTATTTTCATTTAACTTGATACTTGGATCAAATGGGGTTTTCGCTTCTTTAATATTCAGGTGTTTAAACTTGTTTATTATTTTCTCAATATAATGAGATTGGCATAGCGCATAACCCCCACTATGAGTTTTAACTTTAATACCTAGAATGGTATCAACTTGTCCAAGATCCTTCATTTTAAATACGGAAGACAGAAACTTCTTTGTTTCAGTTACACCTTCCATCTTGTTACTTATTATTAACAAGTCATCAACGTATAAACAAATAACAATTATATAGTTACTACTTGTTTTGGAATATATGCATTTGTCTGCTACATTATACATGAAACCATGAGAAAGTATTTTAGAATCAAACTTCTCATGCCACTGTTTAGGTGCTTGTTTTAGTCCATACAATGATTTAATTAGTTTATAGACTTTCTTCTCATTTCCTGGTAGAACGAACCCTTCAGGTTGTTCCATGTATACCTCCTCGTCGAGGTCTCCATTCAGGAAAGCAGTCTTTACATCCATCTGATGTATATACAGCTGATGTATGGATGCTAAAGCAAACATAATTCTAATAGATGTTATTCTTGCCACAGGTGAGTATGTGTCAAAATAATCTATTCCTTCTTTTTGTCTAAATCCTTTAGGTACTAGTCTAGCTTTAAAGGTTTGAATAGTTCCATCAGTGTGATATTTCTTTCTGAATACCCACTTACACCCTATGGGTTTAGAAGCTGGAGGTAGATCCACCAGTTCCCAGGTTTGGTTTGACATAATTGAGTCCATCTCATCATTAATAGCTTCTTTCCAAAAAGCTGAATCTCTAGAAGTTACAGCTTCTCTATAGGTTGTTGGATCATCTTCTATAGTCATAATTATAGGTATCTTCCTAATGACATTCTCTCTATCTCCTTCTACGAGATGAAAAGAGATACGTTGAGAGTCTATCTGTTCAGGATCAAGACTCTTTTCTACTCTTACCCTTTGACTCCTACGTGGTTCTATTGGAGCTTCAACTTCATGTTGAGCTTCTACCATAGGTTTCTCTGTTGGAGTTTGAATTTCATTATCCTTTGACTCTAAGGATAGTGAGTTTTCAAAGAACTCAACGTCTCTAAACTCTATGATGGTATTAGACTCTAAGTCTATGAGTCTATATGCTTTGCTATTTTGTGCATACCCTACAAAGGCGCACTTAATAGCTCTGGATCCTAATTTAGTTCTTTTGGGATCAGGCATTCTACAATATACGAGGCACCCCCACACTTTAAGATATCCTAGATTAGGTTTTCTACCTTTCTGTTAGAACTAGAAAAAAATGAACTCCATAACGGAAACATTTTCCTTGAAATGTTGTGTTTTGTTGCTCTGGGGTTCTGAATAATGGAAACATTCGTGGACAATCACAAAACATTCATAAAAGCACACAAGGAGAGATATCGCAAGGCGAATTTTATTCCAGAGATCCTGAGATCTTGTACATTCCAGGCCGTGATCTGGCACGAGCCCTTAATTACATCGAATGATCGATGACCCTTGATTAAAAGGCAAAAGACTAGTCAGCAGGGACTATGGTCTGAGAGTTTGTGGTCATAGAGACCTGTATTTGTTTTGTTATGGACCGAACCATCTTTGTATTAGTTAGATGTCTATGTCCCATGTTTTGGCCGGAGATCCGGGCTGAGACTATCAGGGTTTATGACTGAGAAGGACGACTCTGGGCCTGCGCCTGTCAATGTATGGACAGGTGACCTCGGGAAGTCCACTCTGCAGTTGTGTATACCTGCGTAGCCCAACCGACGGATGCCGTTTTTAATGGGTAGGGCATCGACTGTTGTGTTGTGGCAGTTCATAACAATTGTTTTGTAGTGAATTGAAACTCTTTAGTATGGTTTATCGTGATAACCATAGTCCTGTTTGTCTAGCTTTTGACTCAAATCGGATCACATCTTTACAGTAGGTACAAATGATGACAGGTTCGCATAGTCCTGGATGTTGGCGACGTCCCTTTCGAGAAGATGTTTCGTTCATCGTGTCGGATCAGATCGAACTTTGAAGATGCGCAATTCTACTCATTTAGAGGTCCTGGAACGTCTATTCGACCATTCCATTGCGTCCGGAACACTCGAAATACCCAAGATGGGCTCAAACGGCACTTGAAAACACTTAAAATTGAGTCCGGTGCGCTCCTGAACATGTTCCGGAATTGGCTGATTTTTCGGGTGCGTGGGAGTCCAACGCACCCTGAAAATACATATCTGAATTATATTGATTTTATGGATGCGTGGGGTAATTTTCAGGTGCGTTGGGGTCCAATGCACCCCAAAAATACAAATCCGCATTTTGCTGATTTTTCGGGTGCGTCGGACCATTTTCGGGTGCGTGGAGGTACAATGCACCCTGAAAATACATGTCCGCTTTTTGTTCGGTTTTTTGGATGCGTCGACCTATTTTTAGGTGCGCAATCGTACTTATGATCTTTTATGATTCGGACCTGCGGTGGTGTTGGCCGGTGTGACCTTCCGATGAAAGATACAGGCGATCGGGAAGAATTCCGGTCACTGGGAAAGTTTTCCGGCTGTCGGAAAGGGATTCCGGCGAGGGTTTCCGGCGGCAAAATTCAGATACTCAGGGGATAATCTCTCTCTCGCTCTCGTAATCTGTACAAATGAATAGTGGGGGGGGGGGGTATTTATACCCGAGAATACCGGACAACGACCAATGAGGACCTGCCACGTATGACGCACCCCAAAAATACCTTGACGCACCCTTAAATGGACGCGTGGGGACTCTGACGCACCCCGAAATGAGATTTTGAGATGTGCTGATTTTATGGGTGCGTCGGACTATTTTCGGGTGCGTTGAGGTACAATGCATCCAAAAAATGCCACGCTGGTCATTCGTGATTTTATGGGTGCGTCGGACAATTTTAGGGTGCGTTGGGGTACAATGCACCCTGAAATTGCTGTTACGTATTTCCTGAATTTACGGACGCGTCGGAGGTATTTTTTGGATGCGTCAAGCTATTTTTCGGATGCGTCAGAGGTGAAATATATCCTAAACCACTTGTTGAATTTTCATGAATTTAAGGGTGCGTCAAGCTGAATAATTGGGTGCGCTTGACGTACTCGTGTTTTGCAAATTTGGGTTTTGCAAAACGGAGGGCCTGTGGGGCCCGTTTCCCGGTGAATCGCCATGCACTGCTTATCATAATTCATGAAGGATGGCCCCGCTTGATTCTGGTCGGTTTCGATTACGGTGATCCGTGGGGTCCACCGGAGAAAATGGCTAAGTACTGGATCCTTTGCAAAGCTGGGTATTTTGGGTGCGTCGGGTAGTGTTTTGTGGAATTTCCTCGAAGCACGTGCCCGATCGATTTGTTTTAGAGGGTACTGACTTTTGGGACCCCAACAGATGCCCCTCCGGTGCGTTGCGATGGACTTACAGCCGTTCATCGCGACGCATCGGATTCCTGGGTCCATACTATAAATAGGTAAGATAGCGTCATTTCACTTCATTCTGGTTTTTCACTGTTCATTTGCTCCGCCGTCGACGCACCCAAATATTCGCCAACGCACCCATTTAATACCGCCAGCGCACCCAAAAAAGGTTTAGCGCACCCCTTTATTCCAACTACTTCGATTTTTTGGGTGCGTCGAGCGTGACGCACCCTGCTAAGGACTTGGTGAAAATCTCATTTTAAGTGCTCAACGCACCCAAGTATTCGAACATGGCTGAATTTTAAGACTTTTAAGGGTGCGTTGAGTTCAACGCACCCCTCGTCACAAGTTGGTAAAACCCTTGAATCTTTTAGGGGTGCGTTGGGTCTGACGCACCCAAATATTTGTGACTTGGTGAAAATGATTAAATTCCGAGGTGCGTTGGACGTGACGCACCTAAGTATTGAACTTAGAGCGATCATAACATTTTTAGGGTGCGTTGGGTCCGACGCACCCATATATTCAGTCAAGACATTTTGGGCATTTCGGGGTGCGTTGGGCCTGACGCACCCAGTTTTCAATACTTGGAATTTTTTTGCAGAACTTGGACTATTTTTAGGGGTGGGTTGGATCCAACGCACCCAATTTCCCGGATTTGGACTTTTTGTTCTTGAGGGCTCTTTCGCGTGTAAATTTGGCCCAATACTGCGCATTATATTCATATTTTGGGTGGGCAAAGCTATTCCTGTGGTGACAGGGATTATCTCTTTTAAAGGATATGGGGCCCCACACTTCTGTCGTAAATTTTCATGTGCCTTCATTGTGATTTGAAAGCTGTGTCGGGTCTCATATATTTTAAATCCTAGGCTATGCCTAACCAAAAATGACACTTTCTGGCAATTATCATGATTAATTTAGGTAGGGTTTAGGGGTACCTGCGCACGCCTCCCCTGACTTTGGTTCTGATGTAAATAATCTTCATATGCTTCTTCTCTTTACTCTCTTTTTTTTTTTGTCGAATTGCTGGGGTTCTCAAATCGAGTTGTTAGTCTTGTTTCTTCCAGCCGATAATGGTTGCGACTCGTGCCTCCCAACGCGCAGCTCGCGACTGCTTGCGACGGCTTTTTGACTCCCTTGGTCATCTGGAAGCTTGGTCATCCCTCCATTCTCGATATGATGAGGTGTCCGAGACTTTATCCAGGCTCGGTGCGGATTCTCGTTCCATACTTCAGGCCATCCGGAATGTTTCGCTCATGGCATCCGTTCTTGAGGAGCATAGGGAAGCTATCCTTGGCTTCATTGGTGACTCTTCGTTCCCAGAAGAGCTGACGCTTCTTGAGGCGGCGGAGCCTCCCTTGGTCGATTCTTTCTTGGCCTTATGGAGCCAGCTTAACTCTCTGAAGAAGGAGAAAAGGGCGAAGAAACAATACTTGGCCTGGCTTGTCCCTCTGGCGGAGGTCGAATTCCCTGATCGTCGCACCAGCATCTGGAGAAGGATCAGAGCGGTCTTGAATGAATATGACGATCTGGCGATCGATGTCTCCATAATGCGGAACTGGGCCAATGCTGAATACGTACACTTCGACCTCGTACAGCTGTGCATCTCCCATCTGATGGACCTAACTTCTAAGGAAGCGCGGGTCCAAGC